>WOXC01009109.1:2232500-2947500 GCA_011680675.1 Gymnobelideus leadbeateri
TAATCCCAAATCATCTTATAGTCAACTATTGAAGATGGTAGTTCATTATTATGCATGATAAACCCTCTTATACCACTCCACATCCATCCTCTTATACTATTTAAAGAAAAAAAAAGATTAAGATGGTCTCCAAGGTCTCTCCTGCCTCTAATTTTCTATGACTAGCAAGATGGAGTAAAACCAATCCATATTTTGGAGACAGAGAACTAGGGTTCAAATCCTGACTGTTGATTATTACCTGTGCAACCTTAAACACCTCACTTCTTCTCTCTAGGCCTCAGTTTCCTCAACTGTAAAATGTGGGTGTTGCACTAGATGGTTTCTAAACTCCCTGCCCCCTCTCCTACTATCCAATGTGCATTTGTACCTAGATTTGTTGTCCCCAAAGCTTTCCTCTGGTACAATATTATCCTTTTTTTTAAATTTACCAGATCACTGTCACTTGATACAATTTTGCTACAGAGAGATTGATTTCTCAGAAATATGTTTGGGAGTTTTTGGTCCACAGTGGTAAGATTTTGGAGGAACACACATACATATGCATAGAAATAATCTTTGGTAAGCTCTACTAGAGAGGGTGACCCATTGATAAACATCATGATTGTAAAAGAAGTACTTTGGGGTATGGATCCTTTTCTTTCATCTTTTACCCTCATATTTCACTCCCCAGCAGCATGTCTTCATTGGGCAATGTTTTTGGCCAATTTATTTCAGAGATAATGCTTTCAAAGATGAAGTTTTTTCATCACACACTATTACACTACAGTTGAGAAGTTAAATATTACAATTTGAAGGCTGTTTGAAGCATCATCTCTTGGAAGAACATAATGTAAAGATTCTTCATGCAATGCCAGTGTGACTAAAGTCAGGTCAACTCAATTCAGTTTAGAGGATCCTAAATTTAAAACTAAAAGGTATCTTGGAGGCCCTACATTTTACAAATGAGGAAATAAAACCTCAAGCTGATGAGATGGATGCATAAAGACATACAACTGATATTTGGCAGAGTTGGGTTTCAAGCCTTTGTTATATTTCTAACTTGGGATACAGAGCTCTTTCTGTACAATGCTGCCTATTTTTATTTGGCATAGTAAAAAAGGCATTGGATTTGAAGTCTCAACACTTGGTTTTCACTGTTGCCTTCCTCTGAGCATCACAGAAGTTCAACTCAGTTAAGTCAACACAACTTTATCAAGTTCCACTGTAATGTGGGAGGCTTTATGTTAATCACTTGAGATAAGCAGTAAAGTCCCTCCCTTTAGAGTCCCTCCCTTATTATCTAATGGAAAATAGTTTGACATTGCAGAGAGGTAAATTTAAATTGGATGTAAAGAAAAACTTCCTAACAGCTCCCATAAAGCTATGGAAATGGAAAATGAGCTATCTTGTTATGGGAGGTCTTCAGGTGGTGCCAATTGTTGGTAATGCTATAGGGCAGTTCCTTATTCATATTTGAATATGACTAGATAAATCAAATAACCACCTACTGTTTATTAAGCACCTTCTATGTGCTATGAGCTGTTTTGGCTCTAGGGATATAAGGACAAAAAATGAAACGGTACCTTACTGTTCAAGGTACTTGAAACAACATACATGTGTGTATATGTACACATGTTTTTGCAGACATGCACATATAGATATCTGTTCCTACACTTATATGTGCATATACATAGTACATATATATGCATGTGTGTACATATACCTATACATATACCCACATGTGTACATATGCATGTATATGTGTGTTTGTATATACATATATGATATAAGGTAGTTAAATGCAATACAGTAAATGATCAGGAAATGTTCAGCTTGAATTGAAAATTAAAGGGAAGGATTCTCTGTGGTGAAGGTAAGGAGGGAGTATATTTCAGGTATGGCCACTGAAAACCCAAATGGGGAATGGAGTGCCAAGTGTGAGGAACAGAGGTTAGTAAGGAGAATAATATATAATAAAGCTAAAGAGATGGGTTAGAGGGAAGATGTGAAGACTTCTAAAAGCCAAAGAGGAATTTATATGGTTATCCTAGAGATAATAGGGAGCTACTGAAGATTATTTAGTAGGTACCAACACTGTCATTCATATATATATGTACATACACACATAATGCATATTTATTATATATGTGTGTATACAAATACATACACACATATGTGTTTGTACATATCTCTCTATATAGAAAATCACATTGGAAGCTATATGGAAGATAGCTTGGAAAAGAGAGATTTGAAGCAGGGAAGTCAATTAAGGAGTCCGCTGCAAGAAGGTGAGAGACAATAAAGACCTGAGCTAAGGTCATGGCTGTGTGAATAGAGAGAAGTGGGTGGGTATGAGAGACATTTAAGGCATAGAAACAATAAGATTTGTCAACTGGTTGGTTATGTGGGCTAAGATGCAGTGCAGAATCAGGAACACTGAGGGCCCTAACCTGGTGTACTGGAATAATAATGCTATCTTGGAAGGAAATAGAGAAGCTCAGTAGGGAAAAAAAGTTTGAATGGAACAACAAAGAGTCTGGTTTTGGGTGTGTTAAGTTTAGGTGTCTCAATGCATTGACTTTGAAATGTCCAATAGGCAAAAATGCAGATGTGAGATTAGAGTTCAGAAGAGAGACTTGGGCTGGCTATAAACATAGGTGAGCTATATGTAAACAGGTGATCATTAAAGCCATCGAAACTGGTCTCTACCCAGTCTCACCAAGAGAGAAAGTATAGGTAGACTAGAATGCCCAGAACAGATCAATGTAGTACACCCACGATTAGTGGTATGCTATGTAGAAGCTGGGCAGTTAGACAGGTGGAGGAGAACACAGAGTGATTAGTATTGTGAAAACTCTGAGAAGAGGGAGAGGGAGCTCAGCAGTGGGAAATGGCAGATCAAGCAAGTAGAAAAGATCCTCAGATTTGTCAATGAAGAGTTCCTTGGTAGCTTTGGGAGAGCAGTTTCTGTTGAGTGATACAGATTTTTTGAGGAGGGAAATTTCTGTTGATGGCATTAGCTAGGTGTCTCATCTTTAAAATAAGGATAATAATACTTAGGTCATAGGATTCTTTTGAGGAAAGTGCACTATTAAATGATGTTTTGCAAAATTGTAGTCTTTTATTTTTACTTCAACAAATTTATAGGTTAAATACCAAGTCTGTGCAAGGCTTTATGTTAAATTTCAGAAACAGAGTGTATGATAGCATTTTAGTAGAAAAATTTCCGTTACAGTTGGACCAAGAAAAAGGCAATTATAAATTAAGTATGACTAGATTGTGGCCTACACTGAAAGGGATTGATCATAAAATGACAGTTCTTATCAGTTCCCCAAAGTGCAAAAAGAATAAGAATAATTTAAAAATTATCAAAAACAAGTGTTATTATAATCTATGATTGAAAAGGAAAGCTGGACAATGAAAGGCACAACCCACAGTGACAAGCTCTAAATCAGTTCTGCCATGCATAGTTTATCTGCTTATTGTCACCATAATTGTGTTTCCTATTGTTTTCTTGATTAATAGATTGTGACTGTATTATGCTTTAACGTTTACAAAGCACTTTCTTTACAACACAACTGTGAGAAAAGTAGTTTAGGATTTAACATCATATCCATTTCAAATGTCTTTTCATTCATTCATCGTTTTATGAAAGGGGAAACTGATGCAAAGAGAGCTTAAGTCACATGTCCTGAGTCTTTTGTCTAGTGTCAGTATTAGGATTCAAATCTAGTTTTCCTGATTCCAAATCTAGGTCCTTCCTCTACACACCATCTAACCCATCTAACCTACTGTGTGCTACACACCATGCTAAGTCCTGGGGAAGGAGCAGCAGTATCATCACTATTTTCATCATCTCAATAGCAATATCACCAATATTAGCCATTATTTTCATGTTCATCATAGGATCCAGACTCATATCTGGAAGCCTACACAGAGAGCAGCCCCCCAAAAGGAGGATTCATCCCTACATTGTAGAACTTTGAATTTTTTTACCCTTTTCACCACACTACCATTCCATCATCATCTCAAGTTTATTAAGGACTTCAAAGGATTTACAACGATACTCCTTTTCACTTACCCCCATCAAGAATCATATTTAATATATTTAACCCAAATTATAGATGAGAAAACCAAGAAACTAATAATTCTGTGTAAACTCAAGAAGAGAAAGCTGATCTAAGAGAGAGGTGGATTTATAGAAATGCAGATATCAGCATTATACAAAGAATTTCTATGCAAGGATTTTCTAATAGTTAAAACTATCTCACATTGGAATGGGCAATCTCCAGAAGTGAGTTTCTCACTGCTAGAAGTGTTCACCTAGACATTTCACAAAGCCTTGTTGGGATGCTAGAAAGGAAATCCATACACCATTCAGTGGGTCCTACACTATAACTTGTGTCTGAAATTCTATGCGATTAATATTTGGTTACCCAAAAACCCTCCTCTGATTCTTAGTATTTATATGGCACGTTGTAGCGGCAAGCACCCCAATATCCCCAGGGTGACTGCCAACACAGGTTCTTAGATCTGCTTTTGTAAAGGAAAGCAACTCAAAATGGGTTAACAAGCTTACTTTAATCAAACAAACATACATTACCTAGTTCAGGGGAAAAGGTCAGCACCCCAAACTTCAGAGTTACAGAACTTACAAATCAAACAGACAGGCTTCCAAACTGTCCAACCATTACATCCATACCAAATCACAGTTACCAGAGAGGGAAGCATCAACATCTGGGTTTTCAAAGCCGGGGGGCTCTCAACAACGGCTTCCCAGAGTCTCACCTGGTCAAGTCACACAACACTTCTCAAAGTGAGCCCCAAAGCAAAGCCCCTCATCAGAGTTTATATAGCCTTCTTCTGGCTCAAAGAATGTAACCACCCTTTTGATCCACTGCCCAATCACACAGCATCAAGGTGTAGTTATTCCTGAAAACCAAGCCTCCCACCACAGGCTCCATGTGACCACATTCAGCCTATTAGGAGGCAGAGCATATTTTCAAATCAAGGAAGGTTTTCAGAGTCTCTTAAAGCCAATCAAAGTCTCTTAAGCCAATCAAAGGGCCTAGGGGCAGGGAAGATCTTTTAAATCTGCATTTCCATTACACACGTGTTAGTATTTATATGGCATTTATATGACCTCTCTAGGCCTTGGTTTCCTCATCTACAAAATGAGGAGATTGGAGTAAATGGCCTCTAAGACCGCCTTGCAGCTTTGTACCTATGATCCTGTGGATCTGTTAGCCAAGACTGGTATTAAAATTCCAGCTTTGAGTCCCAGGTAGTTATGTTTTCTTTCTAGAACTACCTTGGATGCAAGCATATTATTGGCAAAGAGAGATCCATTTCAAACTGTCAGGTCCTGTTGAGCTTTAAGGCAAACAGTCGCCTGCTCATCCAACCCTAAGTAATTGTCTTTTGTGTTCATTTTATTGTCACCTTTGAAAGATGATGAAGAAACTCAACCGTTTTCTTTGTAGCACATTAACTTCTTTATCACATTAATAGTGACTCATATCTTATTTCCCAGTTGTAGTAAGAAAGCCATTCAAATCTTTCCCTCACAGGACAATATCTTTAATAGTTTTCTGTGTTTCCTATTTGTGGCTGTTTCTGTATAAACAGACTAATCGAATAGCATACTGAACCATCTATCCTTGGCAGAAATTCAGAAAATCATTCATTTCTATGGCAAGCAGGGATGCCAGAGGGAAGGAGGGAGGTCTGGGGGGTTGGGAGGGACTGAAGAGGGGGGAGTCCTCACTTTTCATGTAGTGATATTTTTTCTTGGAGTTGTCTTTCATAAATGTAATGTGTCTGTCACATGGAGGACTCCAGAACCTTGGCTAGAAAT
The DNA here is from genome assembly GCA_011680675.1 of Gymnobelideus leadbeateri. Taxonomy (NCBI): domain Eukaryota; kingdom Metazoa; phylum Chordata; class Mammalia; order Diprotodontia; family Petauridae; genus Gymnobelideus; species Gymnobelideus leadbeateri. The sequence goes on from WOXC01009109.1 coordinate 2,238,337, forward strand.
TATTTATTGCACAGAGGCACAGAGGTAGGTGTAAAGGCATTATTCCCCATACTATTTCTGGCTAGAATTTATTTGCCTAAAGGAACAGCTATCATATAAAGTCTTTCCAAATTAAAAGTCTAGTATAGTTTTCAACTGTTGTACTCACCTGTGACCCTTGACAAGCATGTGAGTTGGGCAGGATAGAAAGGTTGTTACCCAGGTGAGAGAGAAAACCTAAGAGCTCTCTGGACTAGTCCACAGTTACCTCTCTGTGTTTAATCACAATCCACCAACCTCCTCCTTCCCTCTAATCACAGAATTTCATGATTAAAAGGGACCTTAGGAGACCCGAACATGAACAAACATCCTGCTGCAACATATCTGAGGAGAACCCTTTTGCATTTTTTAAAACTAATTTTTGGGGATTTTTTTTCCCCTTTACCAAGTCTAAGTTTGCCTCTTTGCAACTTCTATCCATTTAAAAGGCTAGTATATTTTCCACATTACAGCCCTTTAAGTCTTTGAAGATACATCTCATATCTACTGCAAGTTTTTTGCTATTCAGGACTAGCCCCATCTCTTTCAATCTATCCTCAAAAGTCATGAATTCTAGACCCTCTCCATCTTGGTGGCCTACTTAGCCCTGGACAGTAAATAGTTTATTGGTCTTCTTTCTGAGATAAAGTGCCCAAAAGTGACTAAAAGTGGTTTAGCCAAGGTAAAGAACAATGGGAACTTCACCTCGACAGTCTTGGACATTGGGTCTCTCTTCATTCTGTTTGCATTCATTTTCCTAGCTGAGGCATCAAAGTGACTGGTCATTGAGTTTACAATCCAATGAGTCTCAGATCTATTTTTTTTTCCTAACCAGTTCTTGTCTAACAATTCATTTTCTATTTTTTACTTGCGAAGTTGACTTTTTGAGCCAAACTTCAGATTATACATTTATTCTGATTAAGTGTGATCTTATATTTTGCTCAGCATTCTAGATAGTTGAGAACTTTTTGGACCCTGCCATCCAGTGTGTTGATTGCCCCTCCAAATTGGGTGTCATCTATAGATTTGATCATCATGTCTAATCCATTGATTAAAAAAAACATTAAACATCACGGGGTCCCTGGGGAATTCCGTTGGAGACCTTGAGGAATAGAATGGCACAGTGAAAAAGAGACTGGATTTGTAGACAGGGGATATGATTTCCAGTTGTCAATCTGCCTCTTGCTACTCTGCATATGTGACCCTGAGCAAGTCACTAACTTCTTTAGGCCTTAGATCCTCATCCGTAAAATAACACAGTTAGACTACATGTCTTCTAAGGTTTCTTCCAACTCTACCAATATAATCTCATGATCTCACACTTCTAGGAAGACATTAACCATTAATACAAATTCTTTGGCTTTGACTATTCAGCTAGTTAAGAAAATATTCAACGGTGCTATCATTCTGCCATATATCTCCATCTTTTCCATGCTAATTTGACTTTGTTGGATTATTTTTAAAATCTCAGTAAATATCAACTATATTTTTCCTTATATAAAGTATAATATCCCTGTTTAAAAAAAAAATTAATGTTAGCCTGGTATGACTTGGTCTTGATATAGCCATAATATCTCCTAGAATTGTCCTTATCATACTAAGCAAAGGTTCTGTCCTCCTTTTCCCCCAGTATTTTTATTGTTGTTCAGTTGTTTCAGTCATGTGTGACTCTTTGTGACCCCATTTGGGGTTTTCTTGGCAAAGATTCTAGAGTGGTTTTCCATTTCCTCTCCAATTCATTTAACAGATGAAGAAACTGAGGAAAACAGGGTTAGGTGACTTGCCCAGGGTCACACAACTAGGAAGTGTCTGGTTTGAACTCATGAAGATGAGTCTTCTTGACTTCAGGCCCCACATTATATCCACTGGGCCACCTAGTTACCCTTTTCCCCAGTACAGATGAAACAAAACAAAATGGCCTATTTATTATCCTCAGTTTTCTATGCCAGACTCAGCTTATAAGCCATTGTAGTCCTGATAGCATCCATATAGGATTGTGCCATACTTTTTGCATTCATCCTCTGTTACTTGCCCTTGCTTCCATCTTCTATACAGGTCTTTGTAAAAAATCTAAATTGCTTTGTGAGTTTCATGTTCATCTGCATTAACCATTTTAGGATACTCCCATTTCTCATCATCAGAACTGCTTTTCTTTATGTTTTCAGAATTTCATTACTCAGAGTTTCCCATCTCTCCCAAAATGACTTGACCTCTAGGATTTTGGTCCCAGGGGATTCTTCTTCCTTTGAACAAGTTCAGGTCTACCCTTCCCAGATTTAAAATACATTCCTGGCTATCCCCAGCTTTCCTCCTCAATCATTAATTCTAAAATGAAGTGGTTGCTCTCTTCTGAGGTTCATATGATTTCCATTTCAGCACCCAATTTTTTCCTGTTGGTAAAAATCCAATCCAGAATAGACTCTCCCTTTTGTTAGGGCTAAGATTATCATTAAGGCAAGTCAATAAATTATTAGTTGCTCTACTTTTTTGCCAAGAGAACGAAAGCAGACTTCCCCCATTACTAGTATGTCATGCTTCTGTGACAGGCTTATGGGGTTTTTCCTGAACTCCTAATTGATTTCTTCCTTCTGTCCCACTGGCCTGCAATATAGTCTGATGATGATAAGGTCTTTTTTTCTTTTCTTTTGTTTTTCCCTCTGTTACTCTTCACACAAATGAGCTGCACCATGATTTTCTTCCCCAACCCTTCACCTTGATTCTGACATTCCCTCATACAAGTATATGTTCTTACTACATAATGCTATTCTCTGCTTTTTTGTCTAACCTATGACTCTTGAATAAGGCATAGGCTTCCAGAGTTATATTCCTTCCCTGAGTCTTGTCCCACTAGGTTAAGAGATCATTGATAACTTGTCCCAAGTTGAAAGATCATTGGTTCATCATTTTAAATGTTTATGTATATAGATGTCAGAGGTCATGGGTTTTACTATTGAGTCCTTTCTTGGAAGGATTGTATCTATTTTAAACTTTTGAATGTCTCAACTATTATTAGTACTGTTTTACCACTTAGCTTTTTATTTATGACATCTAGTTTGGTGGCTATACATAGATGAATTTCTCCTCCCCCACTCCATTTTAGTTTAAAGATTTTTTTTATTCAATTAGAAAGATTTCAGGCAAATCAGTATTTTAAAACCAATTCTTGTTAGATATATGCTAACCCTGACCTCCAGGAACCTATCACTTCTGTAATATAATCTAAAATGCAGAAATCTAAATCCCATTCTCACAATCATTTTTTTTTTTGATTTTCAAATTTCCTTTACTTCCCTCCCCCCTCCCCTCATGATAGGATATAGTACAGTATAGGGTCTGCAAATGCATTCATATTAAACATTATTCCAATTACAAAGGCATATTGTACTAGGTGGGATGAAAGATGGTAAGGAAGAAGTAAAACCAAACAATGAGAAGAACAAGATCATTTAGTTTGCTTCCATCAGGATTCAGGCTCAGTTCTTTCTAGTTATATCTCTGGATGGCGCATTTCTCACTTTCTTGAGTCATTCGGGATTAACTTATATCACTGCATTGCTGAAAAAAGTCCAGTCTGTCATAGTTGGTCGTCACAGATATGGTATGTCTGTGATTGTATACAAATTTCTTCTGATTCTACTCTTCTCGCTCAGCATCAGTTTGTATAAGTCTCTCCAGGTAATTATGAAATCCGTCACCTCATTTCTTATAGCACAATAAAATTCCATTACATTCATATACCACAACTTGTTTAGCCATTCCCCAATTGATGGGCACCCCTTTAGTTTCCAATTCTTTGCAACCACAAAAAGGGCTGCTAAAAATATTTTTGTACATATGGGTTCACAATCATTTTTTTAAGCCATCTATTTGCTTCCAAAATCTTTCTCTTCTAAATCATTGACAATTGATGAGCACCAATTACAAAGCACATTAATTTCCCTAAAGTCTCAAGTTTCTTGCCCACAGCTTTGTAATTTTTAGCAATTATTTCTAGATTCCTACTAGCCCTGTAATTTTTTGTTTCAGCCATTTAGTTAGAGAAAACTTCAACTTGGGAGGTGTAATTGAGAAGCTCGCTTTTAATCACGGGTAGCCTAGTGGCACAGTGAATAGAGGACTGTGCCTAGAGCTAGGAAGACTTGAATTCAAATCCAGCCTCAGAGGTTTACTGTGTGATCCTAGGCAAGTCACTTAACCTCTGCTTGCTTTAATTTCCTCCTCTCTAAAATGGAGATAATAATAGATACTAATAATAGGCAGAGCTTCAAGTAAGGAAGATTCATCTTTCTGAATTCAAATCTGACCCCAAACCCTCACTACCTATGTTACCCTAGGCAAGTCACTTAACCCTTTTTGCCTCTGTTTCCTCATCTGTAAAATGAACTGGAGAAGGAAATGGCAAACCACTCCAGTATTCGCTAAGAAAACCCCAAATGGGGTCATGAAGAGTCAGACATGACTGAAATGACTGAAGAACAACAACAATAGCCCCTACCTCCCAAGATTGTTGCAAGGATCAAGTGAGATAATAATTATGAGTAGCACAGTGCCTGGCACATAGTAAGTGCTAAATAAATGTTATTTATTATTATTATCATATTGAATGAATAGGAAGCCTTGGCTAAGGCCAAACTTCTTTTTCTGATCAGAATGGGATTATGGGAAATAGTCTATAACTTAACTTTACTGAATTGCTGGACCATAATAAGATGGAATTAACCCCTCCATCTTGCTGGTACTGACTTTCCCAGGCACACAAGCAGATGGCAGGTGTTCAAAAATTAAAGTTTCTTCTAATGCCAATAAAAGAGTGAATGAGGACCCGAAATCAGATCTGGCCTCAGAAAATGAGCACCCACATACAAATAATGACTGGCCGTGTAACCTTGAGCCAGTTACTTAACCTCAATTGCTTTAAAAAAAAAAAGTGAATGGGGCGGCTAGGTAGCATAGTGAATAGAGCACCAGCCCTGGAGTCAGGAGGACCTGAGTCCAAATCCGGCCTCAGACACTTAACACAAAAACTAGTCTTGTGACCTTGGGCAAGTCACTTAACCCCAATTGCCCTGCCTTCTCCCCTCCCAATAAGTGAATGAATGAATGAATAAAAGAGTGAAACTAAAGCATATTGAAGATTCTAATCTTATTGGATATTTTAGAACTTGATTTTATTATATATTCACTTATTGCAATAAGGAAGAATAATCAAATAAGGACTAAAAACACAATTTAAACATAAACTTTTTATCTTGGTACTTTAGTATTTAAGAATCCCTGATGTCATCCAAATAGGTACTTCCTCCATACATCAAAAGACAGGTTTTCATGTGTTTGTTTCTGTGACTCCTTCCCCATCCCCTCCAAATAATTCCTTGTGGCTAACCTTCAGAAGGCCCCCCCTAAACTGTCACATAGCCAATAAGTGGCAGACCCAGATATTCTCAATCTCTTTCTACTAGATAGAGACAAAATACTTTCTCCTTTGATTTTATATTCATCTTATAAAAAATAAATAAGGCAGAAATTATTGTACCATTTTGTATATTGGGTTGAGAGATGAAGTAGTTTGCCCAGGTTCATATGGCTAGTAAATATTAGAGCTGGGGCTAATGCCCACATCTCTTGACTCCAGGCTCAAGATTCTATTTGCTATACCACTCTGCCTCTCATAGAAGGAGTTAAAAAAATCCAACCCATGATATTAAAAGCTACGTTTCTACACAGGTGCCTTTTTACTGAAAATAGATATTTTTTTTCCTCCTGATTAAGAATGCTGCCTGTAGGGAACAAAGCCCTGGCACAGTGTTTATTTTGCTACATCTAAGTTTCCCTCCAGAGATTTATGTAGAGAAGAATAGAGAGAAGGAGAAACCAAACGAAAACTCGAATCAAATGTAAATATGACAATAGACTTTGCTGATAATATAAAAGGGCTCTTTTTTAATTAGAGGCTCTGAAGGACATACCCTTTAATTGCTCTACATGTAGTTCCTAGGCCATCAATATCTTTGCTCCTTTCATTAATAAACTGGCAAGTCAAGGAGGAAAGCTGTAGGAGTATAATTTTCCCCCCTAAGCTCTACTTAATCAACAGCTGACTTGATCAAACAGAAAAACGAACATGCAAATCAGTGGCATTAATTCTAACACTGATAGGAATAGGAAAAAGAAGAAATAGAAACATGAAAGCTTTTTCATCCTCTTTCTGGAAGTGGGAGCAAGACCAGATGGAAGAAATAGGGAGGAAAGCTGCCCTTTGAATGCCAAGAGATTCCAGGAAGGCCAGGTTCTCTGTATGGATTAGCCCAGTGATAGGCCGTGAGTAGGCAAAGACGAAGACTAATTGCCTGACAGAGCCACACTCCATGTGCCTTGGTCATTGAAATTAATTTCTGTTTTTAGGACTGGCAGAAAGCAGCTGAAGAATTTCAGTTCAATACTCAAATTAACTGGGAGTCTAAATTATTTCTTTGCACATACAGTATTAGAGGAGCAGGTTCCCCAGTTGATCTTGATCATAGATTCCAAAAGAGGGATTATTGCTACTTTTCCATCAAATTCTCTAAGCCCTGGAAAGGTAGAAGGTAAAAAACGAACCCACTTAGCATTTATACTTAAGAGTATATTGAATGGATAATGATATACCTACATATAAGACAAACTACCTCTAAGAAATTATTTAGATTTCAGAGGAGAAAAATAATTGTTATGGGAAAAAATGTTTGTCCTCTTTTTAACCAATCTATTGCATTCCTGGTCCACACACGCCACCTCTCCATCATGACACATGCACCCTTAAAAATTACCCTGACATTGTTCTTTAGTTGTTTTTCAGTCATGTCCACTCTTGTGACCCCATTTTGGATTTTCTTGACAAATATACTGGAGTGGTTTAAAATTTCCTTCTCCAGCTCACTTTATAGGTGAGGAACTGAGACAAAAATGGTTCAGTGACTTGCCCAGGATCACACAACTACTAAGTATCAGAGACCAGATTTGAGCTCAAGATGAATCTTTCTGACTCTAGACCCCACAATATCCACTGTACCACCTAACTGCCCACCCTGCCAGGTATAGTGCAAAAAATTCTGTATTTGGAAACTTAAAGGTCTGGGTTCTAATTCCAAATAAAGTATTTAGAATAATAAGAATTATTATAGTCTCTGTAGTCAATCAGGAAACATTTATTAAGCACATACTATGTACCAGGCTCAAGGCCAAGGATTGTGGATGCAGAGAGAAAAAAAGGTCTCTTTTCCAGCAGCTCCCAGTCCAATGGAGGAGACAACATGCAAATAGTTACGTAAAAACAAGATGGAGACAGGATATCCAACAAGGGGAAAGACAGTGGTTTTAGGAGAATTGGGAAAGGCTTCTCATAGAAGGTGGGATTTTAGCTGAGACTTAAAGGAAGTCCTGGAAACCAAGAGATGGAGATGAGGGAGAAAATTCTAGATAGCCATAGAAAAGATCCTGAGTTTCAGAGAACTGAAAAGATTTTCCCACTCACTATGTGACCTTGGGCAAATCTTTTTGGAAATCATAGTGGGGGAAAACATGAAACATTAAAATATGTATGATTTAAGGGAGAATATCAGGGAGCCATAGGAAAGCCAGGACAAGAGCTATAAGGAATTTGCAAAAGTAATCACCATGGGGAGGTGATACTTTATCTGGATCTTAAAGGAAGGGAAGGAATTCAAAAGGTAGAAAGATGGAGAAAGGATGGCTCAGATAGGGGATGCCGAGTGATGAAGACAGGAGAAGATCATTCAGTTTAGAGGAAGAAGGAACCTTTGGAAGTCATCAAGCCCATCTCCCACTTTTTATAGATAATGAAATAATAAGTGAGAGTTTCGATATGAATTCAGTCAAAGTCACACAAGAAATGTGTCATGTTCAAACTCAACCCCCTGGATTCCAAGTTCAGTGTTCTTTCCATGGCCGCTACGTAGTTTTGGCTCCAAATTGTGGAAGTCACAGGCTTCCTTAACTGTTAGGGAAAGGAGTTCAGTTTGTTGTGTCCTTTGGGTAACAAGAAACCACTGAAATTGTACCCAAACCCTAAAACCCCTAGAGAATCCTGAACTAGTGCTTAAAATGAGAACCATACTCACATCTCTATGGTCTTAGTACCAGGCAGTATTTGGGATTTTTCCCCACACCCCGCAAGGTATTCAGAAACAATACAATGCCTGTTATGCCTGTTTAGGCTTTGTGAAAGTATTAGTAGATATGGCAATTAGGTCTCTTTTGATGCAAGCTGAATTTGAACCTGTGACCTGGAGGTGAATGACTCCATATCTCATTACCACTCCCCTGAGCCTTCTAGCCCCCAGTGGAGTATGGGAGTTAATCAGCCACACATTAAATCTGCTTATAAGGCTGTTTCGTGTAAAATTTTTATATCTTAGCTCCTAATAATGGTCCCATTATAAATGATTGTCTCACTATGATATACTGGCTCCTTGGCTTCTAGGAACTGATTTAAAAGGGAGCCCTGGACTCTCAGTGCCCATGGAGTTTATTCATATTACTCAGTGCTAGCTCAGCAGCTCAAGTGTGGGATGGGATATTTTTTTTTTCTCACGAAATATTTTCTTCCCAGCATGAGGCAGTGGCTATAATTAGTAACCTCCAGTGTGCTTGATATACTGATGATACTTTATGAAAAATCACGGCTTCCCCCCACAGTGGCCCCTGGCCTGGCAAGCCACACATGTGTAAGGGCCATCATGCAGATGGTCCTTGGGAGAATGGATATCCCTTCATCACTCAGTTTTAAGGTTTGTTTGTTTTTATTTTAGAAATGGACTTAGTCATTTAAGACCTGTTTCCTTATTTGTACAACAAATTATTGGGTTGGATTAGGTCACTTCTGGGGTCCCTTCAAACTACTGTATTCCTATGACCCAGAGAGAGTGCTTGGCATGAACGAATATTTATGAAAGAAATTAAGCAGATAGGTGGCATAATACATAGAGGCCTAGGCAAACCTGAGTATCCAGTCTCAGGCACGTCCTAGGTGTGTGACCCAGGACTAGTCACTTGAACTACCTGCCTTAATTTCTCTATCAATAATATTGCAGTGATAATAGTATCCCCTTCCCAGGGTGATTGTGAGGATAAAATAAGACTGTATTTCTATAAGAGAGTGGAGTTTTTACAAAGGAATATTTATTTCAGAAGGTATAATTACAAATATGAAAACATACTCCCTCAAACACCTGCCCCCTTGCACCTCCCTCATTCTGTGGGAAGGTGAAGAGGATTGGAACCATCCTATTTCTAAGTCCCAAGCCCCCATGGTCTCAAGTCCTAGGTACCCTGGCTTCTGAGGATTTCCATGGCTGGCTGGCTGTTGCCCTACTGAGCCTGCAGTTCTGGCTCCAAGGTCACTATGGCTTCCAGCTCCCCTTCCTATAAGAATCACTTTAAGCCCTTGAAACTGAGGACAAACAACTTGGAACAGAAACAAACACCCCTAGGCCCATTTCTCTGAGCTGGGCATAAAAGAGAGGTAAGCAGTGGAAGGAAATCGCTCCCTTCTCACTGATTCAGTTCATGGTGTTCCTGCTGGGCACAGCATGTAAGAGTCACTGAGAAGATGATGGAAAGCATGGCCTAGAGAGCTGCTCGCTCAGGCTCACCACTTTTAAAGAGGCAGGAGGCCAATCAAGGAGTCTGCTCCCACTCATGTTCTAAGAGATTCAGTGGCTCCAAGTAGACCAAAGTAGGCATTTTCAAAAGCCTGGTCACATTTTTAAAGCATGGTGCAAACTTTTAAGTGCCACATAAATGCTAGCTATTAATATTAAAGAGAGCTTCTTAGAACAACCTCTTGATAAATATTTCTTCTCCACAGTGATAAGAAAGGCCTTCCTAGGATTTCTGGGCTAGAAGGGACCTCATAGCAAACTTAGTCCAGTGAAACCTCAACAAGAAAGTTTCTATAGCATCTGCCATAAGAGATCTGTGCTTTAATTTAAGATCTCCAATGATGAATAACTCCCGTATTGTTAGGGCAGAACCTTACTCTTTTAGACACCACTGATAATTAGGAAGTTTTCTTAATAACGCTACTGTTCCTGTCTTCTTTTCTCCAGGCTAAATTCATGTAAGTCCTCTGCTGAGCTTGGGCAGCCCACTGCTCAATGTGATCCAGCCTGCCAGTATTAGAATACAGCATACAGAACTGAGCATTGCTGAAAACACAAACTCTGTATGTTTCATTAGATGCCCTAATTCTTGCCTAAAGACCAGAGTAGAAAGTATTTCTCTTCTGTCCCAATACCTCTTTACTCAAAGGATTCACCATTCACCCCCAGTTCTACAAATGTGTGGAAAATGGGGGAAAGAACTTTGCCCACCTCAGAGGGTTGTTGGTGAGTATGCAAGGAGAGCATATGAATGTGCTTTGCAAAATTTAAGAAACACAATGTAAATGAAGTAATAACTCTCAGGATTAGGATTAGTGTAGGGGAAAAGTCAGAGAATGGAGTCATGATCACAGTGTTCAAAAGAATCTGTCCTTCACCACAAGCTTTATATTGGAGGAAGCCTTGAACTTCATAGTGGAGGCTGGTTTTGTCTTGCATTCAGGATTCAGGGATTCAGCCTCTGGCTCTCCTGCTCTGGGACTGGGTGACCCTGAATGCTGAGATTCAGAGAGGGTCACTAACCCATATGTCCTTTTGGTTCAGTATACACGTTTAGTAGATTCAGGAGGGATTTCTTGATTCAGAGGATTCCAAAAAGGTCTCTATTTTCTTCATAGGCATCCTTCTTCATTCAGAGACGTGGGACCTGAAAATTTGTTGGGAAGCAGAGGTTTTGGTGAATACAAGCCCTTCTCCAGTAGTTACTGGCACTGGGTGAGCTGTATAAAAATAAAAACAAAACCAAGACAAATCATGGTGGTTGTTTTGAGGGAAGGGTAAGAGAGGCTGATCAGAGAAGTCAAAGGTAAATGAAGGTGACTAACAGGCCATCTCTTGCAGTGAGTAGCAGCAGGCTGTACAAGCAAGTGGCCACTAGGTGGTGCCAGAGTGCAGAGAGTGCCAGGCCCACCTGCACTCAGGATTCTAAGAGTTCAAACACAGCCTCCCACCCTTAGCAGCTCTGACCATGGGCACGGCATGTAGCCTAGGTTTGCTTCCGTTTCCTCATCGGTAAAGTGAAGATAATAATAATAGGATCAAGTGAGATGATAATGGTAAAGTGCCCAGCCTAGGGTCTGGCACAGGAGCCCTCTATAAAGGGTGGCTGTTATTATTGCTGTCAATGACTGTAGTGTTGGTCACAGGCCTGGCCCAGAGGGGTCAAGTCAATGTTTGTTGGATTAATGACTGTGAAATGGGCGTGATGATAACCGCACTTAGCTCCTAGGCCTGTCCTGAGGACCAAAGGAGATCATATTTGTGCTTCACCCAATGCCTGGCACACAGTAGGTGATTAACGAATGCTGGTTGTTACAGGCCTTGGCGTAGTACTTGTTCCCTTCCTTCAGATGAAGAACACTTGAGTTCACATCATGCCTCTGGTTAACGGTGTGATCTGAGCTTTAGTTTTCTAATCCGTAAAATTGGAGAGAACAGTAGTAGCTACCTACCACACAAAGTTGTTGTGGGGGTTAAATAACATAAATATGTAAAGCGCCTTATAGACTTTAATGTACTTTACAAATGTCCACTGCCATTGTAGCTATGGCTTAGCATTAGGGAGAAGAAACAAACTAAAATAATTTCGTGGTATTAAATCAATAGTTCGAAAATCCTTCAACTTCCTGTGTAATAGCACATACTGTAATAATTTTTACATTTGTAATGTATTTTACTTATAATTTAGTCATTTGTAATGTAATAATAGTACATATCCTCTGCCTTAAAAGAAAGGTCCTGAAAAAGGTTTTGGTCAGTCCTATGGGTGAGTAACAATTTGGTGCGATGGAAAGAGCACCAGTGTTGGACTGTAAGCCTTGAGTTAAAATTCTGACTCAGGAAAATCACAGAACTTTTGGAACCAGAAGGAAGCTTAGAGATCATCTCATCAAATTCTTTCTTCCTATTCAGGCCCAGAGGGAGGAAGTGAGCTGTTCATGGTCACCTACCTTGTAAGGGACAGCCCTTTGATTCAACTCCAGGTCTTCTGCTGCCAGCGCCAGTGCTCTGCCTTCCATGCCATCTGTATGCCTTTGAAATTTCTGAACTTAAGTTTCCTAATCAGTAAGATAGACATAATAATTCTCATGCTAATAACTCATGCCTCAGAACAATCCTAGACCAAGAAAAACAAGTATGAGGGAATGTCATACTCTTCCCTCATGTTACTTGTCAAACTAAAAACACCAAAAGGTGGGGTGACTAGGTGGCACAGGGAGTAGAGCACCAGCCCTGGAGTCATGAGGACCTGGGTTCGGATCTGGCCTCAGACACTTAACACAAAAACTAGCCATGTGACCTTGGGCATGTCATTTAACCCCAATTGCCCTCTCCGTCCCTCCCAAAAAAACCCCAAAAGGTTGTTTCGTTGTTTTTTTTTAATGACATTGTCTTTATGTTTTTAACTTTTAGAAGAAGAGATGTGAAATAATGATTTTCAGAAATAATCATGCCTTTCTTTTCATTTGCTTTGACTTACATTGTTTTTCATTACTTATTCACCTTTCATTGAATTTTTTGTGTTTCTAAACCTCATTAACACTGATTCATTCTAAGGTATTTATTACCTTAGCTAAAATAATGCTTGTGAGAAAATCACATACGTGAGAACAGTGTTAGAAAGTGAGCGAACACATCGTTTCCATATAGGATTGGGATAAATTAGGCCTCAGATGAGTCAAAATGCCATTTCCTCTCTGATTCACATATAACTTTACAAAAAGATGCATAGTAGTATGGCAATCTGCATCTGAAAGGATGTGGACCATTATCCTCTACTGAAGCCTTTCTCCAGGGCCTTATTATGACTTTACACTAATTCTGATTCGTCATCAGGGCTTCAGAGGAAAAGATCTGAGATAATCTATCTTAGTTAGAAATGCTTCATGTGCTGGGTCACCAGTAGATTGTGGTGTGTGTGTGTGTGTCTGTCTGTCTGTCTTTTAATCAGAGGACCACCCTAGCTCAAGGTGGGGAGACCCATTGCCAGAAGTAATGTGGTATTCCCTTCCACCAAGGAATAAATGTTTTTGGTCACAACAATATATGAACACTGCCTGTTAAAGGGAGGACGTCCTCCAGAAGATCAAGAGGAAGTATCCTCACTGATGAAATCACAGATTTGGGGGGAAAAATAATTATCTGGGGCTTCTGGAGGGCCTGCAACAATTAGCCTAATGAAACTCTTTTCATCAGATGGAGAATCTGGATCATAGTTTTCATCTATAGCCAGTAACTCAGAATAGTGCATTCATATAATTGCTTGATTTTTTTCCTCTCCAGAATAAGTATATGTGTAAACAAGTCTCTTAGAACAAGAGGGAGCTTATTAACTTCCCAATCAGTTACTTTACATATCAACTTCCCCTTTATCTATGGCTCTCATTTCTCATGTATTCATATTCAGACATGATGTCACTCATCAAAACCAAGCACAGCAAATCCAAGATTGATGATCCTGTATTTATCATTTATATCCCTTTTTGAATAGTTTGGCCATTGGATCATGCCATTGTTTTCAGCCATCTGTGGTCCAATGGGATTGAATTTTCAGTCATGCAAATCATGTTTCCCTACCATTTTATAGACTCCAAATACTATTCCTTCACAATAGCTCTTTCAGGTAAGAAGTAAAAGATTTATTCTTCCTATTTTATGGAGAAGAAAACTGAGTCTCAGAGATATAAAATATGTCTGTGATTATGAAGCTAGTTAGTATCAGAATTAAGACCCAATACCAATTTTTTAATATTAAGTTTGAAAATATTATTTTACTTTTTCCATATTATGTGGTTTTGTTTTTTGTTTATTTTTATGGTCAAATAAAATAAATGCAGTGGAGTTTGTGGCTGGTTGGGAATGCTTTAAGCATGACCGTTCTTTTCACTGAAGTAAGACAGTATTTGATGATTATCATAAGTATTCCTGAAAAGAGACTAGATGGCCACTCGTTAAAGATTTTGTAGAGGAAGTCGTACTGAGGCTCAGGTTGAACCATGTGCTTTCCCAAATGACCTTCTCATTTCTGTGCTTACTACCATATCTCATGTGTTCATGGTACATAGACATAGAAGTTGAGATCATACTCACACACATGCATTATCATTCTCTTTTCTCCAAAATCCACAAAGCAACTGTTTCTATAGAAATAAAAATTGATTCCATATGTTAGGGACATTGCCCATGTGGCCAACGATTACGGGTAGAATTTTCTCATAATAAGTATTAGTAACAAAAATAGGATTTTAAAATTTATATTTAATTAAATTAAATTTTATATTTCTATAATTAATTATATATTTATGTTATATAAAGATATAATAATATATTTATATATTTGTATAATGAATATATTAATGAAAATTAATTTATATTTAATTAAATACATTTTCAATTTTATATAACCCTTCAAAGTTTACAAACTCCTTTTCTTGCAATAACTTTATGAGGTAAATTGTACAAGTATTATCAGCTCCATTTTACATATGAGAAAACTCAGTACCAGAGAGTATAAATGGTTTGCCTGGGGTCACAAAGCTGATTAGCATAAGAGTTAGGACTTAAACCTATTATCTTCTGGCCAGTGGTCTTATCATTAGACCTTGTTACCACTCAAATTTGGTATTGGTGTATATTTTGGTACTCTAAGTTACATTACAACTCCCATGATACAGGCCCACTTCATAAAATGCTTTGCATGCTATCTGTGACTTAACTTGAATAAAAAACTCCCAATGTAATGAATCTGTGATACTCATGTGCAAATGCATTTTTCATGTATAGGTTGTTCAATCTGTTCTTTGAATTCGTCTAATTAGCATATGTTGTCATAGTGATGTATTTATTATAATGGAAGTGTTCTTGGGAAGCTAGATTTAATAGTTTTAAATCAGAGGCGAACATGGACTTTTAGGAATTCTATTCACAGTAAATTTTATGCATGGTGAAAGGTTATGGAATAGGTTTCCAAACCATGTCTACCCATGCTCACAAATCTCTGAAGCCGACAAATGCTCAACTTTGAATTTTGTGAGAGCGTTGTCTAGATAAAGAGGAAATGAAAATTGTTGGTCTCCAAACCTTACTTCATTCAGCATGTAGCCAAATTAAGATGGAGCAAGAAAGGAGTATTTCATTTTGCTTCAATTCAACTCAACAAGCCTTTATTTATCTTGATTAATCCCTTCTAAATAGAGCCTCCTGCTTGGCATTGAAGTAAGACATAAATGTAAAACATAATCCTTGCCCTCAGAGAACTCAGATTTTGTAGAGAGATAAGACAAAGACCCAGATAAGGTAGAATTTGTCAATCTGGACGTCTCTATTACTCTTTCCATAGAGTAAAGATATCCCTAAGGATAGCCCTTCCACTAACTCCCATATCTTATGTCTATTGTATAGAAACTCAGAGAATTTAGGTGACTTTGCCTAGAACCACAATTGTAGTAAATGCCAGAGCTGGGCTTCTAAACCAGCTGTTAATTTCATGTTTGCCCAATAGAGTGAAGTCTAGAGACCAGTCCTTTCCTTATCTCAGTGACTCATAGAACTCAAAGTTAAGTTGTTTTTTTTTCAGCCAGTTATTTGTGAATGTGGTTAGATGTAGAATGGAAATCTCTTTCATGCTGTGAGCCATATATAAACTTTCCAAAGTAATGTAATACATTTAAATCTGGAATTTGAAACCAGATTCTTTTGACAGTCCAGTGTGCTTCCCTTTGCCTCATGTTCCCTCTCAAAGCTGTAAAATACCTTTTTGTCTTTTACTGCTTCCTTTTTCTGGTAATCTGGCAGGCTGGAGAGTTTTTCTCAATATAAAGGACAGCTTCCCAGCAATTAGAGGTTTCTATAAGAGGGAGTGAACTACCTCAGGATGTAGTGAGTTCCCTGTCCCTGGGTATCCTTCTGCCAAGATGGATGGTCACGAATCATGAATGTTATAGGTTGGGGATTCTTTATGTGAACTTTTTTAAAATGCATTTTAATAACTGCATTTCAGTATAATTCATTTCCTTTGAAATCTTATAAATTTCATTTTATGCATTTGAAGGCATTATTCTCAGAAGGGGTCTGTAGACTTTCCTAGACTGCCAAAGGAGTCCAGGACACAAAAAATATTAAGAGTTTCAGTGCCAGAAGGTAGTCCTGTTTAGGTACAGTTGACTAGGTGACCTCTGTGCTCTCTTCAAACGCCAAGTTTCTATGATCATATAGAAGAATTATTAATAATATTTTCATCTCTGTGTTAACAGCCAGTCCTACTTAGTGCTTTGTGGAGTCTCGTGAGGGAGAAATTTGTTACTGACCCAGGGCAGGTCAACTGAGAGGGAGAGGAGAATCCAGAAGAACTTCTGGGAGGTAGCATGGTTACAGTGTTCAGAGCCCCTGTGGCAGTGTGGCATCTCGAAACTGAAAGGCTTATAAGTCTAGAACTGACAGGTATTTGGCGTTTCTTCTTTAGAAATTCTTCCCTTAACACCCTCAATTGATAGCCCCTTGACTGCTAATACCTTTACCCATCTGTTCAAATATCATGTTCACCACCACGTTGGAGCACTGCCCTAGTGCACAGGTGCCAAACAATTGCAAGTTCAGACGAGAGGGCTGCAAGCTTTCTTCCTTTGGAAGCACTAGTGTACTACTTATCACACACCTCTTTTTGGCTTAAATTGCCTTATTTAATGTGTGTAGAGAAGAAGAACATTTAAACACAGGAGGCAAATGAATACAAAAGCCTAGAGATGCCGGAAGGATGTGGTTCCTCTATGCCTACAGAAAAGCTATAATGATTGAATTAGACTCTTAAATACCCATATATGTCAGCTTGAATGCAATCAGCCATCACATAAATCACTATTGAATGAAAATAGTTCCACTGTAAGGGTGGAGTGAGGTGGAATGATTCATTGTATATATGAAGAGAGAGTGGTGATTTTTAAGGTCATAGGATATGGAAGAGCAGTGGAATTTAACATAATCTAATCCTAAACCCTTCGTTTTACATGTGAAGAAACTGAGGCCTAGAGGTAAAATGACTTTCCAAAGGCTCATAACTCTTAGTAGAGCCAGCATTGCCAAGATAAAGTAGGACTTATTGGTCTCCTGACCTCATAGCTTCAGTCAGCATGAGTTTTAATAATAAATGATGACCCTAATAACAATTAGAAATAAGCCCAGCCCTACTTTGGAGCTTTCCTTTGCATCTATAGCTTATAATAAAGAAGCTCAAGTTGCAGCCACACCCCTACCTTATGCCCATAGACCACACACCTTAGACTGTAATCCTACATCCAAAGGAGTAGAGGAGCAGGGGCTGGCAGCTAGGAACTTCTGACTCCTACTTACAGGCAGGCTATAATGACAGGACAGACATAGGGATTGTAATTTCAGCAGTACTGGGAATTCCCAGGAGAGGAAAATTCAACTTCTTCTTGGCAACTTGGAATCTTAGAGAGTTTCCAAATACACTGAGAAGTTAGTGACCTTCCAAGGCTTCCATACCTAGTATTTGACAGAAGTGGGATTTGAGCCCTGGTTACATTATCTGTTTGGAGGAAACTGCTTTATAAGACTTAGGACAGAAATAAGAACTTCAGTACTTGGATCCATTATCTCATCCATGTGAGTCTTCCCTAATCAGGAGCAGATTATTACCCTTCTACAGTAACCTTTCTTTCTTTCTTTTTTTTTTAAGCAATTGGGGTTAAGTAACTTGCTTAAGGTTACATGGCCAGTTACTTTTTGTGTGGGTGTTAAGTCTGAGGCTGGAACTGATCCTGGGTCCTCCCGACTCCGGGGCCAGTGCTCTTACTCACTGTGGCACCTAGCCACCCCTACAGTAACAATTCTTATATGTCCATAAATCCTCAACATAAGGAATACACAATATGCTATGGAATCTTTCCTGCCTCTCTTTTAATTTACTTTGTGGGTAGTAACACAATGCACCAAGAGCACATCTATTATCTTTCTCTCTGCCACGTGATCTACTCTTCCATTCCAGTCATGGGTAACCTTGATGTTGCTTTTATGTCTTTTCTTCTATGTCAGTTATAGGATTTCAAGCTAAAAAGATCTTAGAGATTATCTAATCCAACCCTTCATTTTACAGGTGAGAAAACTGAGACACAGAAAGGTTTGTTCACCTTTTGGTGGCATATCTGTGTGAGTTATTATTATTAGTTGATTTGCCTCAGCTCCTCTTGATAGTAAGTAGTATATCTGGGATTTGAACACAGGTCCTATATTTTTGTATTCCTTTATCTTTTTTTCCACGGTGCTGTTTTCTCAAACCCACCATCTATCTTTCCTTTTATCACTAGAGCTCTTATCTGACACACAACCATCTTCTTAAGTGTCTGCAAGCCAGATGCTGCCCTTCTAGATACACCTAGAATGTCCTATACTCATTTGTAAATTCATAATTCCAGTAACACCATAGGTATGCTACAAGTAGCAATCATCATGATACACAGTAGCCACTGAGCAAATATGTGTTGATTGGATTTTTGAAGATTAAACAATATGCAAAGTGTTAAAAAGTAATTCCTTTCCTTTCTGAGAACTTGCTATAATCAAGTTGGCATGTGCAACTGTCTGTATCTTGAGGGAACAAGTAAATTAAACAAGTAATTATATCCATAATGTTTTCAGAACTTAGATATTTAAATATATGAATCTCATCTACAGGTCCAGTCTTTTGTCTATGTTGTTTCCTGCCCAAAGATCTCTTGACAGGAAATAAACATTAAAATAATCTTTAATCCCTGTCTGGTCTATTACCATTAACAATTGATGCACTTTAATTTTGTGGGATTTTAACTACAAAATGGAATGGCTAAGTAGTGATAATTGGGTTTGGAATTATACGGTCATTTATATCAACAGAAATGCAAGGGGCTGGGAGGGAGGGCGATTAATTATTTACTGTTTCCTGGCTGTGGTTCCTATTATAGAATTTTCTGATATGTTGTACTGCGAAGGGTTATCACCAAACAAGCATAAGCAAATCTGGAGGGCAAAGTCTTCTTTGGAAGTTGGACTATATTTAGGTGACAAAGGTATAATTTGCATTTATCCTCTGAATGGGTAGCAGCATTTCTCTTCCTGACTTTTCCTATCAGCTCCATTTCTGAGTCTTGGTACATATTGGGGACCACAAATAACAAGTCTGAAGCAACTAGCTCCACAGCTTCTCATTGCCCAGAAATATAGCAGACCAGCTATTTTGTCCATAGCAAAATGTCTGTGTTCCAGTCATTCTTCTTTGGCATTCACTGGGCTAAGTTTATATGGAAGAGGAGGAGGAAGAGGAGGAGGAGGAGGAGGAGAAAGAATCTGACATATTATAAGATAGGAAAATAAACTGAGAATGTTGAACTATAGACTATAGAATTTAGGACTGCAAGAAACCTAGACAGGGCTTAGGGTACCTTGTAGAAGAATTGAAAGGAAACCTTTGAAACTCAAATATCACAACATAGCATTTGGAATGTGAGAACTAGAAGGAACTTTACAACGTAGCATGTTAGAATACAAAATGCAAGATCGAGAAGCAACCTTATGTAACCTAATGTAAAGCATTAGAGCACAGAATCTTAACTTAAAATTGAAGAATTTTAGAACAGAGAATGTGATATACAGAGCATGCAGTATCAAAACTGGAAGAAATCTTAGAACAGAGAATGTGGTTTAGTAAAAAGAACACTCGATATGGAGTCAGGAGATCGGGATTCAAACATGAGTTGTGTGACCATGGGCTTGTCTAGAACCAAGGCTGTAGTCCCGGCTCTGCTATCAGCTCTCTGTGTGACCCAGGGAAGCCTGCATTCCGCTTGCTAGGCTTCAGTTCCGCCCTCAGTAAAATGAGGAAATTGGATGAGATCACCTCGAAGGTCCCTTTCAGTTAATAAGATCATATGAAACCAACACTGAGAAAACTGGCAACTTCTGTTTAGTTTTAAAAATGGAAATTTTTCCTCACATTTCTCAAGTGCTCAATAGTATTTGAAAAATGACATGGCTGATGTCTGTATCTATATTAGAATTAAAAGCTACATGTCAGAGATAGATAGAGAGTGATATTTTAATGTGATTTTTTTAAAGTCACCATTTGTCTTCTGATGTGTGCCATAGGTTTATAAGAATTTTTATATCATCCTCAGTCTCTTGATTTGATTTCAGTGCCTATGTCGCTTTTTTATAATCTACAAACAGTTGTCTCCTGTGCCCGCTGTCTTATCACAGATACCAGAACTATGACTGGTTAAATATATTGTGTGTATTTACAAAATAAAGGGCACTCTAAAATACATTTCTGCAGAAGAGAAGAATTAAGTGGGATATTATCACCATCCTCATATATTTGGAAGCCTATAAGGTCCAACAGTAATTCAAGCTATTCTTCTTGGACCCAGAGAATAGAACCAAAACCAGCTATGAATGAAGTGGAGAAGGAGATGAAGAGAAGGAAGTTTCATTTTGATAGAATGAAACTTTTCTTGATAATTAAAGCCATGAGAAAACATTAGAATTAACTGTCTCCCAAGGTAGAGAATTCCCTGTCACTAGAGGTTGTTTAGTGAGGACTGGCTGCCCACTTTATAGGGACATTATAGAAGGGATTCGTTTTTAGGTAAATGTAAAACTAAATGACCTCTGAAGTTATCTGGGATTCTAATTGTAAGATTCTATGACTGTAGATCTGTCCAACAGTGAAAATGATTCCTTTGATAGATAGTAAGCTCCAAATAGTAACAATAATAATAAAAAACGGTCAGAAAAACAGGCATTTGTATAGTGATTTAACGATGCACTAAACCATACTGCCTCCCATTCTCATCACTAGAGATGTTGAAAGAAGACTGAATAACCACCTACAAGAGTATTTACAGTATGTATGTATGTATGTATGTATAGTAGAGAAGATTTCTACATTGTGTTGCGGTCAGAAAGTTGAACTAGACTAATTCTGTGTCCGCTTCCATTTTGCCTATTGTTTGGTTTATGCTCTAAAGTTCTTTTTGGTTCTTTCAAACTATGTTCTATGTTATGCATTTATAGATATATATGTGTGTGTGCATATATGAATTTACATACATGTGTATATATGTTTACATGTATATATGGAGAGAGAAAGAGAGAAGGGGGAGAGTGAAAGGGAGGGGAGAAGGAAGTAGAGTGGGAGTGGGGAAGGAGGGAGAGAG
This sequence comes from Gymnobelideus leadbeateri, assembly GCA_011680675.1. Taxonomy (NCBI): domain Eukaryota; kingdom Metazoa; phylum Chordata; class Mammalia; order Diprotodontia; family Petauridae; genus Gymnobelideus; species Gymnobelideus leadbeateri. Next base: position 2,259,719 of record WOXC01009109.1, read on the forward strand.
AGAGAGGGAAAGGGAGCAGCTCCAGGTCCACATCTGTAATAGTCTGCCTTGACGTCTTAACCTGGCCATTACATAAGCATCTCAGACTCAATATGGTCCACAACAGAATTAATTTTCTTTCTCCCTAAACTCATACCTCCTCCCACTTCCTATTTCTGTTCTGTTTCAGAGGGAAAAGCTTTACTGCCCTGAGAGCAATTCAAACTGTCATGATCTTTGAATCAGAAGGGGGATTTCAGTCACACCTAGGAATTTTTAAGAAGACATAGATAAGCCTGTCAGAGAGCAGACTGATAGGAAAGAGTGGGAGAAGCCATTCCAATCCTACCTGGGAATTAACAAGTCAAACTGGGAAGCATCAGTGACACAGATGTAACAACTAAAAAGAAGGTGGTGCAGTAGCAGGAAGGGAGAGGCTTGCACCTGGGCTTGTCATTGGGACTGTTCAGATGTAGTAGCAGCAGCGTAGCTAGCATTTATATAGTGCTCTAAGATTTGCAAAGCACTTTACACATATCTCATTTTATCCTCACAACAACCCTATGAGGTAGGTGCTATTATTATCCCTATTTTAGGGAGGAGACAACTGAAACAGACAAAAGTGAAGTGACCTGCCCAGGGTCACGTAGCTAATAAATGTCTAATGCTACATTTGAAATGAGGTGTTCTGATGCCAGGTCCCAGCCCTCTATCCACTGGACCACCTAGCTACCTCAAGCTGAAGCTACTGGTTTTTCAGCTTTTCAAAGACTGAGGGAAGTTTTGAAAATCATCTGTTCTTTCCCCAAATTCTTCTCTCCAAGGCTATCCCATAACAGACACTGTAATATACTCTAATAATTTATGTTACCTAAATATTTATTGTATCCTCATTATGATTCAACTATAGAGAGAACAGGGATTTGATGGTGTTTAAAAAAAATTAAATTAGGCCAGAGAGCCAAACTTCCCTTTCTAAGGCAGGTATTTTCTTAATTGGAAGCTCTGAACTGTTATGATTATACTGCTAACTTTTTATCTGATATGAACTCCATTAAGCAGTAGTATAGAGGACCACTTGGACCAAAGGGTCTTCATATTGCCCCTAGGTTAAAAAGTGAGCTAATTGTTGTAACAGAAAAGTAATTTATTAATTCTCTGGAGGATAGGAAGGAGTGGCTGAATAAAACATTACATCCTAACTGTATACCGTCACCCCACCAGGAGATAGGTAAGGCTTGGGAAGGATTCAGCTCTGCCTTCTCCATCATGGAGGGAGGATGGAGCAGAAATGACTGCACACCAGCTGGCCAGCCCTGCAGTCCACAAAAACACCTAATATTGTTACATATCCATTAATCTAGGTTCATAATCTGAGTCATCCTTGACTCTACCCTTCCTTACTTTTCATATCCAATAAGCTAACAAATCATCTCCATTCTATCTCCTGAACATCTCTCATGCTTTTCTCTGCTAACACTACAATGACCCTAGTACAGACTCTTATCACTTCTCACCCAGAATATTGTAACAATCTCCCACTTGGTTCCCCTATGCCCAGTCTCTTTCTTCTCCAATACAACCTCCAAGTCTGCCAAACTGATATTTCTAAAGCACAGTTCAGCCATGGCACTCTTTCTAGTTGCCTGCAAGATAAAATAGAAATTCCTCTGTCTGGCATTTCAAGCCCTTGATCTGGCACTCCCTTCCTGAGCTAGTTACCTTCACCCATTCTTTGCTTCAGCCAAAGTGACCTCCTTCCTTTTCCACACACATGGCATTCCTACTCCCATCTCAGCATAGGCTTCCATCCATTTCTGGAATGCTTGCCTTTCCTCACCTCTGATTCTAGGAGCCTCTAGTTTTCTTCAGGACTTAACTCAAATATTACCTTCAGGAGGACTTTCTCAAGTCCCTGAATTGTTCGTGCTGCCCCCAGTCATTGTGTAATAGCCTGTATGTTCATACAGATGAACATGTTGCATTTCACTACTGGAATGAACACTTCTTGATGGCAGGAGCTGGTTTGTTTTTTTTTTCCTTTTGCGGTTATTTCCCCAGTCCCTAATATGGTAGGTGGCACTCAGTAGCTGCTTAATAAATATATCTTAAAGTCTGGTGTTCCCAGCTTCTTTCTTATGGCACTTCATTTGTGAGAGTAGTGCTTCTGAAACAGCCTAAGGGTAACACATATGCTAAATTGGAAGGGAGAGGACGGGTCTTTCAACCCCACATCTAACTCATGCATGACTTATAGAGTATAAACATCTTTAGGAGATTAATTGTTTTCCTTTTCATCAAAGGATCTTGACATAGATTCCATCACATATAAGACACATGATAAATGCTTTAGGGGGTTGAATAGGTGTCAGAGTTATATCATTTTATTGCAAAACAAGCATATCACTCATTATAGGGGCATTTACAGTGTTATGTTTTCTGGAGGTCTTTAGAGATATTTTACTGTCATCTGTCACAATGTAATCTCTGTTATTTTTATTCTGATTTCTACAAGGTCCGTCATCAGTGTACTTCATGGAACCATTCTCAGAGTTGGCCTGGGACTAGGGAGAACTTTGTAGTTCACCAAATATCCTCATAGAGTCACAGAATCTCAGAGCCCAACACCTACCTGAAGCACAGAAATCTTCTACAACAATACTCCTTGAAAAACTCCAGTGAGGATGTCCCATTCTCTTCTGAGGCAGTACATTGAATTGCTACACATCTTTAGGACTTAGAAAGGTCATCCTTAGATCCATTCAAAAATTGCCTGCTTGTACTTTCCCTGTCATGGTCCCTTCCTCTGGCCTTCTCAGTATACCCAAATTCCTATTCTTCAGCAATGCAGAATATTTGGAAAAGCATTGGACCTGTAGCAAGGAGATTAGAGCCAATTCTGGCTCTGTCACTGTATTTGGGGCCTTACACAAGTCCCTTTTGATCTCACTTTTCTCCTGTCAAAGTAGGGGACTGGGCTAGATGATCTCTCAGGTGCTGACAGGAAATGTCCATTCTGTGTTCCAAGTTCCTTACAGCACTGACATAGGCCCCCTATTTCTGACAGTCTGTGCCTCTCTGAAGAGTAGACCAAGACAGTGAAATTCTCAAGTGCCCCCATGTGTTTACCCACCAGTTGACAAATTGAGTGGGTTATCAACCCAACTTTTTATCTTCTTGCCCTCCCCAAAATAAGTAAATAAGAAAATGTTGATCTCTCTTTCCAAAGTATTTATATGCAGCAACCAATTTATAATAGCACACATCCTGATCCCCGAGCTGGGCTGTTTCTTCCTTTCAATACATCACATTGATTTCCTGTATGACTTTATCTGCCTAATACAAAGTGGGATTGAACAGGTATTTGTCTGGGGCTTGCTCATTCCTTATCAAACATTTATGACTTAGCTCTGGCTATAGTATCTTCTTGTAAGGTGTTCCTTATTTCTATCTTTTCCGTAAATGTACTATTGTGTTGACAGCTCTGTAATAAATCTCTCCTGAAAGTGAAACTTTGAGGGGAGGGGGGGTCAGGGACACTTGGGAGGGATTGAGCGAGGGGCAAAAACTATTCGTTATATGTTTGGGAGAAGGCTCATTCTGTTAGTGAACTGTCTTGTGCCTGTGGTTGTCTATTAATAATAGTGATTGACTCCCCACCTCCTCCGTTTTCAGGATATTAAGATTGGAAGCTTCATGGTAGTGCCCAGCTGGGTGCTATTTGGGGGGATGAAATACCCAGTGTAAAACAGAAGTTAGTATAACTAAGGCCAAATTTCACAAGTATCACATGTCTGTAAATAGAATAGTATTTGAATGAGGGTCATAGCAAGGTCAGCAAGTTTGATAGCCCTGGCTTGGCTGGACTTTTAATAGGCGTTTGAGAATTGAAAAATAAGTGAAGTTGTTTTGACCCACATTTCCCCCTCCCCTACCTTCCTCTTTCTGCTCTTTCATTTCATGTTAAAGAGCTCTGGGCTTGGAGTTAGAAGACTGCTGTTTATTCAAGGGTTTGTTTACAGATTGAGAGCTACCCTAGACTGAGAGATTCACTGGCTCCCCCAGGTTAACAAGAGGCAGAGTTGGGGTTTGATCTTGGGTCTTCTGGCCCTGACTCTGTTCATTCTCTCCTCTGCTCCATCCCACTGCCCCTGAAATGAATGCCCAGATGCTTAAGAGCTCACTGAAACTGTCAGCTTATTTCTTGTAGGCCTCCAGGGTTAGAAATCCCGGTTATAGATGTACATCCATAATATACATGTACATAGAGTGGTATGCAGAAAGCAGGGGCGGCCTTTGCCGGGGCAAAGGGCATGGGCTTGCTCTTCACCTGCCTCTTCTTTCTGAAGTGCTTATACCTTCTCACAGGCTCAGAAGAATTTGTCCCAAGATTCTCTTTGGGGGGTCATAATCCCCCCCATATCTTTCAGTAGATAAAGGGAGAATTGGCAAAACCCCCTCAAAGCAGACACTCTGAATTAGAGAGATACTGTGATTTGTGGGGAAAATTACTAATCTGAGTCATTCAGTCAGCCACAAACCTTTATTACACATTTGCTAGAAGCTAGGCTCTGTACTAAGTGCTGGGGATTCAAAGAAAGCCTCTCCTTCCCCCCACCCCCCACAAAGACCTCCATGACTTCTGCCCTCAAAGACCTCACAGTTCAAGAGGGGAGACTGTGTGTAAGGAATGAGATGCCTACAAGATGTTTACAAAGTAGAAGGAGTGGGAAAAGCCCACTTCATGAAGTACAGTTGTACTGAGCCTTGAAGGGAGCCAGGTAGCAAAGCATCCTAGGCCTGGGTGATGGCAATTGCAAAGACAGAGATGGCACATGGTGTGTCATGGGAAAGGCACAGTGAGGATCATAGAGTGTACAGAGCAGAGGACAGGGTAAAAAGACTTGAAAAATTGGAAGGGGATGGTTCTGAAGGGTTTTAACCGTCTTACACTGGAGTTCATTTGACCCTGGAGGCAATAGGGAGCCCCTGGAGCTTACTGAGCAGGAGTTGACAAGGTCAGACCTGTGCTTTAGAAAAACTGTCTTGACAGCTGAGCTGAGAGTATATTGGAATATGGTGAGACTCGATGCAGAAAAACCTTTGCATTACAGGCCCAGCTTCTTAACTATGTGACTGTGGACAAATGGATTAATCTTTCAGAGTCTTAGTTTTCTCATATGTGAAATGGACATAATAATACTTGTACCTTTTTGAAAAGCACCATAGACATTTTGCATATTATATAAATCCATTATAACATTGCTATTGTCCTAACAATTTTACTATCAGGAAAGCATTATCATTCTTTAGAGATCAGGAGTTCTCTCCAGACACTGAGCCAGGCAGTCCCCTAGTCACCTTCTGAAGAAAGCTTGATATTCTACCTTTAAATCTACTACTACTGTAATGCCAAGAGCAGCTCATATTTCTGTCCCACTTGACAATTTTTGCAAAAGCACGTTTCCCCACAACCACCCTGTGAGGCTGGGTGTGTAGGTATCATTATCCCCATTTTGCAAGTGAAGTAATTGAGAATAAGAGAGGCAAAATAACTTGCTCAGCCACCACACATTAAGTTATTGGCAGACTAAAATTTCAACCCATATAATCTCTCTGAACAACTCTCTGGGAGTACTCGTTGTGGAAAAGAGCTAGAATTATATAATGATAGATCTGGAAGGGACCCTAAACATCCAGTGCCCAAGCCAGCAGGTGGGCTTGGCACCTCTGAAGAGGAGGGGACCTCAGAATACTAGATTTACAAATTTAACTGCTCCAATAGTTTCTGCTTCTCCATATCTGGATTCCTTTTTCTAGTTTCTATTGGCATCCTCTGGATCTCCATCATCAGATAGTTTAACTTGTTCCTCCCTTCCCTGCCTCCTCCCAACCATCACTTTGGACAGATAAAGCCACACCTTCCCTTGAGCTACGATACCATTAGAGTGTGTCCTCTTTCCCCCACCCCCTCACTGCCATGCCACTCTTGATCATTTCTGTGTAAAAGAGAGAAGCAGATTCCAGGAAAAAGTTTCAGGAAAAAGGCATAAATTCCAAATATGTGTATATTTAAAACTGATTTTGCTGAACATGAATAGTCGCTTACAATCTAACTGGAATTGACTCTGGCATGTGTCAGCCTAATAGCTAGAATCCTGGTTCAATACAATGAACTTAGGAAGGTTTTCTTAATGAAAGAACTGACGTTTTCTGTGCAGTGGCTGCATTCATCAGCCTACCCAGTGTTCATTACACTACAAAGGCCTGTCAATGTGAATTGTTAGGGCCATCTATTAGAGAAACCTGATTGGGACAAAAGATAGTGATAGCCAGGGCCTTCCTAGAATTTTCTACATTGTACAATAGGCCACTTTTCTCACCTTTCATTAGGGTAGATCCAAATAGGAAGCTCTGTTTCATAGGAATGTCATAAGACAAGTGCTCTGTAATCCATAAAGTGCTACGGAAAAAGGGTTAAATTATTAATATTATACTTGGATAGATTGTGATTTCACCAACATATATATTCCTTCCATGCATGCAGATTGTAACTCCCCCATATGTCTTCCCATCCCATGTTGTTTTATTCCATGTCCTTCCATAAATCCTTCATAGACAAACCACTTAAAGCCAAAAATGGAGACCTTCCCTTGTTTTCTGTAATATTTCTTAGAGACCACATGGGCTATCTATCTCTTATTTCTTAATCTTGCAACAGGACTGACCTATCTCCTTTTTCAGTCATACATGGCCGCAATGGTGGCTTTTATGGAACTTTGAGTGTGAAAATCTGCATGGGTAACATGTTAGAGTCCTTTTATAGCTACCATGAGTCTTACTGCTGTCTTTTGGGGCACCTGCAATTATGATTCTTTTGAGATGCAATACTCTGTTATTTTCTATTATCTCCATGGTAATCATATGGAATCTATTGGTAGTGAAAAAAATATGAATTTTTATTCCTATTAATCAAATCAGGATCATTGAAGTCACTAAACAATTCCTCAGATGTGATTCAGACCATCCTTACCTTCCTGTTCAGTTCTAGGTCTTGCCCATTTTCTTTTTATGTAACCCATCCAGGCCACATGTAGTGAAGAACTAATCCATGGAACTTTCCATTCACTGATGGGCTCACTCAATCATTTTTCCATTGTATGTCAAAATATTGATAATATACATTCTTTACCCATTTTATCTCCGTCTTTTCATAAATCTACCTATAGTATCCATCCAATATGCTGAAGGATTTCTGGTTCTTTTTATAGTCTCCAGGTACCATTGTAGCATGCAACCCACACTTGTTTTTCCTCTGTGGATGGCCCAACCAATCTGCTTTAAGTGATTTTGAGGGCTTCCTGAATTCAGTAACTGTCATCAGCACTAATGAGGGCAATAATAATAATACAAATATGTTATATGTCATATATACATATTATCATAATGATGATGTTAATACAATGAAGTGGTAGAAACTATATAGTCTATCCCAAAGGACTGTAGAAATTTAGCATCTACTAGATACCTAGGAAAATGCAATGAAGTGTCTTAAACTCAGAAACAAGCTCTCTTTCATAACTACTACTAGATAATAAATCCTCATGTTACTCATACAAAGCTGAAAATATCCTTGAGAATTCAAAAAACAAATAATTGTACTGCTCTAAGAACGTGATTACTTGACAGAACTGTTGCTCACAATCTCCTATACATTGTGTTAATTTTTAAAACTTAAAGAATAATATGTTTAATAGTTGTAGCCTTGTTGAACACTCATGAACTCACAATCTCTAAACTTCATGGAATTAGAAACTTGCGAAATACAGAGACCTAGTAGAAAAAAATGAAGCTATATGAACACAGGACAAGGCCCTCAGTATCCATGTCCTGTCTTATTAGAATTGTCCCAAAGATGCATTTGCTGAATCTCTGGAAGAGGAGCTCACCTCCTCATTCTCTTAACTCTACAATAAAATATCCATAAGTTTATCTTTCTTTATAGAATATTAAATATATTTGCCCAATGTGAAGCATAAAAGAGTCATAGTTGGATAGCAACTTGTCCTCAAGTCATTCCTATTTCAACCTCATCTAAAAAGATGAGAATGAAATAAGATCACTGTCATCTGATTTAGAGAATGATAGTTCCCAACAAATATGCCAGTTTGGGTAAGGGATTCTCCAAATGACTCACTTGAAAGGAGTACAGTCTAATAGGGATAAGTCCAGTAACAACCTCATGTCCTACCCACTACCCCTTTCTACCAGGGGTGTTGATTGTGTTATGATTGACAAAGTGCTGAACAGCAGCAACAACCGCCTTATTAAAAGACGGGGGGGGGGGGCAGGAGCCCCCTTTTTACAAGGGAATATCCAGAAGATCAGGAAGGGAAAAGTCACTGATCCAAGGCTGCACAGCAGCAACGGGGTTAACTAATAGCAAAAACAGAATTCAAACCCGTTTCCCTACTCCTAATCTACTGTTAATTTTTATTTTGTTTTCCCACTAAGGACTTTATATTAAGTATGTATCCATTGACACTGGGACTCAGATTGATTTTAGCTATTAAGAACGGTATACAATATTCTGTTCTTGGCACCTTTTTTTTTTTGAGGGGGTAGGGTAGGTCAGTTGGGGTTAAGTGACTTTCCCAAGGTCACATGGCTAGTTTTTTTTGTGTGTTAACTGTCTGAGGCCAGATTTGAACTTAGGTCCTCCTGACTTCAGGGCCAATACTCTATTCACTGTGCCACTTAGCTGCCCCTCTTGTCACCTTTCACTACGTACAGCTTAAAACAATATGGTGGCATTTCTAAGACCTTGTAAATAATGGCATTTTTCTCATTCCTACAGTTTCTTAAATAGGTACATACCACTTCATTTAAATCTTTCTGTTCCTTTTCGTTCATGGAGGAATTCTCTGACATTATAGCAAATTAGTGAGAAGACTTCCTCACAAATTCCCTTTTCCTGAATTTCAGCTTTTCTATTCAGAATATGAGACTGTATTTAAAGCACAACACAATGGTTGGCAGAACCTTTAATCCATTTTTTCCTTTCCTTTTAGCACATTATTTCCTTGAGCTTTGATGAGTTAGATAATTATTTAGTGTCTTTAATATTAATATTAGTAAAATTCTTTGATATATTCTTAATCTTTTCTTTGAAATTAAATGGTTTATAATTAAAGCATTATAGAAGATATTAGTTACAATACTGACATCGAGGTTGTCCCTATACTCCTCTCTCTTTGTCTTTCCCTTATTCATTTCCTTTACTTCTTGTTCTCTTCATTCATCTCTCTGTCTCCCTTTCCTACCCTAGATGTATTTTTTCCTTTTGCCTACCACATCAAATCCAAACTCCTTTTTGTGATTTTTAACCCTGCCTATAAATTCTCCCCTCATTCTACCTAGCAAACCTAATTTTCCTTCTTACACCCCAGGCTTCAGTCACGTGAATCTTCACACACATACCCTGTGTATGTTTGCTTTCTGTGACCCTCAGAAAGTCCTCTCATGCTCTTCATCTTTATAATTTTGAGTATTACAAGGCCTATTTCAAGGGCCAGCCTCTCTAAGAAGCTGACACTGTGTGCTTTTTGGACTGAATAGCCCTTCCAACTCCCCAAATTCTGTATGATTGTGTGTGTGTGTGTGTGTGTGTGTGTGTTTGTGTTTAATTACTAGATGAAGTAGAGTAAGGTTTGGTATATCAGGACTACACTTTATGGAATCTGAGAGGTTCATTATACTAGCAAGAAGCAATATGGAATTGTCAGAAGAATAACTGAGCCAGACACTCTGGTACTAAAAGCAAGCAAACCACCTATTCTGGGACATCAGAATGAGACAAACTAGGCCACAGCAGCTAAGGCACAGAATAAGACTGAAGAACTCTTTCCACAGTGGAGGCCGACTGTTGGAGTATTGGTTGGATGCCCTTGCTCTTTTCTTCCTAAATGGGGAAGCCCAGTCATAGCGCTAGCTTAGTATCTTGGTAGCCAAGAGTTAAGAATTATCTGAATATATTTTTAAATCATTAAAAACAATTCATAGAATGAAGAATGTCATCACCTTGAGAGTACTTAGGGAGCCTGTGGTCAAAACTAGTCATTTCACAGAGGAGAAAAATTAAATCCAGGCTAGAAGTTGACTTACTTAAAGGTCATCCAATAGTCAGTGGTACAGACTGGACCCAAGCCCAGGTCGCAGTACTGACTCCCCAGACCAGACTCTTTCTCTTCATTGCAGCCTTTTCTTCCATCAAAGTTGAGTCTAATTCCCAACCCAATAAACATTTTTCAAAGCTGTATTGTTTTAATTTCAGATCTTAACAAGAGTCAGTATAATGGTGTAATGTATAGAGAGCTGGTCATGTAGTCAGAAAAAAAAGCACTTAAACTCTTAGTGCTCAAAGAAACTCTTTAAGACTGTACATTGTGAAAAAAGGTGTCACCTATATTATTGGAAGGAATCTTCATCTACACTCTCCCCCTAACTAGGACTTCCCTATTCCAGTGAAACCACAGGTATCAATCAATCTGTAACATGAAGACCAGTCTTAAGCAATTCTGGATGGTGGGTTTTGTTTGTCTGTTTTTCATTCTAACAATGATGACTGAAGGATAAAACCTTTTCCAAACATGGGTTTGCTCAGAATGCAAGTAGTCGCTACCCATAAAAATAGATCAATAGCTGCTGAAGTGCCTGTTAACACTGCATGTTGTAACTGAATCTTATGATCAGAAGATTTATATATGGAGGGTGCTCAGAATAAGTGTTATCTTTTTGTGGCAAAAGAAAGCAATAATAAAATGTGTGTGTGTGTGTGTGTGTGTGTGTGTGTACATTTTTGAGCGTGCAAATGAATGTACATGTATCCTTGGGAGGTCACTTGTTCTGGAGAGGCAGTATGGTATAGTGGATAGACCACTCACTGCCTTTGGAATCAAGAATCCTATAATTGAATCCCCTCTCTAGCTCTGTGACCATCAGCATGTCCTTGTTTTCCTATCTCAGTTTTCACATCTATGAAATAGGGATATAATCATGCTTGCTTTTTAATTACATTTATCTTACTTGGGTCTTTTCAAGGACGCTGAGGAAAGTAAGCCATAAAGTATTCTAAACATGGCAGCATTAGGAGGTATAGTATTACTTATAATACTAGCAGTTACTAATAATAAAAGGACTCCTTGGACAACTCATTTAAACTCTCAGAGCCTTAACTTTCTCATCTATAAAATGAGAATAATAGTGACAGCACTTTCCTGCTGAAGTTTTGTGAAGGTAGTATTTTGTAAAGTACAAGAGTCACGTGAGCTGGTAGTGCTAACATTATTACCGCTCCTCTATTAATGAAAATACAATAAAAGAGAGACATTTTGTCATGCAAACTATTAAATGACTTGATAGAAGAGCACTCCCAGTTTTATCATGGTCCCAGCCAACCAGCTGCAAAGAAACTTCAGTAAAAACAATTTGGAGGAATTTAGAAAAAGATACAAAAATTCAGTAGAGCCCATTAAGTGGCCTCATGCCCCACATCTCTGCGTTCATCATTTGTACCGATTATGGCATGACAGCTCTTGAGTCTCCAATGATAACAGCCATCTGACTTGATCTGAGTTCAATGGATTTTCACTAAAATGGAATCATCGCCTTTGTGACAGATAGGAAGAGCAGAGCAATACATCCTGCTCACCACTCTGCCTCATTTCTCCCTCTCCCTCCCTGTGACCTTGGGGGCTCTCCAAGGCAGTACAGACAGGCAGGCAAGCCCAGGGTCGAGCCTGGGCCACTTCGACCATGCTCAACAGGACTTTGAAATGTACATTTCTCTGAGAGCTATCAATAGGGTGAAGGCAGAATGGCCTAAGAGTGCTATGGATCACTCAGCTCATGGGGAAGCAAGGGAAGTTAGAGGCCCAGCAGCAGAGCATCTCCTGGAGGAAGGCAGGGGTGGCTGGCTGGCTCACAGCAAAGGGCCCCCCCTTTCCTCCCCCATTCATAGTCACATGCCAGAGCCCATTGGCAGGGGAGCCCTTCGAGGGAAAAGCAGGGGAAGACTTTGAGAAAACGAGAGATTCAGAGCATGGCCTCTCCCCTCAGAAATGAATGGCCCCTGGGATCCCATACCATAGTTAGAGCTCATGGTGTTGGCTACTCTGCCCACTTCCCTTCTTCCAATTGTGGGGAATGGAAAGCAGAACTGAAGCATTCTTTTTCTACTTACATTACACTTGTTTTCAGAGCTGAGAGCCCTGGTCATGGAGAATAGTAGTAGGTATTTTAAATGCCATTGATCATAGGATTATAGGATAAAAACAGATGATTATATAGCCCTTTAATGGTTGCAAAGCACTGTATATATTTTACCTCATTTGATCCTTACAACATCCCTATAGGTTAAGAGCTATAGGTAGTGTAATATCCATTTTTTAAGATAACAAAACTGAGGCTGGAGGTGGGACGTATTAAGACAACTACCTGCTTTCACACGTTCAGCTCCTCAGGCTTGGTGGTTGTCAGTGCAGCACTATCTTTACTAAATCATGCCTCCTCTTCCAGTCACAGGATTTGCAGTAGCAAGTGACCTTAAGGATCATCTAATCCAACCTTCTTTTTTTTCTTTTCCTGTAAAAGAAGAATCTGAGCCTCAGAAAAGTTAAATGGCTTTCCCAATATCATATAAGTACTAAGCAGCAGAACAGAAATTTATACTTCAGTTCTCTGATTTCAACAATAATAATCATGAGTCATGATATTAAAAGATTTAAAATCTAACTGTTTTTCTTTACAACAATCCTGTAATATTATCTCCATTGACCTGATCAGGAAACTGAGGCACAGGCAGGTGAAGTAACTTCCCCAAGGCTATATAGCTAGTAAGAGAAAGCCAGTTTCCAAACTCACATTCTAATTCCAAATCTAGAATTCTTTTGACTCCTCAGTTTATTCTTCTTGTCATGAATGATGACTATGGCTTGCATTTCTCTAACACCTTACAAAACCTCTTTACCTGCCTAATACTGTGATACCCTATACTATGTAGGGATTATCCCCATTTTGCAAATTTGAAAAGTGTCTCAGAGAAGAAAAATGAATACAGAGCTCTGCTAACTTGGACAGGAATACAATAAAAATTATAATAGATAGTATTATTTTTATACAAAATGCCAGGATTTCCCAATTGTCCTTGTCTCTTTATTAATAGTATCAATTCACACCTATATGCGTGTATATCCATGTATATATGTGTGAATTGATAGAATATGCTTTCCTCACTCCAGTTCTCTGTATTATTAGCTTATATTTTTAATATCACTTTACAGTTTATCAAGTACTTTCCTCACAATAGTCCTTGTGAGACAGAGGCTGAAGGTATTATATCTATTTTACTGAACAGAAAAGAAACTGAGAACAAGAGATGCAATGTCACTTGATAAAAGTTTCACAACCAGGACCCAGACCTCAGGCTTCTATCTGGGTCCTTTGGCTTAAGGCTTCCCATTATCTTCAGTCATTTGTGTAAATATCAATTCTTCCACTATTGGAAGAATTTTTTTTCTTTGTATTGCTTTGTATTTTGCTTTGTATATTGGAGTCATTAGAATGATCTTTTTACAAATGAAGAAACTGAGTCTCAGAGGGAAATGGCTGTCTTCAGTCATCAGTCAGCCTTCTGCAGTCACCCCACTGTGCTGGCCACTAATGTTACCATAGGCTTATCTACCTGGTTTGCAGCAAGCCAGCTTGAAACTACTCCTCCTCTCTGTGAAGCACACAAAAGGGCTTTGAGTAGTTTGAGGGAAAAGCATTTGGACACTGGGCAGACACCGATTAGTGTGGTTACAACTTGCTAAAAGAAAATATTAAAATAAAAATTAGATCATAAATTTGGAGCCACAGTTACCATGCCTAAGGCACAAATTGCCAAACAAGTCAAGAGACTCATTAGCATTTTATGTAAATCAGTTATTACTGTTCTGCACTTCCTTAATTATCCATGTTATTTCAATACAACCCTTTCTTTGATGTCCCAATTCTATATTTAAATAGTGCAAGATTTCTATCGGATCCTCCCGCTGAGGTTTGTTCCATGCAAAAAACATGCCAAGAGCAGCTATTTGAAAGACTATAGGGAAATGTTTAATTGGCTCGTCCCATTTGAGTTATGAGGGTGTATTACCATGCACAGAAAATCAGAAACATGTAAAGTACTAGATAGAAGAAGTTGACTAAACCCTTCAAGACATCCCTAGAAATTTCACCCCAAAGACTTTTTTGGTTTCTTGGATTCCCCGTGGGAGATGATTCAAAGGAAAAAAATGAAACTTCCTTGAATGTTCCTAAACAATTCATTTTAAATTGTAATTTTTAGTACCAGAATTTAACAGCATTCCTCCTTTTGGCACAAGAAAGCAACGTTTGGATTCTTTGATAGTTCTATAATGGCAGTTGTATGGGAAGTCCTTCCCCTAGTGTGGATCACAGGTCCTCTAGGATTCTCATTGCTGGAGGACTCTTACTCATTCTTTACCATACATCATCTAAACAGATATCTCCAGATATCTAGAGGCTTTCCTCTTAGTCATTGAGTATTTCAGGTCATCAAGTCAATTGTCCAACTGTTGATGCTTATTTTCACTTCATGACTAGCCCTCTATTACCTCTCTTCCCAGTGATACAGTACATCCTCCATGTTATCTTTGGTGAATTTCTCATGCATTGGTCATAGTGTGTCACTATTTGCTCAGTGACCACCTTAAATCTTCCCCTCACTTCTTTCAGTTAGATTGAGAAAATTCAAGTAACAGAGAAAGAGAAAAAAACAAAAGATGGGGAAATGAGAAGTGACATTCACCACCCACTTTTTTTAAGCTAGTGCTTTCTGATAGTGCTGAATGATTTGTTCTAAAAGTTAACTGAAAATTCAAAAGACCACTCTCAAATTACAAATTTCATTTCACGTTGGAAATTTCCCATTTCTAACAACATATATTTTGGTTTGGATAGTAATGTAGTAATAAGAGTGGGGCAGGGAGAGATAGATGACTCATCTTCCTGAGTTCAAATCTGGCCTCCGTCACTTTCTAGCTCTGTGACCCTCGGTAAAACAGTTAACCCTGTTTGCCTCAGTTTCCTCATCTGTAAAAATGAGCTGGAGAAGGAAATGGCAAACCACTCCAGTATCTTTGCAAAGAAAATCCCAAATGGGGTCATAAAGGGTAAAACATAGCAGAATGACAACAGCAACAGTAAGAGTTATAGTCAGGTGACCTCTAATGCTTCTGTTATTTCCCTCAGCCTATATTAGTGTATTTTCATTATTTCTTAAACAGTAGCAACCTACTTTTTCTTCATTATCTCCATCCTTTTCCATCACTTCCCTAATCCTTTCACCACTATTATATTTTTGATAATTCAGTTTTTGATCATGTGGTTAAAAATTTAGGTAGACTATTACAACGGGATCCCTAAATTTATACAAATTGCACAAAAATAAACTTACTCTGCACATTTCTTTGCTGGTGTATCTGCAACAAATTTCTAAAATAAGTAATAGCAATCAACCTTAATACACTATGTTCTACTCAACATTTTAGCAATAAGAACATACAATATTTATAGAGAACACATCCCCTAGCATTGTAAAGTACTGTAATGCATTATCTAATCCAGTCAAATGGTAGTAGAAAGAACACTTGGGCAAGGAGACCTGAATGTACTGGGTTCAAATATCAGCCCTATCACTTACTGCCTGTATGATGTTGGGGAGGTTATTTCACTTCTCTGACCTCGCTGTTTTGTTAAATTATGGACTTAAGCTAGATACCACTTAAGTTTGGTTTTTTTTTTTTTTTGGTTTTGACATTTTATAGTAACTGTCTCTGTTTTGTCTCCCCATCACCTGTGCAGTTCTATGTTCCAAGGTCTCTCCCAGCTCTAGTATTCCATTTTCTTCTTTACTTTCTTTCAGCTTTAATATTCTATGTCCTAAATATTTTTCTAGCTCTGGTAGTTATATAAATCTATGATGTATACTGTAATCATAATGAAGAATAGGATTGGGTACAAGCTTAAGTGCGGTACACTGTGTTTGGCAAGACCTTAGCAAAGATTATGCAAAATTTTCACCAAGAAAGTTGCACAGGTGTTAGGATTTGAAGGATGGAGAGGTGTGAAAAGGTAGAGATGTGTGGAAGGAGAATGGGAAAGATGATGTTTCAGTGAGGTGGGAGATGCTATCTCGTATGTGTCCAGACTTCCCTAGTACTATCTAGGGCCCCATCCTCCTCCCAGTAACCCAGCCTCCCTCCTTTGTGTCATCCTCAGCTCCTCACTGACACTCACTCCATATACTTTTTCAAATCTCCTCATTTCTACCTTTATAATATCTCTGCTATATGTCCCCTTCTCTCTGCTCTCATACAGCCACCACTCTGGTGCAGGCTTTCATCACCTGATGTCTAGACTGTTGCCATAGCCTTCTCATCCTCCCTACTTCCAGTATCTCCCCACTCCATTCCACCTTCCACTCAGCCTCCGAAGTGATTTTCTTAGACCCCCTTCCTTTCCCAAGTTCTTGTCCTGACCCTGCCACTGTAACTTGCTCTGCCACTTTGGGCAAGGCCCTTCTCTCAGTTTCCTCACCTATAAAATAAAAAGGATAGGATCAGAGACTTGCTAAGGCTTCTTCCTGACCCACATTCTTGGTGTTTTTGTTTGTTTTTAGTGTTGTTGTTGTTTTTTCTAATGACCTCATGATTCTATTCATTATATGTAAGGTATTGGATCTCTCTATTCTCCAAGTCTTCTCTCCCTTGAAGGTTCACAAATGCATTCTGTCACTTAAATTGGTCTCTCTAAACTCTTTGTTTATCATCTTTCAGGGCTTCCCCCAAAACCAATAACTGTTTGCTGTAGGGAGCAGATCCCTTATTAAAGAGCCACAGCCTGAACTCTGGCTTCTGAGTTTCCTTGCCAGGAGAGCACACTGTTCCCACCCTGAAATTATCCAGTCGAAAATCATCATCATGTATTTTCATCAGGATGAAATATCGGGAGCTCTGCTTAGCGCAGGGTTTTATTAATGATGTGCTGTCAGGAGCTGGGTGCTCTGCATATTTGCATATTAAACAGCTGAGTGAAGAAACATTCCTTTCATTGCTGCGGGGAATAAATCAGTTTAAAGCAAGTTCTCATCATTTATACTCCTTTCAGCTAAGTCTTCTTTTATTGAAATAAATTGTTGAAGTGCTTTGCTCATTCTTTGAATACTGATGAAATTTACCTTGATAGGGCCTCAGGAAAAATAATGTTTTCTTAAAGGAGCAGCATTGTTCTGTATTTGAGTATCACTTGAATAAATTATTGATAAGGTCATTTAGAAATAGCAAGCAAAAAGCAAAAAAAAATCCTTGAATAGGGATTTCCCTCAGCGGTGTATTTTTAGCCATTTTGAATTTTTTGTTACTTATTGGTAGAACTTAAACTAAGAGATGCATCCACTTGGAAGTATCATCAGTTTTACCAAATCCTGACATGTCATTTTTTGATAGGCCAAATCACAGGCCAGAGGATTAGAAGGGATTTCACAGGTTATCTACCCTAATTTGTACTTAAGCAAGAGCCAACTCTCTCTTACATCATCACCACCAAATGGGCCTTCAGCTTCCTTTTCAAGGTCCCTAGGGACGGGGGGAGATTGCCACCTCCCAAGGGAATGTAGTTCACTTTGAGACAGTTCTGATTATTAGGAAGTTATTAATTACCTAGTGTTAAAATCTATCTCATGAAGTTTTCTCTTCTTGCCCCAAATTCTGTCCCATGAAGCCAAATAAAAAAAAAAATTAGTTCTCTAATACTTATAGAGATGTTGACCTTCCTTATTACCTACTTCCTACCTCCACAAAAGCTTCTCTTTTCCAGGATAGATGGTCTCAGTTCCTCCAATTGATCCCAGTGTGTCATGGTATCAGTTTCTCTTCCCATCTTCCTGACACATGATAGTTTGCCAATGACCTTTCCTAAAAGGTGACACCAAGAACCAAAGAACCATGAAAAAAGCACTAAATTTGGAGCCAAAAGGCCTGTCTTTGAATCCTACCTCTTATACTGAGTGTGTGATCTTGGTTAACTCATATCTCCTCTCTAAGCCTCCATTTTCCCATTTATAACCAATTTCTTAATTTTGTACTAAGTACCTACCTCACAAGACTGTTGTGAAACCGAAATAAGCTAGCATAGTTTGCAAACTTTCGGATGCTGTATAAATACCACTTATAATAATAATAATAATAATAATAATTATTATTATTATTATTAAAATTATTCAAATGGAAATAATAACATTTGTATTACATCTCAGTGCTTTTGTAAGGGAACTGATTTTTTAAACTGTAAAATGATGTAAAAGCATTAATTCCTTTTAAAAAAATTTTAAAAGATATCACAGTTGAAATCCTGTTTGAAAATAAAAATTGTGGGCAAGACTTTAATGATATATGTGCCTCAGTTGACTTGATATGCATGGAGGTCTTTTAATGGCATGAATGTTCACAGAACCTCATGGTAATTATTTCTGGCTCTGATTAAATGAAGAGAGTCTGGAGGAGTTTAAAGGACATATCAGAAGAAAGATAATATATGCATGGCCTTTCCTATCAGAGAAAATAAACACTGGAAAGCTTCTCTACCTGTCTTTTTGCCAAAAGAAATATGGTTACAATGTAAATCATTTGTGACACCAGCTTTGGATTTTTAAGTTGAAAATGCACATTTAATATTATGAGAATAATGTGCAAGCAACTAGCACTCTGTTAGCTTTTGCATTGGTTACTGACTTAAATGAAGTGATTTTTCAGGTGTGTTAAAATGGTGAGGAGAGATATCTTTACAATTGTTGTTGATTTGAATCGGATTGTAGTAAGCTGAGATGATTTTATCCTCTTCCTATAGAAAGTGGTTTATTGAATATGTACTTGTATGAACAGAAAAGGAGGTGGACCAATCATGAATAGTAAAGATAGATAACAGATGGACAGCCTGAGGGCTACAATGGTATCCGTGATATATTAAAAGAACCAGAGGGAATCCTCTAAAATATTGCTGATTCGTCCACAAAATTGTTCCTTGCAAAACAAATTGGTATCTGGTGTTTTTTGCATCACCTTCATTTCTCAGTATATCCCTCCCTTGGGGCAGCTAGGTGATTCAGTGAATAGAGCACCAGCCCTGGAGTCAGGAGGACCTGAGTTCAAATATGGCCTCTGACACTTAACACTTAATAGCTGTGTGACCTTGGGCAAGTCACTTAACTCCAATTGCCCTGCCTTCCCCTCTCAAAAAAAAAAAGTGTGTGTATGTGTGAGAGACAGAGACAGAAAGAGAGAAGATTCAGCAAAACTAGCCAATACAGTGACTGAGACTGTATCGAGGTTTCCATAGCAATAGGTCCCCGTCTCTGCAAAGATGAGGGGGAAATACATTTTCTCCTCTCCTCCTTTCAGTGCTGGCTGTTGCTGCTGCTACTATCATTCTTTCTACTGACAGTGTTGTACTTGTGTATATTGCTTTCCTGGCTCTGCTTTCTTCAGATCTTATATGTCTTCCTATGCATCCCTGTATTCTTCACATTCTTAATTTCTTTTTTTTTTTTTTTTGAGAAAATGTTGCTTTAATTCTATTGCAAGAGGGGCATAGAGAACCTGGACGGTGGTGTGATCATAGGGATACCCTCCCTCCCAGACAATACAATCTTCTATCAGAGAGGGAGAGAGAGGATCATTTCAGCCAGGGGAAATTCAGATCTACAAATTCCTGCTGGCAAACAAACAATGCAAGAATTTCAGCTGTGACATCGCACTGACGTAAGCCCACCAAAGAAGGCTTTTCCAGGCTTGGAAAAAAAAATAGCTAGGGATCAAAATGCACAAAATCACAGATGTTTTCAGATGCCAGGGAATAAGTGGGATTTCCACCAAACGCCATCTCCAGTTCACCATCCATTCCTTTGACCCTTCTCAAGCATCTCTTGCTTCTTGTGTCTGAATGTCAAATTTTCTATTCAACTCTGGTTTTTTCATCAAGAATGCTTGAAAGTCCTCTATTCCACTGAATGACCATATTTTCCCCTGAAACAAGATACTCAGTTTTGCTGGGTAGGTGACCCTTGGGTTCATTCCCAGCTCTTTTGCCCTCTGGAATATCATATTCCATGCCCTTCTATCCCTCAATGTAGAAGCTGCCAGGTCCTGTGCTATTCTGATTGTGTTTCCACAATATTGAAATTGTTTCTTCCTGGCTGCTTGTAGTGTTTTCTCCTTGATCTGGGGATTCTTGAACCTGGCTATAATATTCCTGGGAGTTTTCTTTTGGGGATCTTTTTCAGGAGGTGATCTGTGGATTCTTTCAACCTCTATTTTGCCCTTTGGGTCTAAAACATCAGGGCAATTTTCCTTGAGAATTTCTTGAAGGGTGATTTCTAGGTTCTTTCTTTGATCATGGCTTTCAGGTAGTCCAATAATTTTTAAATTGTCTCTCCTGGATCTATTTTCCAGGTCAGTGGTTTTTCCCATGAGATATTTCACATTGCCTTCTAATCTTTCATTTGTTTGGATCTGCTTAACAGCATCTTGATTTCTCATAAAGTCATTAGCTTCCATTTGCTCCAGTCTAACTCTGAAGGAATGAATCTCCTCAGTGAGCTTTTGAGATTCTTTTTCCATCTGGCAAATTCAACTTTTTAAGGCATTCTTCTCCTCATTGCCTTTCTGAGCCTCTTTTGCCATTTGAGTTAGTCTATTTTTTAAGGTGTTATTTTCCTCAGTCAGGCTGTTGACTGTCATTTCATACTTTTCTTGCATCTTTTTCATTTCTCTTCCCAAATTTTCCCCCACTTCTCTTACCTGCTTCTTAAGGTCCTCTATGGCCTGTAGCCAGCTTGTATTTTCATTTGGGGCTTTTGGTGCAGGAGTTCTGACCTCACAGTCCTCCTCCATGCTTTGAGCCTCTTTGCCCCTAAAATAGGAGTCCAATGTTGAACTTTTCTGTTTATTTTGTTTCGTTTGCCTAGGCATATTGCCACTTAATTACTTGATTTTGGGGCTTGTTGCCACAGTAGGACTCTGCCACCAGACAGGGGAGCTTCCGCCCAAACGTGGGGTCTTCACAACTTCCGCCAGTTGGGTGGCCTCTGTAAAGCCTCCACCCACTCTGGCAAGTTGGATACCCACCCCAAACTTCCCCCCCAGACCACAATCCAGATCCAGGCAGTTTAAAGCAAAAGCGATTAACCCCCAGACTGATTGCTGGATCTTCCTACAGTTTGCAGACCAGGAGCTAGAGCCACTACTGACGCTGCAAAATGGCTTCTGTGCAGCTGTTTCTTCAGCAGCTTTTTGCCTCCAGGGGAGGAAGCCACGTGTTCCCCAAATACTGGTCCCAAAGTCCATAGGGCACTAACCTCTCACTTTGTCCTAGGCATATCTGTGCTGATAATTCTGAAATCGCCACAATTGCTGGTGTTCTGGGGTTCCACCAGCTGGCCCGGCTGCCCTGGGGCTAAAACCGTGGACCTGGGCTCAGCTCTGCGGGCTGCGCTGTAGGTTTCCAGTGCGCTGTGCTGCCTGCTCTCAGAGCACTGTGCTGGCCACTCCCTGCAGGGCTGCTGGGTTGTCCTCAGCAGGAGGTTAGCTTCTCTGTGCCGTTCTGTGGGTGCTGTGGCTCCAGAAGTTGTTCGGAGTCCCCTTTCACATTGTTTGAAATTTGTGTGGGGCAGAGCACATTGGAAATGCCGTTTCTACTCCCCATTCTTAATTTCTTATTGCACAATAAAATTCCATTAAATTCTTGCAGTGAACTTTGTTTAGCTATTCTCCAATTAATGGGCGTCTACTTTGTTTCCAGTTCTTCGCTACTATCAAAATGCTGTTATAAATATTTCAGTGTATGTGGAGCCTTTTTTTTAATCAATTACTTCTTTGTGGTAGATGCCTAGCAGTAGGCTCTCTGGGTCAAAGGGTATGGATATCTTAGTTATTTTCTTAGCTTAATTTTAAATTGCTTTCATAAAACCTTTCCTGATCTCCATTTCCAGCCCCGGTGGATAATGACCTTTCTCTTTCAGACCTTATATAGCACTTTGTACTTTTTTGAACCACTTGTCACAAAATAAGAAAATTTCAGAGTTAAAAGGGACCTCTAAGGCTATCTAGATCTAGCTGTTCCTGAACAAGAACCCCCTCTATTGCACTTCAGTAAGGGATTATCCAGCCTTCACTTTAAAACTTTTAGTTAAAGAGAACTTACTACTTTACAAGGCAAGCTATTCTACTCTGAAATTTCTAATCATTGATGCTGTTTTGCCCTTCACAGAGTCTAAATTTGTCTTTTTGGCAACATATATGAATTACTTCTAATTCTGTCCTTTGGAGCCAAATCACACAAGTTTAATTTCTTTTGTAGCTCACAGTCCTTCAGAGATTTAAAAAACATCCCTCATTTATCACCATCCTCCCCCCAATTATTCTTTCTCCAGATTTCATTTCTTTCATATGAAGGATACTGGATCCCTTCTCCATTCTAGTCATCTTCCTTTGAAAATTCTCCATTTTATCAATGTGTTTTCTAAATTTAGTGCCTAGAACTAAATATAATACTTCATTCTTCTATACTTGGGACAGCTAGGTGGCTCAGTGGATAGCATGTTGGGCGTCGAGTCAGGAAGACCTGAGTTCAGATCTGTCCTCTGACTCTTTCTAACTATGTGACTCTGGGCAAGTCACTGAACCTCTTTTTGTCTCAGTTTCCTCATCTGTAAAATTGTGGTAATAATAGCACCTACCTCCCAGGGTTGCTGTAAGGATCAAATGAGATAATATTTGTAAAGTACTTAGCGCAATGCCAGGCACATAGTAGGTGCTATATAAATGTTAGCTATCATTATTGTTATTATTACTTCAGATACAGCCAGGTCAGAGTACAATAGCATTATCACTTCTCCAGCACTGTAGTTTTAATGCCTCCCCCATAATGTGTGTGTATATATATACTTACATATATATATATATATATACACACACACACACACACACAAACATAAATAATACATATATATTCTGAATCTATTCTGAGTGCTTACACTATTTACATACACACATACATATATACACATATTGTTGTCATATCTCCCGGTTGTATTTAATAGGATTTGAAGTCTACTAAAACCCCAGGGTTATTTTCAAACTATTCTGTAGACATATCTCCCCCATCTTATCCTGTGCATTTGGTTTTTTTGAACTCAGGTGTAAGACTTTTATATTTATCTCTAATAAGTTTTGTTTCATTAAATTCAGTTTGGTATTCCAGCCTAGTAAGACCCTTTTAGATCCTAATTCAGTTGTACAATGTCTTTACTGTCTCTTCTAATTTTGTGTCAACACAATCTTATGCCTTCTATGACTTTACACAAGTCATCAGTAAAATCATGTGCTATTACAAAACCAAGCATTGAATCATGAACATCTAAGCTTTAATTATTACCATTCAACCAGTTGTGAATCTGCCCAACTACAAACTACCAAAATAGCCTACAAGACTTTGTAACATGCTATGTTAAAACCCAGGTTAACTATTATTATTCCTCTGATCTACCAGTTTAGTAAACCTGTCAAAAAAGGAAATTATGTTAATCTGGCATGGCCTACTCTTGATGAAGCCAGAATGACTATTTGTGATCATGGTGTCCTTTCCCCATATTCAATAAGCAGCTGGTAGTATATTCTAGAACTTTATCTGTAATGAAGGACAAGCTCAGTGGTCTATAGTTTGCACTCTCTTTCCTGTTTTGGAAATCAGGTCATTTGCTCTTCTCCAACTCTGCAGCACCACTTTTCCTTCTTCATAATTTTTCAAATATTCCTGTCAGTGGTTTACCAGTCTCTTTAGACAGTTTTCTCCAGTACCCTCAGTCCAAGCATGATGAGTTGTGTTCATGAAGGTTGATATCTTGTTATCTCCCTATTTTCCCTGGGTATCAACTCCACAGTAACCATTTTCCTTCTATCCTTATGAACTCAGGTTTTATTCTTCTTGGCAGAGACCACAAAACCACCATGGGAATTAAGTTAAGACTCCTTGCCATCATCCTTTATCATTACCACACTCACCTAGAACAGCTGTCTAATGTTGCTGTTGTTATTGTTTTAATCCAACCGATTAAACAAAAGACCCTTTTGTTGACATTAGCACTCAATATCGAGCTCCATCTATTCTGAGTTTTAAATCCACTTACACTATTTTATATGACTATGCCGTCCTTTTTTGTGTTTTCTCCATTACTTGTCCTTGTCTCCATCTTCTATATGTAACTTTCTTAAATCTAAATTTGTTGATTGATACAATAGGATCTTTTGACATTGTACAGTACGTTATTCTGTTTATGTCACATAAGCAAAGGATTTGACTCTTGGAAAAGTGAACTGCTGCTTCATAGAGAAAAGACTCTTGGATATATCACACTTAGTTTCTTCAAACCAGTTGACATAATTTTTTTCCAAATAGAATTTTTATAAAACAAAACAAAATCCTGACATGTGTATCTGGGAATCCGGTTTTATTGGAAAAGGGTTTTTGTGCCTAGGAAAGAGCAATGGACTAGGCATGGGGCAATTTGACTGTTAGTACAGAATTTTCCATTCCCTGCCTATTCAGGGTCCATCATTCCCCCACAGGGCTTGGCTTCCTCCTTGACCAATTGGGAGAGTTGGGAGAGAATCCTCACAGGTCCTTTTCAGGCCTGACAATGTACTTCACATTCCCATGCTCTTCAGTCTGTACTGCTCTGAAAGCCTGTATTAACCCCATTATATTTATCCTTCCTTAAGAGGTTCTTGTGGACCTGCAGGCAGAGACTAGAGACTGCAGAGGCAGCAGATCCCTCCCACATCTTCTTAGAGTCATCAGAATAGCACTTTAACTCTTAAGAAAAGAAAACTATCAGGCTGTTATACAGTCACTTAATGTTTGAAAACTGGGATGAGACCCCAAGGCCACTCCTCTGTCATGAAATAAGATCCGTGGAGTTAAATTATTAAAGGACCTTTCAATGTGTCGTCACTTCTGACTTGTAAGAAGAAATGTATTTCCATGTATATCATTAGTGCTGCTCTTTAATAAAGTATATTCCTCCTCAAGGTGAGCTTTTCACCTGTGCTGAATATGCCATCATCTCATCTGATGTCTGAAAGGAAAGATAATGCTTCCTATTTCGCCCCCTAAAAAGGGGGCCTGAGTATCTGACTCCTTTACTTAATGCAAAGTGGGTATTTTGCAAAGACATGCTTTTAAACAAGATTAAATAACTGCTCTGAAGAGAAAGGCGAACTTCTTTGAGAGCTGTGCTGGAAGCTGCCAAGGTGGTCTGGGGGTGAGGAATTTCAATAATAATGATACCACTTTTTTTTTAAATAGAGACAGTGTAATGTGTTGTCATGGAACAATTTCTGCACTTGAAGCGAGGACACAGGACTCAAATCTTATGTAATGTATGGCATTGGATTAGTCCCTTAACCTTTCTGAGGCTCAGTTTACCCATCTGTAAAGTGGTGCTAATATTATAAAGGTGTTAATTGGGAAAGTGTTTTGTAAACCTGAGGGTGCTGTAGAAATAGGAGCTATGTTCACATATATTATTGCTTTTGAATAATATTGGTAAAATGATGGTAACAATATAGGAATCGTTTTCCTGTGTTTACAGTGCTTGGAGGGGCTTTTAAGCCTGTTGATATCTTTACCTAGGATCTTCCTCCCTGTGAGGTTCAGCTTAGCTTTCACCTTCTCCCTTCACTTCAAATCAGTCCGTCCAATGGCTGTCAGCTGCCTGTTTTGTGCAGGGCATTATTCTGCTTCCCTCTTCAGGTAAAATACAGTCTGCTCCCCCAAACAATTCACAGTCTAAGATGATTATATCAATATAGATATTTATGTTACAGATATGTTAGTTAGTACTTGCATTGAGGATTTGTTCGTGCGGGGTTCCCCCTTGACAATTGGGTAATTAAAAATGCTTCCTTGAAAAGATAACATTTGAATCAGGATTTAAGGGCTTAGTTGAAATTCAGCAGAATAAGAGGGGGAGTGACAATATCCCAGTCATAGGGAATAGTACAAGCAAAGGCATGGAGGGAGGAGAGTACAGGGCACACTCTGGGACAAAAGCAGTCTACTTCTTGAAATGAAGTCATATGAGATCATTCTGGAAAGAAAGAATGGTGCCAGGTGAGAACAAGTCTTGAATTTTAAGCAAAGGAATTTAAGCTTCATCTAGGAAGCCTTCTCTGTTCCTTCCAGAAACCATCTTCCCCTTATTTAATCTATTAATCCCCTCTATTTGACCTGTCCTATGCACTTATCACCCTCTAACATATTTTAACATAGTATATAGCACTTTGAAACCACAAAGGTCTATGGAAAGATCAAGAATGATTATGTCCCATGCCCTTATCACATTCTAATCTATTTATCTGCGCCTTAGTCCCAGAAATTCCCCACTGTCCTGAAAATGGATGGTATGATTTTTCACCTTCATATTCCCCAGTGCCGAAGAGCAAGTTCTTTACATATAGAAGACATTTAATACATGTTTTTGTTCTTGTTCTTGTTGTTTTAAATTGAGTTATAGATGATCAAATTCTCAAAACTCAAAAGCCCAACCTTGGGACCATAGGATAAGAGTCTATAGATCTAGAAAGTACCTTAGAAATCATTTCTTTCAACCACATAAGATTAAGAGACTTTTAGACCCTTGGTGTGGAACAAAATTATCCAAGGTCACACAAGTAATAAGCAAGTGACGGAGGATTCCAGTGGTGACGCCACATCCAGGACTGCATCCATTACACCAGGCAGCACTGATCAATTTCAATTTGGTCTCAGAGTTCATTTTCAAAGGCATCGCAGAATAGTAGGAAGCATCTGGGTCTAAATCTTTACTTATTCTTTATATGACCATAGACAAACCAATTCACCTCCTTGAGGCTCGGCTGACTTTCTCCCCTGTAAAATGAGAATAATAACACATGTTGTACCTGATTCATAACATGATTTTATTGGATCAAATGAGAATGTCTTCAGAGCACTTTGCAAACCTCAAAACATTATAAAAATGTCCTCTATAATTGATTCAGACTCAAAAGAGCAAAATGAAATCCAGACTCTTTCACTTCTAGAGTAGATGACCATGTGGCCATTTGAAAAGGGAATAACAGTCACTCTTACTGCCCACCTCACAGGACTATAGATAGAGTCTATCTAGTGCATTCTGAAATGGAAAGGACCATGGAAAGATCAAGGATTATTGTCGCCATAATTATTACCATCATTTATGATTGTTATTTTAGCTTGCTTATATCTCAGCTGAGAGGTGGAGTGATTTAAAAAACAAAACACGTTCTTTTCTTTCTTGTGGTTTTGTCTCACCTTCTGTGTTTACTCCTTGTGAGAGTCAGTGCTAAATACAAAGCTCTGAAAGTCTTAAGTCAGAGAGTTTAGCAGTCTATGTCCAAGGCTGGCAGTTTGACATCTGAGGGTATAGAAGGAGACAGCTGCAGCCAGAGGGTGACCTACTAGGTGCCAGTTTCCCCCTCAGCCTAACCTGTTTGCTGCTGTCTTAGATTTCTCATAACCCCCATGTTGGTTTCATGCCTTAAGGCTCCTCGACTCTTGCCTATCCCAACAGCTGCAGCATCACTAAAGAGAAAGAATTCATCTGCAGGCCCTTGAAACAACAGTCTATACTCAGGGCTGGTCATTATTCTGCAATCCATTTGCTCAGGTGAATCATGATTTGAGTTAGTTCCTCAAAAAATTGAGATGATGCCTTTGCCAACAAATGAGCTTGAATAAAACAAAATGTGAAAATGTTCTCATGAGAGGTGCTGTCATAAGCAGGAAAGAAAACCTCTGGGCATTTGCTCTGTAAGTTGTGAGTCCTGGCTAGCCAAGGTGTTGAGATGGGTCTATCATCTCATTGGTATGGCTCCTTCACCCACTGGTGTATTCTTTCAACCCTACCTCCTCACCTATGCCTTTCTATAAATTTCCATGAAGAATCTACCCAACATAGTAAAGGCCTTCTCCTAATTTTCCTAATGTCTTCTAGGTATTTATGTAGTAGTGGAAAGTCATTACTATCAATAATAGCTATCAATGCTGGGTGTTATTAGTAATAACAACTTTCTGTTTGATGTCTTATATTCTCACTGCATGACTGACATACCTTTTTTCTCTTTCTTACATACCCTTGCTTCTATTGGCTATTTGATTTCTCATGTATGAGACCTTGTGAGCAAAATACCACAGCATACTCACACCCAGTATTCGTCTATTATATTATCAGTTGGATTATCTATTTGTGGTTCTTCTGAGATCTTGGTGTTCCATTGTTAGAGACTTGGCTGATTCCAACAAAATATTTATAGAATTCTGTAATACATAAACTGTATTCTGTTAAGTATACATATAACAGATAGAATTTATATATTGCTTAAAGAAAGGTTTATAAAGTGCTTCATGCCTATTGTCTCTTCTGATCCTTACCACAGCCTGTAAGGAAAGTGCAATTATTATCCCCATTTTACAGATGAAGAAACTGAGACTGAGAAAGGCTTGATGAAGTGCTCAAGGTCATACAGCTAGGAAGTCTCTGAGGGAGGATTCCTATTCAAGACTTCCTGAATCCAAGTGCAATGACTGTATACTTAATCATGATATAGTATTTCCTATAGCAGTAGATTTGGGGGTTGTGTGCTCCTAAGTTACAGAATGTGAAATCTTAACATTCTAAACTTTCAAGGTTCAGTACTTTTATCAGTATGGGTCTTCCCTTTCTCTATATAGATATTATCCAACTAATGCCAAAGGAGGTGATTTCTTAACCTCTAGCTAAAAAAAAAATCAATTTTGGTAATGACTCTCTCCTCACTTTCTCTAGCTAAGATGGAATTTGTATGACAGCCCCTACAGCCTATTGCTAGCCTTATATTCATATATTCTCCAGATTGATGGGACTTGACATAACTCAAATGCCACTGGTACAGTTGAGATCTCAGGTTT
The DNA here is from genome assembly GCA_011680675.1 of Gymnobelideus leadbeateri. NCBI lineage: Eukaryota > Metazoa > Chordata > Mammalia > Diprotodontia > Petauridae > Gymnobelideus > Gymnobelideus leadbeateri. The sequence continues at coordinate 2,288,822 of WOXC01009109.1, forward strand.
GCCTCCATGCCCAAATGAGTACTTGAATGCAGCCTAATTTTGGAAACTTAAGGGAAATGTGTTCTTGGGCATTCTGTGAAAATCATGCAAGTGCTTTTAAGGATCTCCTTCCTCCTCCTTACCTAGAAATGAGGATCTTTTCCTGTGCCTTCTTTCATTTATATATTATTTACAATGGAAGCCTGCTAGAAAATTCTTTCTTCATATATACTATTTTACTTCATAGTTATTATGAATTAATGCATGGTGTGTGTGTGTGTGTGTGTGTGTGTGTGTGTGTGTGAGTGTGTGTGTGTGAGAGAGAGAGAGAGAGAGAGAGAGAGAGAGAGAGACCAGGTATCAAGATAAAGAGATAACAGATGGATAACCCACAAGTTATACAGGAACTTTTGTAATATTTTGGTATCTAGCAAATGACCCCCAGCAGGTTAGATAGATTCCAGGTAGCATATTTATGAGTCACACTGAATGGACATTGACAAATCATGATCTTCTCTATTGGAGGGAGTCTCCCCATTAAGCTGTCAAATTATAATGACATAATTGTAAGTGTGTGTGTATCATATATGTGTACATTTATATGTGTACATATATATGTCTCTTTAGATTGTAGGCATATATTTGTATATATGTCTGTGTGTGTCTGTGTGTGCATGTGTATATGTACACATATATATACATATACATATATTATTTATATATGCATATATACATATATAATAACACTCTTGTGTTTTAAACTCTTTGAAGATAGGGAACACATTTTCATCAACTGTGTATCCTTCATCATCTTTGTATGAATCCCAAAGCTTCATATGTAGTATTTGTGTAATAAGTGATTGCTGGTGAGAAGGAAGATGAAAGAAACAAATGGTAATTCTGTTACTCATTGACTTCTATGAAGAACTTTCCTCATCATTGCCCTATCAGAAGGTTAGTACAGCTCTTATCATCTCCATTTTATACAGTTTGCAAACTGAGTCCCCTGAAAGCAAGGTTAGTTGGCCAGTGCCGTACTTAGGTCTGCTAATTCCAAGTCTAGTGTTCTTTCCTTTAACAGTCTCCAGTCTATGCACTGGATCTTATACACTCAGTGAAGTTACCATCTTTTGGTACATTTTGTGACTTTGGGACAGCCAAGTAATAAGCAGTTATTAGGTACCAATTTTATGTCAGACACTGTGCTAAGTGCTGAGGATAAAAAAAAATACCTGTCCTCAAGGGGCTCACAGAGAACTCAGAGCAAGGGAACTCAGTGCGACATGAAGATACCATAGCTGCCAATAACATATTTATGATTTCTAATTAATTTCTATGTCCGTGTACCATCTTTGGTCCCCTATTCCACAAGTACAAACATTATCATACAAAAAGACCAAAATTGTTCAATTTCAGTAGTTCTCTGTTCCAAATATCATTGGGAAACTCATGTAGAAGAGTGCTTAGTCACAATAATTTTCTGGTTCTGTAATTAATACAGAAGTCCTAAATGATACAAGTTAGTCTAGCAAAGATACCCCCCAGAGACTTGGTACCTCAATGAATCTGTGATTTCATTAGCATTGGTATCCCTTCCATACCTTTCCCATCCAACCCCAATTTTTGTCCATTTTTGTCCTCCATAAAGTAGCACCCCAATGTTTTAGAGACCCCTCTCTGATTTTTTTAAAGTGTTTCATGACTTCCAGTAAAGTACTTTGGTTGTCTGTTACACATCCCTCCTGAGATGTGACTGACCTGGTTTTCTAATCTTGCACGTCCTAGATGATGTCTGTTTCATCACTTCTGGCATGCTAATGTTCATCAGTGATACACTGCAACCTATTTTATTTACACTGACTAAATTTCTTTTCATTTGAGTCACTGGACCATTATGATTTTTCAGAACCCATACTGTTCCATAATGTAGCGCTGTATACTATCATCATGAAAATATTGATATTAAAGATTTTTACAGTAGGGAACATCCTGAAATCATTTACAGTACTATATAGTTTTCAAAATGTAATGCAATTTCTTTCCCTCTTATACAACTTATTTTTCTTCTGTACTGCCCTAATGTATTAATGGACTTACTGTAGTGATATTGAATCTAAGAAGATGAAATTCAATGGGTATAAATGTTAAAGTTTATCCTTAGGCTAAAAATAAAACAAAGTGAGCAGTACAGCTACATGATGAGAAAGGTGTGACAAGACAATACATGGGAAAAGGACCTTGGGAATTTCTAGTGCACTGAAAAGATCCGTGTGTGGCAGTTTGGTTCACATAATTTTTGAACTCCAGCTATATGCAAACCCTTGGGCCTGGGTTCTGGGGATTCAAAGATGGACAAAATAATATCTGGCTTTATAGAAGCTTATTATGCAGTAGAGGTATAGGATGAGAAATGTAGACTAAGATCTACAATACATCTTATATAATTAATTAATGTGTACAAGAAATTAAAGGAACAATGAGGTGGTGCAGTGGATAAAGAACTGGGCCTGGAGTCAGGAAAAGTTGAGTTCACATGTGGCCTCAGATGCTTACTAGCTATGTGACCCTGGAGAAGTCAGTTAACTCTGTTTGTACGAGTTTCCTCACCTATAAAATGAACTGGAGAAGAAAATGGCAAACCGTCCCGGTATCTTTGTGAAGAAAATCACAAATGGTGTCATGAAGAGTAAGACACAACTGAAACTGAACTGAACAATGACAAACAAACTGAAAAACAGCTAAACTAACAAGAGGTTAAAAGATCAGAATAACTTGAGAAACCAGAATAAAGAGGGATAACCAGTATGACAAAGTAATTTATGAATTACTTTCCTCAAAATAAGCTTTGAAGAAAGTACACAAAATGTTAATTTTCAGAGAAAAATGAGAAGACTTGTTTGAATTGATGCAGAACAAAATGGGCAGAAAGAGAACAATTTATGTAACATAAAAAACACAACTTTTAAAGACTTAAAAACTCTTTATCAACTCTAAAACCAACTATGGTTGCAAAATATTGATGAAGAATATTAATTATTCAGATAAAGAGATGATAGATTCAGTAAGTAGAATGAAAAATATATTTTTGACATGATCAATGTGGAAATTTGTTTTGTGTGACTATGCATATTAGTTTTGAGTATTGTCTTCCTTCCTTCCTTCCTTCCTTCCTCACTTTCTTTCTCTCCCCAGGGCATTCAGAGAGTATTGAGGTAGGAGGGAGAGATATTAAATGCTTATTAATTAGAAAAAAATATAATTTTAAAAAATCTCAAAGAGAAGTGACTTGTCCTATGTCACACAATTTGTAATTATCAGAGCTGGGGTTAGGAGACACATTTCATAACTCCAAGTCCATTGCTTTTTGTACTATATTGCACCGCCTTTCAGATAGTAGATAACAAACCAAATTAATGTAGTCTAATTAACATTTCATAACACATTTTTCTTTCCTTTTCCCCACATAATGATCAATATAAGTTGCTTTTAAGAAAGTGCTTGAAATATGATCTGAATCTATTCTCAATATGGTCTACAACTGTGTGGAACAATCACTTTCTAGTCTAAAACCAAAGTGTCCACATTTTATTAAATCGTGTTTAATATTAAACATTATAGGCATCCAAAGAGTAGAAAGCAGAGTTAAAAATCTTACCTCATTTTCAGCTAGTGTCATATTTATTTAAGCATTGTTCAATTGAGCTCTTCTAAATATTTATCATGGTTAAGTGAACAATCATTTGGAGACAGATTCAGTTTTATGATGTAGGTTTGCAGGTTGTCTTAATTGTATCTCTTCCTTGTGGTTTATATGCTATTGGAACTTGAAGGCTTATACTTTATGAGGCTGGGTAATGAAGAGAGAAAAAGCATACTAAATGTATTTGCTAAGAGAAATGGTTATTTGTAGCTCAACACCCCCACCTCTTATGGGCCACCTCTATTACTAAATACAGTCTCATGTGTATTAGGATTCTGTGATATATCACAAATGACAGAGCACATTCCTCCCTCCACCTCTATGAAGTAGGTAATAGATGTTTTAATATCCCCATTTTATAGATGAGGAAACTGAGGCTCAGAGATATCAAATGGCTGCAAGGTCATGTAACTATTCATTAGTCTATCCAAGTTCTCACAGAATTATAGATTTAAAACTGAATTGTGCAGGAGAGGAAATTGAGTCCCAGAAAAGTTAAATAATTTTCCAAGTTTAGATGGCTAGATAAATGATAAAGGGATAGGTAGATGATAGATAAATGAATGGATGGATGGATGGATGGATAGAGGGATGGACAAATAGTTGATAAAGGGATAGATAGATGATAAAATGTTAGATGGGTGGTGGATGGATAGATAGATGATAGGTAAATGGATGGATGGATAGTTCAATAGAGGGATGGCTAGATAATGGATGGGTAGATAGATAATAGAAGGATAGATGTTAAGCATTTGTTATTATGGCCCTTTACTATGTGTTGGGTATAAAAATACAAGAAAGCAAGACAGCCCCTTGTCTCAAGAAACTTACATTCTAAGGGAAGAAGATAGCACATCAAAGGATACTAGGAACTAGGGTAGAGATGCTTTGAGAATAGGGTGAGGAGATGACCTGGAAGTAACTTGGAGGCTCAAACCTAATTCTGAATATATGATGATTTCATTCACTCATTTGCTAATCCATCAAACAGTTTCTATGAATATAAGGATGTAGGAGATAGAATGTTAAGTATAACGATTAATAATTGAAGTCAACAAATATTTATTATATTTCTGCTATTGTACGGCACTCTGTTAAGCACTGGACATTTTAAAAAAATAATTACTGCCCTTGGTGAGCTATGTGGAAGAGCAACATGCGTATGGACAAGTAAATATAAATTAAGGAAGAAAGTGTAACAACAATTGGGGTATTAAAGAAAACTTTGCAGAGGAAGTGAAAGCTGGCCTAAACTTTGAAAGAGAGGTGAAAAGAAAGATAATGATGGACTGAATTCCAGGAAGGAGGGATAACTTGTATAAATATGCAAAGGGAGAAGACAGTAGCTCTAGTTTGGTGAGTCACCAGTAGTCCCATTTGATAGGAAGCTAGAATTTCTAAAGTTGAATTGATATGCCATATGACTGTCAAGGTAGATACTATCAAGGTTGGCAAGGACCTTCATGGCCAGGCTGAGGCAAATAGGAACCACTGAAGTTTTCTGAACAGGCTGGACAATCAAAAGATGAGTAATGTGGAGTAATACTGGAAAGATGGACACTAGATTGTATAGTTGAGCCCAGAATGGAGCAGTGAAAGGGTTCAATCCACCCACCAGAAAACCACTCCTATGAGTTACATTGTCTTCCTGAGAAGAAAGTCTACTTAAAAAACCCCAAAATAATAACAGAAAGTTGCATGGAAAGTGTATAACCAGAGAAGAAGGAATTAGATTACCTACAAACTGTGATGGTTTGAGATATCTTTTTTCTAATGACCTTGCTGAGGTAGAAATGAGGAATAGTAGGGTCTTTGAATCAGAATAGATCAAACACTTCTAGTTGAAGTGAGGGTAGAGTCAGTCAGTCAATAAAAATTTATTAAGCACTTACTATCTGCCAAGCACTGTACCAAGTGCTATGGATACAGAAAGACAAAATACAGTTCCTGCCCTCATAGAGTTCACAATTTAATGGGAGCAGAGATGTCAGAGAGGAAGTTGGTTGTTGTATTGAACCTTGAAGGATGAGCTGGATGTCAAGAGGCAGGAATGAGACAGGGAGTTGGGGTTTAAAGGACTTTTCCTTGCCTAGGAAATATCTTGAGCAAATAAGAGGGTATAGCATATGTTCAGGGGAGTAATGAGTAGTTCATAGTGGCTAGAGCATAGATAATGTGGAAGATAGTATAGAAAACAAGACTGAAAATATAGGCTGGAGCCAGATAATGGGGGGCCTTGAATGTCAAATTCAATAGACATTGAGGAGCCACTGATTTTTTTTTGATCCATGCTTCTTACAGAGGCAGTGAGGAAAGGGAAGCTCTATGTCAAAGTATAAATGTACACAGATCTAGAAAAAAAATGCATGAACTGTTCCTCTGCCTCCCATTAGTTACAGCATTTTACCATCCTAGCCTGGATTCATGTATGAATAAGTTTCCACCATTAAATCCATGAATTATTTAAAATACTGTCAATTTGTTTTGTATCAGCCTTAAAGGAGAATGTATTGCATATGCTTCCACTTCAAGTGCACCCATCATTCCATCCTGGAGAGCTCTACTTTGTGTGTTTCCAAGGTGTGTCGATAATTAGACATTTTCAAATATCATAGGTGGAATAAAGCTCTGCATTGAGGCCTCTGTAGGCACTATCTGTTTGTAAAACCATGCTGCAATCTATATGTACTCGGCCATTTCTAGACTGTCTTTGATAACTCTTAAGAGAAGATAGATATTCAATAAATGTCCTCTAATGGATTCTGGCTTCATAAAATGTATTAATGGCTTCTTTGGGAAGTGAAGAGAGCCCTGAATCCAATTCTTCATTACTTTAGAAGATCATAAAAGCAAAAGTAAATGATTTCCTCTGGTCTGTATACAATATTTCAGATTTTTAAAATATCTATAATTTTACTTATGTGGGTACTCCTTCTACCTATGCCAGACCCTAGCTTTTCCCAACTTTAGGAAAACCATTAGGTCATGGATTTAGACTGGAAAGGGAACTTTATCTGATCCAACTATACCTTCATTTCAAAGGTAAGGAAAATTAAGCCCAGAAGAGGTTGTGAGTTACCTAAGTTAGGAAGTAGCAGATCCAGAATTTGAGCCAAGGACTTATGACTTCAGACAGCACTTTATTTCTATACCTCACAGCGCCTAGTGGCCAGCCTTTTGTTATGAGCATTGAGTACGTTGGTCTAAAACCAGAGGCCCCATGATTACTCTAATAGTAGAAGACTTTCTAGTTTTATTGACAGCGTTTGTGCTCTACTTTCATAGCATTTGAGTGCCCAAAGTCATCTCTGTGAAATAATGTGGGGCCATAAGATTGTATTATAGAAGACCTTGCCCATAGTCATATGAAGTGTGTGTGTGTGTGTGTGTGTGTGTGTGTGTGTGTGTGTGTGTGTGTGTGTGTGTGTGATAGGAATTTGCTTGGACCTCAACAGCCACCTTTGTCACAGCTATTGAAGAGCAAAAGCCTGCCAGAGACTGCAACATGGAAGCATCACTGCAAGGGAAAGGAAGCTTTGCTGGTGTCACTGAAAGCAGACACTGTCAGTGTCTTATAAAACAGGTTCTGAGCTGCCAGTGCTGGACCAGAGAACTGAGGAGCAGAGGAAGTAGAACAGGTCACTAGGGTAAGACATCTTACATTTTGGGAGCTGTGAGCACTCCACCAAGCCAGAGGGAAGGAACAGAGCATCCAGTTGGAGCTAGTTCTGACCACCCAAAAGTCAGTTAGGCTATATCTACAGTGATGAACTGTGAAATGCTCTCATCGAGGGATGAGGCTGGAACACTTTGAGATATAGTACTCAAGGAAACTATAATCAGAGGGAAGGAGTCAGGAAGTAAATGATAAGGAAAGTGGGGTTGGGGGGAGATTGAAAGTACCATATATTTTAAGAAGAAAACTCAAAGACCTTGAATATAAATAGATAAATCAGCAGGAAAAAACAATAACAGAAGAAAATATGACCTCCAGATCTAGTAAATGAGTACAGCTTCTAGGAATTAATACTTCAGGAAAAAAAAAAGATCTAACAATTGATGAGACTGCAGACCCTGTGGAACTTAAAACATGGAACCACAACATACTGTTCTTGAGTGATTTAAAAAAGAAATGAAAATCATAAGAGCAGAATTTATATCCTGACCAGCAAATGTGATGGGACATAATAGAAAAAACTTTAATCTGAAATGGCAAGCTTCAGAAACAAAAGAGAAAACAATAAATTGGGAATGTAAATACACAGAAATTAAGAACAACCTAGAAGTGAAGCAAAAACAACAACTTTAAAAGAAAATATGCTCACTATTCAAGGAAAACATACTGAATTCGAAGACAGGATGGGATGTACAGAGATAAAAGAATCATGGGTCTCCTAGAAGAACACAAGACAACAAAATCTTAACACTGTATTGAAGAAAATAATAAAAAGAAATTGCCCAGAACTTTTGACCATAGAAAATTAAATTCCTGTTAAAAGAATTCACAGATCACCTCCAAGAAAAGGAAAGAAAAAAAAAAGACTGCAAAGTCCTAGACACAACGTAGTTAAATTTAACAGTTCAGTTCAGAAATAAGCTCTTGAAGTCATCAAAAGAAATTTCAAATGCAATGGAAATGACATTCAAATAATGCTAGACTATTTCACACCTACTAGAAAAAGAAGGAAAGAATGGAATAATGTGTTCCAAAGAGCCACTAGAGTTCAGGATGCAGCCCTGGGTGAGCTATCCTGCAAATCTGAGCTATAGCTACACAGCACAAAAGATGGATGCTAAATAATCAAAAAGAGTTGGAAGCATTTTAAGAAAGAAAGCCAGAACTAAAGAGATTATTTGCCTCTCAATGTTCCAAACAACAGAAATAAAGGAGTGAATGAATACATCAGGTAAAGATGGTAACAGGGACAGAATGATCAGATAAAGAGACTTCTTTGTAAATACACACAAGGAGACAGAAATCTGGTAGAGGTAACAATAAGGAGGGGGACAGGGAATATTATGGACAGAACCTGGTAATACCCTACCCACAGGTGAATTCTTCTTTCATGGGACTACACTACAACATGAGAGGGTACATAAAAGGGGAGTAGCATGATAGAGATAAGTGAATTATGTGCTGGGGTCAAATCAATGGCTAACAATGAGGGGAAGATGACCTCTGTGGTCTCAGAAAGAGAAGAACTCACAGGAGAATGGGTGAGGAGGAGAGCATTAATATTGAAAAGAGAGGAGAAAGGAAGGAGGTCTTACTTTGGAAGTAGAGGGGGTCCTACTAATGAATGTTCCAGTGAGTGAGGAGGTAGACAGCCAAGGGAGAAGAGGATCTTACACAAGGGTAAGGTCTGGGAAATTTGGTGCTTGAAAAGTCTACTTATTCTAGGTCATGGGAAAGAATTAGAACCTCTGGAGGCAAGTGACACCTGGAAGAGTGGGAGAGCATGGGCTGATAGAGGAGATTTCCAGACAAATGTACAAAAAATCATCAACAAGAGAAAATATAAATCAGTGGTAGGCTGCATAATAAGGAACATGGTAGAGGAAGGCCCCTCCCATGGGACAGTGCTGAGTAGATGGAGTTCCAGGCCTGGAATCAGGAAGATTTGAGTTCAGATATGGCCTCAGACACTTAGTAGCTGTGTGACTCTCAGCAAGTCACTTAACCCTGTTTGCCTCAGTTTCCTCATCTATTAATGGGGATAATAATTAGCACCTACCTCTCACAACTGTTGTGAGGATCAAATAAGATAATTATTGTAAAACACTTAACATGGTGCCTGGCACATAACCAGTACTATATAAATATTAGCTTCTATTACTAGTAGTAGTAGTAGTAGTAGTAGTAGTAGTAGTAGTAGTAGTAGTAGTAATAATAGTAAGCGTTATTCTCGAAGTGAGATACAACAGACAAGAGGAATTCATGGAACAAGCCCTACAAGGCAGTAGCACAAAGCGCCCAGAGGGGAGACCCTAAAATGGATACCTTGGAAGCTTTCATAAAATGAAGAATACAGGGGATAGAGAGAGACCAGACAGTTATCGGAATGATGAAGCAAGGAACGAGGGTCTAGAGCAAACAGACAGAAGATAAATAATGAAGAGAGTGGAAACGATCATTTTTGTTAAAGGACACCAAAAAATGAAATTTAAGAACTAAGGATTTGTGGAAGTGGGAGATCCACATGTTACATATTGCACATTTTTAGACTTTTTCAATGTATTAATCAGTTATGCTCCTCCCCCTACCCCTTTTTCCTCTCCAAAAATACTATTCATCATAAGGGATAGCTTGGGAAGGGGGAGGGGAAGAAGAGAGACATGGGATACTATGATGATATAAGAAAAAAATCATATATATATATACATATATATATTTAAGCATATATTTTCAAATTGTGTAATTTATTAGTTACTAAAACATCTAAAAGTTTGATGTAAAAGTTGGGCACAAAGTGCTAATTACCAAATATGTCAAATAATTACTCTCCTTCCTCTTGTTCACGTGTCTTTTAGGAAGTGCTTACTGGATTGGAATGGGCCAATTCCTCACGAAAGGAAGAACCTAGGACTTCATAGACTAAATTTTCATGACCTGTGGGAGACTACTGCTAAAATATTTTGGCACTAAGTTTTCTTTTATTCTAACCATTGCATTCCAGAGCAGATATTGAAAAGGGAATAGGGACAAGACAGTGAAAAAAGCAAGGAAGATTGAACTATATGACTGGAGCCCACGGAGAGCAAAGAGAAGCTTCCTTTTTTGCCAAATAGTTTGATGGGACCATAGAGCATGTGAAGGCAAGTAACATTTTATGTCTGGAAAGGTGGGGTAAAGCCGGATTACCAGTCACTTAGAATACCAAAGAAAGGAGTTTTAATTTTAATCTACAAGCAAAAGGAAGCCACTGGAGCTTTTTAATACAGAGAGTGACATGATCAAATCAGCCTCTTAGGAATATCAATTTGGGAGGTGCATGGGGTGGGGGGGGGCGGTGTGTAGACTGGAAGCAGAAAAAGCCAAATAGGAGGTTTTTACAGTGGTCCAGGCAAGATATACTGAGGGTCTGAACCAGAGTGGTAGCCCCATAAATAGAGAAAAGGGGAGAGATGTAAGAGTTGGTGTGATTCTCGTATAAATGATGAAACTGAGGCTCAGGTAAATAGCAGCTTGCACAGGGTTGCCAGGACAGTCTGTGTGTGATGGGGGTGGGATTTGAGCCCACCCCTTTTTACCTGAAGTCCAGTGCTCTTTCCACTACTCTGTGTCACATTGATCTACTAACCAGAAGTGAGAAAATCATCAATGTAATGTCTAATTTGGAGATCTCTGGAGACTATGTCCTTTTCTAAAAAAGGTGGCTCTATCCTCTAGGATTTGTGCAAATCATTTCCATTGCAGGTTAGAAACTGCTTTCTTTTCAAGAGAATTTATCTTATTTCTCTACCTTCCTTCCCACCTTTAAAAAAAATACACTGTACTTTATTAAGGGAGAAGCTGTCATGCACAGTTTTTAGAAAACAGGCCCATCTTCATTTCATCATATTACCTCTCCATAAGAAGTCAAAATTCAGTTAAAAATCATAAATTCCTTTTTGCCATTGGAAGCAGCCTGAGTGCTGTATTTCTTGAACTTTAGGATACCATAAATCCAACTCATTTATTTGCACTAACAAGAGCGGGCATCCTGCTTGCACATGTCATTCCTGGAAATTACTGACGTGGCCTCTCAGACCACAGGTTTATGGAAGCATATGGTCAAATCCTTATGCAGACAGATTGCCTTTCTCCTAAGATGGCTCTATTAGAATATCAAATATTGCTCAGTACCGAATAAAGGTACTCTTTCTGCTCTTGATTTAAACCCACCGTTCCTTTGGAATACTTGTCATAGTGATATTTCCCCATGTCTCTCTCTCACATCCTCTCTTTGCTGTTTCTAAATTGCCTACTTAAACCAGGGGATGGGCCCTTCAGTTTCTCATAAATTAATAAGGCATCTGTGAATATTTGCTAGCCGATGCCTAGGGTCCTCGTCGGTTCGAATACAGGGAATGTTTAAACTGGGAGCAGATAAAGGCAGCTTTCTTCTTGGAAATGTTCTTCCAATACGAAGCAAACGATTATTAATCTCGACTGCCTGCTACTTTCATTTACCATGTGGCTGCTCGTGGGATTACAGGCACAAAGGTTTCATAAATTTCAAATGAAATATGAACATTTGTTGTCAAAATACTGTTAAGCTATAAAAGCTATGCTAGTGGTAGCCCAGCTTTTTTTATTATAACATTTATAACCATTGGTGTTCACGTGTTCCAGAGCACAAATAATTTCTTCTTTCAATTCTGCCATTTTCCCCCACTGCTTTGTACCCAGATGACAGGCAACAGAAGCCTTCTGTATTGACTAGCCTTCTATGTCCCTCTGTCTTAAGGGAAGGTGGGGTTTAAATATGCTTTTATTCAAGGGGGTGTACCTACCCTGAAATGGGTAGGCCATAAAAGAATCAAGTTGACTTCATTAAATAGTAGACTCTGAGAGGCAGTATAGCACATTGGAAAGCCTAATGGATTTGGAGGAAGGCTGGTTCTGGTCATAGAAGTAAAGAACCATAAAATGTTGAAGCTTGAGGAGAATTTACAGCATATTATCTTACAGAAAATTTAGAGCATATTATTACAGCATATTATCTCAGAACTAGAAGTTACTTTAGAACTTGGAATATTAGAACTGTAAGAGACCTTAAAATTTTGAACACAGAAGGTAATAACCAGAAGAGACCTTAGAATATAGAATATCAGAGATAGATTAGATACCTATCTAGTCCAGACTTCTCCTTTTGTGGAGGAGGAAGCTAGGCTCCCAGACAGGGAAGGGGATTTTCCTAAAGAAACCTATTAAGTGACTGAACTCCCTCCATGTGGATAACCCAGAAGTAAACTCCTCCCTTTTTCTCAACCAATTTTCCACTGCTTACTTCTCTCAGAAGGAAAGGTAGAACTTATTGGTCCAGGTTCTTGCTTCAGAGATTGGTACTGCTATCATCACCATGATCCAGTTTCTGTTTTGATTTACTCTCTTCAGTGTTGAGATATATCCAAGAAATATGAAATTCCAAATTTGGAAAAACAAACAAACAAAAAGCTTGAAGTTTTTTTTAAAGATATGGATGCCAAAAAGAACCCCCCTAGTTCTTAATGCCAACATATTTGGGGAGATCGACAAGGCTTTATATAGAAGGTGGGATTTTTTGGGGGGCAGTATTTTCATTTGGGGGGAAGGCAGGTGTCTGAAGCTGAATTTGAACTCAGATCCTTCTGATTTCAAGGCCAGTGTTCCATCCTTTGGGCCACCTAGCTGCACCAAGACGGTGGGATTTTATTTGGGACTTGAAGGAAGCCAGGAGGCAGAGATAAGGAAGGAGAACATTGTCAGAGAGACATGCAGAGAGTAGGGAGCTGGGAGTGTCTAGTGAAAGAAGGGCATGGATGACTGCATCCCCCTAGATCTCAAATTACAGGACAAGGGGAGTGGCAACATGTTAGAAGGCTGGAAAGGTGGGGGCTTTTGAAGGGCTTTGAATAGGTTTTTATATTTGGTCAGACCCACACTTTTGGAAGACCAATTTGACAACTGAGTGGAGGCTAGACTAGATTGGAGAGACTTTAGGGAGACCAACCAACAGACTATTGTATAATCCAGGTGTGAAGTGATGAGGACCTCTACTAGGGTGGTGATAGGGTCAGAAGGGAGAAAGGGGCAGGTGTGAGAGATGATTTGAAGGTAAACTTCAAGGCCTTGGCAGCTGATTGGATATGGGTGGGGAGATGAGATTGGTGGTGCCCTCAACTATAATAATGATGTTTAGAAGGTGGGGAGTGTTTATGGAAAAGTTAATGAATTCCGTTTTGGATGTGTTGAGTTTGCGTCTACAGGATGTCCAGTTTGAGGTGTACAATAAACAGTGGGAGGTGTGAGACTAGAGGTCAGCAGAGAGGTTAGGACTGGATAAGTAGATCCAAGAAACTATCAGCATAAAGATGGTAATTGCATCCTTGGGAGCTGGTGAGATCACCAAGTGAAACAGTAGAGAGGGAGAAGAGAAGAGGGCCTAAGAAAGAGAAAGAAACCAGAGGCCCAGAAAAGTTAATTTAATTGCTCAAGGTCACACAGGCAATGACAATCATTAGAGAAAAGATTTGAACCCAGGTCCCCTAATTCCAGAGAGAGTATTCTTTCCACTTTCCTAAGTCCCTTTCCTTCTCCGGGGTCTCACTTCCCTCTGTTTTTAAAGTGAGATACTAGATAAGATGGTCCCTAGAATCAGTTCCAGCCCAATATTATATGAGTCTGTAATTTACAACTGACCCTCCTCCCAAATTGAGAACAATAATAGTCATAGTATACACAGGTGGATTTCATCTTTTCCCTTCTAAAACTATGTCTTTTATAAGCATTAAATCAGGGCATTAATCCCATTGAGATCATGGCAGGTCATGTGAATGCAAATTCCTGAGAGAAATTAGAAGGCAGCTGCTCCTATATCACTATATGTAAGTCTCTTCTCTTTGGACCTCAGTTTCCTCCCCTGTAAATGAAAAGGTTCATTTAGATGTTTTTTTTAAAGAAAATTTGGCAGGGTTTAGTGATAGAGGTTGGGAATTAATAAAAAGGAAAACACGAGAAAATGTAGAGGGAAAATTTGTCAAAAAAAAAAATTCCCACTCCAATTCTCTAGCTGGTTCAAATAGAAAGAGGCAATGAAGGAATGATTCAGTTCCAAGATAGAAAATACAAAATCCATTTAAAAATTGAAAATGAAGATGAAAGATAAAGAAAAAAAGTAAATCTATCATTGATTGCATGTGCCTGGTCAATTCAAAGACTACTAGTATTTAAACCTAGAAGAGATTTAAATTAATTAATTTAAACCTAAGAGATTTAATCCTAGGATCACAGAACATTGGTTTAGAGCTGGGAGGAACCTGAGGGGCAAACTTGTCCAACCTCCTCATTTTACAGACTAGAAAACTGTGGCCCACAAAGAGGATGTCACCTATCCCGCTTCCCATGAGGTAGTAAGTAGCATTGCCAGAATGCCAACTCAAGTCCCAATATACCAAATATATGTTCAGAAAAATTTTCCTTTTTGTTTTGTTTTGTTATGAAGGCATTTGAGAATAGAAGTTTACTTGAGTTCCTTTATTCTGGCTCTATTTGTTAACTTTCCCCAAGTCTAAGAATATGAGATGTCAGTGCTGGAGGGGTTCTTAGAACATTGAGTCAGAGATATATGGGCATAAAATGTCAGAGCTGAAAGGGACCTTAGGGGTTACCTTGTCCAGGCTCTTCATTTTGTAGAAGAGGAAAAAAGACCTAGAGAGAAGAGATTTGCCCAGGGTGACATCAAGAGTTAAAGGCAGAGAGACCTTTGTCACAGAGCTCTTCTTGGCTCCTAACATTCTAACTACTGCCCTTCCTCTTCCTCCTCAAGCACCCTTCTCTTAGTTAAAGCTTTCCCTCATCTTTATACATCCTTGGCCCCCCTCTCAGAATAATACTCCTATAACTTCATTTTGTTTCCTTAACATGAACTCTCTGAATCATTCTCTTCTTGCATTCTTTCTTTAAATTAATAACAAGTTAAAGCTATTTGGGCAAATGTAACAGTGGACACTGTCACAAACATATTTCCATCCTCAACTCAATCTTTTCTTGGGATGAATTCCCAGAGTTCCAGACTGAGGGCATAGGCATGAACCCTCCTTTCACTGCCTCAGTCCTGAAATGTCCCTACTATCTTTGGGGGTCCAGAGAACCCTGACAGAAAGCAGAAAACTCCAATTTAATACCGTTAACCAAAATTATTTCTCTGGGGTCATGAGGTACCCCCAGAAGACCTTAGTTGTTTTCTTTCCCCTGCCCCTCTACTCTGATAGCTAGGGCCCAGTAACTTCCTCTTACATTCATTGAGTTTACCATTTGTACTCCTAATTAGACCCCATTCAAAGTCACCACTACTATTGCCATAGTAATGTTTGGTTTTCAAAGTTCTTTCCTCATACTAACTCTAGGTAGCATATTTGTATTGTGAGAATTATCTCCATTCTTTATCTCACCTCCTTGCCAAGGCAAACACCACTGCATACCCAAGTGATTCCATTCCATCCTGTCTTCTCTAACAAATTGCTCCTCTCTCATCTTCATGTTCTTACTAATCTTTAGTCTTTTCCTACCTACCAGATGCTTCTCTTCTCCCTGCAAATATACCCTTATCTCCCTCATCCTCAAAAAAAAAAAGAAAAAAAAACAAACCCTCACTTGATCCATTCATTGTCACTGACTATCATTCTGTATCCCTCTTTTTTTGTGGCTAAACTTCTAGAGAGGGCTGTCTACAATAGAAGTCTTCACTTGCTTTCTTACTCTTTCCTTATACTTGTATAGTCTGGTGTGCCTTTTAACTGAAACTGTTCTCTCTTAAGTTATAAGTGATCTCTTAATCACTAAATCCAATGGCCTTTTCTCAATCCTCCTCCTCCTTGAACTCTCTGCAGCCTTTGACACTGTCAATCACCCTCTTTTCCTTAATAGTCCTTTCTCTCTAGATTTCCAAGAGGCTGCTCTTGATTGATTCTTCTCCTAGCTGTTTGATCATTTACTCCTGATCACCTTTGCTGGATCTTCACCCAGGCCACATCCACTAATGGTGGGTGTCCCTCAAGGTCTCTGTCCTGGACCCTCTTCTCTTTTCACTTTATGCTATTTCACTTGGTAATCTCTTTATTCATCCTCTCCCATGGGTTCAATAACCATCTCTCTGGAGATGATTCTTAGATCTGTTTGCACTACCCTGAATTGTTCTCCTGACTTTCAGTCCCACATCTTAAACTGCCAATTGGATATATCAAACTGGATTGCTGTAGGCAGCTTAAAATTCTACATATTTAAAACCGACCTCTTTATTCCCGCCCCCCCTCAAAAAAAAACACCTCTCCCTCCCCCTTACCTAATTTCCCTATTACTGCCAAGGATACCAGCATCCTCCCAGTTACTGAGGCTTATAACCAAGATGCTATCCTCAACTCTTCACTCTCTCACATACCCTCCCCCCACCTTTTGTCAAGTCATGTCATTTCTACCAGTGTAAGACCTCTCACATATACCTCTTGTCTTGTCCAACATTGATGGCCACTATCCTAATACAGACCCTCATCCCCTCATGCCTGGACTGTTATAGTAACCTGCTGCTTGTTGTCTCTGCCTCAGTTCTTCTCTACTTCAGTCTGTTTTCCACTCAGCTGTCAGATTAGTCTTCTTAAAACATAGGTGTGACCCTCTCACTCCCTTTCCAATTACCTTCAGAATCCAATATAGAATCCATTCTTTGGCTTTTACATTCCTTTATAACCTGTCCCTCTACCCACCTTCCCAGTCTTCTTGCTCTTTAATCCCCTTCATGTGCAGTAGTCTGATATCCAATGACAACGGCCTCCTTTGCTGTTTTCTTTCTGACAACATTGCATCTCCTGACTCTAAGAATTTTCACCAACTGTCCACATCATGTCTGGATCACTCTGCCTCCTCATCTCTGCCTCCTGCCCTCACTGGTTTCCTTCAAGTTTCATCTAACATCCCACCTTTTATAAGAAACCTCTCCCAGGCTTTTTTAATCTTAGTACCTTCTTTCTGGGACAATCCCTGATTTATCCTCCATATATCTTCTTTGTACATAGTTATTTTCATGTTGTCTCCCCCAATAGACAAGGAGCCCCTTAATATCAAGGTCTGTTGGTTGTTATTGTTTTATTTGTTTGTTTGGGGATTTTTTTTTTGGCCTTTCTTTGTATCCTCAAGGCAAGTAGAAGGTGTTTAATAAATGCTTTAGCCTGAATTTCTTTTTCCAGCTTAGGAGAACAAGGCTCAAGTATTAATATCCTTATTTGAAAGGGAAACAACTGAATGGGAATGCTTTGCAAAGTATCCAAGAAAACAAGAAAAGATGTAATAAACCCAATCCACAGCAATAATGTACTCCTCCTACACCACCTCACACCAACCCACCCTGTCTTCCAACCTATTTTCTGGATTTGAAATTCAGCAGCCTCATTATTTGTCTAGCTTTACTTTAGATGTAACTCTGTAGGAAACAAAGTGTTATTTCCTTCCTTCTGCTTTGTATAATGTCCAGCTCAATAACAAATGGATATTAATAAAAGAATCGCCAGTGTTTTACTTGAGAGACCTGGGTTCTCACCTCAACAACTCCACTCAGTTGCCAGCACCCCCACGGCACTTACTTTTCCAAGCTGGACTTTCATTTCCTTCCCTGTAAAACAGATGACAAGATGTGCATGCCTGACCTCTAGGATCTAGTATTAGTTTCAAATGACTTGAAAGTTGTTTGTAATAATAAGACAATATTTAACTGTCAGCATCCTTGTTATCATCACTATTATTAATGATAATATTGATAGAGGCTGTGCAGCCCACCTTCTGTCTTGGAGCCCTGGAACGTGCTCACTATATCACCTGGAGCAAGCCACTCAATCTCCCAATGGCCCAAAAAACTCTCTTTTAAGAATACCAAACTGCAGAACAGTGACTAATTTACATTGGGAGGAAGAATTTCCCTACCAGGCATTCCCTACATGAATTAAAATACAGTGCTAGACTTAAAAAATAGTGTGAATAGTGTTAATAATGTAAATGTTACATTGAAATGTCACTGAGTTCTACGGGCCTCTTTCCTCCTAGTATCAGTGGGCTATCTTCCTCCTCTGTGATCAGGGGTTTTAGCAAAATATCCAATTTACCTTCTCATTTATCTGCAGACAGAGAGTAGCTGGTTATTCCATATTACCAGTACAGAGAGCACTATTGCTACTTGAGAAGCCTGCCCAATGTTACTCAGTGTCTCATTAGCCACCAACCCCTTCTAGTTGAGAGCAGCAAGAATTGGTGTCTGTTATTGCTCTGTGTACAGTTTATAAAACTCTAATCTATAAAAGCTGTTTGAAATTTCCATTAGAAGATTTGTGCAAGTGGTTAAAATTAGTCATGCATTCTTGGGCGAAACTGCAGGAAGGGTATCTTTACTGTGAAAATGATTATGACACGTGAAAGCGGGATAATGGTAAACAGACAGTTTTCCAAGCTGTTGGGTGGATTCTGAAAATGGTCTCGTTATTCTCTCCCTATTGACTACTTCCTTTTAGGCAAGGCTGCCAGTGCGTTGACTTGGAAAACAACAGAAACTGAACACACTCAAAGAGCTGGCATGATGTAGCTGTATTTGGGGGCAGTGTTGCTTCTGTGGCCGCTGTGACTGGCTCTCTCTCTCTCTCTCTCTCTCTCTCTCTCTCTCTCTCTCTCTCTCTCTCTCTGTCTCTCTATCTCTGGACGGGACTGAAAAAAACCTATGAAGATAATTTCTAAAACATGCTAACCATTTTACATTGATAGAAGCACCACATTCTTTCTGAGGTTAAAGCATATATTGGATTTCTTTTGTATGAGAATCTCACCACCTAAAATTTGATCAAACAATTTGCTTATGCAGTTCAATGGCCTGCCCAAATATGTGTGGATTTTTTATCTGAAATGTTTTCTTAGTCTTTTGTGTTTGCATTTCCAAAAGACCTATTCTGTCTGGCATTTTACACTCAGTCTCTCTCTCTGACATAGTGATGGTAGGCGCTATATTAAAGGAACAACCATAGGTATTTCTTTGAAACACCTTGACAATAAAAAGGGGGGAATGTGTATCAAAACGAAGACTTTTATCAACTTTGGGGGCTGATGTTATTTTGCACAATATATGACTACATTACTACCATATATCTTGATTGTGAATGAGGGTAACATCTCGATAGAATCCAGTTAGATAGAAATGACTTAATATAGCCTGGCATCAAGCCTTCCTTTCACAGACTTCAAGGGTGATTGCAACCAAATTGAGAGACTCACCTAGTTCACTCCCACAACCCCATGACAGACAAGATAAATAGTGGCTTCCCAAAGACCTCTCCCCTCTTTGAGGGACATGCAAATAGGAATTACCCCATGTCTCAAGTCTCATGGATAAAACCTATAGGGAGCCACCATCCTCATAGCTGACTGTGTATGCCAACATTCCCACAGGTGATAGCTGTAAGACTGAATCCTAGGCTGGGTGCTAAGAGGATAAAATGTTCCCAGGTTCTGCCTTCACAAAACCACAGTGGTCAGTGTCATTAATCACCATCCCAAATGGTTTTTTTCAATGCCACTTTTTGTATAATGAGGCTATTGTTTATAATAATATAATACATAGGCGTCCTTTGAGCTACTAGTATCTCCTGCATACTAGTACATACTCCTGTGTACAGAACTTTGTGTTGTTGTTCAGTCATTTCAGGCATGTCTGACTCTTTGTGTCCCCATTTGGGATTTTCTTGGCAGGCTTAACCTAAACCCTAATGTAGGGCTCACACTATGTAGGCTTTATAATAGCCTATCATGTCAGATGGATGTCAGTTGAAGTTTGTTTCCACCTCACACAATTCCTAATATTTGAATCAGATACTTTCATACAATGTTAGAGCTGGAATAACAATAATAGTAACTAACATTTAGTACATTAAGATTTACAAAACATTTTGCACATATTAGTTTACTTGATCCTCAGAATAGCCCCATGAGGTAGAAGATAAGAAATTGGCCCAGGATCACATACCTGACATCTTTGCTCTTGAATCTTGTTACCTTGTCCTGTCACCACTTAGGTTTTGACAAATCCTGAACCTAGATTACTACAGTTATCTGTTCTTTCCACTCCTTCTCATGTACCTCAGAACACATTTGGAGAAAGATATACATCCGTGATGTCTGAGTCGTCTATAAATATATTTTTTTCTGATTTCAGCCGGGACCCTCAGTGCAGCTAGGCAGTCCTTTTATTCCTCCCTCACTGGTTCCCTACCCACAGTGACTGGGTCATACTTGCTTTGTTATTTCTCAACTCCTAGAACATTCCTTTTGCTGTACCCCCTCCCTGACCCCTCCCTCCCACTACAGCTGCTGACTTGAACTCATTCTTTACTAAGGAAATAGAGTTCATTTGGAAGAGGTTTCTTCTTTCCTCTTTCTCTTTATCTCACAACCTTTTACATCATCTGCTTTTCCATTCCTTCTGGTGAAGGGATGGTTCTCCTTGCCAAAGCATCCTTTATGTGCATCCTTGCTCCTATCCTTTACTGCCTTCTCCAGTAGCTTACCCCTACAATCGTGTTTCTCTCTCTCTCTCTCTCTCTCTCTCTCTCTCTCTCTCTCTCTCTCTCTCTCCCTCCCTCTCTCTCTCTCTCTCTCTCTCTCTCTCTCTCTCTCTCTCTCATATATGTGTGTGTATGTGTGTGTGTGTATATATATCTTGAATATTGTCATATCTACTTTCTTCCTTCCTGTGCAAGTATTCCTCATCCTTAAAGAACCTTCATTAGAACTTATCCCCCCAAGGGGCAGCTAGGTGGCACAGTGAGTAGAGCGCAGGCCCTGGAGTCAGAAGGACCTGAGTTCGGATCCGGCCTCAGACACTTAACCCACACAAACAAAAACCTAGCCATGTGACCTTGGGCAAGTTACTTAACCCCAATTACCCTAAAAGGGGCGGCTAGGTGGCACAGTGTGTAAGAGCGCCAGCCTCGGAGTTGGGATGACCCGAGATCAAATCCGGCCTCAGAAAATGAGCACCCACACATAAATAATGACTAGCCGTGTAACTTTGAGCAAGTTACTTAACCCCAATTGCTTAAAAAATTAAAAAAAAAAGAACTTATCCCCCCAAAGTGAGCATCTGATAGCTTTCTCATTCCAACTCCTTGAAAGAAAGCTTTTAATTGCCTTCCCTTTCTCTTTTCTCACTCTTTTTTGAACCCTCTATAATATGGCTCCTGCTCTCATCACTCAACTGAAACTGCCTTTACAAGTCAGCAGTGATCTCTTAATTGTCAAGTACAATGACCATTTCTCAATCTTTATTCTTGTTGATGATGTTGATGTCGATGATGGTAAACAATAGCTAACATTTATTTAGCTCTTACTATCTACCAGACACTATGCTAAAAGCTCTATAATTATGATCTCATTTGATCCTCACAGTGACCCTAAGAGTTAAGTGCTATTATAACCCTAATTTTATAGTTGAAGAAACTGCCAAACAGAGGTTAAATGACTTTCCCAGACTCACTAGTCTTTGAGGCCAAATTTGAATTCACATCTTCATGACTCCTGTTCCAGTGCTCTGTTGTCTGTCGATTGCCTCTCTGTATGTAACATTTGACACTATTAAGCATACTCTCATCTTGAATACTCTCATTTCTCTTTTGTAACGTTTCTCTCTTGGTTTTCCTCCAAAGGTCTGTCTGATCTTTCCCAATATCCTTTATCTGAAATCTACGACATGGCCCCTAATGTGGGTGTGTCCCAAGGTTATGTCTTGGTCCCTCTTCTCTTCCTCTTCTCTTCTCTCTCCTTAATGACCTCGTCATCTCCTATGGAATTAATGATGACTTATATATCTATAAATCTAGCTCTAGTCTCTCTCCTGAGCTCTAGTCACACACCTCTAATTACCTTTTAAATATTTTCTTTTAGCGGGGGGAGTCATATTTATCAAATAAATGATGCAATACAATCTGGAATTCCAAAATTCCAAATAAAGAAATTTCAGTTTTTGAACATCTTTTGTTATTTTTTAAATACTACATGTTTGGCCACAGCCCAAAGTTGATTTGGTCGGTTTCTTCACCCTTTCACAAAGAATTCTGCCATGGTCTATAAAATCTCCAGTTACAGGTCTTTTTGTTCTTCCATTCATTTCCCTCACTTAGGGTAGAGATGAGGCTTAGCTTACTGGTTCCCTTTCTATACAATCTGAGCAAATTGACTGGTGATGGTGAGAGTGGTATCAATGAATCGGTCCACACAACTGGCAAGGCAATGTTCAGTTTGAGAATCTAGATGGCTTCCTGGTTTTTCAACACATTTATCCCAGCACAAATCCATGAAGTGCTATATCTGTGCAGTGAACTGTGCCTTCTGCTCTGCCGCCACCAGACTCTGCAGTCTGGCTTCATCGGCCTCGGCCAATTCTGCCATGTCTGTCACTCCTTTGGGAGTCCCACTTCCTTCCCCACTTTTTAAACATTTTCAACAGAAAGCCAAAGGTTGAAACTCAGTGTGTCTAAAACTGAAGTCATTATCTTTTCCCAAAAATTTATCCCACTTCTGAACTTCTGTCAAGGGCATTGACATCCATGTAGTTACTCATGCTGCAAACATAGTCATTATTGAGTCTTTACTCTTCTTCACTTCTTATCCACTCAGTTGTAAAATCAGGTCATTTCTACCTCTACAGCATCTTTAGTATCCATCCCTTCTCTTAACTCACATAACTACTACCAAACCACTCTCAGCTGAACTATTGAAATAGCTTCCTAACTGGCCACCCTGCTTCAGATCTCTTCCCTCTCTAATCCACCCTCATAACTGCCAAACTGATTTTCTTATTGCACAAATTTGACCATGACATTGCCTTAGTCATTAATTCCAGTGATTCTCCATTACCTCTACGATCAAATAAAATATCC
Source organism: Gymnobelideus leadbeateri (assembly GCA_011680675.1). Classification (NCBI taxonomy): domain Eukaryota; kingdom Metazoa; phylum Chordata; class Mammalia; order Diprotodontia; family Petauridae; genus Gymnobelideus; species Gymnobelideus leadbeateri. The sequence continues at coordinate 2,312,145 of WOXC01009109.1, forward strand.
TCTGTTTGACATTGAAAGCCCTTCAGAACTTGACTCCAGCTTCACTTTCCAGCCTTATATATTACTCCTCTCCATCCATATGGTGTCCTAGTCAAATGGACTTTCTTGCTCTTTTCCCAGTGATTCCAGTGTTTGCTCTTCTTCAGAGTTTTATCTCCCAGTTTGCCTTTGGACCAGCTATCTTCCGGGGCTAGCATTAACTCCCTACTCTCCTCTAGTTGGGTAACATAGTAATTCAATGCTAGACTTGGCAGCAGGGAGACTTGAATTCAAATCCAGCCTCATACATTTACTACCTGCATGAGGACAAGTCATTTAACCAGTCTGCTTCAATTTCTGCAACTATAAAATGACAATAATAATAGCACTTACATCCTAGGTTTGTTGTAAGAATTAAATTAGATAATAATTCATAAAGGTCTTAGTATAGTTCCTGGAAGACATGAGGTGCTTCATAAATGCTTATTTCCTCCCTTGCTCCACATCTTAGACTCTCTGGTTTCCTTCTCTGTAAGGAGGAATGCATCACCCTTTAGAGATGAGTCACTTGTCTGATACTCTGCTACTTTTCTTACAACTCTAGGCATATTTGTTACCCTTATATAATGACATGTTCTCCCAAAATAAAACTCTCAAATGTTATTTTCATTTCAAAGGAGTTAATTCATTTCTTTTAAAAAGAAAGTGACATACAAATTTTGACATTCTATCACATTTCATTCATTCATTTTTCAACCTTAGTTAAACACATACAAGAAATAGGATTCATATTAGGTAGGATATGGACTGGTTGATTGACTTTTGAAATCCCTTGTAGCTATAAGTTTCCCTAATTTTGTGTGCAGAATATGGTGCTAAGTTGTAGAAAAGCTTGAAAGTTTCAGTAATTATGATAGCTAGCATTTTTATAGTGCTTTAATGTTTACAGATCACTTTACAAATATTTAATTTTATCCTGTCAGTAACTCTGAGATAGTTACTATTATTATTCATATTAAAATGTGTATACTTATAAAGATACTAAGGCAGACAGAAGTTAAGGACTTGCCCATAGTTGTACAACTAGTACATTTTTCAAATAGGATTTGAACTCAGGTCTTCCTGACTCTAGATCCAGCACTTTATCCACTGTGCCATCTAGCTGCCTCCAATAAAGAGCCCTCTAAAGCAAGATATCACTGCCATCTTAAATCATACAGCCTACTCAGTAGATATTACATACAATATCTATATAGAAGGGATATGCCATTTTGTGGGCACATATTTTTCCTTCATTAATATATACCCCAAAATATTTTTGTCATATATTGTCTTCATAAGTTTTTGTGTCAAAAAAAAATTAACTGTTGGGCTAACAGAAGTAATAAGCCTATCTTTGCATTTGATTTATCTAGTTTTATATTGACAGACAAATGGTATATGGCCACATCCTTCCTTGAAACCTTGGTAAGATCTGACAAATTTCTCATTCAGCATAGATTTTAGGAATTTAGGGTCACCTTCACCCCACAATGGCAAAATAGCTATAAATACAAGACAATAAGTAATATATGCATCAGAGAGGTACAGAAAACTCTTGGACATTTGTGGGGAGGAAGGTCATAATTGATTGGAAGAATCAGAGAAAACTTGTTGGAAGAAGTGACACATTATCTGAGGCTTAAAGAATGAGGACTATATCCACAGGTAAAAAGGGGGGTGGGCCAAGTTGGAGACTCAGGGAAGGACACAGAGAGAAGAATCTATCAAAAATATATTGGGTTGTGCAACTTGTCAAGAACACATGTGGAGGGCTATAGAATTGTCCCTTTTATACTTGGTGTGAACTTCCAGGTTCATATGTACTAGTATCATAAATTCAGTTACCTAGTCCAGCCTTCTCATTTCACAGAGACTTAGCGAGGTCAAAGGACCTGCTCATCGTCCTTTGATAGCAAATGGAAGAGCCATGATTCAAAGTCACTTTGCTTTGACATCAAGTTCAATTCCTTGCAGGAATTCCAGTCTCCTGACTTGTAGCCCAGTACACATCTTACTACAATTCCACCACTGTTACAGCTCTAAAAGAAAGGCTTACTTGATTTAGATACCTCGATTAGAAGTAACTCAGTATAGGGAAGTACATGTAGCTCATAGAACTCGGGCCAACTATGTTTTTAAGGGAGCTTTTGTTCTAAATTCTAATTAATTTAATGGCATATGCAGAGGGCATATTTGTAAGCTATGTTTACAGTAAAATTTTGATCAATACTCATGTGTTTAGAAATGGTAGTATGTGCACATGATGCTATGAGATTGTCCTTAAGGACTCCCTTCTTTATGCTGATCAGTTCTCGTCTTTGAAATATGAACATAGGGATCAGGGGAACATTTATCTTCAACCTGTATGTAGATGCTCTTACAGAAGGTATTTTTTTTTCCATTGCCTCACATATGTTTTCTAGTTATTACCATAATGACACAATGGAGATGATTTAAACATATATAAGATATATGATTAAATATATTAATCATATAAAAAACATGTATTTAAACATATCTATATATATGAATAATTGAATGAATGAAATTTGCTATATCAATATTTTGTCATGCTTTTAGATAGTAATTTTGGGAACCAGTCTTTCTGATAGCTCTTCTCAAAATTTAAAACTTTTAATAAATTTGTCGCTTCTTTTTCTGGGGATCTTGGTGGACTAAAAGCTCAACTTGAATCTAAGGCATGATATAGCATCCAAAACCACTAATTCAGCCTTAGATTCCATTAAGAGATGGGCAGTAACCAAAGGAAGAGAGTCAACAGCCCCACCCTGTCCTGTTCGCTTCCTTCTCCTATTATTATAGGTGAAAATTATTTGCAAGGCACAGAGAAAAGGTGACATGTTGAAATTTGTCCAGAAGTACCTAAAATAAACACATGAAAATGACATTAAGAACAAGTATTTTAGTCATTGCTGATAGACACATTGTCACTTTTGAGGAAATGACCTCTGCTAGGCCAACATTTAGTAACATGGCCAGTCCAAGATAATAAGAGCTTCTCTCTGAGCCTCGTGAACACCATACATTTGAATCCCAGGTGAGGCTTGTGCTCACCTGTGGTACTCAAGGCACAGCAGAGCTGACATGACCATGGGTCCAGATGGTGTTCTAATGAAGAAAGGAAGGATGCAATCTCTATCAGATGAGAGGGGATTTGTCAAAGATTAATAGAATTCAATTGTAATATCCATATCACACAAGGACATACTCTGACAGGGTCCAATTACTTTCAACAAGCTGGGCCTGCTATCCAGACCCTATGAACCAGAATGGCCCTCAAATCTGTGTGCTTTCACTCAGACAGATAACACCAGTCATTGCTCTGTGATCACTGCCTAACTTAAATGAGTTAATCTCGTTTTCCAGATGAATTGTTATTTTGTCTCCCGCAGGCTGTGATTACTGGATATAAGTATTGTGTTAACAGGAAGGCTGGGGTCTCTTCACTGTGGATTCCACATGTAGATAACCAGCTAGATTTCCTTCTTTTTTTAATGGGAGAATGTGATGCATAGTAGGAAACTGTGAAATGACACATAGAGCCATTCATGTTTCAAAAGCATTATGTGTCTTCACAGAATGTCACAAGGCCAGTTCACCCTCCTGTTTCAAAATGTGGCACGCATGATACTGCCTGAATTTAGAACACTTTCATCAAAAGAAGTGAATGGAAAAGCTGCTGAATTTTCAACTAACACTTTTTTTTTCCTCCTCATACAGTTTGCTCCTTAAATTCACCAGTCAACCAGCAAACATTTATTCCAGACTTGTTTTATGCTCACTCTATTCAAGATAAGAGTTACAAAGAAGGTATATATAAAGACATAATCTTTAGCCTCAAAGCTATTTACTTTGTAGTGGAGTCCTAGAGGGGACATAGAGTTTAGAGCTGGCAGGGACTTCAGCAATCATCTAGTTGATGGCAAATCTCTGACTAATTATGAAGAAATCCATTGGATGAAGGGATGCGCAGACTGATTCATTAATTACCCTTCTTTAGGTCAATTCATTTAGCCAGCTTCGCATATATCTAGATCTGTTAGCTCCATCTTCTCCATGGGGCCTGTGTTTAGGGAATTTTTCTAATCTACAGTTTTGAATCACAATAGTTATCATCTAAATAACAGTTTGCAAACTATTTTCACATCTCTTTGAGGAAAAGAACGTCTATTGCTGTTATGGTAAGACGTCTACATCTCAGGTTAAAGCTCTTGACAAGTGGCTGTGAACCCCCAAATTAGAAATTATTCGTCCTACCTGATGTTGAACCATTTTACAATGTTTACAGGTCTGTGGAAGCAGATCCAGAGCCTATCACTGGCCCCCTGCTCAGAACCTTCCCAGTTTGGCAGAACCTGTCAGAACTTGCAGATTACCAGCATAACCATTAAAAATCCAAGGAAGATTACCTCCATATGACAATAGGAAAATAATGGATTTGGAATTGTGTGTGTGTCTGTGTGTGTGTGTGTATGTGTGTGTGTGTGTGTCTGTGTGTAGTACCTGCTCTCTATGTGTATAGAGAGGAATCAAAGAATTTGGGCCTCAAAAGAACCCTTGAAATACTCTAATTCAGGGATGGGGAATTTATGACTTCTAGGCCACATGCTACCCCTAGGTCCTTAAAAAGTTTCAATTCAGGCAAAGGGCCTGAAGGACCTAGAGGGCCACATGTGACCTTGAGGCCATAGTTTCCCCACCCCTGCTTTAATTCAACACCTTCTATTTATAGAGGAAATTGTGCTTAGTCATGTGCATTCTGAAAGAAGAAGTCTCCACAATCCTCTGGTACCTGAGGACCATCTATACTCCTTTTCCAAATGATCTATCTGAGTATCCAATGAGTCTGGTTAACACTCCATTGTCTCAGCTAATGAGGTGAACTTCGACACTTACAGAATAGCAAGCGATTAAAAAAAAAAAAAAAATATATATATATATATATATATATATATGTATATATTTGCTCTCCTGTACCCCTGCCTAAGAAAATCTGATGAAGTTAAACTTTAAAACAATAGAGACCTGGGACAAGAGAATACAGTAACAAGAGGAGCAATTCTTAGAATCTAAAGAAGAAAAGTGGAGATAACTGGATAGCCAACTCATTCATAAATTGAAATTTTATTTTCTGGAATACACACACATACATGTATAGATTTCAAAGCCTGATGAAAAGGCATAGAAGTGAAAGGGAGCACACAATGAGAAACTAGCGAATTAATGTATGATTTGGTGTGTATAGATATTGATATGGTTATAAATATATATGTGTGTATACAAACACACAAAGACTTATATGTATGTATATTTTACAAAAATATCACAATCTCTACCCCACCCCCCCAAACATTGGGTACAAACTGCAGTATGATATATGTTTCTTCTTTTATTTTGTTTTAAGTGCTATACTTGTACTCAGAGGATTTCATGTAGTCTAGGATTTAATCCCCTTTCCATTACTTGTCTGTCTATGCTATGACCCTGGCCAAGTCATTTCCCCTCTTTGTGCCCTAAATTTCCTTATAAGTAAAGTGGCACAATATTTACATATTCTCTTCTATAATATTGTGAGTTCTTTAAGGACAAAACCCATGTTTTATTAATTTTCTTCTCTTTTGTGTCATCAAGATCATTGTTCTGCACATAGTAGGCACTTAATGAATACTTTTTTAATGCAAGAATGTTGTGAGAATCAAATGAGATATATCTAAAGAGCTTTATTACTGCAAAGTGCTATGTAAGTATACCTTAGAATTATTCTTTTTTATTATTCTTAGAGTTACTGGCCTTTGTAATTACATTTCACATTCTTCCTGCTTCTATGTTCTTTTTTCCATTTATAGTTATTTTGATAAAAAATGTCACCAAGGGCAATTCCACATCAGTGAGGATTCACTGGAGCTTCACTGTGAATGGGGTGGGTTATTACTCACTAATAGAACCATTTCAAGATAAAGTTGAAATCATTATGAATCAAGTATGGTTGTTCCTAGGTTTAATTTACTGTTAGACTGTTAATTATGTTTGCGTCAATGCAGCTGTGGTTGTTAAAAGTACAGAATTCAAAGGTGAATTCCATACGAAGAGCTTGCTTTCAGATATTACAATATATCAGCGGTACATTCCATAAGATAATACACACATTTGTTAACAGTAGAAAAATTGTTTTTCAAGTATTAGCTATCATAGAGGGGTATCTAAATTCATGTGACCCAAATCTCTGAGGGGTTTCCTGTGGTTTTTAATATAAGACAGAAATGTAATGTAGCAGCTTAAAAAAATTGGTGACACTGTAGGCATAGTGTCCAAAAGATAGGAGGTGAGAGTCCTGCTGCCTTATGCCCTTCTCAGATCAGATCTTAAGTATTGTGTTCAGTTCTGGGCATCATATTTTGGAAGGACATTAATGATCCTGGAACATCTCCAAAGGAAGGCAACAACTAGAATGGTGAAAGGCCAAGAAGCCAGGATCTGGTGAGGTCATTTCAAAGGAATCTAGAGCCTAGATAAAAGGATGGCCTAGGTGTTATCAATAGAGGTTTACAGATAGAGACTGGATGATCACTTTCCAGAGATGGAGTAGAGGGACTTCTTAATGAGGTGTGATCAGTCCTGGATAACCTCTGAAGTCTCTTCCTATGATGAGTTCTTAGACTTCTGCAGATATGCCTTCCCCCATAACTCAGCTTTGTGTTTCTCTCCAGTCCTTGGTATTGACATTTGACATAGGCTATATGTGATGGCAGCCAGTAAAATTTGCTCCATGAGAAGGACTAGGGAAGAGAAAAATCACTCAATTATATCTTTTAAAGTCATAATACAATTTACATTGGGAACATGGCTGATAATACACTGCACAATCAATAGGCTCATATGCTAGTCAAATGCATATGAATATGCAAATTTCCACAATGACTCCAGGAAATGTATTTGGATGGAGTCTTCAGAACAGTTATCATCAGATATGGGGAAAGGGCTAAATTAAAGCATGGCACTAAAGGCATTGTTGTATAGTAGGAAAAGAACAGAGATCAAGTCAAGAAACTGTAGTCTGACTCCTAGCTCTGATATTTATTAGCTAAAGGTCTAGGGGAAGGTAATTTCAGCTTTCTGATATTCTTTGTGAAATGGATATGATGATACCTGTAGCCCCTCTCTCACAAGGCATTGTGAAGAAAGTGGTATGTAAACTTTATAGGGGTAGGGATAGGGTCTAAACCTGTGATTTCATTCGCATAGGGAACTCCCAAATGAGTAAACTCTGTCTGCTAATGTAGGTTAGCACCATTTGTCTAATTTATAATCCTGGAGACTTGCCTAGAGCCCTCAGAGCCTACATGACTTGTCTAAGACCACACAGGCAGTATGTATCAGAGGTGGGGCTTGAGCCCACGTCTTCCTGGCTTTGAGGCCAGTCCTTTATCCACTAGTCCACCTCTAGAGAACATAGATTTTGGTTGATTCAAAAAACAAACAAAAACCTTTATCTTAAAATTTTTCAAAGAGAAAAAGAACCCATATGATTCATATATACAAGAATATTTGTAGTACTTCTTTTAGTAATGGCATTTAACTAGAAATAAAGAATCATCCAGCAGTTGGGATGTGAATGAACAAATTATGATTTATAAATGAATTGGAATACATGTTGTAAAAACTATGAAGATGGTTTTAGAGAAATCTGAGAAAAGCTGTTACAGAATTGATGCAGAGTGAAGTGAGCAGAAACAGGAGAACAATATATACAATACTAAAATTGTCAAGACCAACAACTTTGAAGGATTTAAGAAGTCTCATGAGTGTGATAACCAGTCATGGTTCTAGTGGATTTGTGAAGAATCATGCTACCTATATCCTGACAGAGGGATGATGGATGTGGGGTACGGATTGAGACATCTATGTTTTGGGCATGGCCAGTGAAGGAATTGTTTTGCCTGAGTATACATATTTGTTGCAAGAGTTTTTTTTCCTTCTTTTTCAGTTTGGGAAGGGATAGAAGGGGAAGAAGAGATTTTTTTCATTGAAAAGGAATAAAATTAAATTTAAAAGTAATTTAATAGCATGGTAAATGCTCCCCCACACCAAAAAAGAAAGAAAATGAAGCTTTGGACTAGATGATCCTTAAGGACCTTTCCAAACAAAAATCTTATGATCTTGTGATAATATCCTCCTTGCAACATCCCTGCCAAGTGGTCAGCCAGCTTCTACTTGAATGCTTCTAGTGATGGACAACCCATCATCTCCCTAACCAGACTATTTCAATTTGAGAGAGCTCTTTTAGGAAGTTTTTCCTTATACTGAGCCAAAATCCACCTCCCTATAATTTTCCCCTATTGCTTCCCCTATTGCCTCAAGGGGCAAACATAATATATCTAATTCTTCTTCTCCAAAATATCCCTTCAGATCCTGTGTAATCTATATACCTCCCTATTCTCTTTCTTTTCACAGTATCTTCAGATTTGTTATCCGTGGTAGTGATATGCATTTTCCCCCTTGAAGACTCTTTGTATATCATTAGAAAAGAACATTCCCAAAGGAACCACCTGATATTTTGAAAACTATTTCAACTTGGGACAACAGAGCCCAGGATTTGGCATCAGAAGCCCTATATTCAGGTCTTTGACTTTGTTGCTGCCTACATTGAAGCTTCACTTTTCTCTTCTGTAAAATGATGGGTTGGCCTAGATGATCTCTAAGGTACCTTCCAGTTCTAAATTATAAGAAATATTCCACTTCTAGTGGAAGCATTCAACCCCTTGATGACTGTTGTCAATTAATGTACTTTTCCTTCATTTCTGTTAATGGTGCCTCAATGATGAATGTTAATAAGGAGCTATTTTTGCTTGGGAAGGCATAATGGCATTTGCCTGCCAGACTGCCAATGTTATTTCCTTTAGGGAAGGGGATTTGAAATAAAGGGTTTTGGTGAGTGCATTTTTGCCTCAACAGTTATTTATATAGAAAGGCTGGGCCATTCTGTGTTTATAGTATCTCTCTTTTATAGATGCCCAAGTTATTATTTTTTATTGGCTTGGGTACTTATTTGGCACATTTGTAAACAATTATGTAGTTATGCAGATGTTGTGCAGTCAGGCCATATGCATTTCCATGTTAAGAGTAAACTCTTAAAGAGATTCTCACTGGATACCATCATAAAAGAATTATTGCAATGTAAAAAATAAAATCAAAATGAGTTGACTCAGAAGTTTTTACACATTCAGGACATCCTGTAGTTGTTGAAAAATTAATTGGAACCTTTTCTGCTCACACAAATTCCCTGACAGTCTGTGACTCTTCCTGCCCATGGTTTGGGGAAACAAATATCCAAGGGTGACAATTATCTAATAACAACCGCTACCTTGACTGTTATGCTTTCTACTTGACAAAAATCTTCTTCCACTAGTCCCTGTCCGGATGGCAATTACTGTCCCCAATTCATAGTGTGTTGCTCTAGATCAGGGCAAGGACTGGAGTCACAACAGGTGAATCCCAGTTCTACCTGTGCCACATATCACCTGTGACCTGGGCAAATCCCTACATATGTGTAGTCCTCAGTTTCTTCATTCGTAAAATGAAATGAAAGCAATGCCAAATCCAGTCTCTACCTACTTTTGTAGAATGCATGTGTGTGTATACTCTTGTTTTATTTTAAAATGTAAAAAAAATTCTTAGATTGAGGTCCATATAAACCACAAGCTATGGGTAGGCTTTCAGTCGTGTTACAGTTTCTCAATATCTGGACCAGGTGATCTCCAAGGTTCCTTCTACTTCCACATCATAGGATATTAAATGAGGGAATGGAAGCTTAGGGCAGAGAAATAACTTGCCCATATTTGTGTAGCTGGCTAGTGACAAAGCTGAGACTGTAACACAAATCCCTTGATGTCAGCTCGGTGGTTATCAGTCAATCAAGAAAGATTTATCCAGTGCCTATTATGTGTCAGGTTCTAGGTTGTTTGCTGGATATACAAAGATAAAAATAAATAATCCATGCTCACAAGGGGCTTACGTTCTATGTAGACCTTATTGCTCTTGCCTCTCCTGTATAAATATATCTAGAGAAGAACCAAAACTCAGCTGTTCCTGTTATGGAGAGAACTGGAGGAAGATGAGAAATTAATTTAAAAAAAATTTTTAAATCAACAGAACCAATATAGCAGTTCCTCTGAGGTTACTTCTTCCAATCAAATTAGTGAGCCAGTTTCTCAGGGGATGGTTACTAGTACAAAGTATAAGGGTTAACCATAAAGGTTTCTAGGATTTTTAGTACTTTGGTTTATGAGCCCCCACCAGTATACAATATTTTTATTATCAGTCAGTCATAATAAACTTTGTTAAGTGTATCAAAGACAAAAGTTGCAACACCATTCTCCCAAACTGAGGACTTAACTCTCTCTATACACATATAAAGTTCCTTGAGATAATTGGCTCAAATTTATAGTTAATGGTAGTGAGGAACACATATATGGAACCTATGTGGAAAAAGGGTAATGTGTGCTCTAAGTTATCAGTAGTCCTTTTCTCCTAGCTGAATTCCAAAGTTCTGTGCCTTTATGTGTGTGTAGTTTCTCTTCATTTTGTCTCTTAGTTCCAGATGTAGTCACTGCTGTCAGCATCACTACTTCGGAGGAGCTGCTGTTGACCCCAGTGAATACTACTACTGATTCTCACAGACCTCAGATTTTACAACCTTGCAGAGATCACAAGGTCATGGCCTGATCAATTCCATCTTTTGTTAGTTAGTTGTCTTTTCTCAAGAGACCTCCTGTTTGACCTCAGCATGCCTCCCTATGGTCTTAGTTGCATACATTATTTCCTACTAATCTGGACTTTCAATGGGAAGGGAGAAAGAGAGAGAAGGTGGAATACTTTCCCTCAAGAGTCATTCCCTCTGAGGATGCCTTGAATTCTCAGCTCCTGAATTTGGAGCCCTCTCACTTTCAACCAATTGGCTCCAAACCAGTTTGATATTTTTATATGTAGCCCAAGAAATATGACTTGTTCTTCTTTAACCAGTCACAAGATTTTTTTTCTGTGTAGAGTCATCTGTGTTTAGCCAATGATACAAAATTCCTATGATCCTTTTAAATTGATTATGGCCTTAGTCACACCTACTTTACTTTCCATGTATATTTATTGATTCTGTAAGGTTATCTGGGTCTTTGATGGTTAATCAGAGTCCAGATGGATCCCATCCTTACACAAGTATAAATTCAAGGAAGAGTAGCTAGATGGTGATTCATGCCATTCACCTGAAAAAAAAATCTGGGCATTTAATAACAATAATAATAATAACAATAGCTAACATTTACATAACACTTACTATATTCCATGCACTTCATTAAGCACGTTAAAATTATTATCTCATTTTAGTGGATAAGTATGATGTTACCAGAATGATAGAACAGAAGAAAACAAAAAACCTTTTGCAATTTTAGGCTATATGAATAGGAGTATAGAGTCTAAGACTAGAAAGTTGAAAATTCCACTCTCCTCTGCCCTGGTTAGATCTCTTTGGAAGTTTTATGTTCAGTTGTGTCGTGTCTTAGAAAGAATATTAATAGGGGCGGCTAGGTGGCTCAGTGAATAGAGCGCCGGCCCTGGAATCAGAAGGACCTGAGTTCGGAGCCGGCCTCCGACACTTAATCCGCACAAACAAAAACCTAGCCGTGTAACCTTGGGCAAGTTACTTAACCCCAATTGCCCTAAAGGGGCGGCTAGGTGGCGCAGTGAGAAAGAGCACCGGCCTCGGAGTTTGGATGACCCGAGATCAGATCCGGCCTCAGAAAATGAGCACCCACGCATAAATCAAATGACTAGCCGTGTAACCTTGAGCAAGTTACTTAACCCCAATTGCTTTAAAAAAAAAAAAGAAAGAAAGAATATTAATAAACTCAAGAATATTCAGAGGGGGGTATCCAGGATGGTGAACCTTAAGACCATTTCATGTAAGGAACTAGGTATATTTAACTGGAAGAAAAGAAGACTGGACAGAAAGGATTTGATGGCTGTTTTCAAGTGTTGATAATAATAATAAATAATAATAGAAAATATTATGCAGCTTTTTATATGCATTATTTTATTTGTTCTCAAAACAACCCTGTTAGTTATTATCCCATTTTAGAGATGAGGAAACTGAAGCCCGATCTTGCAACTATTGTTTGATGTGGCACTTAACAAAGTGCCTATTGCACTATATTTATTGACTGACTAGACTTTAATCCAAATATTTCTAATTCAATCAACATTTATTAAGCACTTACTATGTGTCAAGCACAATACTAAGCTGTGGGGTACAGAAAGAGACAAAAGACAGTTCCTGCCTTCAAGGAGCTTACAATCTAATGGAGGAGATAACCTGCAAATACATTTGTTCAAACAAACTCTATACAGGATAAATAAGACATAATTAACAGAAGGTACTAGAATTAAGAGAGACTTGCAAGGCAGAGTGTTTAATTGTTGTGCTTGTCCTTTGTTTTTGAAGAGGACTATGGCTTCAGGGAAATGATGACATGACTTGCAGTTGACTTTGATTTGAGTGAGGGAGGGCTGTGCAAGGTCACCAGCCTCACTTTCTTATTCAGAGCCATCTGGGTCCAGTGACCTGATATTCATCAGGATGACTGTTTTAAGTTTCCCTGAAACCTTTCTGAAAGCTCTGATATAGAAGTGACTGGACTTGATTAGCTTTATCTCAGAGGCAGAATCAAGAGCAATAGATGCGTATTTCAAAGAAGCAAACTTTGACTTGATTTCTAAGGCAATTTTACTCACATTTTGAGCTATCCAAGGTGCAACACAGATTGTGTTTAGAAGCAGTAGGTTCCTAATACTGGGCGGGGGGGGGGGGGAAGTCTAGACTTCTTTTCCTGATATTATACACCCACAATTTGAGTCATTCTGCCTTTTCATATACATGTCATATTACTCCCCTCCACACATTCTATCCTCCTGTAAAAAGGGACTTTCCGGACTTAAGACTTCTGGATTCAGTTTTCTTTCCCACTCCCCCATAACTAAATACTATCCTGCCACCATGTCTTTGCTTAAACTGCTCCCTAGTCTTGAAGTGCCCTCTCCCCTTCTCTTTCTCTTTAGTTCCTTTGTCTCTTTTGTCATCCAATTCAAATGACAGCTTCTTGGGAGATGCTTTCTCAGTTCCCTTGGTTGGTAAATAACTTTCTCCTTGGATAGTTCATAGCGCTTTCTTTGAACCTTATCCGCGTGTTAGAATGTACTATATTGTGAACTCCAAGAGGAGAGGGATTGTGTCTCACGATTTTAAGTAGCCCAGAGCCTGGCATTTAGTAAGTGATTAATATGTTTATTGGTTGATTTTACTGCTCCCACACTGCAAAAAGCAGTGCTTTTCTTCCAGCAGGTACTTAATAAAGCTTTCTTGAATTCATTTCCATTTTGGGTCTCACTCTGTGAGTGACAGGAATAACTTTTACAGTGTTTCCTTGGTCTAGAGAAATCTGTTAATTCCCTCTGCCAACACAGATCAGCAACTGTTCTGCCACATATCATCTGAGAGAGTTGTCTGGCTCACTGAATGGTTAGGTGACTTGCTCAGGGTCAAACAAACAATATTTATCAGAGGTAAGACTTAAAGTAGTTCTTCCTGACTCCAAGGCCAGCTCTCTATTCACTATCCCACACTGCCTATCAATTATAATAATAATAGTTCATATTTAGGTATCACTTTGTAGTTAGGGGCATTATATTACTTGAACCTCATAGCAGTCCTCTCAGGTAGACTATTATACTAGCCTACTAAATAAATCTGTCTCTAGTTTCTTCCCCACCTCTAATCTACCCATCACACAGATGCCAGAGTAATATTCCTAAAGCCTCTCTCTGACCATGTCATTCCCTAGCTCAAAAAACTCCAGTGATTCCCTATTTCCACCAGGTTCAAATACAAATGCCTCTATTTGACATTTAAAACCCTTGATGATTTGTCTCCAACCCACCTTTCTAGGCTTACTGTATTTTTCTCTTCTTCATGAACTCTCCAGTCCAACCAGAATGGCCTGTTTGCCCTTCTTTATACAATACTCTCTGTTTCCTGTCTTCCTGATTCTTGGAGTTCTTAGTTCCTTTCAAAGCTCAGTTCTATTACCACCTTCTACATGGAGTCATTTCTTTTCCTCCATGTTCTTCCCTCTACTAAAATTTCCTTGATTTTACATCATATATATCTTGTATTTACTTATAGTTGTATATGTTTCCCCAACATCATCAATCAACCCACACACATTAACTAAGCTCCTTTGTGCCAGTACTAGTGTTCAAGGAAGCAGATAAAAAAAATGAAATGTCCCCTGCCCTTGAAGAACTTTACATGCTATTGTGGGAGATTACATGTGCCTATATAACATATGCAGACTATATTAACAAAGCAGATGCAGGCAGATTGGAGAGGCAGGACCGTTTTAGCTGGGGTGATCAGGAAAAGCATCCTGAGAATGGAGGCTCTTGAACTGTCTTGAAAGAACTAAGAGAGGATACTGTGGAAGTAGAAAGGACAATATCCAACAATTAATTTGATACCTAGAATAAGGAAAGTGAGGAGTTAAGAATAATGCCAAGATAATGAACTAAAAGATTGGTATACTTGGCAGAAATATGGTTCAGAAGACGGATGCCTTTGGGGGAAAAGATCACAAATTCTCTCAAGGGCACATAATCTAAAGTCCTTGATTTATTTTTATATCCCCAGTGTCTGATTCATAGTGCAGTCTTGATGGATACTTTTTGACTGATTGATTGATTGACATTGGTATTATTCTTCTGCGCAATAGTGAGAAAATGGAATCATTGAAGGGAAGTATCTTCCTTCCCTCTTTAGAATGAAAACTCCTTGAAGCCCAGGCTCTTACCTATATAAGGTTTTCATCTTTTCCCTCTACACTCATTTAATTTTCGGTCAGCACTGATTTATTGAATCCATCAACACTGATCTATTCAGTGTTGTTCCAGGCCTGTTCTTCAAGGAAAGAATGTTGCTTCTTACTGTAGGACAGGTCTTCATTTTTTTGAAGTGTCAGATTCCTCTATTTAACATATTAGTAATAGTTATAATTTACAAATTCAAAGTCCTAGTTATTGGAATAAAAAGTAGCCATTAGGATGGATTTGAAGATAGAAGTTTTCTCTCTTTCCTCATATCACAACACATCAATGAGAAGCATTTATTTGCTTTATTTCACTGCCAAAGAGAATTTGTTTCCGTTCCTGATTTTTGTTCATTTTAAGCACGTTTTTGCTAAAGTGTTCCACTTTAAGTTATTCTCAATTCAATTTGAAGTGACAGGTTTCTGAGTTTAGGTAATTTACATATAAAAGATTTACTGTACATTTTATAAAACGACTGTGTTCAGAAAACAAATCTTTCAATGTAACCAGATTGGCGTTATGCACATGGGATTTCCTTCCCTCCCCCCCCCCCCCGCCTCCAAACTCTGCTTTTCTGAACACTATTCCTTCTTGTCCTCATTCAAAATGGTTAGTGTCTGAAAACTGATGTGGTTCTGTCTTTAAGACCCACTTTGTTTTGTCCTATACCACTGAGCGATGTAGGAGGGCAGAGGAAGGAAATGACTTTCCTAAGACCACATACATAGCAAGTAATAATGATAGCTCAGAAATCTGTAGTGTTTTAAGATTTCTCATCCCTTTTCTTCCCGAAGAAGAGGTGTTTGTCAGTGGTAATTTCTGTCACAATCCTTGAACAGTAAAACGTGTTTGGAATTTTGTAAACAGCTCTTTAGTTTTTTAGTGCTGTGTGTAAATAGTTCTTAGCAAGGAGTCACTCTGTCTCAGGACGCTATACCATTGCCTGTCTCAAAGAAATACAGCCATAGAGGTTAGATTTCAGGGCACCATATTTGTATTATGAGGCCAGCCATCAGTGCTTCAAATTATTGGGCCTTTGAATTGAAAGTGAGGCTCTGACTGTATAAAAGGAAAACACCCACGTTTTATGGTACTCCATGCTACTTCTCAGTCATAAATTTCCATTGGTCTCTGTTTCCCTCATTCAGGATTTAGGGGTTTTCTCAAGCTCCATCATACCAGCCATTTCCAAGCAGCTTCTGGCTCAATTGCATTAGCTAATTTTGTTGGGAGAGACTAAAAGAGTGATTTAAGCAGGAGCCACAAAGCTGGATTAACATTAATTGGCTCCTAACACAGAGCTAAGTATCCTGAAGTGAACACGGAGCTATTCCAAGACAGTAAAGAAGCAGGTGGGACTAAGCATTGTGAAAATAATGCATATACTATTATTTTCCAGCATTTGGATTTGCATATTCTCTCTGTTAGTCTGTGGTTTCTTGGTAGTTTACTGGAAGACTAACTAACATGTGAACACACACAGAGCACCACTTAGCCCAACATCCATGTAAATTGTGGGTCATGGTTTGTATGCCACAATTGGCAAATGTCATAAACATATTAGGTTCCATTACGATTTTTACGTTATCTTTAATTTATATACTCTGTGTCCATCTGACAAAAGGAAGACCATGTGTTCTTTATCCTCTCTAATAACAACTAAAGAGTCCAGAATTACAGGTTGGTATACTCTGATTTGAGTCCCCTTCCCTGACTCTTAGGAGCTCTGCAGCCTGGAATAAGTCACTTTCCATTTCAGGGTCTTGGGGGCCTCATCTGTGTCGTGAGTGTTTTGGACTAGATCTTCTAAGGGCCACTCTGGCTCAGTCAGTTTGTGTGTGAAATCTAAAACGAGGATTTTGAAATTCAACCTATATTTCAGTGCCACTGTGGCTAGGCACTGGGGAAAATTTAAAGCTGAGGTAAGGCGGAGACCCAAACATTCTGAAAGACGAGCTGTGGGAGGTCCTTTCAGATTGGAATGACTTGAAATGGCTGCTGGTGAATTGATTGTATTTCTGTTTCCTGAGTAGAAGCCTTGCTCAATGTGGAGACGTCCCTTATCATCCATCCCCTGGCCTTTATGGAATTCAGTCATAGCAAGCATTGAACTCTCTTTGGGAATAGAAGGGTTGCAATGTGTGTTGGTGGAAAGAGCATTTCCACTCTTTAGGCCTGATTAATTTCAAATGAAATTATGGATCTTCTGAAGTATTAAATTAAGAATGAAGATGTTCATCTAGTAAATGGCTGTGAATCAACTGCAGTGGTATAGTGTTAAGAGCACTAGATTTGGACTCAAGAGGCTGCATTTAAATCTCTGCACAGCTACTTGCAACCTGTGGAAGGTCTGGACCTTTGTCTTCATCCTTAAAATGAATGTGAAACTATTTCAAGTATAAAGTTTCTTCCAGTGCTAAATCCTATTATTATAAGAATTGAGGAATACAGATTAACCCATGCTTTTCTAGCAGTTGGCAAACCAGTGCTGGTGACAAATGTCCAGTACAAAAGAAGACCTAGAGTTCCAGACTAGAGAGGTGATAAATATTACCCTAGTAGTCAGACTATTCCTAGAGAACTCTGTTCAGTTTTAGTTCCATATTTAACAGAATATTGATAAGCTAATGAGTTTCTTAAGGGAGACAGGGAGGATGGTGAAGTTCATGCCATGTCAGAATTGGTTAAAGAAACAGGGTGTATTTAATTTGAAGAAGAGAAGACTTAGGGGACTTTTATAGCTATTGTCCAGTGTTTGAAGTACTCTTATGTCTGGGAGAAGTTAGGCTTGCTCTGGTTCACCTCAGAGTCTTAAGGAGGCAGATTTAAGCTTGGGGTAAGAAGCTAAGAGTAACAACAATATGAAAGTACATTGGGCCACTTCAGTCAATAGTGAGTCTCCCCTCACTGGAGATCTTTAAGCAAAGGCTGGATAGTCATTTGTTGGTTATATTATTTATGAGAATTGTGACTAGTATGCTTTCGATATTCTTCTCATCCCTCATGTCACCAACTTCATGATGATTTCCCTACTCTCTCACCTCTAGCCCATATGAAAATGATCTCTTCCTCCTATGAATTCTCACAACATTATAGTTTGTACCCAAGGGCATGCTGGAGCCAGTTCCTACCAACTTAGGACAGCTGATTGTTAAATTTTTAGCTTGAGTGCTTAAACTTCAGAAATCAGAAAATTCTAAAAATGAAGACTTCATTTACTACTTTATCAATTGTCTAGATTTAAGAAATTGGTATTTTGTGTTCAATTGTTTTCAGTCATGTCTTACTCTTCATGATACCATTTGGGGTTTTCTTGGAAAGATGCAAGAATAGTTTGCCATTTCCTTCTCTAGCTCATTTACAGATAAGGAAATTGAGGCAGGCAGGATTAAGTGACTTGCCCAGAGTCACACAGCTAGAAAATGTTGGAGGTGGGGTTTGAACTCAAGAAGATGACTCTTTCTGTTTCCAGACCTAGCATTCCATCTACTATACCACCTACCTGCGCCCAAGAAATTGATATAGAAAAAATAATACAGATTAAACTTTAAAATGTGTTAAATGTTTATTTTTGAGGGAGAGATAATTTTGAAACATTTATCAGCACAGCTCGATTTGTTTCTCACTTAAATACTTACTACATTTTGTTTTGTTTCATAGTTATTTGCATACTAGACCATAAACCTAATGAGGACAAGGATGATATTTTATTTATCTCCCCTGTTGCCTAGATCTGTGCATTGTATACAGTAGTTACCTAATCAACAGTTGCCTTATGAATTTGTGGAACTAAGCACTATAGTGCTTTTTATTTACATAAAGCTATGTGGTTTTTAAAGTACTCTATAATTGTGATATAATTTAATCTTCACAACAAAGCTATGAGGTAGGTGTATTATGTGTTTCCCCATATTATGGGTTGGGAATTTCAGGCACAGAGAGGGGAAAATGATTTGTTTGAAGTCACGTAGTTACTGAGTACCAAGCAGTGCACTATTTGGATTTAGGTCTTCTGGTTCCAAAACCAGAATTTATGAACACTTCAATAATCTAGTGACTTTAGAGAATATGGCAACTTAATTTAGGTTAAAAAAACCCAAAAACCTATTGAGGTATCTATCATATCTATATGCATATACTTAAATGGATCTGAGATCTCACTATTTGGTCAATTCCCTGCTATGGTTCAGACTATGACCTGTGCATGGTGGTCTATCTTATGTTTGCCATTATTCAGATTCTCTCAAAAGTTCACCATAGGTAAACTCTCCAATGTTCAGGATGTTTTTCTCAATTCCTTTCAATACCCTGATGTAGGAGTTTAGCCCTCTGGCCATCAACCTGTCATCCTTCACTCTCACTGTGTGACCAACCTATCTTTTCTTTCTGTCATAAAATTTCCTGATGATTCCTTATTCTTCTTCTTGGGAGTTGATCTATGTTGCAACCTATTCACACCTACCATGTACCTTTGCATTGCGTTCATGTGATGTTCATTCACAGGCAATGATGTTCCAGGTCTTGCTGCCATACTATAACATGAATAAAATACTTGCATTAAAAATACAGACCTTTTCTGTCTCATTCCTATCCAGGGTGTACTCTGGACCTCCTTCCTCTCCTGTGACCCAACTTTTCATCCTGGAGCCTGACTTCAGCCCTGCAATTCACCTGGTGAAGAACTCTCCATGTCTGTAGCCTCTCTCTGTAATTGAATGGCTTCTATCAGAACCCTCATTTAAGGAGTGTGCCAAAACCAGCCATGCCTCCTGCTGTCAGGCTATACTCCTAATTTCCTCTACCATGTCCCCACCTTGGGTACCTTTGTCTCTCCTCCCACCCAGTTCTTTTAGCTTCCTTTTATATGCTGTCTTCCTCATTAGAATATAAACTCTTTGATTTCTTTCTACTTATATTTGTATTTCCAATGCTTGGCACATAGTAATCTCTTAATACATGTATGTTGATTTGATTTGCGTTTGTTATGGTAAACTTGGTGTCTTTAAAAATACCTTGCAATTTCCTGGAAGCAGTCAGTCCTATTTCCTCTTCCTTTCCTTTGCTGGACCCAGCTCACTGTTCAACTGTGCTGTCTACTACAAATATATATAGTGTTTGACAAATGATTTAGGGTATCTATTACAATGCATGCTACAATGTGGATAATAGACATTCTTCATCCATTTGGGTTTTTGTGTGTGGATGGACAATTCAAACTCCATTAAATGATCATAGATTTCTTCAAGGAGGTCCTGCAGTTTCTTGGGCTTTATTGCAATGTGATCTGCAAACAGTAGTAGCATCTGGAGGACTTCACTATCCACAGGGAATCCCATCTGGACCCAGTCTTTAGCCTGGATCTCTTCCATCACAGTGGCAAATACATTGATGAATATACATCTCTCCATTTCAAATGTTTCTTACTACTTGTTATCATTAATGGGATCCTGACTGATTGTTATGTGAATTGGAGGCTGCTTAGACTATATGAGCCTGTATCCCAGTGTTTTGCTCTACTGAGTGAAATACTTCTTTTCATAATCAAAAGCAATTAGCACTATCAGATTTTATAATCTCTAGGTTCTGGTTGTTGATAATTCCTCATTCCCTTTTTTAATGGAATCATTTAAGGTCTGAGTTGTTTTTCTTTCCCCTGCTTTTGGTAACTTCCTCTCCTTTATATACCTAGTAAATCAGTCCCTCAATGCCTTCACAATTGTATTGCCTCCAGCACAGATTTACTCTCTATAAACTTGATTTAATCTGGTTACTTTTCCCATTTTGATTCTCTTTTAGTACTATATTTCTACTCCATTGTAAGTATTTCAGGGACTGTGATGTTAGGGTTCAAGTTTGTTGGTTCCATTATCCTTGATGGAGATAAGAGTTTGTCATAATAATTTTTGCAAGTCTTTTCCATTTTTCTTCTGTTTGTAGTCTTCTAGTCTTTTACATTCTTGAATGCCCTTGGGATGACCTTACTTTGTTAGATATCTTGCCAAGTCTTCTTTAAACTGTATTAGCATCCACTGTTTCTCTATTTTATGAGACAATACTGCTACCAATCATGCATCATCCTTCCTTGTAAGATGTCCTAGATTAGTTTATATTCTATTATGGCGTTGTCGTTGGCAGCCATCTCTCTCCATTTGGCAAATAAGTCATAGATTTACTGGCTAAGGTGCTTTCTGAGCTCTTTTGGTCTCCTTGATTTAGCAATTAATTCAGATTGGTTTAACTTCTTTTTTAAAAAAAAGTATTTATTTTTACTTTATAACATTCAATTTCACTGGTTTGACTTCTGAATAAAATTGTTGTAGTCACTGTCAGTATCATTTTCATTGTCCATTTCTCTTTTGTGGTTTTTCAATAACTTATTAAAATAATTCAGAATTAAATCTACTTAACTGTATGGGATATCTATTTCTCATTACTATTCTTTTTCTCATTTATTATAAACATAGGTCTTAGCTTTGAAGACTCAGTGGTCTAACTGTGTATAGATTGCTACCTCAGGTAAAATGCCCACATTTATAAGGCATTTTCCCTTCATTTCCCATAAAGTTGGAATCAGGAATGGACAGAGGGGTTGAATTTCTTTTTGTTGTTATATGGTGTTTGCTTTGTGCAGCGTTCTGAAGAATATTTTCCCATAAACTTCCTCCCATACTCATTCTTTCTCCCACCTTTATTTTTTCAAGTCACTAAGTATCAGAATGTCTGCTAATTTGACTTGGAGGATTTTATAAACCACTTCATGAAATTTCTTTACCTCTTAATCCTCAGCAACTAATGGTGGTATATGAATTGCAATTATTTTTACAAATACATATCAGTACTGCAATATAGGATGACCTGATGTTCCATGAAATACTATTTCTTTTTGCTTTGGAGTGTATGCCAACAGCTGCCCCACCAACTCTTTTTTTCTCTTCTACCTCTCCAAGTAGTACCTATGAACCATCCTTCCAATTAGCTGCAGTTTCCTTTCGTTTTGGTTTATAACAAGAACGACAAGATTGATATGATTTAGCTCCTCCAGGAATGTATCTCCTCACTGGTCATTTCTTCAAGGATCCAATTAAAGTTTGTTGATGGTCTAAAAACTCCATGATTCTTATTCTCTCCCACTTTTCTCCCCATTCTGCTGCCATCATTGTAGGATCAGAAGAGGGCTACACTTAATTAAGGGGCATTTTACATTTTTCTTTTCCTTTTATCCTCCTCTTTTTAGTGACATTATAAAAGTCAGTTTCTAGTCCCAAGGTGTGGGAATTGATGCCTCAGGCTTCAGGGTTTGGTACTGTTTTCTGAGCTCTGTCTGGGGGCCTGACCTCAGGCACTCCTCTTTACCCCTGATCCATAGCCAAGGCCCCTAGCCATGCTGTTACCACAAATACTCTTGTTCCCTGTAGTCCTGAGACTGTAAGCTTCAGATCTCCTCTTTGCCCTGGAACCAAACAAAACCAAGGGACTCTGCTGTACTGCAGGCCCACAGCCAGCAGTCCCCACCCCTCTGCTACAACCAAAGATGTGCTCATCCTTACTCACCCAGCTGTGTCCTGCTACAGTGGAGGATCCTTCAGCCTTTCCCTACTCAGCTGTCACTCTCGGTGAGGACAAAGTTCCTGAAGCTCAGGCTGCCACAGACCTAACTGCCCCCAAGGCTTGTTGTTGTCAGTGGAGTCTGCCTGGAGGTGTTTGCATTTCAATCTGGCCAAACCTCTGCCTCGGGGGAGGCTGGGTCTTCCTGAGGTCCTCTCAAGTTGTCTTAGGAGAACTACTGCTTTACCCAGACTTTTAATTATTTCTGCTGCTCAGAGTTCACTTTGAGGAGATATTTTATCTTCTTCATGGGAGAATTTTGGAGAACCTGGTATTTCCTGTCTTATTCCATCATCTTCCCTAATTTTTCTTTATTGAATGGGTTGCCATGGCAAAAAAGAAAAGGAAAAACTCATCATCACAGAGCCAGTCTCCTGATGTTTTTCTTAGTGACTACCTGGCCTCAAAAACAGCTCGCCTGTTTCCAGGGCCAAATGTGCAACTTTTCTCACTTGGTAGCAGCTTATGCTTTGCTTTTGAAAAGTCAAAGTCACTTCCATGTCATGAATTTTGTTCAAAATAGCAAAAAACAATTAATACTAAAGTCACCAAACTTGAAATATCATGTCATTACTAGACAGTTTCTTATGCCTAATATCGTTACTGACATATTATATTTGGTGTTGATTAAAGAAAACATTGAAATCATCTGGTATCAAGTAATGATAACAGACAAGATGCTCTCTTTGAATGAATCAAGCTTGATTGGAATGTTTAAGCCCCAGGAGTACAACCTCTTGTTGGATAATTGGTACCTGAAATGATATTTTACTGTCAACATTAATTAGAAATAGATTCTCATAACTAATGTAGCAATTCGGGTTATTTCATACCTGAGAATAACAAAGGTTAGGACTGAGAGAAAAAGACACACCTGTTTGAAGGTAATAATTGAAGAGGGTACCCACTAAGAGGGTTAGAGCTGCTCTGGAGACCCCAAAATACCAACATGCCGGGTCCTGCAGAATGAATTCGACTCAAGTCTTCTTAGCCAAAGAAAAGTAAAGTTTTTTAAAAGTTTGCTTGTATTAGACACAGAGGCAGTCTGTGCTAGGTCATTCTATGGTGCTCTCACAATTCTATGGCATTCTGTGGTGCTCTCACTATTCCATGGTGTTCTAACACCACATGGTGTAAGATGGGCTCTTTTATAGAAGGTTGTGGGAGGAATCTAGGGGTGGTCTAGAGGAGAAGTTTGGGTGGGGGGGGTCTTCCAGAGGAGTTAAGGAGGTCAATGAGTGATTAAGAGTGGGAGGCCATCTGGAGATTACAAACAATGGTGGGCTAGGACAGTTCTAGGGTGGATCTACACTTTGGCTCAAAGGTGGGAAGTCTAGTAACCGAGACTTGGGCTCAGCCACAATATAAGGCTTATTGCCTCATGCAAATACCTCATCAAATAGGATGGTTTAATCAAGAGTTCAAGGGAGGTTCTCAGTGCCTGTACCTCAAGGACTCAAGGAGAATTCAAGGGGGCTCCCAAAGCCCATACCTTGTCAATAATAATCTGTTCTTTGTTTCATTTTATTTGGGGGTTTTGGTTTTGGTTTTTGAGTAATTGGTTTTTAGTTGTTTGCTTTGAGGTATGGGCTGAGGAATTTACAAAAGACTTTTATAGGAAGGAGCTGATAGAGGTATATTCACCTTTTGTGGAATAGACAGAATGATCACTGATGTTTTGGTTTAGATCCCTAGTCTTTAGTTCTGACTTTGTCATTGATTTAATGGTCTTGGGCAAAGCATTTTCTCTTTCCCTAATTTTGGGCCTCAGTTTCTTTATCTCCAAAATAAGATGTTTCAGCAGCATTCTCTCTGAGATATTGTTATAATTCGTGTGGAAGCCATGGTTTTATCACTTTAAAAGAGCTGTGATTTCATCAGTGTAGTTATTCACTCTGCAGACAGATTAAAACCCCTCCATATCTACCTAAACATGGTCTTCATGAGCTTCTAGTGGCCAACAAAATGTATCTCCTGGCACCAAGGGTTCTTGGAGGCACCTGAGGGGGATTTGAGTAGAGGATTAGAAAATATGGTCAGAGTTAAAGCTACTAGACATAATGAACGAGCCTTGAAATTGACCTTTCCATGTGGAGAACAGATTCAAATATAGATGAATATGAATTTAAATATTATAAGATAATAGAAAAATAGCTTGTAGTAGTTTTTGAGTATCAAAAAATAATGTGCTAGATCTTCCCCAACTATTAACATTTATCCTGATTTCATTTTAATTTTGCTGGAATTTTTCCAATACTTTTCTGTGTCTTTTTTAAAAACACATTTGTTCTATTGCAAATACTGTCAGACCCATTTAATATGTTGGTTAGTTTTGCTGATTATTTTAAATTTCATTTTATTCCTTATTACTAGCTATCACTTTATGGGCAGAGGAAGGGAGGAATATATTCAGAAATTGTTACTATAAAAATAAAAGGTACCAATAAAAATGTTTAAAATTTTTCAAATAATTTTTTTAAAAGAACTAACCAAAACATCATAGAATCATGAACTTAGAACATCCAAAATGGAATTTAGTGCTGGAGTGACATTAGGACATAGAATTAGAGTAGTTTGTATTTCTCTAAATGCTTTAAAATTTACAAGGCACTTTCTTCTTCTGCTCTGTGAGGTTGTTCATGTATTACTACTCCTGTTTAATTGAGGCTCAGAGAGATGGTAAGCCAGTCGAAGTCACAACTACTTACAAAGGAGCCAAAACTTGAAACTGGGCCTCTTGGCACCTGGCCTAATATACATTATACTATATCATACTGGTTAGAAGGTGGCTGCAAATTATTGATGGATATCTGGTGAATAAGGTACGTTCAGTTTCCCTCCCACCACCAAAAAGTCTCCTGTGTTTTCATTCCTTAATGACTCCCACTCAGGAGTGTCCCTGGATTCATGTGCCCTCTCATTTCTAATACTTAGCAAGCAAGGCCTGCTCCTAGCATTCAGTGATTTCTAATGGAGGATGACCTTGCTCGGCAGAGTTTGGGTTGACTAGGTAGCCTTAAGCAACTAAGTGGCAGCTGCCAACTGACAGAAGGTTAGAAGTTCTGATTATATCATTCTTTAAAAAAAAAAAAAGTTCTATTAGGTATAAGAGTGACATTTTAAAACCCTTGTGTGAGTCTGAGTCATGCAAGTTCAGAAGGTTGTCAATATGAGCAAATACTGCCATTAGTTCGATATTCTGGAAGCTGGAGTCGAATAGATAAGTTTTAAGGGTTTGGGCATGTGCATGTGTGTGTGTGTGTATACACATACACTCACTCACTATAGCGGTATGGATAGAAAGAATGCTAGATTGGTTGGAAGAAGGAAAGGGTTTCAATTCCTAGTTATCTCACTTATTGCCTCTGTGATACTGGACACACTTAGCCTCTCTGGGCCTCAGTTTCCTCATCTATAAAATGAGGGTGTTGGACTAGAGACTATCTCGTCTCTACATATGGAATCCTCTAGGTGTGTTGGTGATGACGTAGTGCTTATCACCTCTCGACCTTTTAGGCTCTGTTTGGGGGAAAGTATATCTATATGTGCACCCGCATACATAGCTGAAGAGTGAACACAGATCAGCAAGTCAACAAGCATTTAATGAATGTCTATTGTATGCCAAGTACTGTGCTTATTGTAGGGGATATAAAAAATTTTTAAAGGCAAAAACAAGCAAGCAAAAAAGCCCCTGCTTTCAAGGTTTTCACAGTTTAATGTTGGAAACAACATGCAAACAACTGCATATAAACTTCCTCTCTTTCTGTGTTTATGCGTGTATAGATATATGTGTATATGTGTGCACACACGCATACATCAGAGGGGGGCAGGGACAAATTGAAGGCAATCCCAAAGGGAAATCATTAGCATTGATGGGAATCGGGAAAGGCTTTTTGTAGAAGACAAGATTTTAGCTGAGACCTGAATGAAGTCAGGAAAGCCAAGAGTGGAGATAAAGAAGGAGGCAGTTGGTCAGTCAACAAGCGTTTATTAAGTACACTATGTCCAGGCACTGTGCTGAGCACTGTGGATGTAAAGAAAGGCAAAAGGCATTGGTTGCTTACAGCCTCATAGAGGAGACTGCATGCACACAGCTATGTATGAACAGTATAGAGAGACTAAATTGGAAATAATTAGCATTAAGGAAGATCAGGAAAGGCTTCTTATACAAGATGGGATTTTAACTGAGACTTTAGGGAAGCCAGTGGGACAGAGGAAGAGGGAGAGTCTTCCAGCCATGAGTGAGAGAAATTGTCTAGAGCTGGGAGTTAAATCATTTAGGATGAGGAATAGCAAAGATGTCATTGTCACTGGGTCATAGAGTACATGGTGGTAAGGCGTAAAAAAGACTGGAAGGGTAGGAGGGGACCAAATTTGAAAGGCTTCAACTGCCAAAATGAGGATTTTTGTTTTGCCTGTCATGATAGGAATACACTGAAGCTTATTGAATGAAGAGAGGGGAGGGATATGACATGGCTAGACTTTCACTTTAGGAATATCATTTTGACATCTAAGTGAATGACTGACTCAGTGGGGAGAGAATTGAAGCCAGAAGAGTAACCAAAGGGCTATTGTAACAGTCCAGGTACAGAACCCTAGGGGATACATACATTTGTGGTCATGACCTGAATGAAAATACAGCAAAGGAGACCAACAAGGAGTGGTCAGAGTGGTAGGAAAAGAACCAGGATAAAGTAGTGTTATGGAAACCTAGAGAGAAGAGTATCCAGGAGAAGAGGTTGTTGAGTAATGTCAAAGGGAAAGTAGTGCAGGCATGGAGGACGGTGAAAACAGCTGGAGTGGCCTGTGTGAGGAAATGTAGGGAGGCCAATGTCACTGAAAGGTAGAATACATGAAGAGGAATGAGGTATAAGAAGACTTGTTTTGTGAAAAGGAACCACATTATGAATCACTTAATATGAAATTATGAAAAGACAAAAGCAATATTTCTATCTGATCCTGAAGGTAATAGGGATCCACCGGTATTTATTGAGGGGGTGATGTGGTCAGACCTGCACTCCAGGAAGATCAATTTGACAACTGCTGGGTGGAGGATGGGTTGGAATGGGGAGAGACTTGAGCCAGGCAGATCCACCCAGTCAATTGCAATAGTCCAGGTATGAGGTGATGGGGGCCTGTGCCAGATCAGAGGACAGAAGAGGGGAGAGGGGAAGGTGGTTAATAGGAGAGAGGTAATAAAGGCAAGATGTGGCAACTGATTGGATATAGGGTCTGAAAGTAAAGAATAAGGCATTGCTCCCTATTGCTAACAAAGTAAAATTCAATGCCTTTGCCTAGGATTCAAGGCCCTTCCACAACCTCATACTAGCCTATCTTTTCAACCTCACTTCAAACAGTTCTTCTTTATGGATTGTATCCTCTGTTCCTTAAGCCTTATTTTACATTCTCCTTCCTCTCTGCCTTCTCTCACTATTTTCCTCATGCCCAAAACATTCTCTTTCACCCTCTTTACTTACTGGAATCCCACCCATCCTTTAAAGCTTGACTCAAATACCATCCCTCTCTGGAACCCTCCTGGGATCCTTGGTAGTGGCTATGATAGGGATTTAACTAAATTGATTTGGCAATATCAGCAGTAATGGTTGCCAATTGTCCAATTGAGTTCCCAGGAAATGGCAAAAAGGAAACTGTCTTAATTTAAAGAATTTCACAGAGACCTGACCCAGAGGTACTAGCTGTACCCTATGGTCAGGCCCCTGAGCATCTAATCATCAGGTATTTATAGACCCAGGTGCCTAACCAAATCTCCCTTGCCTGGAGCTTGAGGGAAAGCTAAGGGGAGGAACCCTAGTTAGGTTGTTTTCCATTCCCATTTTATAGCTAGCAAACTTCCATCTCTTTCTCTCCTGATCTCAGTGAAATCCTCAGTAAAAATCCTCTTCCTACATTACTATTCCCCACTCTCTCTTCCCTTATTCATTTTCTCTTTTTTTCTTTTTTAATTCGGTTTTATTTTCAGTTCTGAGTTCTCCCCCTCCCACCATTCCCCTCCAAGCAAGAACAAAGCCTGTTACAGATACATATAGTCAAGAAAAATAAATTTCCTGTAATAGCCTTAACAAATATATATGTGTGTACATGCTTATATGTGTATATATGTGTATGTATGCACAAACGTGTGTGTGTGTGTGTGTGTGTGTGTGTGTGTGTGTATAAAGAGAAAGAGAGAGAGAGAGAGAGAGAGAGAGACCTTTTTCTAGAGGTAGAAAGAATGTTTCATCATGAGTCCTCTGGAATTTTGTTCAATGACTATGTTGATCAGAGTTCATAAGTCTTGCATTAGTTGTTATTGTATAAATTGTTCTCCTGGTTCTGCTCATTTCGTATGTCTTCCCAGGTTTCTCTGAAACCGTCCCCTTCATCATTTTTTTTACAGCACCATGATTTTCCAACACAACTGTATATCGTAACTTGTTTAGTCGTTCCCCAAATGATGGGCACCCTTGCAGTTTCCAATTCTTTGCCACCCCTAGGAATTACGTACTCGGTCTCCCCTAGGTTAAATCTCCCCTGCCAGCCAAGAATGTGTGGCCTGTGAGTGGACTTTGTACTTCTAGCCGGAACGAGGGTAGGTAAACCCAGCTCCCATCCCATTCCGCCCTCAAAAGATATATGCAGAATTAAAAATGAGGATGGAATGAACTTTATTACGCTTCAGGTAAATATAAAAAAAATCAGGAATTACAATTAACCATTTAAAATAGATGCTGTCGAGAGAGACAAAAAGGGAAGTTTGCATTATGTTTAATGGCTCCCATAGATGACGAAAGAAACACTGTTAATGTTAAACGTATTTATTGAAAGAGTGAATTGAAATAAAAAAGACCTTGATTTTGGGGTGGCTAGGTGGCATCGCCCCTGGAGTCAGGAGGACCTGAGTTCAAATCGGGCCTCACTCAAAACACAACACTTACTTAGCCACTTACTTGGGCAAGTTGCTTAACCCCAATTGCCCTCCAAAAAGCAAAACAAACAAACAAACAAAAAAAAAACAACCTTGATTTTAAAGCAATAATTGTAGATAACTATTAACATCCTCTTTTCAGAACTTGGAAAGTATAAAAGAAAAAAAAATAAGGAGAAAATTATAGATCTGAACAGAATATTAAAAACCTCAATTGGATAAATGCAAGATGACTAATGAAAAGGAATGTTAAATTAAAATTTTAATTAAATTGAATAATTAAATATTAAAAAGGATGTTTATTTTTTAGCTTCAACACCACTTTTACAAATTGATTATGTTGCAGTATATATAAAACAAATAAATATATTAAACATATATAATATACACCATAATGTAATAAAAATAATAATTAATGAAGGAAATATGAACAAGAGATACAGACTTAGAAGGAAACTAGTAAAATTCTAAATTAATCAAGGTCTAAATAATTGTATTAATGAGAAGTATCAATCATAGTAAGATAACATCCCAAAAATATGAGTGAGTTGCATTAGATTATCTATAAAGTTTTTTTCCAGTTTTAAATCCTTATCACTTCTTTGTTTTGCTAGCTAGACTCCTTCTTTCACAATTCAAGAACAATAGTGAAGATGAAGTTACACCTAACAGTTCTTCTTTTCTCTTCCAAGTGAGAGAGAAAAAAACAAAGAAATATTTCCCCTTTTTTTTTTCTGTATCCTTTCATCCTGAGAATTATATTAACTTGAAACTTTTTTGTATTGACAGTTCTCAATATTCAGGACCCCAAGTGACAGTTCAGAGTTTACTGATTCCTAAATGAAAATGAATAAAGGGAGAAGAATTTACAGACTGTTCCCAGAATGCTGATAAAAATGTTCCTTCAAAGTACTTGTTTTTCTTTCTCCAACCTTATTGAGGCCACTTTGGTGACTCACTCAGGGGTTAAACTGTTTATGTCTGAGAACTTAGTACATTCAGCTCTGTGGTTTTGGTTCACATGGGGTTCAGTGACAAGGTTTTACTTTTATTTTGGTTAATGATAAAAGCTTCTCCCTGAGTTTTTTTAGTGTTGGGGTTTTCTGTGAAACTTCATGTGGATTCCTTTGAAAATTCATAATGAAATCAGCTGGAGTGACTTTCATGTCTTTTGTGGTTTAGCAGTTCAATTTAAATTTGATCACTAAAGTGACTACCATATGTTGACCACTATGCTAGGTGCTAGTGTTATCAGGAGATATAAGAAATGGTCTCTGCCTACAGGAAGTTTACAATATTAAAGAGGAAATAAGAGGTGAACATAGCCACACTCTAGAATATAACTGCAAAGAAAAGGTGCAAACATTGTGTTATAAAACAATGTTATAGAGGGCAAAAATCACTTCAATAGTGAAAAAGAATTTGAAGGTAGGCTTCATGGAGGAGGGGCCCCCTGAGCAGTTTTAAAGGGGGACAAAAGTTCCAGCAGGTAGGGATACGAAGGGAGCCCATTCGAAACAGAAGAGGCAGAGCAAGCAGAGATGTGGAGGCAGAGAGATGAGTGGAGGAATGTCCATTTTGGTTGAAACATAGAAGAGAAATAATGTAAGATAAGGCTAGAAACGTAGAGCCACAGGAATATTCTAAAGTGATGTCTATATTAGATGATGAATACTCCTGTGTTCTTCAACAGACAAAAATGTCTAAGAATGATCTTGGTTCTTTGGAGCAAATATATAATATCAACATCTCATTATTTTAGCAGTTTCCACAACTGTTAGTAATTTTAGCACTCAGAATACTTCCCGGTAAAGTAGTAAGAGATTTCTAAGTGCTTGTTGATTGAAAGTTCAAAATAGTTCTCCAATTGAATTCATATTTTTATTTATTTTATTTCATTTAAGCCATACATGGTTATTTATTTCCTATTACATCAATTATTTTTGCCTGGCTTTCCTTTTTTTGTTTTTAAACTCATTTTGACAAAATTCTTTTTAAAAAATGAAAAAAACACAACCCTTAACAACGCACATACTCTGCTTTAGGCAATCTGGCTTCCTCACTGCTCCACAAACCTACCATGTCCATTCATGTCCTTGGGCCTTCGCCTCTGTTGTTTGCCTCACCTGCAATCTTTTTTCTGTTCTTTTTTTATGCAATCACCATCCATTCTTTAAGGCGCCTGTTCAATCACACCTTCCCTGATCATCCCAATGCTCAATGATCTCTTTTTCTCCTCACTATACTCCCACAGAATTCTGTGATTACCACACAGTTTAATGTCTTGTTTTATATGATGTGTTTATTTTATCTCTTTATTGTTCCATTAGTAGAATAAGGCAACAGAGTTAACCCTAAACATCAGGTCTCAGTATAGTAGGAGTGAGTTAGACTGGAAAATATACCGCTGTATTAACTCAAGCCTATTTGAACTTTCAATTTCTAGAATTTTTGCTTTTACTTTACACCATGTTTTCTATTTTTTACCCCATTGGATTGTCAAATCCAATGATTTGATATCTTGAATAGGTCTTCTGCTGTATCTGGCTAATATCTTCTTGCAGTATTATTAGCTGCTCAGAGATCTGACCCTTTTCCCTTAATGAAACCACCTCCTACTTCTTAGTCCCTGAGACCTTACTGCATCTGGTGGCTTTTCCTTGGGAAGGAATGGTATGGAATCCTCTTTCCCTTAGGAGAACCATGGGAAACAGTATACTCTCTCCTCAATTAAATGATGAGCTTCTTTAGAGAACAGCCCTCAAGGCTGACTCTTAAAGAATCTTTAAATCTTGGACTTATCTGTAGCATGAATTCTGCAGATTCTAGCCTGGGTTGGGTTCTTAACCTATGATAAAAGAATACTGGGTGATTTACAGACTAGTGAGAATAGATATTGTGGTATCAGTTTTCAGCCAAAGAGGAAGTAGAGAAAGTTGGTCCTTATGAGTTTTGGGTGGGGGAGACAAGAAGGGAGAGAGAAAGAAAATAATTATTGATCAGTAATGTATTAAGTGCCTACTATGTGCTAGGCACTGTGCTAAGAGCTGGGTATACCAAAAGGCAAAAGAAAGCTCCTGTCCTCAAGGAGCTTACTGTCTAATTAGGAACAACATGCAAGGAAATCTTTACAAAGCAAACTAAATACAAGATAACTATATCACTTACTTTGAAGATAAGAATGATTAATAGCCTTGTAATTTCATTAGTGCCACTCCCTTTGTTAATTTGATCTTAGAGCACTAAGAAGTTAAGTGACTTGTCCAGTGTCACAGGGCCAGTGCTTATCAGAGCCTGGATTTGACTCAGTTCTTCCTGACTTTGAAACCAGCTCTCCTGCTGCCTCTCTGAGGGGAAGGTAAAGTTTTCTAGATTGTTGTTGTCATCTTGAAAGCTTTATAATTAAGTTATAGATTGTAACAGCAATTAGGGATCATAGAACATCAGAATGGCCATAAACCTTAGAGGCCACATGCTCCAACTCCCTTATTTTCCAATCTTTTCACTGAGACCCAGGAAGATGAAGCCATTATTAGACTCTGGCTCTTCTCAGTCCGGGTCTCATGGTCTTTCTTCTCTACCACACAAACTGTCTTCAGTCAGCTAGATAATTTGATAGAACTGGGTCACCTGCCCTGTGACTCCTGATCACCGTTGGTCATTACATTCACCCAGCCTAATATTCCCAGGTTCAATGTCATGAATGCATAGCTTCTTAGCTTTGGGAAATTTGATTCTCTTTAGGTCAGCCCTGGCTGTAAACTGTTCATTGCCTTTTCACTAACTGTTGAGCAAGATGTTAAAATTTACAAAGTGGAGGGATTTCATTTTTGTATTTAATGTGTTGGGGTCAGTCCACAGAGAGAGGTTTCTGGGATGTTTTCCTATGTTGTCTTCATTTTGTCTGTTTTGAAATGTAACATTTCAAAGCCTTCCTTGGCTTGGCTGGAGAATTTTTTATTGTAAACATAAAACATTCATTGAAACATTAAACAGTTTACAGCTGTTTTTTCAGCACATAAATTTTCATAGACACCCCCTATCCCTGCCCCCTCACTATTATATCCCCCTCATATATTTTCTTTGTCCAAACAGCCCCACAGCCAGCACAGGGACCAGATTAGAGAGAAAAACGACCAGGTGTCTGATTCAGGTTGGAACAGCAAATTTTGTTTTCACACCAAGAGGAATTTCTCTATAATAGTATACATTAACACAGTCAATGCCATAGTGTAACACTCAGTCATACCCTCCTCACAGTTTTGACAGGAGTCAATGGCAGTCTGTTGGTGAGTCCAGACCCCCAATCAGGGAACTGTCACCTAGAACTCATTTGTTTGCATAGGAACCCTAACCCCTCAAAATATGGAGCTTCAGAAGGTTCATGAGAAGACAGCTAATCCAGCCTTCTCATTATACAGATTAGAAAATTGAGGCCAGGAGAAAAGAAAGGAACATTCCCAAGCTCATATGCTTGGAACAAGCTCAAGCTTGGAACACACTAGATTGGACACTTTAACTACAAGTCCATTTTTCTGTCTCCTGGACACTACTTTCTCATTAATAAGATATCAGGAAAATGCTTCTCCAAAGACCCCAAATATGAAAGGGATTTTCTTTCAGTTTATTTTTGCTTGTTAGGTTAAGAGTTGACTTATCTTGACTCTGAAGGAACAGAAGAACACTGAGAAGTCAGTAGGCTAAGTATTCAAGCCAAGGATGTGGTAGATGTGGTATTTGCCACTCTTGGGATAACCTTTGACATTTAAGAGTGGCACTAAGATAAAGGAAACCAGAATTAATTTCCTGGGTTCAGTGGACAGGTTCTGATATCAGTAGAATCTCACTCACTGTCTTGATTCTAGAAGACACCTTCATTCTTCTCTGACTCCACTCCTGACTCTGGACTTCCTTCTCCACCATGACCTTGCAACCTTCTCTTCATCCATGGGATCACTCAATCTCTGTGGCTCCATCTAGTTGCTCTTGGACGTTCATTTTAAGCAAAGTTCCCAGTCCAGCCCTGTTCACTCCTCCATTCCCCTCTGAGTTCTGCATCTGACTATCTGCACATCTCTTTCTCAGTCCCCATATGGTCACTTCCTCTCGCTTCCCCCTTCCCCCCAGGTTTTTAGCTTCCTTTCATGTATTGTCTTTCACTATTAGAATATAAGCTGCGTGAGTGCAGGGGCTATTTTTCTTTATGCTTATGTTGTTCTCCTAGTACAATTCCCTTTACTGTCTAGCACAATAAAAGACAGGTTCTCATATCTGCTTTTGCATTCTGAAAAATGTTATTTAGGTTGAAGTACATGAAGAAAATCTAGCCTCCACAGATAAGTAGTTGACAAGGGAGGAGTTCTTTTAATAGACAAATAAGCTCTTAATATTTTTATAAAAATAGTTTTAACCTGATGGATCCCCTAAAAGGAAGGGTCTTGGACACTCCTGGAGTCCATGAACCATATTTTGAGGTCAGCACTTTAAAGATAAGGAAACTGAGGGCCAAAAGTGAAAGTTAAGTTACCCAAGAACACAGAGATGGTTGGTAGGAAAGCCCAGACTAGAATACAGATCTTTCTACTTCTTGCACACATGGGAACTTATTTTTACCAATTAAAATCTCAGAAAAAGAAAACAAAACAAAACAGTTGATAATAACTTGTCTATGTTCTTCATCTCGTATTTTTCTATTGTTTAAAATGAAAAAGAAAGATTATTTTTAAAAATTTCTTTCAAGATGTTTATTTAATACAGTCTGTAAACAACCAACAGTTTACAAAAGTATGCCTTTCAGAAGATGATTAAAAGGCTATTGGGAGAGGATTGGAGTCCAAAGTCCTAGCTCCTCGAAGGTTGCCTCAGGGAGCTATAGAATTTGCTCAGGCTGGGAATTCTAAAAAAAGATTGTTAGGCAACACAGCAACCCAGACCATTAGGGGATGGATGGACCTTGACCAAAACAGCCTGGATCCTTTTGCCCAGACTCTGAAACACGTGCAGGGAATTTGAAAGAAGAATGTTGAGTGTTAGGAAAAACTTTTAATGATCTTCATCAAAGTTCTATTTCTTATAGGCATACCATAAATGGGTGACATTTTCATGTTAGTAATTAACTGTCTGAGCTGAATACTTTGAGCAAATCTGTAGTCATGTGAAAAAAAAATGCTCTAAATCACTACTGATCAGAGAAATACAAATTAAAACAACTCTGAAGTATCACCTCTCACTTATCAAAGTGACCAATATGAGAAAAATAAAAAAAGGAAAATGTTTAATGTTGGACAGGATGTGGGAACACTGGAACACTAACACATTGTTGGTGGAGTTATGAACTGATCCAACCATTCTGGAGAATAATTTGGAACTATGTCCAAAGGGCTATAAAACTGATTGATCCAGCTGCTAGTTCTGTATCCCAAAGACAACAACAACAAAAAAAGGAAAAATAATCCATTTCTACAAAAATATTTATATTTTTATATTCTTTTTGTAGTGGCTAATAATTGGAAATCAAAGGGATGCCCATCAATTGGGGAATGATTAAACAATCTTTGGTATGTGATTGTAATGGAATATTATTGTGCTATAAAAAAAAAAAAAAAAACGACAAGCAGGAAGATTTCAGAAAAACCTGGAAAGATGTACACGAACTGATGCATAGTAAAAACAGAACTAGGAGAACATTGTACATAGTAACAACAATATTGTTCAATGAAGGACTGTGAATGACTTAGCTATTTTAGCAATGCAGTGATTCAAGACAATACCTAAAGACTAATGATGAAGCATGCTAACTGCCTCCAGAGAAAGAGCTGATATTGATTGAATACAGACTGAAGCATGCTATTTTTTCATTTTCCTTCATTTTTTTCTTTTGAGAATTTTTTATACAAAATGACTAATATGGAAATCTTTTACATAATTGCACATGTATAACCTATATCTGATTGTTTACTGTCCCAAGGAGGGAGGAAGAGGGGAGGAATAGAATTTGGGACTCAAAAGTTTAAATTAAATTTAAAATGTTAAAAAAAATTGGAAGAAAAAAGTTATAAAGAAAAAAAATGCTTGTTTAAAAAAGAAAGACTTTGAGTAAGTCATTTTCTACCTCTGTAAATTAAGAGAGTGATTCACAGGATAATTCCTAAAGGTCTTTCTAGTCTAAATTGCCTGCTCTTATCTGGAAATGCCCATCTTTCAGCACCTGCAGTTCACAAGACACTGTGCCAGATCCCAGAAGAAGTACAAGTCCTAAACTGGGCTTGTTTAGCTGAGAGAAGAGGCACCTGGGGGAATGGCTTGCTAAATGGCTGGAATTGGAGTCTGGAGGTCCCCACCACAAGCATTACATCCAGATATATGACTCTGGACAAGTCACTTAAACTTTCCCAGCCTCAGTTTCCTTATCTATAAAATGGGGACAGTAATAATAGAATAGACCTGACCTCACCAGAGTGTTTTGAAAATCAAATGGGATGACATGTAACGTGTTTTGCAATGCTTAAGGAATATGAATAAATATATGTGTGTATATATGTATGTTAGATATTATTGTTATTTTAAAAAGAACACTTAAGGAGAACGTTATAATTTTCAAATCATTGAAGGACTGCAGTGTAAAAAGGAGATTGAACTTGTTCTGCTTGGCCCTAGTGGATAGAACTCCCTTGCCTCTCCTAATTCCAATGCTTTCCCTCTTTTAATTACTCCCTGTTTTTCTTGGATATAGCTTGCTTTGTATATTATTTGTATGTTGTCTTCCCATTAGATTGTAAGCTCCTTGAGGGTAAGGACTGTCTTTTACCTCTTTATGTATCCTCAGTGGTTAGCACAGTGCGTAGCACATAGCAGACACTTACTCAAAGTTTATTGAATTGAATTGAAAATAGCTTTATATAGGTGTCAACAATAGCTGTTACCGTGCAAAGCAAAGGTGGATGGTTGGTGTTCCACTATTCTATCCCACCATCCTATCTCTGTGCCTCCTTCCGCCCATATTCCCTTGACTTTTGGCTTGCTAGCCCAGGTTCCCTTGCAATCCTCTCACTGATCTTTTATTGAGCTTGTAGCATAATTAATATAATACCAAAATAACAGGTCATCCTGCTCTCAGCTGGAAAGGATACTTTTCAATCCGTTATATTCTGTGAAGTCGAATTCCTGAGCCTTACCTGTCTGCACAGTATTAGAGACATAGGAGCCGAACAATTGATAACTATCTCATCTTTTATCTAGAGAGAGCCTGACTTCAAATACTATTAAAAGAGTAAACAGCAGCTTAGAAGGAAAACAGGTAACTTTCAATGTCAATCTCCATCCTTTGAGATATGGGAGAGGGGAAGTGAAAGTGGAGAGGAAAGGGAGGCCAGGAAAAAAGTTCATTAACTCTTGGGCTTATCTCTCCCTCTTCAGTACTGCAGTGCTGTCTGCCACTGGTGTACAAGGCTGCTGGCCACCCTGGAGGGGCCCAGTGATCCTCAACACCCTCCTTTGCCACCCCTCAGTTTTTCTCCTCCCAACTCTCATCACAGACTAGTTTGAAAACTTCCTAGGCTGACATAATCTTACATTGCTGTTTAAACTGCTCAGAATTCTATCAAGACACTGGGCTACTTTTCCCAGGGTACTCAGCTTACTTTTAAACTACTTCCCTGATGAGGTGTTTAGCACCTTCCCATCCCTTGGTAGGGCAGGGTCAAATACCTCTTTCCATATGGAAGAGCTTAACAATTAAAGACCCTTATGGCTCCAAAATTTGGTAACATATAATTTCCTCCCCTCCCCCTTCCTTCCTTCTTCACACTAGACACTCTTATCCCTATCTAAAGGCCTTTACATTTTTGGAATGAAATCTCCCATCAGATCTGTCACTTAGAATTCCCATTTCCTTGATAACTAACCTCAAGCACCACTTATTATATGGGGGCCATCCTTGATCTCTCTATCAGGAATTCCTCTTCTTATCTACCCCCACCACCCAAAAAGATTATATTTTATTTATTTAGCACACACACACACATACAGACATACCACTTAGTACCTAGTACAGTATTTGGCATATATATGTACTTAATAGGTTTTATTTTTTTAATTAATTGACTGATTATTGCATAGAGTATGGGTTGGATCAGATGGCCAGGATAGGTTGGGCTTAAGTAGTAGGGTGCGTCAGCTGAGTGGTATTGTGGAGAGAGCCCCAGGCCTACAGTCAGGAACACTCATCTTCCTGAGTTCAAATCTGGTTTCAGACACTTCCTAGCTGTATGGCCTTGCGCAAGTCACTTAACCCTGTATACCTCCATCTCCTCATCCATAAAATGAGCTGGAGAAGGAAATGGCAAACCACTCCAGCATCTTTGCCAGACAAACCCCAAATGGGGTCATGAAGGGCTGGACATAACCGAAAAATGACTGAACAAGAGCAGAGTATAGGGTACAAATAGGAGGGGGCCTTTCAGGTCCCATTGATTCTGATTCTATAATAAAACAAAACAGAAACATTACTAAAATCTCCCTTCATGAAATCACAGCCTCATAAGAATGATGATACATGTTCAGCACAAGGTAGTATGTGATAAGGAGTAGAAGTATAAACAAAGTCCAAGAGCTAATAGCCTGCACTCTATAGCACTTTGCAATTTGCAAAGCAGTTTCCTCACAACAGACCTCCAAGTTAAGAAATACAAGGTTTATTAGTTCCATTTGACAGAGAAACTGCATTATAGGATTGTTACGTGAAGAGCTAGAAGGGATGTTAACAATCATCTTGTACCTTTTATAGATGAGGAAACTGAGGTCCAGAGAAAGGGAAGCATTTTGTGTAAAAGTGACCCAGCCTCAGCCCTGCAGTCCTGAAGGGCCCAGGACAGCCAACCCAGCGTTAATTTGTCACAGTTATCATCTCTGAGATTAGGTGTCATGCCTTAGGCTTTATCATTCAGGGAGTGAATTAGGTGCAAGAAGTTGTAGATATTTTAAAAAATTCTTAAAATGATTGTAAGATTTTCTTACTTAGTTCCAAGAACTTCAACCATGTTTATTGACTCCATGCAAGAAATTAATGTTATCATCTTTCCACAGATCGGTTTGAAGTAGACCATTAGAAGTACATGTGAGAGAAAATGAAAGGTCCCTTGACAGAAAACACATTCCAGCCTCAAGCCGCTCTGAGGTGTACGTCTTTATTAATCTGTCTGATCTGGGGACTCCTCGTCGGGGGCCAGTCTTCCCAGGGCTATTTTGTTAACTCTCATCCACCTTGCAATTCTCTGAAGAGCTGCTGAGGCCTTGTGTCACCAGGGATGAGTTTATGTTGACTAAATCTGTGGTCAGTTTGTTGCTTTTCTCTCCCTGCTTAGCACCATGATTGTTTCTCTGTGGTTTGTGGTGGGCTAACAGTTTTTTACCTCAGAACTTACATTGGTCTACAAGATTAGCCTGTTTGGAGCAACTTAGACACTTGGTGTCATCTGGGCCACCCTTTGGGTTTAACGACAGTGAGGATCACCTTGCCTTTAGATTGTATTGAAAAATTTGAAACAGGGCAGCTAGGAGTCAGGAGGACCTAAGTTCAAATCCGGCCTCAGACACTTAACACAAAAACTAGCCGTGTGACCTTGGGCAAGTCACTTAACCCCAATTGCCCCCCAAAAAGCAAAAAAAAATTTTGAAACAATAAGGTATTCTCTTTTTGCCTGTTGTTATTATCATTCATCATCATCATCATCATCATCATCATGCCTGCTAGTGTGTTATATGGAACTTGAAGGTTTACAAATAGCTTTACATACAGATATCATGTTATTCAGTCCTCACAACAGGACTATGAGGAAGACAGCTCAAGGATTATTTTCCAAACAGAAAGCTGAGGCCCAGAGAAGGGAAATCAATTGTCCAAGGTCACAGTCAGGTCCTGTTGTTCCAGGTGTGAAAATTGGGCTCATAAAATGTTATGATTTGAAGGTACCTTAGAGATAATCTCCTCCATTATTTTTATTTTACAGGCAAGAGACCTAAGACCTAAAGATAAGACAGTGAAATATTCAGGTTCACACAGATTATAAGAAGCAGTTAGGATCTGAACCAACTACTCTTGGATCAAATTAATTCAATTCAGTTCAGTCCAAGTCACTGTACTAGGTGTTGGTTATAGGAAGACAGAAATGTTGACTCCAAATCAGTGATCTCAATACTATTGCAGGGTCATAACCAGAAAAACAGTTATGGAGTATTTGGGGGCTGGTGTTACCCTGACCTTAGTCTCTCAGACTGAGGCTGCTACATAGAGTCCATAAGGACACTAAGAATATACCTGAGGGGTCAGACAAGTTTTTCTCTAATTCCATAGGCTCAAGGCCCCATTCTAGTTTGTCCCCACCCTAGCCACCTGGGACTGGTGGCCCTGTTCTGTTTAACCAATTAGCATCAATTAGTTTTTACAAAGGGATATTTACTTCAAAGGCTTAAGCTTCAGCTCTTTTTATGAGGGGTTCAAATGTGTCATGCACTTAGTCATTAGACTAGGGAAAAACTGCATGCGATTTAGTCTCCTTAAGGAGGGGAAACGGTGAGCTCTTGATTGTGTATGTCTCTTCTTATAAGGATAGTCTTAGCCACCAGATTCCAAATTCTCTTAAATCACAGAAGAGCCAGACAGTGAATTAAAACCATAGGCATTTAGTCTGGCTTCAAACTTTGAACCTCTCTCTATATCTGCGCCTGAATGGCAGGCTATAATCCCAAACAACTGTTTGACATGAAGTCAGAGATTCTCCAAACTTACCCAAGTTAACCTTTTATGAGGATCCTGTATCCTCAAAACTCATTTAATAGAGTCTGTGTTCAGGGAGGGGGAGACCCATGAGGAAAGGAAACTGTCTGCAAAAGAAACCCTGTCAGAGCTGCATGCTTCTGGAGCACTGCAGTTTCTCTGCAGCCACGAGGCTCCCCAAAACAAAATGTCTAGACTCTCAAAGGAAGTAATGAAAAGAGTGTGAATGAAAGCCTTGCCAGACTGCAAACTTAGGTACTTTATGTTTATTAACTGATGTCTCACCTTGTGCAAGAAGCCTTTTCTGATCCCCCTTAATGTCAGTGCCTTCCCTCCGAGATTATTCCCAATTCATCCTTTAGCCATAGCTGTGCAGTCACACTCAACTCTTTGTGACCCCATTTGAGGTTTTCTTGGCAAAGATACTAGAGTGACTTGCCATTTCCTTCTCTGACTCATTTTGCAGATGAGGAAACTAGGGTAAACAGGGTTAAGTGACTTGCCCAGAGTCACACAGCTAGTAAGCATCCAAGGCTGGATTTGAACTCAGATCTTCCTGACTCTCAGCCCAGAGCTCTATCCACTGCACCACCTAGATATCCCTAGATGTACATAGTTATTTGTATATTTTATCTCCCATTAGAATGTTACCTCCTTTAGGACAGGGGCTGTCTTTTATCCTTCTTTGTATCCCCAGGTCCTGCTCATAGTAAGTGCTCTATAAATACTTCTTTGGCTCTCCTATCCTCAATGCTTAGCATGGTGCCTGGCACATAGTAGGCCCTTGATAAAAGCTGGTTCCCTTCATCAGCTTCTCTTCTAGGACTCCCTCTCCTCTCTTGCTTTTCATGACTCTCCCCTTTCCTAGTTTTTCTATTATCTTTCTGACCACTCCTTAGTCTTCTCTGCTTGCTCATCAACCATGTCCTGCCCCCTAACTATGGGTATTCTACAAGGCTTTATCCCCCTCATCTCCACCTCAAAGAATCCCTCTTTTTCTCCATGATGCAGCTGTGGTACTACATTCTGTACAAAAGCCTTTTTTGATCCACCCAACTGTTTGTCCTCCCTATTTGCATAGTTCTTTGTATTTATTCTGTATATATTTGTGTGTGTGTGTGTGTGTGTGTGTGTGTGTGTGTTGTATGTGTGTGCATCTTCTTCCCTAATGAAGGTTAAGCTCCTTAAGAGAAGGGATTAATTCTTGATATTTGTATCCCCTACTCCTAGCCCAGTGCTTGGCACACAGTATATCCTTCACAAAAGTGTGTTGATTAATATCTTTATGGACAAGATGAGGAGATATGGCCTAGATGATAGTTCACTAAAAGTGTGTTTAGAAATATGGCCAATGACAACCAAATGGATATCCCTAGAGGAGGGATACAGGGCTTATTTCTTGGCCCTAGTCTGTTCCACATTTTGATCACAGTGACTTGAATGAAGGCATAGATGTCACCCTTATCGAATTTACTGTGAGGGATAGCTAATGCACTGGGTGACAGAATCAGGATCCAGAAGATCTTGACAAGATAAAACATTGGGTGCACTTAAGCTGAAATTTAATAAGAATAAATGTAAAGCCCTACAGTTGTGTTAAAAAAAAAAGTATCAACTGTTCAAGCACGATATGGGAGAGATATGTCTAGACTGTAGTTTGTGTGAGAAAAGATACGGGAATTTATTTGACTACAAATTTAATCTATGTTAATATATTATACCTGATAGCCAAAAACTTTATGGGACCATAGGCTATGTTAATAGAGTTATAGGTTTCAGACCAAGGGAGGTGATAATTCCATTGTCTTCTGCTCGTAACTTATTACATCTGAAATATGACATCTGTTTATGGAAACTGTTTATGGAAAGAAGGGTATTGACAAGGTGGGCTATGTGCAGAGAACGTCAAGAGAGTAGTAAAGGGGTTCAGAATGTAGCTTTGGAGGATCGGTTAAAGGAGCTGGGAATGTTTAGCTTGGAGAAGAAAAGACTTAATATTAGGACAGACTTGCTGTTTTCAAGTATTTTTCATTCATTGGTAGAATGGATTACTGATCAATCATTGATCAGAATAGATACCCTTTTAGGTGCATTTTAGTTCAAATGGTTAGATTTCTTTGAGCATTGATAATAATTTAGATGTTTCTTGGTGTCTTAGAGTAATTCCTGTGGATATAAATTATTGTACAATCTCGTAATACAGGGACCTCCTCAGGACCTATTAAGGTACATAGGTCTTTTTGTCTCCTCACAGAATAGAACTAATCTCCTATACTTGTTCCCACTTTTTAATGTTTCCTCCTCCTCGTTGTCAACTATTATTGCTATCTGCCTATAGTAG
Source organism: Gymnobelideus leadbeateri (assembly GCA_011680675.1). Lineage (NCBI taxonomy): Eukaryota > Metazoa > Chordata > Mammalia > Diprotodontia > Petauridae > Gymnobelideus > Gymnobelideus leadbeateri. Next base: position 2,355,738 of record WOXC01009109.1, read on the forward strand.
TCCCTGTTCCTATTCCATTTGCCTACTGTGAATATAGAAACCAGATCACCAAAATAATTAGATCTGCCTATGGCCTGAGTCAATGAAAAGTGAATGAGAACCATTACCGTAAGCCTGTGAGCTTTAGGCTGTTGATATTGAGATGTCATTTTGCTTGTTAGAGACTCTTTCCCCCTTACCAGCTTGTTTTTTATCTGCATTCCATATTATCCAGGCTGCTAGAGAAGAATTTTGGAGGGGTTGGGTTTATTGTACTCACTCAATGCCATATATATCATAAGCATTTAATAAATGCTTATTGAATGATGAATGAAAGAATTCCTTCTTGTGGAGGTCAGATTTTTTAAAAATATTTTATTAAATCACTGGAATGTTCCAATTTGAACTATAAAATAAAAAAGTAATTGGAACAGACAGTTATTGTTTACTTTAGAGGTTTCTATTAAGTATTTTGGTCTTTTTCATTAACAGGAGTATATTTTTTGGCTAGGTTTTAGTGTTTAATTGTGATTCTTGGCTTTGATGTTCCTAAGCTCAATTCTTAGTTTATTTTATATACAGGCAATATGTCCTCTTAAGTAATTCCTGTAACTAGCATAATTCTTTAACAACTGAAACAAATGGAAAAAAGGGTTTAAAGAAAATGAATTCTTAAGCAAGCTGAAGAATGATAGATGAGTATGTCACACACACACACACACACACACACACACACACACACACACACACACACTCTCTCTCTCTCTCTCACTCACTCACACACCCATCCTCCCAAAAAGAATCATTTGGAGCTTTCTAAACTCCAAATAGTTTTGCTTTGTAATTTCTAAGGTTACAAAATTAGCTCAGGAGTTGTAGTACAGTTCATCACTCGAATTGCTAAGCATTTTAATTATCAAGCTGCTCTTTATGTTTTAGTGATTGCTGGTCTATCTTTGTGTATAGACAAGCCATACCCCTTTGGGCTTTGGTTTTGTGATCTAGCAAATTAAGGATTGACTTAAATGATTTCTATAATCCCTCATACTTCTAATGCTGTGTGTTATAACGCTATGTGGTCTGTATTCTGTGTTCTAATAGCCCTCCCATTCCCAATGTTCTTTGTCCTAATGGCTCTTCTAGTTCTAAAATGACATGATCTTTGTTCTAACTTTTAAGTTCTGGTCCCTTCCAGTTCTAACATTCTTTTGAAACATCGGGGGCTTTCTTAAACACTTCCCTACAGGGATACAAGGGACTCACAGATCGTTTTGTCATATTAGCAGGCTGAGCTGAGTTTAAATTACTATATCATCAGAGATTCAGTCTTCCAGTCTTCGAGTGCTAAGTGCTCCCCAGGAGTCCAGGCACTTATCATCTCTAGCCTGGACTGGGATAATAGTCTCCCATCCAGTTTTCCTGAACAACAGTGTCTTCTTTTCAATCTGTACTGTATATGGTGCCAGAGTCACAGTCTTAATGCATAGCCTTGTCCAGAGAATGACAGAATTTCAGAGGAACTCAAGGGGCATCTTGTCCAAACCCTACCCCGAAGAAGATTCTGGGACTACCATTGCAAACTGAATGAGGATCCCTGCCCTCAAGGGGTTTACATTGGAATGAGAAACAGACAATACATAAAAAGAAACTTAAAACGAAGATTGGGAAGGTAAACAAGTCCAGAGAGTCCTGAGTGGAGCTCTAAGAGGAAGGAAAACTTGGTTCGCCTGGGCTCATGCATTAAAATGGAGGTCCTGGGAACAACCAGCCAATCAGAGAAAGGGGCTCCAGGGTAGAGTACACCTCCAGCGAGAGGAGGGCTACAGAACAGTCCAAGCACAACAGGTTATGGCCTACTTGCCCATGACAGTCCATCATAGGCGCCAACATCACCATCATCCCTCTTCCCTACCACCCCAGCCCATAGGCCAAACATTTCTAGTTTATTCCATCAGTTGTTGGGTTAAATTTTCTCTAAATCCCTCATTGTGACACCTGCAGGGCCTAGTGATCTATTTATAATAGAAGGATAGTATAGTATAGAAGAAGGAGCACTTGATAATGAGCCTGGGTTCAAATCCTGATTCTGACACATCAATTCAACAATTCAATGAGACTTACATTCACACACTTATTAACTATCTAATATGTGCATGGTACTATGCTAGATGCTGTTGATAAAAAGATAAAGGTGGTACAGTCCCTGCCCTCTAGGAACTGGAATGAGAGAATCAAAACACATTTACTACATGCCACGTTTTTTGCTAAGTTACTGAGAGTACAAAGAAAAAACTAAGAAATCCTTTTTCTTAAGGAGTTTAATGAGGTATGGGGGGGGGGTGGTAATGTGTACCACCATACACATGTATGTAAAATATATGCATATATTTTCATATGTGTATATATAAAAGAAAATATATGTATATATAGAGAGAATATATGTACACATACACATGCCCATATAGAGAGATGCAGATATATGTAAAAAATGTAAGTATATATATATAAATATATATATATATAAATACATATGTGTATATGTGTGTGTATATACATACACCCATTTATTGTATGGTCTTTCCTCTGAAGTTTTAAGGGTTACTGAACCTTTCCATGTGACTTGCAGCTGAAAGTATATAAGTATATGTGTATATATATATATATATGTGTAGATACAGGTATATGTATGTGTATGTACATGTTTACATATAATCTCTATGAACTTGGAGGCAAGAAAGATAGTAATGTTTCTTCTTCAGTGTCATGTTGGTGGTGAATAAAATCCTCTCTCTTTCTGAAGTTGAACCTTTTGGTGGTGCCAAGGACTTGGACCCTAAGAACTTTCTTTTTGAGTCTGGAGTAGCTGTAGCTGCTGAGATGGTAGGGAACTCTAGCACCTATGGAGGCAGTGCCCATTTGTACAAGGTTTGCTTACCAGGATGATAACTGCAGAGGAGGGGAACTGTTGTTCCTGGAGCTCTTGGGCTTACCTGTCATCAATGGCTGTGTGTCGGTGGTTGGTATTGGTGGCAGTAGGAACATTCACTTAAAGGAACACATTACATATACATATAAACACACAATATGCAATCCTCTTGGAGGCCAGATGAGGGCACTTCCAACTGGAGTGAACCCAGTTAACACAATTTCCTAGCTATGTTGTCATTTCACCTCCCTTGGCATAATTTTCTTCCTATTCTATAAAATGGAGATAATAATACTTTTTCCCCCCTTTTTAGAGGGGGAAAGGCAGGACAGTTGGGGTTAAGTGACTTGCCCAAGGTCACACAGCTACTAGGTGTTAAGTGTCTGAGGCCATATTTGAACTCAGGTTCTCCTGACTCCAAGGCCGGTGCTCAATTTCACTGTGCCACCTAGCTGTCCCATAATACTTGTCTTTAAATAGGTTCTTTTTAGGTAAGTATCATGTAAACTTTCAATCCCTGTAGGAAATGAGTTGTATTTGTTATTACTGATACTTAATAACCATTTTATATTATTATGTAATTAATTACCTACATTATTATAGGTACTTAAAAACATTTGTTAATTGAATGGATGTGGTAGTATCAGAGTACTATTTTCTTTAATCACATAATTCTGCATTCCAAAATGACTTGTTCTTGCTTTCTTTGGGAGGCAGTGGCCTGGCATTTGGCATCACACAAGGAACAGATGCTTTTCAGGGCACAGACTAACAGAGAGAATTGTTTTAGAGCCCAGGAGATACACAGAGTTTCCAGCAAATACTTAGCAATCAATCAAGCATGGTTATGTATGGAGAGGTTGAAAAGGATTGAATACTGGAGTACTTACCGTGATTCCTCCTGGCCCTCTGGTGCAGCTGCTACTTCCCTTCCCACCCACCCCCTCCCTCTGCCAAACTTTCAAAATATGGCAGCAAGGAAACATTTCCAGTAAATCTCATGAAATAAAAATGCCTTAATGAGTTTGCAAGTTATTGGTCATTCAGCTCTTCCTGCTGAAGCCTTTGAGATTCAGTGGTTTTTTTCCCCTGTATTACCACATTTTAAAATCTAGCTGTTGGGTATTGCCAGCACTAGTTTTTACCCCATAGAACAAGAATCAGAGACTCTCAGAAACTTCTAAGATTTCTACCAAAGCTAAGATTGGAAACATATATCCCTTCAATGAATATGTATTATGCCCATTCTGAATAAGGTTATTGTGCTAGATCAGGGCTATGGGTTTCCTACAGCCTCCAGGCCACATGTGGCCCTCTGGGTCCTCAAGTAGGGCCCTTTGACTGAATTGGTGGTGGGGGGGTGAACCTGAGCAACATACAGATAAATAGGGGACAATCCCCATCCTAGTAGTAGTAATAATGTTTCAATCCTCTAAGAATCCACTAATCCATCCTCATGGATGTTCCCTACTAGTGCAGCTCCCAGGCCTTCTGCACCTCAATACAGAATTCTTCATGAATTGCTATTGTCACACACACACACACACACACACACGCACACACACCCCAAAATAAAGTCAAAATCTTCTTTGAGCCAGCCCTCTGCCAGAGATCCTCAAAAGACTTAGGCCTAATACTGGGAGGTGAAGATGCAAAGCCAGCGATAGTATCTTAACTTGAAGAGCTTGCATTCCACAAAGTCACGGGTTATGAACCTGGAGTCCATGAATTCCTAAGATTTCCTAATAAGTTTATAACTGTATTTCACTGTAACTGTTTTACTTTGTAATCCTATGTATTTTAGTATATGCATTTAAACACATTCAGAGAAGGGGTCCACAGGTTTCACCAAACTTCCAAAGGGATTACAGCAAATACTCAGCTAAGAGAATACACAATTATTTAAAGAAGGGAGGACTAAAGATGGTTGGGGTTTATGAAAGGCTCTAGGTGACTCCTGAGATGATCCTTGTAAGAGCCAAGGGGAAGGGAGAGAGCTTCATGAAACGTGTGTTTAGAAACCAGCTAGTTATCTGGTTTGTCTGGAGTGGTTAGTTACTGAGCAGGAATTATGGGAAATAAAGCTGGATAAAGTATTTGGGGCAGTATCCTAGAAGGCATTATTTATCAGGCTGAAGAGTTTGCATTTTAGCCTAGAGACAGTAGGGAGCCAGTGAAGATTTTTGACCAACAATGATAAAATCAGACCTGTGCCTTGGACAGAATATTTTGCAACTGTACTGGAGATGGAATGTAGAAAAACTGGAAACAAGGAGTCAAATTAATAGACTGTTACAGTTGTCCAGTTAAGAGACTGGAGAAAGCAGCAGGGAGTGAGGGAAGGAGAGACAAACAGAGAGAGACTGAGACAGAGAGACAGACAGGGAGAGAAGGAAGAGGAGGAGGAGGAAAGTGAAAGCATGAAGGAGGGGATGAAATCAAGGGCTTAAATAGAGGAAATGGCCTTGACAAGTAGTAGAGACAACCTTTCTTCAGAGACTGGAGCAAAGAAGGAAAGAATGGTTCAAGATGAATATGAAGTAGGGAAGATAACAATATGATTAATTAATAATGTTTGATAATAACAATGGAGATGATGATGATAGCCAGCATTTACATAGCACTTTAAAATTTGCAAAACACTCTATAGATACCATCTCATTTTATCATCTCAACAGTAAGTGTCTGAGGCTGGATTTGAATTCAGACCTTCCTGAATCCATGTACTATGCTTGATCCACTCTTATCACCTTGCTTTGGAACCCACCATCTGAGTACAATAGGAAACCCTGCAGGGAAGAATCAAGCATTGCCCTGATACACAGAGAGCCCTGAAGAGATAGATAATGTGGATGTGTAATGAACCCAGTCAGCTCTGGGTGATGGCACCTCCAGTGATTCCAGGGCCTAGGAGTACAGATGATGAAAGTTTCTTTGCTTAGTAGTGCCTGTTGAATCCGGGGTACCTCCTCTCAAGGACGAATCATTAAAGGAGGGCTTCCATTGAGGAATAATTGGGATTCTATTAAATTGTCTTGATCTGTATGGAACTTTGTTCAGATCTGTGATTACCACAGCATTGGATATTTCCTCAAGGAAACTTCTACTCCCAATGCTGATTGGCAACTATTCTGCAGCTTATCAGTTGTGTCAGAGGGGAGACTTGAATCCAAGTTTTCCTGACTCCAAGGCAAAGGCTGGCTTTTTATCTTCTAAAGTGATCTCCTGGTACTTCAGAGTTTACATGAACATTTTATCACTTTATCTCATTTTGTGAGATAATGAACCTTATAATCTAGTTGAGGAAATAAGACAGGGATATAAATAGCAGAGATGGAGTAAAATATGGTACATTTTTAAAAAGTGCAATATGCTGGAAAGAGCCCTCGACTTGGAGGCAGAGGATCTGTGTTCAAATCCTGTCTCTACCACTTAACTTCAGGCTACATTGCTAACTCATCTTCACAGGGCTCTGTCTGTGTAGCAGCAAGCACCCCAATATCCCCAGGGTAGCTGCCAATATAGGTTCTTAGATCTGCTTTTCAAAAGGAAAGCAACTCAAAATGGGTTAACAAGCTTACTTTAATCAAACAAACATACATTACCTAGTTCAAGGGAAAAAGGTCAGCACCCGAACTTCAGAGTTACAGAACTTACAGATCACACAGACAGGCTTCCAAACTGTCCAACCATTATATCAATACCAAATCACAGTTACCAGAGAGGGAAGCATCAACATCTGGGTTTTCAAAACCGGGGGGCTCTCAACAACGGCTTCCCAGAGTCTCATCTGGTCAAACCACACAACACTTCTCAAAGTGAGCCCCAAAGCAAAGCCTCTCCTCAGGGCTTATATAGCCTTCTCTTGGCTCAGAGAATGTAACAACCTCCTTGACCCACTGCCCAATCACAAAGTATCAAGGTGTGGGCTTTCCTGAAAAACAAGCCTCCCACCACAGGCTCCAGGTGCACTTAAGCTAGGGGCAGGGAAGATCTTTAAATTTACATTTCCATTACATTCTGCCATGCCATAGAAACTTTTTCTCCCTTGATGCTCCCTCTGCCTCTAGACTGCTTCTCACATTAGAAGTACCTTCTGTGCTTCTGACTTCTCTTTGATTGACTGGTTTCCCCCTAGAACTTCCAATTTAAGGAAGAGCCCTAGGCACTTCAAAGATTCTAAAAACATCTTCCTCATAACAATAAAGTGAGGTAGGGAGTACAAGTGTTAGTAGCCCCATTTTAGAGATCTGGAAACTGAGGCTCTAAGTAGTTAAGTGGTTTGCCCATGACCATACTGTTAATTAACGATAAATCTGTATTCCAAGTTCAGTATTCTGTTATACTACTTTCAATCAAAGCTGTCTTTCAAAGTCTTAGTTCCCTTTCTGAAAGAAAATAAGATGTACATTATCAGTACGTAGGGGTAGACATTCTCCTCAGGAGTCTTAGTGTTTGGCAGACACCAGACAACACTTGGGGCCTTCCTTGGGTCACCTCCTTTTGCCCTCAAGTTCTAGCTTTCCAGCCCTCATTTTCAAACTCGAGTGTCTGATAGCCATATCTCTGGAACCATAGCCTTACAATGGCCAAGTTGCAAGACTCCTTAGAAATTTTCAAAGAAAGGGACTTAGAGAGAGGGAAAGGGAAATTTACCTCCCTACATCATTCTGACCAATCCCTGGCTTGGTAAAGAACCAGGGAAAAGGTGAAGCAATTTCAAAAACACAAGATCATCCATATGTGCACATTTGCATAATGTAGAAACTTTGGTGTCATGATTGCCTTGTTGTCTGGGGTATCACATTTTGCTCTTCCATTCCTGGTTTCAGTCTGACTCTGGGGACTGTTACCAAGTCATTTCACAAGGTGTGTGAAGTGTTTCAAGTTTCCCAGAAGCCATACATCATAGAGCTTCAAAGTATTGAATTAGACTCATTTGAACAGCTTTGAGCTATGTAATTCGTTGATCTATAAAATGGGGACAATAGTACTTGCTTTTTGTTGGCCACTTGGGGGTGTTATAAGGCTTAGGGGAACCTTTAGGCACTTCTTTGAAGATTTCAATTGAAAAGCTTACTTTTTCAGACAAGTAGTATTTGACTTTATGAGTTCCCAAGCCACTGCCTACACTATAGTCTTTTAAGTGATCTCTGTTGGACCCTAAGAGATTGACATTTGATCTTAATTCCAAGTGGCTCTTCAACTGCATATCCACCTTTACATGTCATTGGATAATTCCTCACAAGTATACAATCTACATACATCAGTACAGCTGATTGGACTCATTCCTGATCTTACTTCCAGCTGACACATACCTTTTGGCTTTTAAGGCCTGAAATAAACTTATGCTTTGTATATGTTCAGATGGAAGTGTAAGATGCCACTGTCATATGGAAAATAGGAGAAGGGAGTGTCAAGGAGGTGGGGAAAGAAGCTTTTGACTAGATGTTTTTTATGTCTCCTTTTGAGTCTGAAATTATGTCTTACATTCTAAAAGCCCTTCCAGCTGAGATATTCTATGGTCCCGAGCTTCTGTGGTGCTAACTATGTAATTGCTTACCTAATAATCTCTTTTTATTTAGTGAAATGCAGACATGATCTCACCAGAGATTTCTCAGCCTTTATTCTCTCATTCTAACACAGTAGGGCAGAAAAAGAAAAACATATTCTTTGTGCAGGAGAGAAATTTCTTCAACAGCTTATGCTGGACTTTCAGAGAACTGCTTATATAGCCTATCTCCAATCCAGGATCACAGAATAAGAGACAGATAATTAATGGGTAAAAAGAAGGCAAGAGTGAAATGTATGCAGTAACATAGCAATAGTTGGCATATATTGGAAATAGAATAGTCTTTGGAGTCAAAAGACCAGCATTTTAGTCTGCAATTTCTAGAAAGGAATATGAAAGGTGTCATTGATCGACTCCTATAACTGCTTAAGCAATTTCTATTTTTTCAGGTACTCAATGCCATCTCTAACCATATATTCTAAATAAATAGGAGACAACAAATGTTTTACTCTCTGTGTGTATGACATAATGGGGTCTGAAGACCTCCCTCCCTTCTTTCCAGCCTTTACTTAAATACTAACTCCTTTATAAAACCTTCCTGATAGCCTTTGTCCAAAAGGTAAAAGTAAGTTCTTTATCTGTAAATCTCACATAACTCTTTGTCTGGTCTTCTCCTTTCTGTTTATCTTAGTCTCCAATATATCACAGCTATTTGTGTACTTGTTTGACTGTAGAGTTCTTGAGATCAAGGTCTGTATCATGTCTCTCTTTGTAGTATCAAAATTAACCCTTGGACAAGGCCTAGTATGTATTTAGTACTTAACCACTACATTGATGTTTCTAGTGGAAACTGAATTATTATTTGGTTAGATGTGTTATAAAAGGGATTCCTGCTCAGTACCGGTTGGATTAGGTGCCTTTTGAGTTTCCTTCAAAAATCTAAGATTCTTTGATTCTACTTACTGAATCAAATTGAAATGTTTTTTCTACACAGACATAATAAATCCTCTTCAGATGAAAAAAACCCTCATATCACGAGTAATTTTTTAAGGTTTTGTTATTTTCATTATTGTTCATTCTTATTGTGCATGTATATGCATATGTGCATGTGTGTTTATTAAGTATTAAAAACTTAGATCAGGTCTAAGGAAGTCAATAACTAAAACTCAGGGATTTGTGTGAGAAATGAAATTTCTTCTCTTGTTTAATTACTCTGGGAAAACTTCTGAAAGGTATTTAGAAGTATGTGGAATATTAGGCTACATAAGAATAGTTTCATCACAGATGGTGAAGCTGGAAGGGCTTTTAGAGATCATGAAATTTAACCCCCTCATTAACAGAGTAAGAAATTAAGTGCTTGACTTGGGAAATGACAAAGCTAGGGCTCAAACCAAAGTCTTTTTATTGCAATTGGGAACAAATTAACAATCAGTTTTTCACATAAATACTAATATCCTTATCAATGGCATTAATTCATTCAACACTGCACCTAGGTGCCAGGCACAAAAAACCTCATCAAGAATCTGTGTGATTGGAAGAGGAGGTAAGAGTCATTTATTTAACCCAAGAGAGATAATAGACTGATGGCTCGTCTACTGGTACCCATGAGGTACTAAAGGAAGCAGAGGCAGGCCTCCAACTTGATACATAAATCCTCTGTAAGGGATATATGGAAAGACATGGACAAGAATTGCATGGGATAGGAAGAGGTAGGCGGAGATAGAAAGACACAGTTCCATTTAAGCAGTGTGTTTTGGTGCCAGTGAAACAAATGAGTTTTAAATCACAATTGTTATCTAAACTCAACATTATGCTTTCTGAAATCCCCCACATTCTAACAAAACTTCCTTTCAAAAAAAAAGTCTGCCCATTTTTACTTGCATTCTCACTCTTTTGAGAAATGTCCCAAATATTGAGATTGCATTTATAGAATGAAGCAAATGCTCTATGTTGTTTTGGAAGAGTCAATTAAAACAGGGAAATGATGACACATTTACCACCAAAAAGAAAAAAAAAAGCGTCAAAGGCTTTTGAGTGCCATTAGCTTGCTCCTAAACCTACATGTCTGTGTTTTCTTTAATCTCTGCCAGTAACAGAGAACTCAGGTTATAAACAGAACTATTTTGGAAGTTTTGTGTTTCATTTTTAGAATCAGGATGGAAAAGAGTTTAGGGCCAGATCTCTGATCTCAGAAAAGCATACTATTTTCATTGTTGAAAGAGGTTTGACCAATTTCTTATCCTTACCTTGTTTATCCTCAAACTCCCCTGAATGATGAAGGTATATTTTCATGGATTTGTTGATTTCACTTTAGAGTAATAAGAGGTTTCGTTGTTGTAGGTTTACAGAGCACTTCTCAAATACTCATTTTATATATATAAGGATATTGGGAAAGTGGCTTGCCCACAGTTACACCAGCCTCTCAAACTCAACATGTCCAAAACAGAACTGATTCTATTTTCCCAAAACCTATACCTCTTTCTGACTTCCCATTTTTCTCAAGGACCCTACTGTTCTTCTAGTTAACAAGGTTCACTTGACAAATCCTGCCTTTTCTACATTCATAACGTCTCTCATCTGATCTCTTATCTCTCCTCACATAACCACCACCCTAGTTCAGACCCTCTTGCCTGGCCTATTTCCATAACATCCTAATTGGTCTCCCCTCTCCAATCCTTCCTACAAACAACTGTCAAAGTGATTTTCCTAGAGCGAAGTTCTGATCATGCCACTCCCCTACTCAATACACTCCACTGGCTCCTAGTTGTCTCTGGGATCAAATACACACTCCTTGGTTTTGAATTTAAAGATCTTCACAACTTGGCTTCCAACTACTTTTCCAGCCTTGTTGCATATTATTCCCCTCCCTACCCCCTTGCAGTACATCCAGACTGTCCTCTTTGCTTTTCCTCAAACATGACACTCTCTGCTTGTCCTTTGTAAGCCTGAGAACTGACTCCCTTCCATGCCTAGAATATATTATTTCCTCATCTCTTCCTTTTAGAACCTGTTTTTTAACTTCAAAATTCAGTTCAAATGCCACCTTTTATATCTGAGGCCTTTCCAGATTTCCTCTCATACAAATTCTTCTCTCTCAACCACCGTGTGTTTATGGTATATTCGGTATGTAGATCTCTGTCTTCCCTAATACAATATAGGGGAGAGGCTTATATTTTTATCTTCGTGTTTCTAGGGCCTAGCACATAGGAAATATCCATTAAATACTTGCTGATTGGCTGATTGATTGAAGGAAATGCAGCTGGTATATTTAGAAGAGCTGGTATCTGAACAAAAGTCTCCTGATTCCAAATCTGGAGCTCCTTTCCCTAGGCTATGATGCTCTTCTATTTCACATCTTCATGTAATTCTCATTGAAGAAGCTGTAAGTGGGGCAAAAGCACAGAGCAGAAAAGTTTGTAGATGTTCCCTTTAAGAAGCATTTAGTTAATTAATTACTCCAGGACACAATTAAAAGTGCACTATACTGATATCAAACACCTGAGTTTTAGACTAAACTGCCTCTAAATTCCCTCTATGACGTTCAGTTCCTCATTTCCCTGCTCTAGGCCTCAGTTTCTCCACTTAAAAGTGGGGGGAAGGGGTGGGCTACAGTTTCTAAGTCCCAGGTTCTAAAGTACTTCCCAGCTCTGACTGATTTTAAATGAATCTAAGGAATAAAAAACAAGACTGATGAGCTCCTCATAAAAATTAATTCAGTTCTCTTTTCTACCCAGACCCTTTTTTGTAAAGAATCTTTAAAGTTCCTTCTATTTCTAACATGGCGATTTTACTGGAAGGCATATACTAAAACCTTTTGCCTTTTACCCTTTACTTTTTGCCTTCAGCTCTCTGTGTCTCAATTTCTTCATGTACAAAGGGTCACTAAGCATCAACCAGAGGGTACCTGTGATTGCTAAATGAAATAATGGATGTTTAAATGGCAGCACATTGTAAAACACCAGGTATCCATAAGTTCATAAGGATTTGGAGCAAGAAAATTTAGTTTTGGAGCAAGAAAGATTCTTCAAGGTTATCTCATCCAAGTCCCTCATTCTACAGATGAGGAAACTGGCCTAGGTGAATGAGCTAGGTTTAAACCTAGGTTCTCTAATTTCAGATCAGTCACCCTTCCCACTGTACCTCCCTGCCTCTTGAGAAATATTAAATGATATAAGATAGATTCCTTCCTTGTTTTAAGCTAGGTACATTAAATGACAAGTGATCTGCAAACCTGGGGAAGAAAGTATGATAGCTACTCAGGGCAGCTGAGCATAAGATAAAAAACAACCTCATGCTTTGCTGTGCCAACCCAGGTGCTACAAGGTGGTATGATAGGTGGGAATTCCAGTGAGAGAGAATTAAATTCTAGTGACTGACAGTGCCCCCAAGAGAATGGGCTGATTGAGAAATCTCCTTCACAAGCAATAATTTAACGATTGTGCATAAAACCACAAACAGGAACTGACTGTGACTGTCTGGGATCTGGCAAAGCAAATGAAGTGTCTCTTAGCAGGAGGAACACATGAGGAAATGAGACTAACAAGAATACTCATTTTCATACCTGGGAAGTGCAGGGACATTCGCCCCCTCATTGTAGCCACAGACAAACTTGCTTTCCAGTGGCACATTTTAGTTACCTTCTTTGGGAAGTCCTTCTGGATGGTAATGGTTCCAAATACGAATGAACCAAGTCTGAGGCAGTTATGAGGCAGCCTTGCTCATGCTGTGTGGTAAAGCCTTCATCCTTTTCCTCAGCCCGCTTTCCTCATTCCTCCCAGCAGCCTGAGACCTTCTTGCAGAAGAATGACAGTCACAGAATTTGCCAATGAACCTTAAAACAGAGAGCACAATCCTTCAGACAACATAGGGGATCCTCAGTGGAGAAGAGTGTAGAACATAGAATGAGAGCTCTTAGAATTCATCCAGGTCAGATTTTGCAGAGGGGCAAACTGAGTCCCGGAGAGGAGCAGTGACTTACCTAACCTCACATTGCTGCTAAGTAGCAATTGGTTCAAGACCCAAGTCCTCTGACTTTAGTGAGGTAGAAGTCTGTTGAACTTAGGAGTCTTTCATAGATTAATTGAAATACACAGCTGGAGGGGCAGCTAGGTGGTGCAGTGCATAGAGCTCTGGAGTCAGGAGGACCTGAGTTCAAATGCGGCTTCAGACACTTAACATTTACCAGCTGTGTGACCTTGAGCAAGTCACTTAACCCCAATTGCCCTGCCTTCCCCCCTCAAAAAAAAAAAAAAGACACAAAAACAAGAAATACACAGCTGGAAGGGACATCAGAGAGTAACTTTTCCTTTCCAAGAGGCTATACCTCTTCTTTTTGACTCCACCATCTGTATGGTACCAGGTACTCTCTCTGCTGCATTTCAGCTTCCTTGTGTGTATCTTCCACCATTAGATCTTAAGCTCCTGCAGGGCCCAGTACATGGGAAAGTTCTTGGCATATAGTAGGACCTTCCCATTCAGCCATTTTTCAATTCTGTCTCACTTGCTATCCCATTAGGGATTTTCTTGGCAAAGAAACTAGAGTGGTTTATCATTTCCTTGTCCAGTTCATTTTACAGATGAGGAAAGTCAGGCAAACAGGGTTAAGTGACTTGCCCATGGTCACACAGCTAGGAAGTATCTGGGGCCAGATTTGAACTTGGGAAGATGAGTCTTCCTGGTACTCTATCCACTGTGTCACCTGACTAATAAGAGTTTAATATGTGTTTATTGTATTGTCTTTATATTGTATTAAGGGAGGAATAATAATAACAGTCATAGTCATAACATTTAGTAGTAATAAATAACATTACACCTTAATTTTAATAAAGTACCTTAGATATATTATCTCATATTTTCTTCAAAACAGCCTCATGAGGCAGGTGCTATCATTATCCCCATTTTACAGATAAAGAATATAAGTCTTAGAGGGTTAAGTGATTACTCCAGGTCACAGTGTTAGAGATAGAATTTGAAATCAGACCTGCCAGACTTCAAGTCCAGGACCTGATTCACTGAATCATAATGCCAAGTGTGTAATTATATCCCTTTCTTGATCCCCTGAAGTGATAGTGAACCTTCCCTGTCCATTATTGAACAACATTGGTTGTCTGAAAATTCCTTGTTATAGTAAACCCAAAAATCATTATCCTTATATGTATCCTATGATTTTAGATTAAAGCTCTTTGGTTTCTTCTCAATTAAGTTCAATTCAGTAAATATTCATCTAGCACATATGTTTCAGCTATCAACTGTATGATTTTTTTCCCATTCACCTTTTTTCTTCTCACTTTCTCACCTCTTCTTCCCATGCATGATTTAACCATGACCCTGTAGGTTATCCTTCATTTGAGGGAGAAGGGAATGGCAAACCATTCCAGTATCTTTGCCATGAAAATCCTAAGTGGAGTTCCAAATAGTTAGGCATGGTTGAAAAGACTGAACAACCTTGTCTTACTCAACCTATGTTTACCACACTCCTGGCGACTACTCTGTCCCACTGTCATAGAATTATTAGATACCACTAGCTTAGATGGAAGTGAACAGACTGAGGGACATGTATACTAGCTATGTTTCTTGTTAGTAACTTGAATCATTTAATCATTGTGGACTAATGACCTGAAAAATTGCATTTAAAAATGAAATAATATCTGAGACTTTAAAAAGTAGAATGGGGTTTTTTAAAAGTGAGAAAAGCCAATGTTGAATTTGTTTTCCCAAAAATTGGGAACAATTGAACAGCCTGAGGTCTGAAATACGAAGTTTGAACAAAGAAGCCTTTTGGCATTGTAGAAAGAACACTGTACTAGAAGTAGAGACCTGGATTTTTATACAATGTCTGCCATTAATTTATAACATATGAAAATGGACAAATCCCTTACCCTCTCTGACACTCAACTTCCCTCTGTAAGGACCCCTCCTGTCCTGACATAATGTTATATGGTTGCAACTTTTAAGTGTAACTATGGAAAGCAAAGTGAGCATACTGATGGTTGAATTGACTTCCTCTCCAAACCAGGAAAAGGGGCAAAAAGACAATGCACCCAGACCCTGCCCACCAGGGACCAGCTAAAAAAAGAGATTTCCATTTTGATAATTTCTCTCTCCTCTAACTTACCTTCTCCTCCTCCCTTGGGGCAGGGGTAGAGACATTCCCTTAGAGGCTGGGTATTGTACTCTCATATTTCTCCCCGTCCTCTTTGACAAGAATCTGGAATGGAGATTTAATCAGCCATCATCATCAGTCACAGTAATCATTAGACAGGGGATAGAGCACTGGACCTGGAATCAGAAAGACCTGAGTTCGAATTTAATTTCAGACATTTATTAGCTGTGTGACCCTGTGCAAGCCACTTAACTTCTGCCTCTCTCTATTTCCTCAACTATCAAACAGAGGGTAATAAAAGCACTTGCCTCACAGGTCATTGTGAACATCAAATGAGATAATATCTGTAAAGCTCTTAGCACAGTACCTGGCAAATAGTAGGTATTTAATAAATGCGTCTTTCCTTCACAACCATTATACTCTTTGACAGTCTTGATCATTAGGAAGTTTTTCCTTATATCGAAGCAAAATCTGTCCTTCAAGCTTCCACCTGTTTCTTTCAGTTTTTCCTGCTGAATCCATTCCAAAAGTCTGATCCCTTCCCCCCATTGCAGCCCTCCAAATACTTGAAGACAGTGATCATGTCCTTAAACCCTCTAAACCCTCCTTTCTTTAGGCTACATGTGTTCCTTTAACCTGCTTCCTTATGGCCTCACCCTCCTGTTTATCTCTTCTGGATGTTCCCCAGTTTGTTAAGTTGTGGTACTTATGACTGACAATGAGAGCAATGAGACCCAGCTCTTCCTTCATCATCTCAGGAATTTCCAAGGATCACGAGGAGCCTCCTCATAAATTGTGGGTAAAGAATGTTCAGAGGAGTTGTTCACTGCTACCAAAGAAGAGATTATTCTACCCTCACATCACGCCATAAAGGAATGGAACTATCTAAGATATGTAATAGTTTGACCTGTCATCAATCACACAAAGATAAAAAATGTGGAGGACCATTTAAATTAGTGATGTAGAGAGGCTTCGACCTTTAAGTGCCTCTTGAGGTCACTCTATCTTAAATGGTCATCCAATCCACCCTCCTCATTTTACAAATAATACAGCTAGATACCTTAAGAGTCGAAGAGATTTGGAAATTTCCCCAAGGTTATAGGTAGTACATGAAAAAGAAAACAAAAACAGACTTTTAACCCAGGATTTTTTATCCCAATCCAGGGCTTTTTCAGCTACACTTCTGCTGTGCAAGGAGATCTCCATGAGAAAGACCACACTGTGCTAAGACCTCCTTCAGCTCACTTGACTTTATCCAGGGAGATGCTCTCTCATCTGCTAATACTCTGCCTGGACTCATTCCACATTGATTAGGGGATTCCTACTACCTCTTACTGAGTCCCCGGGGTTTGGAATTCCTGAGTGCCTAACACAGAATCACACTGCCTCTCCAGTTCCCCTTTCCATTCTTTCCTCCCCTTTCACCTCAAGCCTTCCCCTCCTTTTTCCAAATCCATATCTGCATGCATATGTGTATATAATATATTTATATATTATACACACATTATATATGGGGGAGAGAGAGAGAGAGAGAGAGAGAGAGAGAGAGAGAGAGAGATATTCTCCATTTCTTTTTAGTAGCTGAATTTCTAATGAGTTGCTTAAGCATAAGTTTTGTTATTGCTGTCAGTAAGATAGTTCATCTTAGGCCTGATTGCTTGCTCCACAAGGATTTTCCATTCCCTTCTATCTTCTGATAGCTTTCCATATGGCAGCATGAGAGAGTTTTTCGGCTGCTACTTCCTTACTTTGCCCTTCTGTGTTCTGGTTTCCAGATGTAAGTTCATTTATTCCCATCACTCTGAGCAGCAAGACTTCAGACAGCTGTTGGTTTCTCCACAGGATCCTTTGGGGTCAGCAGATGACCCAGACAGGTCACCATCTCATAACCACATGTTCAACTGAGAATATACTGTGGGCTGCCCAGTGGAAGATCAATACTTGGACTGAGAGATCATTTCTTTCATCTGCGTGACTCTAATCTTGACGTGGTGGAGCTAATGGATAAATAGCATATGGTCCTATTCCCTGAAAGGTTACCAATGCTTTGATTCATTGATGTAGTTCTTTCAGAAATATTTTTCTTTTTAAATGTTTATAAAGAAAAGGTATAGTTTGCATGGAAAAATGGCCCTTTATCCATTGTTGTGTCTGTTTCCTCTGTCAGAGATACTATAATTCACAGTTTGGGATTTAAATTCATTTTCTTTATCCTGTGAAGTTAAATATGAATGGGGTGTGTGTGTGTGTGTGTGTGTGTGTGTGTGTGTGTGTGTGTGTGTGTGTGTTTGCTTTTTTGTTTGCTTTAATTAGAAGTGATGAGGAGAAGGTGAGCAGAAGTCCCAGGCTTGAACAGTCATATGAAATGGGCTAATGAGGCTCTCTGCTCCACCAAACTGAAGGGGTACAAGCCAGAGAGGCTCCCTAGATGGAGGCCACAGTGGGAATGGTTTATGACTTCTTCCTTATTTCCCTTGTCTCACAATGAACTAAAAATTCGAAGACATCATTTCAAGTCTCACCTCTGTCATTTGCTCTCCAGTCCTCCTAATTAGTCTCCCTATGTGCAGTCTCCCCTCTCTCCAGTCCATCCTCTACACAGCTCACAAACTGATATTCATCAAATCTCTTTGACCATCTCACTCCTATGCTCAAGCTTTAGTAGCTCCCTTTTGCTTCTAGAAGGAAATTTCCCTTCTTGGCAACACAATCTTATTATTTTCAAGGGGGAAAAAAGATGGTCAACAAAAATCAAAGATTTATATTGGTCTGAGAGACAGAGTGTGGTCTAATGGAAAGCCCTCTGAATTTGGAACTAGAAAACCTGTTTCCAAAACAGAACTCTACTATTTACTGTCTCTCTGACTTTGAGCGAGTCACTGTATATAAGGCAGTAGGGCGATGGTGGATGAAGAGCTGCCCTCAGTGTCAGGAAGACCTGAGTTTCAAGTTCACCTCTGACACAGACTGGCAAAGCACTTCACCTCCCAGTATCCCAGAACCTATATAGAAGAGTTGCCAATCAGCATTGTTTTAAAGAGTTTCCTTGCTGTGCATTTCCAATGCTAATGAATTCACAGGCCTGGTTAAAAAAAAAAAAAGTCACATTTCATGTCTCTATGTCTCAGTAACCTCACCTATAAAATTATAGACTTGGGTTAGATGATACCTAAGGCCTCTCTCATTTTAAATCCTGACACTGAAGAAATTTTGGGTTCTTTGAAATATTGTCTTTTCAAGCAATCACAAGATCATATACTTAGAACTGGAATATCTTACAGGTCATCTAATCCAAACCCCTCATTTTAAAGATGTGGAAACTGGGGCCTTTAGAGGTTAAGCGACTTACCAAGGTGAAAATTAGAGCTGGAATTTGAACTAAGGTCCTTCAGCTCCAAGTTCAGTTCTCTCTTGCAGTGCTTGCCAGCCATTCTTTGCAGTGAATTCTAGTGTCTTGGCCTAATGGAAGTCTTTTTTCTTTAGGAAATCTCTTCTTAATAATACACTGAACATAATAATAAGGAGGATGACAAATATTGGGTGACATTTCTATGGCCTTTTTGAAGTTTACAAAGCATGTTACATAAATTATCTCATCTTACATATTTCCTTATGAAGAAGTCACTTGGGGGTGGCTAGGTGGCGCAGTGAGTAAGAGCGCTGGCCACGGAGTCAGGATGACCTAGGATTGGTCCCGGCCTCAGAAAAGGAGCACCCACACATAAATAATGACTGGCCGTGTAATCTTGATCAAGTTACTTAACCCCAATTGCTTTAAAAAAAAAAAGAAGTTACTTGGTACCAGAGCAAAACAAATAGGAAATTCCCTTCATTTTAATTTAAACAAATATTGATAACCTACTATGTGCAGGAGAACGTTGTTGGCGAAAAACTGGTGAGGGTAAGATACAAAGGTTACATAAGAGGCAGCCCTTGTACTCATGAAATACAGTCTAGGAGCTCTGAAAAATTCAGACCTCATTATTGTGCCTTGCACTAGTACTGAAAATAGCCCCTCCCCTCTCACTCTAAAGAAGAATTGCAAATTATTACCAAGCTTATGGAAAAAAAATGCACCAAATCACTAATAAGAGAAATGCAGATCAAAAAAACCATGAGGTTTTGTATTATACCCAGTAAATGAGCAAATATGACACCACAAAAAGCAGGATGTCAACAAAGATAGGCACACTAATGCTTTCCTGTTGAGCTGTGACTTAGTCCAACTAGTATGGAAAACAACTTGGAATTATGTGAAGAAAGTGACTCAAATGACTACTCCCTTTGATTTAGAGATTGCCCAGCTAGACAAGTACCCAAGGAAGTAAATGACAGCAAAAAAGTCCCCTTTATATGCCAAAATAGATATAACAGGACTTTCTGTAGTAGCAAAGAAACACAAAAAGTGGCTGTCCATTGACTGGAGAGCTCCTCAATAACAAATGGTGGTGCATGAATGCAACAAGAGATTATTGGGCCTAGAAACAGATGAATATAAAGAAGCATGAGAAGATACAAAGTGAAGCAAGGCAAGGAAAACAATATAAACAATAACTATGACAATGTAAAGAGAACAACAAAACAATTAAAAATGAATGCTGTAAAATTACAGTGATCAGCCTTTGTTCCAGCATAAAGCTATGAGAAGGTACCTCCCCTGATTCTTTGCAAAGGTGGGAGGCTACATATAATATTGGACTTTTTTAATATGTTGATTAGGGTGTTTTCCCCCACTCATTTTCACTTTTTATTTTAAGAAATGATTCTTTAACAGAGAAAGGAGAGAAAGGGAAATAGAGATTATACAAAAACAAAAGATATCAATGAAATTTATTTTTAAAGATAACTCAGATTCAAGTCTGATAATTGGTCAGTTCTATTTTACAAACGTTGATTCAGCACCTGCAGTGTGCAAAAAAAATCCCTTTCACTAGATGCTGGATAGCCAAAGGATAACTAAGATATATAAGCATATAAGGATAAGGATAACTAAATGAAATCCTTGACCTATAAGAACTCTCAGAGTAGGAGAAGAGTGTGAAAGAGGGTATTAAAAATACACCTGCATAAATATAGGTATATAAGATTATTCCAAATTTCTACACAGTTGAATTACCCCCATTCTACTTGCTTCTCATTGTAGAAAGTCTTTTTGATACCTTGAAAGAGTGATGTTGGCCAACTCAATAATTTTATGTGTGACATCACTCTCTTTGGACCTCATTTTCTTCCTCATATCTTCAATGACAGAGTTAGAGGAGATGATCTTGGAGGCTCCTTCCAGTTCTAACATTCTATTTCCAGAGTGCTAGGTTTCTTCCTACTTCTGATATTCTATGTTCTATGTGCTCTTGCTCATCTCATACTCAATATGTCTAAACCAGCCCTCATTACCATTTCCCAAACTGATTTCCATTTATTTTTCATTCATTCATTCACTTTTACTTTACAACATTCAGTTCCACAAGTTTTTGAGTTCCATATTTTCTCCCCTTCCCAAGGTAGCATGCCATCTGATACAGGCTCTACATATACATTCACATTAAACATATTTTTACATTAGTCCCTAAACTAGTTTCTATTCTTAGTTTCACTATTTTTCATGAAGCAACCAACTCAGGTTTGCAACCCTGGATTCATTGTGATTATTCTCCTTCCATTTCATCTCTTGCATCTACCCTCTTCTCTCTGTTCACACAGTTGTCTCATCATCTTCTCAGTTGGACTATTGCTTTAGCCTCTTAATTGACCATACTTCCTCCAGTTCCTCCCCTCTTCAATCCATCCTCCAAACAACTGCAGAAGTGATATTTATAAAGCAGAATTCTGCCCATGTCATTTCCCTGTTCCATAAATTCCAACTGTTTCCTATTTCCTTCAGTATCACATAATATTAACATTTAAAGGCCTTCACAACCTGGCTCCATTCTACTTTTCCAGTCTCATTATACATTGGTTCCTGTCACACACTCATCAGTCCAGCCAATCTGGCCTTTCTGAAGCTTCTGAGGAGCTGACCTTCCATCTCCTATGTCCATGCCTTTGCACAGAACGTCTTGCAAGCCTGTAATGTATCTGCCTCTCTTGGCATCCAAGCTACCTTTTACATGAAACCTTTTTCTTCTATCTATAGCTGCTAGTGCCTCCACCAATAAAAATTGCCCTTTTTTGGGGTATAGATTTTATAGATACTTATTTGCATATGCTTTTGTGTGTACATGTTTTGGTTTGGTTTGGTTTTTCTTCCAGCTAAAGAGTGTATTAAATTCTTTAAGGTCTGGGAGTATTCCATGTTTTGCCTTTATATCACCAACACCTAGTACAGTGACTGGCACAAAATAACTACTTAACATATGCTTGTTGATTGATCCATTTGCTAATTAATTCTGATTTCTAGGATCCTCACTAGCTCTAGCATTCTTTGTTCTAGGTTCTTCATTTTTCCCCCTTCACACACAGTGTATTCTATGTTCTAAGGGTTGTTTCAGTTCTAACATTCTGTGGGTCTCTGATTCTATAAGTATAGCTAAGTGTCATGCCTGGTCCCAGTAGCCTAGACAATAATAGTTGCTGGTCAGTGGCAATTTCCCTATATCTCCTCTACTCTCTACCTAAATGTCACACACCTGAATAGCTGGCTGGCTACATAAGAAGGACTAAAGGCTGTAATAGCAAAATGAAGAAGCTAGTGAGATGGGCAACCAAAAGATATATTATCATTAAGATTCAGCATGATGTTATGCACTTGTTCCCTAAGATTTATTCTATAGCACTAAGCTATATTCTTAGGCCTAAGGAGTTTGGGCTCTCATTAGCTGCTGTATACAACATTTTTTCTTCATTGGGAGGGTTCTTTTTAATTTTTTAAAAAGGATTTGTACTGATTCTGTCCCTACAGACTCTACTTGAAAAAATATATATGTATACACATATATATGTATATATATTTTAAATTTTGTACCATCTCAGGGGTAAATAAATATATTAAAATCAGCTATGGGATGTATAGTGCAGCATAACAATGATAAATGATGTTGTGTGTAATTTTTCTACTATTAACATAAAGTAATATAAACTGAAGGACACTAGTCTATTGAGAGAGTTAGTAGCTAATGTTCCATATCAGATGTGGACAATGTCAGGACTGAATACAGATTAGGTAGTGTCCTTTTCTCCCCGGGGGAATTAAACTTGGAGACACTGCTGGCTGCCAATGGTTTTACTGCGTTTGGCTGGTGCCTGTGGTGTCTTTCTTGGTCTATTAATTCAGGAGCCGTAAATGACAATGTGAACGAAAAGCTTTTCCAGTGGGATGCATTTTGGTTATGTTTCCTTGTGTCTCCCATACCTAGTCAATCCATTTTGTCACAAGAAATGTGTTTGCATGGCATAGATTTCCTCTACTTCATTAGGGTTCTCGGCATTATTTGCTTACGTGAGACTATTATGGGAAGTTTAAAAAATAAACCCCCTTCCCCGTTTCAAATTTCCAAAGAGGCAAGGGGGACCATGTAGATTACAGAAGGGTCAATCTGGAGCCATTTCTTCCTTTCCAGAATTTTGCACAAAATGTTAACAACCATTCCCAATCTATGGTACTTTTAGGTTTAAAAATGCTTTCTTCACCTCAACCCAGGCAGGTTAGGAAGGTCAAATATTAGTATCCCATTTCCCAGATGAGGAAATTGAGGTTCTGAAAAATCTAAGTGCATTTGTCTCCAGTCTACCAACTAGAAAGTGCTAGAACCAATTGTCAAATCCCATTTCTTCTGATTCCAAGCCCAATGCTCTTTTCATATTACTGTGTGACTTCTCGTGGAATATGGGTAAACTTTGTTCACCTACAAAATCTATGGTAATCCATGTGTTTATTAATTGCATGTGTTTTCATATATACACAGGGATGCATTTTCACACATGAGGATTCTTATCTTTCTTCTGTGGTATATATTTTCAGTTCATTTCTAATCTACACTATAAAAGTTTTGAGATTTAATTTGGGTTCCCTGTGGTATTTTCAGTATGTCCCTGCCTGCCTCTTCTAATCACCCAGGAATTCATTTGTCATGATAAAAGTGGCACTACTAGTATCACAACTCACAGGATCATTATGCGGGGAAAGCTTTGTAAACCTTCAAATGACCCAGAAATGGGAGGGAGTACTTATTGTTCATATGCAATGGGAGGGGAGAGGGGGAACCCTAAGAAAAAAAATAAATGGTCCCTCTTGGAGAAAAGTTGGACAAAATCTATTTTTAAAATCCTATTTCTGTATCCAATTTTATAAATATTCCTTTGTTAAGAGAATTTGTCACATAGAGAATCATAGATAACTTCAGAGGCAAAATAGTATCTCCTATTTCCACAGTGTTTTAAGTTTTACAAAGAATTTTCTTTATAAGAACTTGTAAAGGGAGATAGTTGTGGCTCAGTGGATAAAGCTTTGGGCATGGAATAAAAAAGATGCATCTTCTTGAGTTCAAATTTGACCTCAGACACTTCCTAGATGTGTGACCCTGGGCAAATAACTTAATTCTGTTTGCCTATGTTTCCTCATCTGTAAAATGAGCTGGAGATGGAAATGGCAAACCACTTCAATATTTTTGCCAAGAAAACCCCAAATGGGATCAAGAAGAGTCAGACAAGACTAAAATAAATAACAACAACAAAAAGGTAGGTAGTAAAAGCATTAGCTCCATTTGAAAGATAAACAAAGCCCAGATCAGAGTTCTAGAGCCAACAAACCATAAAGGTTGGGCTCAAACACCGATCCTGGACTCCATATCTAGTCTTCTTCCATTCCACCATGCTAGAAGGAACCTTACACATCATGCAGTTTCATCCCATCATTTTACAGATGAGGAAATTGAGGCTCAGAAGTGGGTCAGTGGGCATAATGGTCAGTTGGTAGCAAAGCCAGGACCCTAAGCCAGGGCTCCTGACTCTCCTAGGTCAGTGCTTTTTCTACTTCATGTGCCTGTCTCTGGAAATCTTTCTGATGTCTAAAACTGCATATTAGGTTTACTTAACTTTTAATGATATTTTCTGTCACCTAAAGCCTTTAAGAATATGCTCTCTGATCTCTGCTGTGAATGGAAAGATCTTCTCTTGTTTCCATAGTAGGCATTTATACTTGAGAATTGGAGGGTTTGGGGTTAACTCTTCTATCTCAAGCTATTAACATAGGCAGAATCCTTAAGAAACAAGAGCTAATGCCCTTGTTTCGACATGCGCATTGTTATTCGTTGGGTGGGCTCTGATATGATACGTTTGTCACGCTTCATAAATTTTATCTTTGCACTAAAAACAGGGTTAGAATATCTTCAAAGCAATTATAAAAATGTATTAAAACTGAGAAGGAGGAAAAATATGGTGGAAGATGAGGTTTTAATGATTGTATAAATGTTCACTCTTCCATGGCCAAAAAGAGGGCTATTTCGCCAGATTATTTTAGGGAAATCCAAGGGAAGGATCTAGGTTTTCAGGGCAGAGAATTTTTTATACTGTTACTAAATAGAAGTTTGTGACCACAAGTCTTGTGAAGGACTTTTTCCTTTTAGTTCCAACAATATATGAGTCTGTGAGCATAACTCAGGTGGAATGGAGATGGTTGAGTGGAACATGACTCAACTTTGTCCTTTTGGCTAGTGGTTATGAAAGTTGAAAGAATAGGCAGCCTCCCTTTGGTCATTAGTCTAGGTGGCTAGGTGGAGAAGAATCATACTATTTCAAAACCAAAACTGTTCCCGACAGTAAAGATAAAACAACTAAAGGCAGGATATATAAGCTTACAGAATGAATTTGAGTTTTTATTCTATTGCTACATTGTTTATTATATCAACTGAGGAGGATCTCCTGAGTTTGAAAGAGATTTAGAAATACTGAATCTATACCAGAGGTTTCATATAGAAAAAGGATGCGATCTTTTCCCAGGGTACTGACAGCCTTGTTTGCTATCCAACTTAGGTCCAGACCTTTTAGTATTATGTGGGGCATATCCATTTTCAGATCTATGTCAGCCTTAGGCATAGGTAGTATGTTAAATATAGTAGTTATAGGAGGAACAGAGCAGCATAGGAATTTCTAGATTTGAAAGAAAACTTGGTGATATTTTAGTCCAATCCCTTTATTCTTAAAGTGGAGTGAACCATGACCCAGAGGAAGAGAGTTGACTTGCCCAAGGTCATACACAAAGTATAATGACTGTAAATTAAAACCCCATTGTGACTTATTAGATGGCTTTTGAGAACTGCTCTGATCAAAAAATTAATTACCATTAATTAATCACCTTGATAATAATAAGCCTCTCAGGACTTACCTGGTATGGTCCTTGGAAACAGACATATAGTTCATCCCTGGACCCATAGAAAAATATGGCTTTGTTTAAAAAGTCAAACTGAGCCATTCATTTTAACTAATTTATTAATTGATTAACAATTTACTTAATCACTTGCCATGTGCAAGATATTTTGCTAAGCACAATGGGTACAAATACAAAAATCACTACCTTCAACAACATGCAAACAAATTAGTCAATGTAAAATATAAATAAAGCATATCCAGACTAACCTTGGAATGGGGTGAGAGCAATATCCATGAGGGGAAAGAAGAGTGCTAAAGAAAAGCCTAGAATAGGAGGGAGCATTCCAGCTGAACTTTGAAGAAAGGTAGGGGAACCACAGGTAAGGAGGGAGTACATCCCAGGTCTAGGAGACAGCATGTTCAAAGACATGGGAGGAGTGGGGGAGAAGAGATGGAATGTATGTACAGTTTCCTGTATGTACATGGAATGTATGTACAGTAAATAGACCATTTTGGCAGAAGGTCAGGAGTATGAGGGAGATTGATGTAAAGTCAATCTGGAACAGGTTGAATCCAAATTGTCTATGATTTTTAATACCATACAAAGGAGTTTGTCTTTTATCCTAGAGAAAAGAGGGATAGTTATAAATATTTATTGGAAGATGGAAAATATTAAACAGAGCATTGAACCTGGTGTTAGATAATTAGTGTTAATCTTGCTTTGAAATTTACTAGCTATGTGACTTTAGATAAGTCATTTATTCTAACATTTTTACTCTCTGCTTCATGGGATTGTTGTGAGGAAAGTGTTTTTAAATTTAAAGGTTTTTTTCTTTGTTTTTTGAAGAATCAAAGAAGATTTGCCTTGATTGGTGAAGGGCCAAATAAATTGTGGTATTTGAATATATTGGGATATTACTATGTACTAAGAAATTATAAATATGTAGAATCCAGAGAGCCATGAGAAGAATCAGTGACTTTCATTTTTTGCCTTTTTATCCCCAACACCTAAAATAGCACTTAGAGTACAGTAGATTGTTCTAATAATACTAAGCAATTACTAAATACTTGTTGATTGACCAAATGATTAAACCAGTGAAGACGTATGTAAGCAAGAACTAGGGGAGAAAAACATACACAATGTCAACATCGATGTGAAACGAAGGAATGAGAATCTGAAACTGAATACTGTGTAATTATAATGATCAAGGCTGGTTCCAGAGAAGAGTTGACAAAATGTTCTCCCTTCCCCTTCCTGCAGAGGTGGGATTCTTTGGGTATGAAATACTTCATGTATGGTCAGATACAAATGATATGTTGACTGGGTTTGCTGAATTTTTTTTCTTTTTTATTCTTTTTTATAAGCGAAGCCATGCTGGGGAAGGAAGGGTAGAGATATATTTGGAAGGAAAGTGGTGCCAAAACCAAAGATATCAATAAAAACAAGATTAAAAAAAACTCAAAGTGCTATATTTTTGTGAGTTTTTAATAGTAATTATTATCACTGATTCAGGAAAATCAATAAATACTTGGTAAGCATTCTTCCTAACACAAAGAATATCCTTATACTTCAAAAAAGTTTGTATTGTAACATCCACAAAAGCATAGAGTATTAATCCTCGGCTTTCTTAATAAGTTTAGAATACAGAAGAATAAGGCATAACTATTTCCTTTTCTATTGTATTACTCTCCTATTATTTTTTTTAATCAATTTCATATATAGTCCTCATCTTCCCCCCCCACCTCAGTTTTTCCCCATTATATTTTTAACAGCCAACATCATGGTAGTTTCACGTGAAAGTACTGAAATGTCAATCACTTAGATGAAGAGGAAATTAATATGGAAAACAGTCAGTCCTAGAAGTCGGAGGTTTCTTAGAACACTGAAAAGCTTAGGCAGTTTCTCTTTGACTTTGTTTCTGACACTCATCTAAAAGATTTAATTTGTGACAAATTTTAATAGTGGAATATTTTCTCCTTCATTTTGTGTCCTTGGTATGTTGAAGTATGTTTACTTGAATTATTCAAAGATCCTTAGTTTCCTTAGTGCAGATGCTTCCTCTACCAATCAAGAGCACAGCCCTAACCATGCCTTTGTCGAGAATTTCCAAGTAGCCAGTCATGTGCTGAGGTTGGTAGGTTTTGAATGGCAGCCACACAATCCATCACTGGTCTTTTAGGTACTCAAAGCCTTTACCAAGGCTTAACCAAGATGAATCACTGGAGAAGGTTTTAACGGAAAATAATTTTATATAGTTCTAGTTTTCATATGATATCCATTTGGGATCTTGTAAAAGAAGATAACATAGCACAGGTCTTAAAGTTTTGTCCATTTTATAAACAACAACAAAAAAACAAAATTCACCCTTAAAAGGAGAACTGGTGAGGTTATAAGAAGAGCCAATGATTATTATGTATTCCTACGTAGCCTATTTCTTTTAAATATTGACATTAAAGAGCAATTGGTTTGGGGCTTGGCATCTCCAGTTAAAATGCAAAAATGCCTAAAGGAGGTAAGCCTTCATTAGCCTGGGTCCATTGATCTGAGAGGAGGGGTCACCTTGGAAGGTAAACATTTTGCTGGTTTTTGAGCAGGAAAGGAAGTTAGTGCATCTCTTCCCTTTTGCAAAAGGCAAAATGAAGCCCAGAAAGGGAAAGTGTTTACCTGAGGTCACCCAACAGACCCAGATTCAATTCTGCCCATTGCTTCTTGGATGGAATCCCTAGATCCCTCTAAGATTTGGTCAAAGTGAGACTTCTTACATCGGGCCTCTTTTGATCCCTTCCTTTTCTGTCATCTTTTAGAACCTCCCGAAATTATTTTGTTCTGTCTACTCATCTGTGTAAATGTTGCTTCTGTCAATAGAATGTAAGTTACTTGAATCAGGGAATATTTCTTTTTTTTACTTTCTTCATTGTTACTCTCTGGCACTTAGAATACTTCCTCTAAGTAGGCACTTAATATCATTTAATTTGGGGGAAGGAAAGGAGAGGGGAAAGGTCTTCTGACTCTAGATCTCCTGTTGTTCTTTTGCTGCTGCTACTGCTGTTCTTGTTTAATGGACTCTCACAGAATGGAACATCATATATGTTTGAGTATGTTTGTGAGGATGGTGTATGTTTATAGGCAGTGTGATATAGTGAATAGTATGCTGGACTTGGAGCTCTGACAACCTGGGTTCAGATTCTGCCACTACCAATAGCTGTGTAACCACGATCAACTCATTAAATTATATTGAGCCTCTGGCAACTCTGAGATTTAATTACCAAACTGTAGAGGAATTGGGCTCTTTCCTTGAAGTATATAAGGGCATTGTTTGGAGAAAAGGACTGGAACAGGTCTTACTAACCAAATACTAATGACTGATGGGGATGTTACTGATAAATATGTCAAGGATACATGATTTTATTTTTGCCAGTACTATATGGACTTTGCCATAACTAAACTTATGGCCTTCATGAATTACTGGATGGAAAAAAAAAATGCCTCATTTTGCCTCCAGTCTTCTGTGATCAGCATTAGCACAATGTCTGGCACATAGTAGACCCTTAATAAACATCTATTGACTGACTAACTCTCTCCCTGCTTCTTTAGGCTGGTTGTTAGGTAGTATAGAAAAAGCCTGTCACCCCACTAATACCTGTGACCTTCCCAACTTTGTAAGACCTCTCAGACATGTACTCTGCAGAGCTTCCGATGACCCAGTTTCCCTCCAAACCACAATAAGACAAATTAAGTCCCCAATGGGATATTTATGGAAAGATAAATTAAAGAATTTCTAGATAAGAAAACTGGATAGGTTACAAATGAGACTGATAGAAGGAAGACCCACAACAGAGAGCCACTGAATTCTTTAGAATGAGGTTGATGTAGATGCAGGCCTGTTATTGCCATGGGAAAGACATTTGATACTTCTAAGAGACAATGACATGAAGAAACAGGTTTGAATTGAGCAGTGCCCGTAAGACAGTTGGTTGGGGCCTATTTCGCTGGACTTCCTGCAGCGGAACCTAGAGAATCCAGTGAGAATGATGGAGATTTAGAGATATGGGAATAGGTGGGGAACCAAGAAAGTTCTTCATTCTAATCCTGAGAGATAATTGGGTAGAAAGACTGAAGTGAGTCTTTCATCTGAGAAAAGGGTAATGAAATAAGCTTTCCACATTTCTGACCTAGACTTGGGTCCCCGTGTTTCACTGGTCTCCAGAATGGGAGAGGAGAGTGAGTGGGTTTGAGAGGGACTCAGTAACCTCCATTTTGACAGTGCAGACCCTGCTCAAACAGTCAGTCGGCACCCCTGACTCACCAGGATTATACATCTTTTTAAAGAATCCTCATGTAAGACACTCAGGAGCTCCCCACCCTCTTCTGTGCTTTTTCCAGTGCACACATCGCACCCTCCATAATAAATTCTGAGGCCTGACAGTGTCTAAGCTGGCTGCTCCTTTGCCCTCAATTTCAGTGAGATGGGCCATTGAAAACTCATTACAAGCTGTTTAGACTCTGACTTTGACTCTTGCTCAGCAGCGAACAAAATTAACAGCTCTTGGAGGTAGCAAAGAAGGCACTCGGCCAAATAAAAAAGGGGGGGGGGGATGAATTGAAATGGTGAGAAAAGACTTTTAATATTATCTCCATTATTCATGCAAACAAGCTCAAATCCAAAGAGTATGTGTTTTGTGTGTGGCTTTAATTGGGTGGCTAATGTTGGGGGGGTTGCTTTCTATGAGAAGGCCACCTGCATGCCCAACACACAGCTCAAAATTTGCTTACATGTCAAGCAATGAGCCTTTGAGTGCAGCAGAATTGCTCCATAAATTTAACTATCACTTTCAAATTTCTGTTTTTTTCTAATTTAGTGCTTGATAGTTTTTTATGTGATAATTTTAAAATGCTGTTTATGGCCAAAGTTACCTTGATAATACAGGTGTGCAGAGAAAATTCACAGCCATCCATAAAAAAAAAAAAAATTCTGTTTAGACCTGCCGGTATTTTGTGAGTCTAAGAACAAAGTAGCAGTGCAAACATTACAGGTTTTCATAGCATTCTAATTAATCTAGATTTTTTTCCCCAAAAGTAACAGTTTATAGTATAATTGAAATAAAGTGTCCAATACTGGCAAATAAGAGCAAATGTAAAATTCTTCTTTTCTCATCATTTTGTATCTCTCCTTTTTAAAAAATTGAAGGTGTAACAAAAAATTGTAATATTAACAATAATAATAATAATAGTTCATATTTTAATAGATTCTATTTCAATTTTAAGGTCTGCAAAGCACATTTTTCTTACCAACCCTTAGTGAGTCAATGAGAATTTGTTGAACGCTTACCCTCTGCCAGACATTGTGCCATTGGGGAAGTAACACACATGTTGCAAAATTAAGAATTTAAGCTCTGGGAGCTGTTTGGAGAGGTAGCTAATCCAAGCAGTACCTTGGGAGAAAACACTCCCCAAGGGAACTAGAATATGGTAGAAAATGTAGCACATATAGGAGTGGAAGAGGAACTTGAATGTTCCTCTGGAAAACCAGAAGTCAGATCTAGTTTTATAAAAATTGAAGGTTATATCTCTCTCTGTGGTCTCTGCACTGACAGGATCACAAAATGATCAAAGACGCATCCACAGAATTTTTTTTTTTAAAGCAATTGGGGTTAAGTAACTTGCTCAAGGTTACACAGCTAGTCATTATTTATGTGTGGGTGCTCATTTTCTCAGGCCAGTTTCGATCTCAGGTCATCCCAACTCCAAGGCCGGTGCTCTTACTCACTGCGCCACCTAGCCGCCCCCACAGAATTTTTAAAAATAAAATAAAATATTGGAGGGAGGAAGAGAGGAGGGATGAGGTGGAGCTTTCTGTCCCTAAGGTTTTTGTTCTGATGAACCTGCAGGGAAAAAAGGGAAAAGGCCCTGATTCTGGAATCAGAGACCCTGAGTTCAAATCTCATCTCCCAGATGTCCCAGGTAAATCTGTAACCTCGGGCAAGTCACTTAACTCTGATGGCCTCAGTTTTCCCAAATATAAAATGAGGCTGTTAGACAAGATGGAGGGCCTCAGAAATGCCTTGTCTCTCTAGATCTGTGAGCCATAATGAAGGAGAATCAAAGTCACTGAAATCTCTTCCATAACTTTAATGATTCCACATATATGTGTTTGTGCTACAGAGGTAGGAGGATGGGGGTAATGAACCACTTCAAGACTGAGTTTAAGTGTTATCTCTCCTTAAGGAGACCTTTTGTTTTATTCCCTAAGATGGTATACCCCACTTTTACCCCCATTTCTTGGCATTTATGGTATATGTATATATGATATATACATATATATGTGTGTGTATATACATACATACATAAAATAAAAATTATTTTGTACATATGTTATTGACATTTTATATTTATAAATATTACACATGCTCACAAAATAAATGCCAAATAACAGGAGTAGGGGTGGAGAATAACATGATGCATAGATAGATATAGATAAACGTGCATATATTTACATATATATCTTATATTTACTTATCTCTATGCATATTGTAATACCCCACCACACATATAGCGCATGAGCTCCCTGAAGGCAAAGACTGTCTTTTTTCTTTATTTATTCAGTGCCTGGCACATAGTAGGTGCTTAATAAATCCTTATTGATTGAATGGACTTCGGCCTTCAGAAGTTCTCTAGTCCAACTACATAAAGGGGAATCTCCGAAGTATCCCTTAGATAAATGCTCATCTAATCTCATATCAAGACCAGTGGTAGTGCCATAGCCAGGAATCCAAATTACCCTAAGTCCTCTCCATTCTTTCAGTGATCCTCATGTGCAATCTTCTTCACTCCTTTCATCATCCCAGTCAATATCTTCTGGATGTGCTTCCACTATATTAAGGTCCTACCTGGAATTAGATCCACTCAGTACTCAAGTGTGGGTCTCTTTACCTCTGCATGATATAATGAAATCACCATTGGACCTGGAGTCAGGAAATGTAATTTGAACCATATCTGTGATAACTACTGACTCAGTAACACTAGGTAAGCCCCTTCACCTCTCAAAAAAGATGTCATCACATCTGGGGCACAATTGGGAATTGCGTCCAAAGGGCTTTCAAATTGTATATACCCTTTGAGCCAGCAATACCACTGCTAAGTCTATATCCCAAAGAGAGCAAAGAAGAAGGAAAAGGATATATTTGTACAAAACTATATATAGAAACTTTTTGTGGTGGCAAAGAATTGGAAATCGAAGGAATGCCTATCAATTGGGGAATGGCTAAACCAGTTGGGGTATATGATTGTGATGGAATACTATTGTGCTATAAGGAATGACAAGCAGAATGTTTTCAGAAAAGCTTGGGAAGATTATATGAATTGACACAGATTGAAGTGAGCAGAACCAGGAGAACATAGTATATAGTAACAGCTATAACATAACCATAACAGGATGAAAAATGCTATCCACCTCCAGAGAGGGAACTGATGAACTTTGAATGCAGATTGAAGCATACTTTTTTCCCACTTTATGGAAATATGTTTTGCATGACTTCACATATATATTGATATCAAATTGGTTGCCTTATCAATGAGGGAGAGCAAGTGAGAGAGATGGAGAGAATTTGGAACTCAAAAAACTTTTTAAAAAAAAGTTTGTGAATTAAAAAAAATATTTAATTGGAAAATATTTAATGAAGCAAATAAAAAGAATTTAAAAAAAATAAAAGAGGAGGATGACTTTGTTCCTAATATTATAGGACTAGCTAAGCATTTTGTCAATCTTAAGGCATAACAATGATAATAATAAGCATTTATATAGTGCTTTAAGATCTACAAAATGCTTTACAACAACCCTAGAAATGCTATTATTATTCCCATTTTACAGATGAGGAAACTGAGGACAGAGATTAAGTGATTTGTCTATGATCATACAGCTATTAAATTTCTAAGGCAGTATTTGAAATCAGGTCTTTCTGACTCCAGACCAGGAGCCCACATACCTACCTCAGACTATTGAGATGTTTGAAATTTTACCACTAATGGGCATAGGACAGCCTGTATTGCTCACAGAGTGCCATAACCCATGGCTGAAACAGTTTATATCAATTGATTACCTGGTATTCAGGGACCCCACATAATGTGGTGTAACTCATGGTTATAAAAGTTTTATCTGTCCCTAAAGAGATGCTTATCAGATTCTGACTACTCACTACCATGGTAGTTAGTTCAAGATTTGACTAGTATCAACAAAACATGACTAGAGAAACTGTATGTATACAAACAGATTCTTCAGAATCTAGGTAATATTTAGGTTGGCTATTTCTCAATCTCTGTCACTGGGTGAATCCTTGGTGTTTTTCTTGATGTTTTCACCCCCTCCCCAGTAGCAGCAATCTTTAGAACCAGTGAAGGTCAGGGTGGAAACAGATTAACAACATCTTCTCCCACAATGTCAAAATACTTAAAGGTGTTTACAGTGCGCAGTGACACACAATGAATTTAAGACTAGACGACTGAAGCAGAAATAAAACTATTCCTGTTCCTCTAAGCTTGAACAGGGGCCTTGGTGTTTTATGATTGTTTTAAGGTCCATTAATCGTTGAATCATGAGGCCATGTAGAAAGTGACAGCTTTAACATTCTGTCCCCAGGTTTATTTAAAATGTTTTCTCTTCTGCACAGTTTCTAATTAATAATAGTGATTGAGTCCTTATTCACATGTTTCCAAACCATTGCAGTATGGAATAGAGCACCTTGATTTCATATTATTATGTGTGGCAAAAAAACCAACCCAACAAGGCTACTTCTTAATAAGGACCAACTCATTTGAGTAAGGAGCAAGTTTTTTGATACTACAATCAGAATCATGGAGAAGCTGGCCAATGAGCTTTCTTTATTTTCCTATATTGATTCCCTCATGAAAGGAATAGGGGGGCAAAAGTGTAATCAGATCCACTGTTAAGGAGAGAAAAATTTGTGGAACCATGACGTAGTAGAAGGATTTAGAAATGGAGTCAGGAAATGGGTCCAAGTAATGAATAGGACAGTGTAATGACCCTGGAATCAGGAAACCTGCATTATGAGTTGCCATAGAGAGGAACAAATAAAGGTCGCCATAACAAAGGAACAGAAGCCTATATGATGGTTTCCTCCTGAAATTCCCCTAATTATTCACTCTGAGTCTTCATTTCATTTCTATGGAACTTAGCTTTCTCATCTTGAAATTAAGAGAAAGATGGGATGAGCTTGAAGATCCCTTGTAGCTCTGGCATTCTAGGGTTCAAAGTCAAAATTGTGTTGCTTATAAGCCTTGTGGCATTGGGTAAGACACTTCCCTTTAGGGTCTGTTTCCTCATCAGAACTTAGTCACTAAGTATGTAATGAGGAGGCAGCTAGGTGGCGCAGTGGATAGAGCTCTGGGCCTGGAGGCAAGAAGACATGAGTTCAAACCCAGCCTCAGACACTTACTAGCTGTGTGACCCTGGGCAAGTCATTTAATCCTGTTTGCCCTAGTTTCCTCATCTGTAAAATGAGCCAGAGAAGGAAATGGCAAACCAGTATCTTTGTGAAGAAAGCCCCAAATGGGGTCACAAAGTGTCAGACACGACTAAAATGACTCAACAGCAATAGCATAGGCAACAGCCTAGCAGATGGCACCTGTGGGCTTGAGGCCCACTAAAATGTCACTCCAGTGCTGTGGCTGGTGCTGTGTCACATGCCTGCTTTATATATGAAGATAATATTATTGTCACCATTTTTGTTCACAATTTTATGGTGCTTTGAGGTCTGTAAAGTGCTTTTCTCATGACAAACCTTTGAGATAGTTAGAAGCCTGTGCTGAGGGTTCTCTGCTAAATTCTAAGATGTGAACATAAAATTCCCTTCCCTTAAGGAATTGACATTCTCCTGGGGGGTAGGAAGTGAGGGATAAAGAAGGTGCATGCAGTTCTGATTATCTCTTTTTTGCAAATGAGGAAACCTGTGCATAGAGGAAGTTAAGTGACTTACCTAAGACTTTCAATGGATGGGAGAACCAGGATCAAAAACAAGTCATCTGAGTTCAAATGAGCAGAAATGCAGTGCTTTTCTCCCTGCAATACTAGTTTCTGAAGTTTTTCTGCTAATTGGCAAGGGGAATACACCTTGAATGGGTGTAAAAGATGAAGCTGACCTATCCCAAATTCGGATTTAGAGTGATAGTGCTCAGCTCCTCCACTGAAGTCCTCCTCTTATGCCTCACACTGATACTGCTTTGACCCAGGGCTCTCTAAGGTTACTCCAGTGGAGTCTAAGACCTCATGTCCTCCCAAGCTGAAAAGCCTTTAATTCTGGCCTCCTGATGGACCATGTTTCTGTCATCTGAGAACTGATAAGCCTCATCCCAACGCAGAGACAAATGTTTCTGATTGTAGGAATTCATGAACAGACTCTATTAAGAGATGGAAAGGTTGGCATCTGTATCAGTCAAGAGAGGACTCACACGCATGGAAGGATGACTCCTTGAATTAATATTATTAGTGGTGGCTGGGTGGCGCACTGAGTAAGAGCGCAGGCTCAGGAAGACCCAGGATCAGTTCTGGCCTCAGATACTTAACACCCACACGAAAAAAAAAAAAAATGGCCATGTAACCTTGGGCAAGTTATTTAACCCCAATTGCTTTAAAAATAATAATAATAATATTATTGGCAAAAATGATCTCTTGTTTTGTGATACTATCAGCTAAAGGCACAACATTTTTACATTTCAGCTGTGTTCAGGGTTCTCTGCTAAACTCAAAGACATAATGTAAAAATCCCCTACTTCAATGACCTGACTTCCATTACAGGGGAGCAGGGATGGGATTTAGAAAGTACACAGGTAAGCACAGAAGAGAGTGATCAACAAAGAACAATAGTCAGAGACAAACGATGGTAATGATGATGGTCATCTTCAATAGAACACTTAGATTCATATTAGCTGCAAATTCGCAGTATCTCCCCCATCTGCTACACATAGATTGTAAGCTCCTTCAAGGCAGGAACTATTCCTTTCCCATCCCTACCATTTTTTTTTCCTCCTTAGCAGCAAATACAATACATAATAAATGTTGGTTGAATGAATGATGAGGAAAGCTCTTCGTAATCAGTAGTAAAGATCTATATTAATGTTCAGTGCCATTATAATTACTTTGATACATCAAAAGGCCTGTTAATTAAAATTCCGTATTTGGAAATTTTCTTGAAATCTGTCTTGCAACCAACACACAGACTATCACCAGTCTACAGTCAAAGTATTTCCAGCTTGGTAGGATCTGCTTAAAATATGAACAAGCATAATTTTTAAGAACTTAGGGTTACCCCACCATTACCGTGAGATATGAGAGGAGGATATGACTGTCACAGTGCATTATTCCTGTCCCTCTGGTGCCCATTGAGGAAGTACTAGCAGTGTCTTTCTCTATTAGGGCTAATTCTTTACTATAGACAGGGTCTTCATGAAGTAGCCTGTAACCTATTCACCTAAGGCTCATTTGGATTATTGTTGATTTTTTGAAAGAAAAACCACTTTTTTTGGGGGGAGGGAGGGAAGAAGACAGGGCTATTGGGTTAAATGACTTGCCCAAGGTCACATGGCTAGTGTTAAGTGTCTAAGGCTGGTTTTGAACTCAGGTTCTCCTGACTCCAGAGCTAGTGCTCTATTCACTGTGCCACTTAGCGGCCCTGGAAAACCCACTTTAATAAAGGAATAAATCATTTTAGTTTGTGCAAAGGTTTTCTTCAAAAATTCTGCCATGTTTGTGGGTGTTTACATTCAGCTGTTTCTGCTAAACTACCCTAATTCTATTGTTACAAGGAAATTAGTTTCAATTATTATGCCAATCAACTACTGACTAAAGTCTGTTGTAGGATTGAGTGATGAAGAATGTGATATGTTTGCCAACTAAGAATACTAATTTAGTCTTATTTTGCATTAATGTAAACTATAAGTCTGGGAGAGGCCATCCAGTGCAAGTGATGGGACTTGGAATTAAAGAAGCTGAGGGTATTTAATCTGTAGATGGAAAAGACGATTTGAGGACAGGGGATATCAATCCTGGTATGTAGAAGAGAGATTAGATATTTTTTAGCTTAGGTCTAGACCACAGAACTAAGAACCAGAGAGAAAAGTTATAGGGAAACAGATTTCAGCTCTGTCTATGGAATATATGTTTGGTGTATTTTATATAGGGCAACCACACCCTCACCCAAACCCTTCCAAGATGCAGCTTTCAGAAAGCAATAAAGGATTGAGTTGTACTATTACCTGGCTCAGACTGATAGACCTTATGCTTTTGATTTAAACCTATTTCTTGAAAATTCATTACAATTAACACCCAAAGGCACTAAAGTTAATAGTCCTTTCTGTTAAGAAGCTATAGTTAAAAAGAGATGATGAACAAGTAAAATATTCTGTACCAATTCATTTGGCTCTTTTTCAAGATGGAGGAACTCACATATTGGCCAGCTTTATAATTAAGATTAAATAACCAAGTTATGTAGGAATGTTGTTATGATCCTTTGGGGAAAATAATTAGAGAAACTGTCCTAAAATATTCAATCCATCTTAGTTATTCCCTGTTACTATAACATTTCTAGAGAAATCAGGCTAAAAACAAAGAGTGTGGTAGAATAGGAAAAAAAAAACTTTGTGTGGAAGTCTAGGTTCAAGTCCAAGGTCAGCCACTTACTAGACTTAGACAAGTCACTGGGCCTTTGTGCAACACTCTACTCATCTATAAAATGGAACTAATATTTGCACTTGGCCTTTGTGAAGAAATCGATTTATAAACCATAAACTACAAAGCACCCCAGAAATAGAAACAATTGTTTAAAATGTGAATATAAATAAAAATACAAATAGTATAAAATATAATTTTACAATGCTAGGGATAGGGTCTTTACCTGTCATTTCACTGGTTAAAGGCAGTCCCAGGTGAGGAAATTCCCTCTGCCAGAATGGATCAGGATGTTCTCTGCAATTCATAGTCTTAGAAGGTAGGCTGAGGCAGGAAAAGAGCTAGGAACTTGCCCAGGATCATACAGCCAGTCTGTCAGGGATTGGAATGGAAGTCTATAGTCCCAGTCTTTGAAGCTAGCTTTCCTTCCTTAAACTGGGAGGGGAAGACCAGAAAGAACCAGTTACCATTGACATTCATTCTAATCCTGGAAGGTCCAAAATACTGCCTTAAGTAGAGCTTGGGCGGGGACCTATTTTGAAAACAAGGACAAACACAACCTACCACTGTATCACCCTGTCTCTCAATTCAACAGTTAAATATACTTAGTTAAGTGCGTCTATGATTTCTTCAGCTTTGATTTCCCCTTAATACACATTACAGTCCCTCTACAACTTAGTAGATGGACTTTGAGAGTGCCTGTGACCAAAGAATTTCATGGCCCTGTGTTCAACCTCTAAATTTAGCTAGAATAGTCCCCAGGTAGCAAACATACAGTCTCCAGTCCCTGGGGGCATCCTCAGATTCTTCTGCTTGAACTTCTGGCATAGCCATTGGGAGCCCATGGTAACCATCATAACACAATAAGGTACTTCTTGTGTAAAAAATTGTGAGTGAAGAAATATAGCCATTATTAAAACTGATAACCATAGGTATCTGAGGATGTTTCTAAACACTCCTTTCCAACCTCATTCACAATACCCAGATTTCAAGTCCCAACTGCAACACTACTAAGCTGTGTGAGTCTGGGCACATCACATGCCTGTCTCTACTCCTCAATTTTCTGTGTGATTATTTCAGAAATGATCATGCTTACCTCACACCATAGTCGGGAAGAAAGCATTTTCTAAACTTTACAAGTATTCCAGAAAGGAGTGTTATTAATTTCTTTCTGTACCAAAATTGCCATCTGAAAAATTATTTTGAAATGTTTGTTCTTGGGAGTGTTTATAATAGTAAGGGTGATTAGTTTTATATATTTGCAAAAATAGGAAATGTCTTTAATCATCTTATAAAAAGTATTTAATTTTTTCCCAAAGTTCTAGAAATTTTCTTCTTTTAAAGAACATTTGTACTTTTTAGTCCAAGATTTTTAGTAACCTGAAATGCCTGTGCTCTTCTTAATTCCTTTCAAGTGATTTATTAATAACATTTTTGTAAAGTGGTGACCAGAAGAGATCATGATGCTTGGGCAGAGCTTTGTCAGTCTAGGGTAATCCATTCTAATTTCAGTGGACATGCATTTTGCCCTGGCCAGAAAGATGTATAACGTCGTCTCCATCATTCTGCTTTGCTCTGCCTTTGACTGTTCCTCAGGTTAGTTCCCTCTCACCTCCCCCTTCCCCTACATTCCCTGTTACTCAGAGTTTTTGATAAAGTGTCTACTGTGACTCCAAGGTCTTTTGTTGAGCTTCCCCTCTTCTAGATCAATCATATTTGTTGGGTATTTGTTTATGACAAGCCAATGGACATTGCTTTATATTTGTCAACGTTAATTTCATTTGTCATATGTCAGGCCGAGATGAGTCAGGCCAATTCAAACCCTGGCCATTTCATTTTTTTTCTCCTTGTGTTAGTTACTCTCTTTGATAATTTTACATGGTCAGCAAATGTGGCACATTTACAGCTGTGTTACTGACTAAGTAATTTATCTAGATTAGGAAATGTGGAGTTCTGGGAACTAACCACTGAGGGTCTCCATTTTCCCTAATACCTATGCCCTGTAGTTTATTTTGCATACTACTTTTTTCATTAACTTCTAGAGCTCTGAATTTGGTATCAGAGGTCCTGTATTCAAATTCTGACAGTTTTGCTTACTAGTGGTATAATCTTGAGCAAGTTATATCATCCTCAGTAAGACATAAATTCCTGGAGGACAGCAACCTCATCACTTCGAATAGTGCCTAGCACTGTTAAGAGCTAAATAAATGTTATTGTTGTTGTTCACCATTATGGACCTGCTTTTTTATCTTTAAAATAAGTGTGGGTGGTACCAAACTAAATTCTCTAAATTCCATTCCTACTTAAAATCTCTTCTTTTTGGAGCTGACTATTCTCTTTAAACATGAATATCTATGATGAAACAAGGGTCTTATCATAGGGGTTTTAACTATTTTCTTCCCTATGTAAAGTAGTCTTTCATTGCATGAGATAATCAGCCTAAAGAATATATAAAATTTAGAGCTACCTGAGACTTTAGAGTTTATCTATTTAAATCCCCTTATTTTTCCTAGGGGGACCTAAATTTCAGGGAGGTCCAATGGCTGCTACATAGCCTCACAGCTAAAAAGTAGCCAAGCTGGGATGTGAACCCACAGGCTTGGAGTCCTAGCCCAATGCTCTTTTACTATACCACTGGCTTTCTTCTTAGCTCTAATAGCCTTCGAAAATCCAGGACAACAGGTTAGACAGTGACTCACAGCTTGGGTATCCAATGGGAGTCCATACTGTAGAACTGTCTAAGGTTCATCTCTCAGAGACTACTAGCCCCCATAAAAGTTAGAATATTCAAATGCATCTCTTCCAAAAGAATAGTTTCTTCTCATGAACTTAAAACAAAACTAACAAGTAAGGTAGTAGGGTGACCATTTGGATAAAGAGAAGTAATACAGTATCACTTCCCCAGAAATCTAAGTAAGTTGGACCAGTTCAGTTCAATCCAAAATACATTAATTTTAATATTGGCTTCATATTCATTTTGTGACCTCGGGCTAGGTACTTCCCTCTCAGGATCTCCATTTTTTTCCATCATTTAAATGTAGGGAGTGGGTATCCAAATGGTGCTATTCTATGATTCAACAAACATTTAAAGGCCTATCATGTACAAGGTACTAAGGATCCAAAGAAGAAAAAAAACAAAAGAACTTCCTTCCTGCTTTATACCTGCTCATCTAGTGCATATCTTGAGAAATCCTCCTTAATGAGGGTCCTTCTAATACTCTGGAGGTTTCCAGTTGGGTCTTTGAATGATTCATGTATCCCAGTGCAGGCTGTCTGCTCTGTGATCCCTCACCTTTGCTAGCTGACCAGTCCATTTTCTTTTCTGGAAATGAATGTCCTCAATAATGTCTTTTATACCACTTCTTGTAAACAAACCAGGGTTGGCAACAGCCCTCCCACACCACTATGTATCTTTCCATTGCCTTTTTGGTCACCTTGCAGTCTGGATTCTTCTGAAGAGTGAGGATCATTGTTCTTTGACTTGAGCAGCACTGCAATAATATTGGTGTCAAATGAGTGTGGAGAGGGGGGCAGAGGGATGTTAGGGATATCTAAAGCAATGTAAAATTTCCCAAATTGAATACAAACCAACCAATTGAGCATGGTCCCCTTCTAGATACCAGTTGTTTTATTTTTTCACCATTTCAACCTAACACTAACTATCCTGTGTGACCTTGGGCAATTCAGGAAATCTTCAGTGGAAAGAATGTTGGATTAGGACTCTGATGATGTGAGTTCCAATCCTAAAAACTGAGACAAATTACTTATTATCTCTAGTTCTCAATTTTATCTATAAAAGGAGTGCTGATAAGATATTACTGTTTCCTAAAGCAAAAGTCTTCACACTTTTTTGATGATGTACTTGTATGGTACAGTATGTACAAATGGTCAGGTAGGTGGCTCATTGGCTGGAAGGCCAGGCCTAGAGTCAAGAGACTCATTCCTGAGTTCAAATGTAACCTTAAGCACTAGCTATGTGACTCTGATCAAGTCATTTAACCTTGTTTGTTTCAGTTTTCTCGTCTGTATAAAAGCCAGAGAAGTTAATGGCAAATTCCAGTATCTTTGTCAAGAAAACCACAAAAGGGTCATAAAGTGTCAACATGACTGGAAATAACAACAACAACAACAAAATCAGTAAAACATTTTTGAGGAGATATCCCCATTATGTATATTTTACTTAATAAATACGTCCATTACAAAACACACACAAAATATAGATTTTAAATGGGTGAGATGACAGTGACATGGCTTAATCCTAGAGTCAGTAGGAAGCCATTAGAGTTTATTGAATAGGATGGAATTTATTGATGCAGTGAGACCTGTGCTTTAGGAAAAATCAGTGTGGCAGATATAGAGAGGATCAGTGGACAGGGAGGGAGATTTGAGGCAGAGGGACAAAAGGAGGCTAATACAGTAGACCTGGAGAGAGGTGATGAAGGCCTGCACTAGGGCAGGTTATGTGTGAATAGAATGGAGGGGACAGATTGTGGAGGGTTATGGAATGAGAAATGAAATGGTGGGGCAACTTTGACATGTGGGAAGAGGAAGAGTGAGAAGTTGAAGGGAAACTCCAAAGAGGGATGAGTTTGGAGAGATGGGGCCACAGAGGTTCTTCTGTCCCACCCCAAATGGAGAGGTATAAAACTTTTATTCCCAGGTCACAATTACTTTGTGTGCCCAGGTAGCAATTAGGTTATCACTACCTCAAGGGACCAATGTTCTCCTCTGAAGGTGGGAGATTGGGATCTTGCCTAACAGAGAGAAGGGATGAAATGGGGATTGATAGGGGATAAAGGTAGCTTTGGTTTTGGCAAATAAGCTCTGTGATTGGCTATTATGGTGAGGGTAGAATGTAGCTCATCTTCCTCCAATTAGTTGATAACATACCCTTTGGGATCATGCCATTGCTGCTACTTTGGATTCCACTGTTCTAAAGAACCAAAATGAGGTTTAAATATTCCATTCATTTTCTCTGACAATGACTGACAGCTCCAGGTGTAAGTTCAGTTATGGTCTTGGTGTGTTCTTCAATATTTGTATTTTTAATAGATTATACAAGTAGGTTTAGTGTGAAAATAGAAACTGAGGTTTTTTTAAAGTGAGCTCACTTTAAATCCTGCCTCTAGTTGCTCCCTGCTGTACAGTGTACTGGGGGATTATCACACACACACACATATACACACACATCTAAAACAAAACAGAATAAGATAAACATATGCTCTAAAGGAGGAGTTCTTAACCTTTGCTGTGCCAAGGACTCTTTCAGCAGGCTTATGAGGCCCTTATCAGAATAATGTTTTTAAATTCATAAAATAAAATACATAGTGTTACAAAGGAAATCAATTAGGCTTTAAAAAAAGGACATTTTTTCCATCTAATATAGATACCCCTTGAGGGTCTATGAACCTCAGGTTAAGAAACCCTTCTCTGGAGGCACAAAATATTGAGTTCACAAAGCAAAGATGTTTGTTTTTTTTTAATTTGGGGGTTTAGGGAGACATATGCATCTGGAAAGTCTTAGGATCATAGAATTTTGAGTTAGAAGTTACCTTGGAAACAATCCTCTGTCTTCTTTTTAGGGGAGGGAACTGAGGCACAGAAATAAGAAATGATTTGTCCCAAGTTTCATTACTATTAAATAATCGAGCTGAAGTTTGAAGCCAGTGTTGACTCTTAACTAAATCCAGGACTTCTCGAAGGGAGAAGCACATGAACCATGTCTTAGAGGATGGATGAGATTTCAACAGGTAGATATTGAGGGGGGTACTTTCCAAGTATAGGGAAATTAAAATATTTGCTTTTAAGCTTTTTTCATCTTCTAGCACAAAAGTTTGATGGCAAGAAATACCTAGACTCCAGTGAAATGTAAAAGTCTCACTTGCCCAAACTGGCACTGCCTTGGCTTAGGGTCAGACTGAACTTTTGGGTCCAACCTACAGTCTAAAGTGATTTTCTGGAAATGCAAAAGCCTAATTATCTGAAACCCCTCAGCCCCCTGGAGGAGCTAAAGAATTAGAAGTTGCTTAACCCACTCCCCGTTGCCAGTTTTCTTAAACATTAGCTCTGTTCCAGATATTTTTGTCTCTAACTAGCCAAGAAGGGAGAAGCACAGCCAACAACAATTTCAAAGGTTCGCCTTTTCTATGTAGGCCAAGTGCACAGATTTGATAGAATTCTGATTCATGCATCTTATTACATTCATTTTCATAGGAATCTGAAGGCCCTGTTCTCTTCCCAGCATGGCCCAGGCTGCCAGAAGCATTTGTCCACTTAGAAAGCTAATGTCTTAAACTACCAATGACTCTAAAACTGAAAAACTACCAGAATATTTGGCTCTTTTAGACATGCATAAGGCACTGAACAAAATAGATAGAGAACTTGGCTGAACTTTACTTTA
The DNA here is from genome assembly GCA_011680675.1 of Gymnobelideus leadbeateri. Taxonomy (NCBI): domain Eukaryota; kingdom Metazoa; phylum Chordata; class Mammalia; order Diprotodontia; family Petauridae; genus Gymnobelideus; species Gymnobelideus leadbeateri. Next base: position 2,400,636 of record WOXC01009109.1, read on the forward strand.
AATTTGCCAATCAAAACTTCAAAAGAGAGCCAAGTTGGCTATGAAACCTCCCACTCTGAGCCAGCTCTAATTATGTCAACAAGTAGTTCATGCTTAGCCCTTGTTGAGTCATGCACTCTCAGTTGATAGAAGAGTCTTAGGTGTATTTGAAGCCAGTGGTTGCCTATAGTAACTCCAGTCCATTTAAAACTGTTACTTGCAACTGCCTGATGACATCATAGCATTTCAGCTCTTCACTTTCTCCTGGGGTGTGTCCCCACTGTGTGCTTTGGATGAAAACAGTCTTTAGGCAGCCAGAGCCTAAATGAGAAACTCGTGGAGAAGTCAGTAAAAGCCGGTGTAAGGAAGGGTGCAGTACCAAGAGTCAAGAGGCTTGTGTTTTGAGTCCAAACTCTGATATTTACCAGCTGTGTGACCATAGGCAAGTCATTCACACTCAGTTTTATCATCTGTAAAAGAGGAAGATCACTGACCTTAAAGTCTTAACTAGGTGACCTTGAGAAGGTCACTTTCCCAGTTTCTTTCACTAGAAAATGAGGATGTTGGACTAGACAATTTCTCTTTTTCCTTCCAGGTTCAGAATTCTTTATTTTTTTGATTCTGTGTGATAATCATCTGGTACTACCAACCTCATGGAGCTTTTATGAGAAAAGCACCTTAGAAACATTTACACTCTCCACCTAGGAGTTGGTGGTATTGGCATGGGCACTGGAACTTACCCACAAGCAGAGTAAAGTAAAAGTGAATTAAGAAAACTGGGTCCAAGGTTCCCCAGTGGCATTTTCTAGCCATGGGAACTCAGGCAAAGTCATTTCACATTCTCTAAACCTCTGTCTCCTCCACTATAAGCATTAAGTGCATCAATTGATAAAATTAAAAAATAATTTTACTATGATTTACTGTAATTTCTCCTATCTGTGTAAATGCTCATTAAAATGCAAATAATTACAAGCAGATATTATAATTTTACTTTGAAATTAAAATGTTCATACTACTATATATTTCCTTTGCCTCATGGATGAAAAAAAAATGCAATGTATCAATTGACACACCTAGGTGTTTTGAGATATTCTTAATTTCTTGTCTTTCTTGTATTAACATGAGAGAGTTGGAATAAAACAGCTCTTGCAATATATAAAGTAATGTATTTGGAAGGACGGAGGGAAACAAGCATTTACTGAGGACCTACCATGTGTTAGGCATTGGACAACTATTCCTCTGAACCATCCTGCAGAGTCAATGCTGTTATTATTTCCCATTTTACTTTGGGGAAAATGAAGCAAACAGGGTAAATGACCTGCTCAGAGTGTAGCCAGATTTGAATGCCGGATTTCTTTACTCCACTGTGCCTACTAGCTACCTTGAAAAAAGACATTGTTCCTTTTGTTCTCACTCTTGACCCCCCCACCCCCCTCCCCCCCAAAAAAAACCCTGCTCTGAACCTAACTGCTCAATGAAAAGTGATTCACCAGATTTTCCTGATTGAAAGAATAAACAATAAATACTAGCCAATCTCCCCAAGTCTCAGTTTCCTCATCTATAAAATGGCACTAACAATATATTCATTTCATATCTCACATGAGAGCACTGTTTTATAAGGGCATTCATCATAGTGGGATTTGGAATTTTCAGCTCCTTAATGGCTAAGACTCATTCTTATCTAAACCCTTCATCTTGTCTTCCCCGCCTCCTCTCTCCATGCTGAGCACATGATGCATACTTAGTAAAGGTTATATTGTGTTGTATTACGGTGCATCACACTGGAGAGTCCTCCCAGATGGACCTTTCTAATCAAAATCTAGCCATTCCCATTTCAAACAATAATTTAGAATATTAAAATAAAATCTTCCGTGCCTTGAGATCTAACTGCATTTAGATCCATGGTAGCCGGAACATCTGGCAATTTGCTTTGAATCCTCCAATAGACTTTTGGGACATTTACATTATCCAGTTGAGGCTTTATATGGGGAGCCATCATTGTTGAACAAACAGGCTTTTAGCATATTTAAGTTAGAATACAAGTGACCTGTATGTTGGGAATGCTTCATAAGTGAAGCCTATTTTCCCCTCAAGGAGATAATCAAATTGAAAAGTAATCCCTAAAGGGCATGCTTTGTAAATTAGGAGGAGGAAAAATCAGGCCTAAGAAAGAGGCATGATAAAGAGCTATATTAAGCAGAAGAACCACTCTGAAAGAGAAAAGAAGCTCCTTGGTGTTTGTAAATTTGTGAATAAATCTGTTACAGAAATATTGGATTCATATTTAACTTGAAAAACAGGGACCAGCCTTTCATTGCGCCCTGCGAAGTTTGAATACGCTTTCCGTTGCTCTTCGTTATCTCAAATTAAATCTTAAATTGAGCTTGTGGTTCTGTGAATTAATACTCCGGCCTTTCAGCTCTTTTGCTGAGGTCATTCAAATCTAATGGTAGAAATGGTCACAGGGTCAAGCCTTGGTATGTAGAGTATAGAAATGTTTTAATGATGCTGGAAGATGTGTTTGCATTTTCTCCAGCGGGGCTGGGATGCACTGGTGAGCTGTGGGGAAGGTAGCTGATGATCACCCTCTTGTGTCCCTGGCCTCTCAGAACTGCCAAGTATGAAACCCTCCCCCAAATGACCCACAATCCCACCTTCAGCTTGGTGCTTTGAGCTGACAAATGTCACAAAATCTTGTTTCCTTAATTTTCCCAGATGTAGCTGCAAGTGTCTGTAAAAGTGATATAAAGTTAAAAGCCACAAAGATCTCTCTGTAATGTTATCTGGGAGCAGGTATCATTTGCAGTAACAATGTACCATCAATGTGGCTTTTAGCATAAACTCGTCTCACTGTCCTTTCTATTACTAAGATGTTGTTTGGTATCACTCCATCTTTTATTCTAGAACTATTGTGTCATGCTACTCCTAGCTATCTGGGGGGAAATGGGGATAATCTATGTCATTGGATCATCAGGAAGAAATGCTCTATAAACTTTAAAATGCTATAAGAACCAACCAAACTGGACTATTCTCCACCCCACTCCCCTCAGCCTGCCATCTCCTGCCAATTGCCCCCCATCCTCTGTGCCTAAAACACAGTAGGTGCATAATTAATGAAAGCTTACTGACTGATTCACTCATTTCAAAGTCCAGCTGAAATACTACCTCCTTCATGGAGCCTTCCCGATACCTCTCCCTCCTTGCTCATATTTCTTATACTACTTTTTCTTTGCCTTATCATAGTACATTTTTTAGCATACCTATGCATAGTCTATATATGTATGTGACCCTTTATAACCTAGCCCTCTCCTACCTTTCCAGTCTTTTTACACCTTACTCTATAACGTGTACTCCTCAATCCAGTGACACTGGCTAAGTTCCATAAACAAGACATTCCATCTTTTTGCTCTGGTCATTCTTTCTGGTTTTCCCCATACCTGGAATGCTTCCCCTTCTCCATTCTTCCTATTGACCTCCTTGGCTTCTTTTTAAGTTCCAACTAAAATCTCAGGGAAGCCTTTCCTAACCCCTCTTAATTCCAATGCCTTCCCTCTGTTAAAATTGTTTCCTATCTATCTTGTATACAGCTTACTTTGTATATATCTGTTTGCATGCTGTCTCCTCCCATTAGATTGTAAGTTGCTTGAGTGCAGGGGCTGTCTTTTGCCTCTTTTTGTATCCCTAGTACTTAGCACAATGCTTGGCACATAGTAATTGCTCAATAACTGTTTATTGGTTGATTGTATAAATGTCTTATCTCATATTATACTGTAATATTCTTGAACATGAGGGCTGTGTATTTTTTGTGTTGTTTTTCAATATTTTTTTATCTATTATACCTTGATAAAAACTATAATATCTAACACTTCTAGCCCAGTCACTCAAACATTGTAGACACATAAATAATTATGTAATTGAATGGATTTATACATTCAACAAACATTTATCCATCCCATACTATATTTAGAGTCCTCTGCTTTTTGGTGGAGGAGGTAATGAAATGAATGAGACCCTTATGGGGTTTGCAATTTAACAGGACAAATTTTATATATATGTGTACATATAGATGTGCATATACATGTAAATGAATATGAAAATGTTAATATAGTTTGGTTTAGCAAACATGCTAAGTACCATGCCAGGCACTAGAGATACAAAGATTAAAAAACAACAACAACAAACAAATGATTGCTTGTTGCTGCTGTCAATGAACTTATATTCTACCAGGAGGAAATATAACACATATACTTATGCAGTACCAGTACTAACATTATTTTGGAAACATAAAATGAATGACAACAGATTTAAAATCCATATTTTAACAATAACTGGGAGAACGTTAATGAAACATAACCTATCACCTCCAAGTAAGCTTCATCCAAAAGGAGGATTGGTAGATATTCTCAGTGTGCATAAGAAACAGATTAAAAACTTACAGAAAAACTTCAGGAACAAGCAGCCATCATTTCACAAAGTAATTGGCATATGACATTAGATTTGTCTAATTTAACCAAAATGGTTTACATCCAGATGGACCTGATAAGTGACTAAAAAATCAAAAGGTTATCTGAGGAAGATATTCACATGAACACAATTAACAAGATGGTTTCAAATAAGTATTGAAGAAATTAAGCATAAAAAGAGGGGCTTATGAAAGTAATTCAGGACTAGGTTATTGCCAACAAGAATTACAGAGAAATTTGTTCTTAAAACAGCCAGTCTTATGGATAAATATAGATTATACAAAGAACAGCAGAAATTATACAATGTGCAGCTTCAGATTGCAAAGATTTAGCACCTACTGTATGCCTTTAGCATTACCAAGTGGCTAGAAGCATGCACTGGAAGCAAATTAACAAATGATAAAGCCTTATATTCCATACTGTCCCTGAAAATTCAACAAGTAAATTGACATGAAATTGGAGAACATCACAGATAAATATGTTTCCCATAGTTTTCTAGACATAACATTTTGATCCATAAAAATTTAAGAATATTTTAAATATGTCACTATGTTGAATACTTACCATCTCCAAACTACCTGGAACAAAGAGCATTCAGTCAGTCAGTCAGTCAATAAGTGTTTATTGAGCATCTACTGTGTGCCATTGTACAAAGTGCAATATTTTAAAATATAGAGACCTGACCAAAATTTTTTAAAGTAACAAAAGGATATCATCCCAGTAATAAAGTGCTGTCCTGCCCCAAGGGAAAATGTGCATTATCCAATTTAGAGTACTTCTTAGGTATAACTTTTCTCTCATGTGAATCAGGAATACCAGGTGAAACATTATGAATCTGGCAGCAACCTTTAATAAGATGATGGATGCCACTTTTACCTCTCTAGAGATCCTCTGGGTGCCAGACTTAGCTGCCCATGAGAGGACACTATAGAATTACCTCAGCTTCATCTATATACTAGCTTCCAGAGCTCTGTGCCTGAAGTCAGGAAGACCTGAGTTCAATTCCAGCCTCAGACACTTTCTAGCCATGCAACCCTGGGCAAGTCACTTAACCCTGTTTGCTTCAGTTTTCTCATTTGTAAAATGAGTTAGAGAAGGAAACTGGCAAACCACTCTAGTGTCCTTGCCAAGAAAACCCTAGATAGAGCCATGAAGAGTTAGATATGGCTGAAATGACTGAATAACAAAAAGGCAGATCATGAGCCCATATTGGGGATGCCTTGTGTGTCTTTATCCAAGATACCCAGATAACAGCTCTCAAAAGCTTCATCTTAACTCTAAGGTTTTTGAAGACCACAATGACATCCAAGAGTCCAACCTTTGGGATGGCACAGTGTATAGAACACTGGGTGTTGAGTCAGAAAGACCTAAGTTCAAATCCAGCTTCAGAAACTTACTATGTAACCCTGGGCCAATCACTTAACTGCTAATTGCCCCCAGCTTCTTTATCTGTAAAATGGGGATAATAAAGCATCTACCTGTCAGAGTTATCATACAGATCAAATGAGATAATAGTTAGGAATGTAGGAGCTTGGAAGAATGGTGGTACCTTAGACAGAAAAGGGGAAGTTTGAAAGAGGGATGTGTTTCAAATAATGAGTTATGTTGTGGTCATACTGAGTTTAAGGTGTTTCAATGAGGTGAAGTTTTAAATGTCTAATTGAAATTTGGTGACATGGCACTAGAGTTTATGAGAAAGACTGACATACACAGATACATACATACATAGAACTATATCTGTGAGTCATCTGTATAGATATGATAATTAAACCCAGAGAAGCTAATGAGATCACCAAGAGAAGAGCAGAGAGAAAAGAACTCACTAATAAAGCCTTGGAGAACAAAGTTAGGGGGCATGATATGGATAAAGAGAAGAATCATGCTGCCTCAGTCCAATGCAAGTACTGGTAAAAACTTGTTTGTATAATTTGCTGAATTGGAAATTCCCAATAACCCTACAGGGCTCCTGAGCCTTAGTGATTCCATCTCGTCCACCTCCATTATCTTCTGTGCTTTGTATATTTCCATTAATCTACCAATTCTCTATACCCCTATTAATCTTGTCTAAGACCCTTATTTGATTTTTTTTCCCTTAAAGGGTTTTAAAATATTTAACCTCCTGCAATTCAGGGAGAAGCTTCTTCCCAACTCTCAGAGCCCATGTTGAATGTTTTCCCTTATGGCCATAAGAAATAAAACTATACTTTGACTAAGCTGAAAATCATAATACTCTGTATTAATTCTCTCAGCAAAATGTTTTCCCTGTATATTTATTTGACAATCTCATGAAATACAAGTATGACTATCATTGTCTGCATTTGCAACTCTGTGGCTCAGATAGGGCCAGTAAGTTGTTCATAGTCATAGGGACAGCAAGAAAGACTGGAATGTCAGATTTAAGGACTCTCCTCGCTGTAACCAAGAGCAGGCTTAGGAATAGGTAAAGTCTATCCTCACGCCATCCTGCTAATTATCCCTTTTTTTCCACACCTGTAAAAATAGCTTCATAATTTGTCCAGTTCTAATCCTATTCACAAAGGCATCCTTTCCCTCAGATTTCTTTTTTATTCTCTAATTTGGCTATTTTTAATTTTATATTAAATCGTGGCTTCCTAGGGATAGAAATGGGTGATATGGAGGATTTAGGGGAGTATAATCTGGAGCACTGTGAAAGTCAAATCAAATATATTAGCATTTATTTAGTTCTATTATGTGCCAGGTAATGTGCTTCATGTTGGAGATATTTGTTGTTGTCGAGTTGTTTTAGTTGTGTCTGACTCTTCGTGACCCAAATTTGGTATTTTCTTGGCAAAGATACTGGAGTAGTTTGCCATTTCCTACTCCAGCTCATTTTATAGATGAGGAAACTGAGGCAGAGTTAAGTGACTTTCCAAGGTCATCCAACTAGTAAGTTAGAGGTATAAAGAAAGATAAAAATCAGCCTTTGTTCTCAAGCTTGCAATCTTATTGGGAAGACAACATGAAAACAACTATATACAAACAAGATGTATATAGGACAAATTCCAGTTAGTCCAAGAGGGAATTAAGATTAGGGAGGCCTGGGAAAGATGTGTAGAAGGCAGCCCTTTGCACAGTGCTTGGTATATAAGAGGAGCTTAATAAATGTTTGTTGGGAGACAGCTAGTGAAAATGCCCAGGGTAAGAAATTGTATTATCATATGTGAGGAATAGCAGCTTGTCAGATCAGGACCACTTGATTTCGGAGTGTTAGAGGGGAGTGAGATATAAGAAGATAGGAAATCTAGGAAGAGACTGGGTCATGAAGGGCTTTAAAAGTAAACAGAGGGTTTTATATTTGTTCCTGGAGGCAATAGAGAGCTGGAGCTTATGACAGGGGTGGTCAGACCTGTCCTTTGGAAAGATCAACTGAGTAAAGGAGTCAGGAGAGTTGAGGTAGGCAGACCTCCCCAGCAAGCTGTGAAAATAATCCAAGCATGAGATGATAATGGGCTGTATCAGGCTGGAAGCAGTATCTTAGGAAAGAAGGAGGAATATCCCAGAGCTGTTACACAGGTAGAAATGATAAGACTTGGCAATAGACTGGATATGGGGGTGTGGGGAGTAGGTGAGAGAGTAAGGCTATATAGGTTTTGAGCCTAGAGGGCTGGAAAGATGAACAGCAATAGGGAAGTTAGGAAGAGATGGGTGCTGGGGGGGTGGGCAGTAAGTTCAATTCTGAACTATTGAAGTAGCCTCAGAAGAAAGGACCCTTCCTTCCCCCCACCCCCGGCCTTGCTTTCCCATTCTTTATTTAAAAAAAATTTTTTTTTTTTTTTTTGCTTTTTGGAGGGCAGTTGGGTTTAAGTGACTCGCCCAAAGTCACATGGCTAGTAATTCTGTCAAGTGTCTGAGGCCAGATTTGAACTCAGGTCCTCCTGATTCCAGGGCCGGTGCTCTATTCATTGCACCCATAGCCACCCCCTTCCCATTCTTTATTAAGGGATTGTTAGTGGGAGAGCTTTGCTCCAACCAGTGGGAGGTGGGAGTCCAGCTATTGTCTCCATCCTCGGCACTGCAGCGTTTCATGGAATCACTGGATCCTAGAGTTTAAAAGGGTTTTAAAGATTGTTTAGCACAACCCCTTCATTTTACAGAAAAGGAAATGAAGGCAAATAGCAGCTAAATGACTTCCCAAGGTCACATAATCCCTAAGTGGCAGAGCTAGAGCCCAGTTCTTCTCATTCTAAATATTCACTATGTACCTACTGTGTGCAGAGTCCTGAAAAAAAAAAAGATTAGACCTCTCCCCTCCCCATCCCCCAAGCCTGGTAGTGAGGGGACAGTCATGGATTAAAGACACTACTACACTGAACCTTTCTTTCAGGGATTCCCTGGAGATGAGGTGCCACTTTATAGAAAACCCACTCCTCTTGTTATTCTGTGGCGAGGGTTATTTTAGGCTAGGAGGTAGGTACACACACCCACAGCCTTATTAGGAGCCTGGTTGTGCATCTTTCAGCCTTGGGAGGTTCAGATTCCTGACATGGTGGGACAGAGTCTCAGTGGAAGATGTCAGGTCCTGAAGGAGAATTAGCTGCTGTGTGTCAGGTGCAAATTGCTGCAGGCATTGGCGACTGCAGGAGCAATTGTGTCTCTATTAGCTCCGGGGGCAATGAGGCACTAATGACACCCCTGCCAACAACAGAGGAGGCAGGTAGGTGACAGTGGGAAAGGGGGATGCAGACTAATCTAATGTGAACAGTCGTTGACATCAGTGATGGGGAAGGGCCTCCCTCAGCCTTCAGTGACAGGGGATGGGGGAGGAGAGGAGTGAAACTAGAGTCATATAATCAAAGATCAGTCTCAGGAGAATGGAATCAACCCTCCACGAGGTATGCAAATGGCTCAGCATCCTCCAAAGGAAAAGGGGTCAGATCGATCCTATTTCCCAGTGTGGGGCAGAGTAAAAGTTGAGGAGGTTATGCTGGGAGCGGAACCTGTCTAGTATAGGGGGATGGCCAACTGTGGAAGTGCCAGACAGTGGGCTAAGCTCAGCAGTTGGGAAACACTCAGGGCAAGTGTGTGAAGGAGGGTGGTATTTGAACAAATGACCCCTTCTGGCTACTTTGCAGAAATAATGCATTTTGTATATTACTCTATGTATTTTCCTAGTGAGATGCATTGATTTACACATCCATAGAACTCCAGAACCAGCAGGAAGCTTTAGAGATCACCTAGCCATCATCTCATTTTACAGAAATGGAAATAGTAATAATTGTTCACTTATATAAAGTGCTTTTTGGTTTATAAAACATTTTATGTACACTACCTCATTTGAAACTCATGGCTCTTGAAGTAAGTAGTGAGAGTATTATTAGACCCACTTTATAGATAAGGAAGCTGAGACTTCAATTTAAGTGTTTTAATCCACAGGAATAGAGGGAGTCAGTTTCAGAACCAGGTCTTTTGTCTCCAAGGCCAGGGCTCTTTACACTGAGCCTAGTGAAACCCTGTAAAAATCACTTTATGAACTCTACTTTTCTAAGAGGAAGTAGAGATCTACCAAGGTGAAGTTACTTTCTTAGGGTCACTGAATCAGCTAATGACTGAGCCTTTACCAGAATTCACTTCTTTTTTCCTACCATTCCTGTGCAGTTTCCACAACAAAATGGAGACAAGGCTAATGAAGTCAAGCCCTGTGTTTCCCAAACATTATTGGAGAAGAGAACAGGAAACATCCTGCAATGTGATAGATGCAGAAAGGGCCTGGGGCTGGATTCAGCTTACTCTAGTGTGAGCTTGGAGCCAACCACTAAATAGCCAGATGAGCAGGTCCCAAGAAAGATTTGAAAATGCTACAACACTGCACATTGTCAATTTTGTTTATGTTTACCCTTTTCCTCCTTATAGTGTATAGAAACTGTCCAAAGCCTAATTTGAGCTTGAGTGGAGCTTGGGAGGAAATGGGTATATTCATTGGAAAGAATATTTATTATAGTATACAATACAGGTGAACTCCATGAGGTCTCTAGCTAACCTGGAAAGCTTTTAATGATCAGTTGTTCCAACAAGTCATTCTGCCCAAGCCACAACATTGATTGGTTTGCATTTTGCCTTTTATTATTGACTCTGCCAAACCCCTCACAATCACAGAATAGCAAGATTGAAGTCCCGTGGGGCTAGAAAGAATCCCAAAGGCCATTTAATTCAAACCATAGATGCCCAGTGATCCCTTCATTTCATCCCACCTCCACCTGACTGACTCTTCTTCTTTCAGTCTGAAGATGCCAAGACTAGTCAGCTGGGGTCTAAAAAGATAGAGACAGAATAATAAAAAATTAAAAGAGATGGACTCTGATAAAAGCCCATATAGTAAGGATAAATATAAAGTCCTACATTTGTTTTTGTTTTTGTTTTTGCCTTTTGGAAGGCAATTGGGGTTAAGTGACTTGCCCAAAGTCACACCACTAGTAAGTGTATCAAGTGGCTGAGGCCTCATTTGAACTCAGGTCCTCCTGACTCCAGGGCTGGTGCACTATTCACTGCACCACCTAGCTGCCCCAAAGTCCTACATTTGTACTTAGAAACTCAGCTAGCCAAATATAAGATTGAAGAGGATTGGGTAAATTGAGTTTATGTGAGAAAGAACTAATGTGTTGATTGAACTATGAATTCAATGTGAGTCATCAGTATGGCATGGCAACCCCACATGCTCACCTGCTTTTATTCAGCATTCATATCTAAAGCAAGGAAGGTGGTAATCCTGCTGTCCACTGCTCTCAATAATGTGGCAACCACTTACTTCTACAAAGCACATTTATTAAGAACACCAAGAAGCCAGAGCATATTCAGAGGAGGGTGACCAAGATGGGGAGGTGATTTGAACCCCTGGAGAAGAGAAGACGGTATATTAAACTAGCGGTTTGGAAGATGCTTTGGGCTTGTGGTGCTTGGTCCTAGAAGCCAGAACTATGAACAGCATGAAAATTTCATAGAGGCAGATTTCAGACTCCGTAGAAAGAAAATCTGTGAAACAGTAGAAAGGGATACTTCTGGAAATAGTGGGTTCCCAGGGGTATGCTAATAAATATTTAACAACTGACTATCTAAGGGGAGGAGAATTAAACATAATATTCTTTTATATTTTACCTTCATTATTAACATTTTCCCCATCTCTTTCTCAGGCCTAGATTTTGAACAAAACAATAAACCCAGCCCTGATTTGTAGCACTTGGTGATTTCTGAGGTAGAAACGCTCATCTTGAAAAATTTAACAATCAGCACTCACAAGCCAGTATGAGCTGACTCCAAGATACCATTGTGGATTTCTCCACATGGGAATCCACTTGTCAGAGTTGATTATGAGGATTCCTCTTTAGGTATCCCCTAAAGTCCCTTCCAATTCTGAGATTCTATGAATCTTTTCCTATAGAGTGGAAAAGTACCACATCTTTGAGGTTTTCATTGCCTTGTTTCCTAGATGTCAGGAATGGAAGGTAAGGAGCAGGCTTAGGATTGGTGGTATCTACCACATTAAGATCTTGGGATACATGATGTATTGCATTTTTCTGTGCTGGTAATAGAAATGATGTCTTAGAAACTCCTAGTGTACAGAAATCATTTCATCCTCTAATCACTGTTATGATGCTTTCTGTCCCTGCAAGAATGTGTTCCAGATTTTAGTCCAAGAGAAAGCCATGGAGGGACAATCTAGAACTCATAAGATAACCAGTCCACTTAGCAAGAATGAAAGATAGCAAGAAAATGGACTCTGTAACAGTGGTCTAAAGCTGAGGAAGTCAGCAAAATCTAAATCAAATAAAGACTACTATAAAGGAATCAGGGGACATGGCAGGCGGCTCTTTGAGACACTCTTTGTTGGTGTCAGTATGCACTATGTCCTCTCCTCTCCACAGCACTGTATCAGCATTGACATCTGCACGAGACCAAACTCCTACCGATTAATCCCCTGGCCCTACGCTGGGACCACAGTCACTTCTGAAACTTCTGAGGTCGTATCTTGATTCCAGGCCCCCAAGCTCTGAGCGGTACCTGCTTGGATGGTAGCTATGAGCCAGATTGAGAAAAAACCCAAGGGCTGCATAAACCGCCTACGGAATAGTCATTCCCTGACTGATCACTGGTCGAGAGGTGCACACATGAACATACAGGCTTAACCCTGGCAATATGATAATAAACTAAAGACAGTCCAGCCACAAAGAGAGGAAGGGCCTATCTTACTTCAGAAACACCTGTTGATGAGCTCTATTTTCCAGTCTGACAAGCATGAAAAACACCCAACCACTGTGTGTGCCTCAGCCCAGAGTGATCTTTGCAGCCTCAGACAGGAGGTTGCTGGAGATTCTAGACAAAGAAGCCTTCCATATTTGCATACCTGCTATAGTGCCATTGTGATAACTTGGTTAGTTTGCTTTAATTTGTACCATTTTCCTGACTGTTTTCCAGGCCTATTATGATGCCAACTAAAGAGATGGGGTCTTACAGATCACAAAATGTTTTTCTCACCATGACCTTGGGAATGCAAGCATTTTTACCTCCATTTTATAGATAAGGAAAATGGGACTCATAGTTCTTTTGGCCTGCCCACATTCCGCTAGCTAGAAAGTGTTGAATCTAAGATTTGATTCCAAGCCTTCTGACTCCAAATCCCATGGTCTTTCTACTAGATCAGTTTGCCTCTGTTCATAGTAAAACACATCAGGATGGCTGCTGGGTAAGAAGTCAAGACCCCAGTCACTGTATCTATACCAATTTGACATGGAATACTATAATATAGCATGTTAATAGAAAGGTTTCTCATTCAATCATTTCAGTTATGTTCAACTCTTTGTGACCCCATTTGGGGTTTTCTTGGCAAACATACTGGAGTGATTTGCCATATCCTTCTTCAGCTCATTTTACAGATGAGGAAACTGAAGCAAACAGGGGCAAGTGACTTGTCAAGGGTCACACACCTAGTAAATGTCTGAGACCAGATTTGAACCCACAAAGATGAGTCTTCAGGCCTGGTACTCTAGGTACACCTTGCTACCCCTAGTAGAAAGGTACTGATGTAAAATGCACCTTTGCATGCTAGAAGGCACCTGGGTGGTACTAGCAAGGATGCTCTTGAATAGTCATGAACTAGATTTGGACTGATCTATATAACATGTTTACTACCTAACTCTACTAAGAAGATGGGGTTTAGCCCAGGACTCTGCCCATTTTAGCAGAAGCTCTTCCTACTTTAATGGCCACCATAATAACAACCATGATATTCAAATGAAATAAATGATGCTTTCCTAGAGGTACACACAGTTCTTTTACCAGAGAGACACTATGCTTCTTTTTCACCTCACCAAGGTATTTCTCCTTCCAAGGTCAGTAAATTAAAGCTTCATACAATCGAAAAATTGAATCTTAGCCCATCTATTTTCCTAACACAATTTCTTCAGTGCCTATTGGTGCTGACAGTTTTGGTGAGAGAGCTCTGCGTGCTGTTCAGTTTTATTTGACAGTGTGGGACAGCTCTCAGTGTATTGGAGGGAACATCTGAGCACCAGCAGCCCCCTGGGACCTAGAGATTTCTTTACCTCTGTGCCCTCATAAATGGATACGTCTGTCCTCTCCAAAGAAATGCACTCTTTCCTCGCCATTCTTCCTCTAACTTGTTCTCTTTATTTTAATTATTTATAAGAAATATCATCCCAATCATTGGAAACAAATTTTTAGTACTTTGAAACCAAGTGCTTATGAGGCATATTACACAATTGTGACAATTATACCATTGGTAAGAATGGGGCAAGATTTTAAAGGAAACAGCCTCGCAAAGAGCCCTGGACATGAGGTCAAAAGACTTGAGTTCAAATCCAGGCTCTTTCACTTATTAACCATGTGGCTTTAAGCAAATAATTTTTCTGACCTTCTGTTTTCTGTAAAATGAAGGCATTGGACACCAGTGACACTTTTAGCTTTAAAATTGAATAATTCTGTCATTTTATATCAAGATGAACTCTAGAGATGGATTTTTTACATATTCCTTTTCCTTTTGGAGTCTTAGTTTTTTCTTTCTTTTTTTAAAATTAGGGTATTATAATAAATAATTTCCAAGTCCACATCTAGCTCTCACATTCTGTGGTACTATGGAATGACAGCACAAACAGGTAGCTAATGACATGGAAATTTCTGAGGACACACTTCCTAGAGCTGCTCACTCCAGCCCTGGAATTTATAACTTGCTGCTTTCAGGACTTCCCCTTTCTCCACATCTATAAACTCCAATGGCTCCCCTTCATATATATTACTCCCCTCCAGTCACTCTACAGTTCAGTTAAATACTCTGCTTGTGGCTGTTTGCACACAGCAGTCCATCCCTAGTGTCTATTTTCTTTGTGCTAAATCCTGCTCTCTCACCCCAACTAAATGCCTGGAATTCACTCTCCATCTCCAGTTTTTATTCTTCCTTTATGTGCAGAAGATGAAATTTGCCCCCCATTCCCTAAAAGAAAATGAACTTCTTTCTGCTTCCTTTGGCAAAAATAACCTACTTTGCTTTATTGTGTGGAGCAATAATTAACGCAAACTAAAGCAGGTCCTATGTCCTGCATATGAGGGTAGCACAGGAATACATATTCAGCTTTGGGAAACCTGGCAGTGGGATGTTTGTAGGTCAAAAAATACCATCCGTTCTGCTGTAGATATGAAAGATGAATAGGAACAGCTTATGGTCCTTGTACTTAATGGGATGACTTCTTCTGAGAGGCATATACTCAGATTTAACTAATCTGAGGTGTCTCCATCAACATCTATGGGGTATTTAAATAATGGGTAGATGTATAAAGTGAAATATAAAAAGGTTTCCAGCATCTGTGTTTATGTGTGCATGTGTGTATATGTCTCTATGTATGTGTGCATATGTATGTATAAGAAAGTAGTATACTTAATAAGACATCTCTGTATATGTCCATTGAATTTAGGTCTTAGTAGTTCTCAAATTTTGAAAACTTAACTTTATTGAGAAGTTTATGGGTTGTCATCAACAGAAGCTCAGTAAATGAGAAATGGAAATTCTCAGGAGAGCCATGAATATGTAGTATTAGTTGGCAGATAAAATAACATTTTCAAAATATAAAATCTGGTGGCCAACAATATAGCCCTATAGGTTACTACAAGAGGTTCATTCTTGTCCTATTTCCATATGCTTCATGTAATATTGGGGAGAGATCACTGGATTTGATGTCTGAAAAGCTGTCCAAAAGCGGAATATGATGGCTTGGGAGGTGTTGAGTACCCCATCATTTTGAAGTACTCAAGAGGAGACTGGATGACCATTTGTTGAGGATTTTATAAAGGATTTCCTTCTTCCCTTTGGGGATAGATTAGATGATGTATAATGTCTCTGTCAGCTCTGAAATGCCATTATCTAAGTTCTAAGTACTAGTTCTAACCCTACCACTTATTTTCCATATGTAACTCAGATTCATGGAAATTAAGTAATCTTGTCTGAAATTTTGCAAGTATATTGTGGTAAAACCAAGACTAGAACTGAAAGAATATAGAAATTCAGAGTATTTTTATTAAAAGTTTAGCATGCCAAGAACAGTTATTGTTTACTAGTTCCACTTAATAAAAAGCAATTGAAATAATGAGTGTCAGGTTTGTCTTCCCTTCTGGTCATTACATTTTATAAAGGACCTCAATAAGTGAGAAAATGTTTAGAGGATTGTGACCAGGGTGGTAAAACACCTTGAGATCCTCATGGGGAACAGTTATTGGAAATGGATATGTTAAGCCTGGAGAAGAGACATCAAGTAGTGATAATGGTCTACAAGTCATTGAAGGGTTGTCTTGTGTAAGAGAGATTAGGATTGTTCTGTTTGACCCATGAGGACAGAGCTGAGAGGAGTAGGTAGAAATTGCAGAGGGGCAGATTTAAGGGGAAACCCCCTAACAACTTATGGCTTGGCCATGTGACCTCCAGAGGAAATGAATCCTCCTTCCTTTATTTAAGGTCTTCAAGTGAAGGATGGATGACTACCTTCTAGGGATGTTGGAGAGGGCATTATTGTCCTGTATTGGAATGGTTTAGACTGGTTAGCCCCAGAGGCCACTTCCAAATGTGAAATTCTGTGATTCTGATTCTGAGCAGTTATCAAACATAATGATCATGGACTAGCTAACTGAAACTTAATTTATATTATCTTTATGTGGAGATGAAGAACTTTTCAGTTTATTTGACTTGCAAACAACCAGCTTACAGATAAGTTGTACAGATAAGCAAGTGACCCAATTGCAGGTACCTAATAGGCTTCTGAGCAGAAATCACACAATAGTAATTACAATTACAGAATTTTAGAGATAGAAAGAACCTCACAAATCATGGAATCAAACCTATACTTGAATAGGAACTCCATTAACATGTTACTGACAGGTGATCCCAACAGCCTTCGCTGGGAGATCTCCATTTATTAGGAATTCTCCTATTTCTTAAGGCAGCCCTTTCCCCTTTAGGTAGCATGGCCCAGCAGGATTTTGGACATGAAGTAAAAAAAAATCTCCATTTTGCCTCTGATCTTTACCAGCTATGGGTAACCTATCTGAGCCCCAGTTTCCCTTTTTTTAAAACATTGGGATAATATCTTTGGCATCTTCTTCACAGTGCTGTTCTATGGATCAAATGACCTAGTGTGTCCACAGCCCCTTACAAACCTTGAAATGCTATGTAAATATCAGCTATTAGCATTTTCTTGACATAGAGTTAAAATTCAGCCTCTCTGTCACTTTCTCTATTCCTGCTAGTTTTGTTACCTGTAAGTAAGGAGAATGAGTAGACATTCTCTCCATCCAGGGATGGAGAGCCTGTGACTCTAAGGCCACATGTGTCCTTCTAGATTTTTAAGTTCGGCCTTTTGACTGAATCCAAATTTGTTCTGTAAAATTTGGTTTCAGTCAAAAGGTCTCACTTAAGGACCTAGAAGCCTACATGTGGTCTCAGGGCTGCAAGTTCCCCACCCCTCATACTTCTTCCACACTACCTGTCTTCAGATACATAAAGACAGGTATCTTGTGAGTTGCCCCCTGCTTCCACCCCATCTTCTCTTCTGCAGGCTAAACATTTTTTCATTCCTTTTGTCTTTGTATCTCTAGTGCCCATTCCCTTGCATGTATGGTTGTTGTTCAATCATTTCAGTCATGTCCAATTCATTGTGACCTTGTTTGGGGTTTTCTTGGCAAAGGTATTGGAGTGGTTTGCCATTTCCTTCTTCAATTTATTTTACAGATGAGGAAACTGAGGCCAGCAGAGTTAAGTGACTTGCCTAGGGTCATATAGCTAGTAAGTATCTGAGATTGGATTTTAACTCAGATCTCCCTGACTCCATCCAGCACTCTATCTACTGGACCATCCTAGCTGCCCTTATCTTGCATAAAGTAGGCACTTAATACTGCTTATTGAATTGAACTGAAATTCTAGACCTTCTGCCTCTTTTAATGCAGCCTAGGATGTGATTAGCTTTTGGGACTGTCACATCACACCATTGTCTTACATTCACTGTTTACTAAAACCCCCAGATTTTTTTCAAATACTCCTTTGTCAGACTGTGTCTCATCATTCCTGTACTTGGGAATTAAAAAGAAAAGTCTTAGATGTAGAAATTTGCATTTATTCTTCCTGCATTCTTTTTTATTCTGGCTTGTAGAGGTCTTTTTGTATTTTCACACTGTCGTGCAGTGTGCTGGTTATCTACCATTCAGAACTGACCTTTGTGCCTTCTGTGTCTTCACCCAAGTCACGGACAAAATTAGTGAATGGTTTAGGACAAAGGACAGGTCCCCGAGCCCTCAGTATAAACCAAGTAAAATCTGCTTTGTTAGCTCTGAATACAGTGAACTCAACTGTCATTCAGTCTACTTCTTTCCATACTGTTAAAGAGTTAGCATGAGTAACTTGGTCTAATGTTTTGCCAAAATGTAAGTACTCTAGGTCTACATCATTCCCCTAAAATGCCAGTTTATTTATTCTGTCACAATAAATGAGGTTAGTCTAGTATAATGTGTTCTTGGTGAAATGATTACTTTTAATAATCAATGCTTCCTTTTATCATCACTTTAATAATGCATTCTAGAATTTTGGAATAGAATAGGAATAGAAGTTCAGCTCACTAGCCTACAGCTTTTTTATTCCATCCTCTTCTTTAAAAAAAAAATTAAAAAGCAGCACCACTCTTCCCCTTCTTAGCCCCACAGAACTTCTCATTGTCTCCAAGGTCCTTCAAAAGTCACTCATAGCTCAACCATCCTGAAGTTTCCAGATCTCCCCAGAGTCTCTGTTTCTCTAGCATATTTTAGAGCTAACAAACGTGGCAGCGCAAAATTGCATATTCAGATTGTTCTATTGATTTTTTTAAAATGACCTTGAGTATGCCTTCCATGAAAATAGAGAGATCAGTATAGTTACAGCTTACTCATCTTAGTTAAAAAAAAAATCCTTTCTGGACCATATGCATAGTAGCAGCCTTTGGCTACAGAAGCTCAGTCCTATTCACTTATTCCCCAGTAGGCTTTGATGAGACTCAGAAGTATCCATTCGAAGCTGATATGAAGTATAGTAATGACCAGAATGGGAACAGTATCTAATGAGAGTCTGACAGTCTTCAGGGTATGTGTGTTGGAGAGAAGGGTAAATCAAAACAATTCTACTTCAGTATTCTCATTTTTTTTTTTAAAGCAATTGGGGTTAAGTAACTTGCTCAAGGTTACACGGCTAGTCATTATTTATGCGTGGGTGCTCATTTTCTGAGGCCGGATCTGATCTCGGTCATCCAAACTCCGAGGCCGGCGCTCTTACTCACTGCGCCACCTAGCCGCCCCTTTAGGGCAATTGGGGTTAAGTAACTTGCCCAAGGTTACACGGCTAGGTTTTTGTTTGTGCGGATTAAGTGTCAGAGGCCGGCTCCGAACTCAGGTCCTTCTGATTCCAGGGCCGGTGCTCTATTCACTGCGCCACCTAGCCGCCCCTCTCATTTTTCTTAACCTTAATAATGTCTTACTTTTCATCCATGTAGCTGAATGACTATCTTCTGTCTTCACCAGGGCTCTCTGAAAACTCTTCTGATTCAGAACAGGACCCACAAGTTTTATTTAGTTTTGATTCAGGGAGAGATCAGAGTATATAAAAGAGCCCATTTAGAATAAATAGGCTTTGAGACTGACCCACTGGTCATCTGGGCTTTAGGAGTATTAGACCAATCCAGAACCATACCTAACCCTCGATCTCAAGTTATAAGACTAGTCCCAAACTTTCTACCACCACCCCCCCCACCTCATTTTTCCATAAAACTCTTTATCATTCTGATATTAGGTCCCTTAAACCAGTGGTCACAAATAGAAATAAAGGTAGAAATGGAGTGGCCAAAAATCTCTAGTTAAGGATCCTGGATGCATAGTTACTTAGTTTGAAAAGGTAATGCTATCTCTTTTTCATTGTATTTTGTTGTTGTTGTTGTTGTTAAATATTTCTCAGTCAAGTTTTAATTTGGTTAAGCCACACTCCACTCAGGAATGTTGCCAGTTTTTGACACCTCTGACATAAACTAAGCACAATTTAAATGTGAACTCCCTAAACCTAGTATGTCAAATTTAGTTCTGGTCTCCACATTTTAAGAAGGATGTGGGAAAACATGGGTTAATACAGAGAAGGAATATCAGTATGACATAGAAAGTGAAGGTCATGTCATATGGAAAATGATTAAAGAAATTGGGGATGTCCAGTCTGGACAGGATTGGATTTCAGGGCAACATGTTAGCTTTGCTCAGATATTTAGTGTTACCTTATTAAAGAGGTATTCCACTTGTTCTGGTTGACCAAGAGAGCATAATTGGGGGTGATGGATAAATGTTACAGGACCGCATATGCCAGCTTCATATTTGGAAAATCTTCCCAATAATTAGTGCTATTGAAAAGTATAGAAAGGGTTGCCTCAAGCAGCAGTCGATTCTCCATTACATCCAGTGTTCAATTGAAGACAGTGATGTTGGAGAGGGGAACCCTGTGTAGGTTTGGGTGGGGTCTCAGAGGTCCCTTACAATACTGAGACTTGGTTCTCACTTTCTCCAATCTCCAGTTTTCTTAAAAGTCCTTCTCCCTTATTTCTTGTTGTTTTTGTTTAGTTAAATACTTATTCCCAAAATGTGCCAAAGGATTTATTACAATAAAGATAAATTCATGAAAATTTGGTTGAATTTCAAGTTATTAAAGTTATTTTTTAAATGTCATTATTTATCTGTTTGATTACATAATGTTTGTTTTTTTTTAATCTGGCACAAATCAAACTTTCTCTGTGGTAGATTCTGTTCAGCATCAGAGCTTCTGTTAGTCCTTCCTTTATACCTTTCTTATTTCTCCAGAGTCCATCGTACAACTAATGATTTGGGGGTAAGGTGTGAATTACCCAGACCTTAATGTGGTAGACACCAGAGTACCAAATATGCTGGAATTTCACACACACACACACACACACACACACACACACACACACCCAGGGCCAAGGCTACAATGGCTGAGGAGTTAGGGGAGAAGGGAATGGGGAAAAAAGGAGATGTGGAGTGACTCAGAAGATGGAAAGAAAAATGGAAGGAAAGAAATCAAAATCACACTAAAGCCCAGAAAATATAAAATGAGAATTTCAAAAATTGCTGGGGGTGGAGGAGGGAAGGAATCTGAGAAAACCCCAAAATGCTTAGCTATATGTAAATGGTTTTTTATTATGACTTCTTGGCTCTGCCTGAAAACTTGAGCTGCATAAAATGTCACTTGCTCTTATCACGGTTCAGAGAGATTCCCTTTCAGCTGAAGGTTCATTTTCATTTCTTCCAACATTTGGAGAAGTGAGCAAGGCAGTGACTCCTTTCTTTCATAATTCTCACCAGAAACTTGCCTTTCTCTGATGTGTTTCATGTCACTTCATATGATAGTACATCAACGCAATTCAGTGCAGCAACTGAACCAAAAGTCATTTAAGTCAAAAATGGACAAATATGGCCATCATTCATAAGGCCTTTGACATCACTCCAAGCCAGAGTACACTCTCAGTGTTTCTCATCTTAGTAATGTAAGAGGTGAGCTTTCCCCTGACTTTGGAGATCTAACTGGCTTAGTGGTTCCTGCCTAAAGACCATTTTCAAATAAAGTGTCTACTTTTTATTTTCTCCTAAGGTAGCTTAAAAGAAAAGAACTAGAAAGACTTCAGAGTTCACCTCATAGAACCTCCTCATTTTCTTGAGGCTTATAAAGGGGAAATGACTTACCCAAGATCACAGAATCATTTTATGTCGGAACCAGGATACAAACCCTGCTCCCCTCAGTCCTAGTCCAGTATTCTCTCCCTTATACCACAGATAAAGAAATAGGTCTGGAGACATAAAATTACATTCATTCCCAGAATCACACAACCATGCAGTTTTGCTTTGTTTTCCCACTATGCTTTATTGTGTTGCATTCTGGGAACCAAAACACTGGATCTGGAAGCCAGTGAATGAATGAATGGCTGAATGAATGAGGGAGTGTTTGAATGGTGCAGTGAGTTGGAATCTACCCCTTTCCCCCATATACAGGTGAATAAAATAAGAATCTAGGTGGCTATCTAGAAACTTGGGAAAGCTCAGTTGTTAAACTCAATGGGAAAAGATAGTCCTCGTTTTTCTTTAGGTTGTGTTTTCAGATTAATCTGAGTCATGCCTTAAAGAAGCTATTCTTCAGTCTTTTTGTCTCTTCTTCCTGTCTCTCTCCTACTCCTTTTCCTCCCCCACACCCCAAGGTCTTATTTGTTGTGGGGAACCAGAGCCCAGCCCCACTAGGAGGCTGCCTTAGTTGGAGGATGGGCCCCAGGTATTCACAGAACGCCCATTTTATGCAGCAAATCTGGAAGTCAGCACCAAGCACTTTGAATAACAAACCGGAAACCCACTCTCTAAACCACAAGGTACATGACGCTTTGGCACTGTTGGGCACAGGCAAATGATCCTGAGAGGAGACAACACTAGGATAGAATCCTTAAGCCATTTTCCCTTTCCAGAGGATTAGTTGTGGGAGAGGTGGACAGAGGAGGCACTGTGTTTTACAGATTGATAATTAGTGACAGCCTTGTCTGAATTTACACTAATAGAAGTTTACATTTCTGTAGACTTTTGAGGTTTTCTAGGTGCATGGATATTGTTACAAATGAAAAGTCTGGGGTCCAAAGTAATTAAGAAATGGAGATCATCATATGTTGCAAATAGCTTTGCTCTGGATTTAAATTTGAATCCAGGCTCTCCTCACTACCTAAGGCAAGTCAATTGATTTCTCCAAACTTCAGTATCACCAACTATAGAATGGGAGAAGTGGGGTTGATGAGATGGTCTCTCATGTCCTGCTGGCTCTAAATCTGGCATCATATGGTCTGTATTTATAGAGCTAGGAAATATTATGTCCAGAATTGGAGCCTAGTTATGCTGATTCAAGTGATCTTTCTACTCACTTCTACTACCCACTTTTCAATCAATACATTTAGTTCCCCTTTTCATTTTGCTTTTGCTCCATATTAGCAACAGGTGGACTTTGCACGTTCTCCAGAAGATAGAAAGTCCATTTATCAGTATGTGCAATGAAAACAACACTAGTTTTGAGGTCACATAATCTAAGTTTACATCTCAGCTCCTTGAGAGCTATGTGATCTTGGTCAAGAGCCAGAGGTGTGCTGAAGCCATCTTGAATCAGTTTTCATGAAAGCTAGTTGTTAAGATTCTCATTGTGACCATTTACACCTCAGAAAGCAACAAACACTACCAATCAGAATGTTTTTCTTATTGTTTTCTTGATTGTCTAGACCCAAGAAAATGTTAATGATGCAGATTAAATTTAAAAGTATCTTAAGATCATTTACCACACCCCTCCACCCCCACCCCAAAGCCTATTGTTCTGGGGACAATTGGTGTCACATTGGTTAGAGGATTGGGCCTGGAATCAGGCGCAATGGAATATGTGAGTTCAAATGTGACCTCAGACATTACTAGTCCTGTGACCCTGGGCAAGTCACTTAACTTCTGTTTGTCTCAGCTTCCTCAACTATAAAATGAGGATAATAACAGCACCTACCTCTTAAGGTTGTCCAGAGGATCAAAAGAAAAAAAAATGTATAAAACAGCACTTCATACAATTCTTGGAACATTGTTGGCACTTATATAAATGCTTACTCCCTTCTTTTTGTTAAACGTTTACCCACACACCCCTAGATGTTACTCCTCAGGGCCTCAGTTTTCTGTCTTTGTAAAACAAAGTAGGGGAAAGGCCACCCCCAGGATCCTTTCCAGAAATAACATTTGATGATTGTAGCAGGAGACAGCAGAGTAAACAATAAAAAAATTGGTAGAGTCTTCTGTTCTAATGCTAGTTCCTATCCTAGCTTTGTGACAATGTTCAGGTTACTAAATTAAATTTTAGTTTCTTCTTATGTAACATGAGAATAGTAATACCTGGCATACCTTCCTGAAAATTGTGAGACCCAAATGGAATCATGTATGGAAAGCATTTTACAAACATCACAGCATTATATAAAATACGAGATATTATTGATATAGTGTAAAATCCTTTCCAGTATTAGCATTCATTGCTTATGTTTCAAGGTTTCTTCCATTTCTGCCATTCTCAGGTCTCTGATGTAAGGGCCACTTCAGCTCTAAATCCTTTCATCATATAGTTTAAACTTGGTGATTAAGAGACAGTGATGAAAAAAAAAATGGATCAAATATATTGGCCCCTGAACCACTGGCACATTGTGGACAACCAAAAGACAAGTATTCATTTTTATATTCATCACTATGGTTCCCCCAAATTACCACCTTTCTGTTCTTTATTCTAACAGGTGTTAAGGTTTCTTACTAAATATCATGTTTGGTTGCTAATTGACCTATATTCCACATTGATTGTGCATATTTATCTTTTAATTTCTCCATGAACATATTCCTTGGGTTACTGATGTGTGCTAGAGAGGAGGACAGATTGCTCTTGGACATGATTGTCAGGAGGAGGCCAGAGAAAGTACAGTTGCAACTGAAGTCATGTATGAATCTACCAAAGATGGAGTAACATGTGCAGAAGAATGTAGCCTTGTTCTTCAGCAGGTCAGGAATGAACAGACCTGTAGCTCTCCTAGATGAAATAAACTGGACTTGGAGACAAGAGGCCTGAATTTGGGTTCTAGCTCCCCAACTCAGGTGACCTAGACAAGCCATTTCTGCTCATTCATCTGGGCCTAGATTAAATTCTGACACATAGTACGTGCTTAGAAAATATTGTTGATTGATAGGACAAACTGTTAAATGGGGATAACAATGCACACACTACCAATTTCACAAGGAAAGTAAGTTGTAACCCTAAATGCGCCTCTATAAAAATATGATGTCATTCCCATCTAATTCAACCTCTCATTTTACAGAAAAGGAAAGTGAGTCTCATTTCTTCTTTTGTTAAGATTGAAATAACTATGTTTGAACTACCCTTTTCAGAGTTATTGTGGTTGAAGCACTTTTTTCATTTTAAAATTATTTAAAAATGGAATTATATTAATCCAATCCATCAGATATGGATTCATTGTTTACTATATGAGAGACTCTGTCCTTGGAATTTATGGTATCAAGATTTAAAAAGAAGTTGTGTATATAAATCCCCCATATATAGATGTGTATGTATGTTTATATATACACATACATGTATGTGTATATATAAATACATATGTGTATGTGTATATACATAAATTTCTGTGTATGTTAACAGATACACATGTGTATATGTATTTATGTATGTATATGTGTGTTTAATTTGCTTTCATGGTTCTTAATATTAAGGAGGAGTGACAACACATATACAGACAACACATAATATACACATAACTATAATACAAGAAGGAAGCACTTCTTTGTACAGATGAAGAAACCGTGAGTCGAAGAGACAAAGCCCTATGACTCCAAATCCAGTGATCTAGCCATAATTCCACATGCTTGTGAAGTGTAGATATTAGAAGAGACATGAAACTAAAGGGTTAAAAGAAAATTACGACATCAAACCATGACACAAAATCATGCTTGTCCCACTAGGGGGTGGTTTACCAAGAGGCTACCTAGTCCTTCTGCAGTCTAAGGTCAGACCCCAAAGCTTGTTCAAAGACTTGATCATAATGTTAGGGAATTTTCTTTTCGTAAATCATTCCTCTTTTTTGGCACTGCAAAAATGTTTCCATTAACTAGAGACTTTAATGGAGAGCATTGCTTTGTTACTGCCAGTTACTGCAACAATCAGTTACAAAACAATAAACAAAAGCCAAGACTCAGAAGCACAGACTCTATTTCCTTTCCAGCTGTTTTGTCAACTTGTATTTGTCACTCCTGTGTTTTCTGTAACTTTGGCCGGTGGTCATCAAAGCGTGAAATAGCCACCTTCCCACATCACTAAGGCATGTAAATTTGGCTCTGGGAATGAGTTCATTTCCAAAGAGGCTCCTAATCATCGGGCATTAATGGCACTTGCATGGGAGGAACATGTGAACAAAATGTTATGATTCTTTGATGCGAAATAATCGAGGCAATTGAAGAAACTATAACAGGAGCCTGCTGGAAACAAGGAAGTAAAAATAAAGAGTTATAAATATAAGAGAAAGTTAGCAAATCAAAGTAATTGGGGAGAGAAGGGCAAAATTCACCAGCTCTCCTTGGCAGAGCATTGATGCAAATGAGGACATAATTAACTGAGCTCTAAAATACAAAGATGAAACACATAACTGTTGCATCAAATATTTAGACAAAGCCAAGAACAATTTTTTTAAAAAAATGTGTAAGCTTGATTTACTAACCTTCACTGCAATTCCTATTTTTAGAGGTTGGCTTGTATGTTGAATTTGTTTTCTCAGAAGCGTTGGTTCCTATCACTGTTTCAGCTGTCCATTCTGCTCTTAATGGCAGAGCCACACTGAAAGCATAATTACATTTCCTAATTATGTGTAATTAGGCAAAACCCAGATGATATATTCAAGGGGCTTTTGGAATAGCCAGAGGTCAAGGACTGTTGGAATTTGGTAAGTTTGTTGTTGTTGTTGTTGTTTTAACTGAAATAAGCACAGTACATTATTAACACCAAGTTCCATATTTGTGCAGCTTGTCCTGCCAAGCATCGGGTATGCCAAGCGAAATCTATAGCATTTGTTTCTTAAGCTGGCTAAGTCTGGCATTGTTTTCTTAGCTGCCAACCCTCCTTTTTTAAATCAGCCTTGAGATTTGCTGTACTTAGCCCAGGAAAGGCCCTCTACACTCCGAACCATAAAGTTCTGGTTGCTGACAGCCTAAGTGATATTTATTTTTTCCAACCTTAATCCTTTTGAAACATGGAGAAATAAATACATCCTCTTATCTACCATATGCCTGGGATTGGAAATAAATTCTTATTTTCTGGCTGTGCTATACCAATGGGCTACAATGAATAATTTGGGCAGTCTTGCTGAAGAGAATAGAGAAGGCTTCTCTATTACCAGTGATAATTATGAATCTCATAATAGGAACCACCCAGAGCTGGAACATCAATCAGGGAGGATAAACAATGGGCAGTGATAGGTATACAGAAGAGAAAATGGCAGCACCACATATGGAAATACAGCAGAATCTCAGTGGGTTATAAATCATACAGTCAGATAATTTAAATGCAATTAATATTCTCAAATTAAAACATAACTTTTAAAGATATTGAGCAGACTTTTTAACTGGGTAAATGAATGGTTCATGGGGGACAGGCAAGAAATTCAGAGCTGTTCTTTTTGGCATTAGGGGCATAGATGGAGCTCTAGTTGGTGGCAGCTAGCATTTGAAATGGCTTAAAAGTGTCCAGTGTCCATTATGATGCAAATCAGGAATTTCTGGGTAGACCATAATGTCCTGTACCTCATTTAAGGGCAATCTGACCACAGCGAGTGTCCATTGACTGAGTTTCGAAAATATCAACAAATAAATAGCAATACCATTACTAGGTCTATCCCAGAAAGAATTTTTTTTTAAAAAAGAGGAAAATAATCTATATGTACAAAAATATTTATAGCAGTTTCTTGTGGGGGTAAAGGATTGGAAATTGAGAGAATGCTCATCTTTTGGATAATGACTGAAAAAGTTGTAGTATATAATTGTCATGGGATACTATTATGCTGTAAGAAATGACAAGCAGGATGGTTTCAGAAAACCTTGAGAAGACTTATATGAGTTGATGCATATTTGAAGTAAATACAACTAGAACAGTGTACAAAGTAACAGCAATATTGTAATGATAATCAACTCTGCTATCCACCTCCAGAAAGAAAACTAAGTGTAGACTAAAACATTGTTTTCTTTATTTTTCTTGGGGTTTTTTGTTTGTTGGAACATATCTAATGTAGAAATATGTTTTGCAATATTTTGCCTTCTCAGTGGGTGGAAGAAGGGTGAAGAGAGAGAGAGAGAAGTTTGGAACTGAAAATAAAAATTAAATACCAATAAAAAGGACAGACAATGGAATAATGGAAAGAGCCCTCAATTTGAAATCAGTATAGGAAGAAGAGAGGAAAAGAATAAACATTTATGTAGTACTTGCTATATGTTAGGCATTGTACTAGGCCCTTTACAAATACTTTCTCATTTGATCCTCACAACCAGCCCTCCAAAGGAGGTACTATTATTAATCCCCAATTAATAATCCCTAACTTTACAGTTGAGGAAATTGAAGCAAACAGATTAAGTGGTTTATCCAAAGTCACACACATTTTTAAGTGTTTGAGGCTAGATTTGAACTTAAGTGTTCTTGACTCTAGGCCCAGTACTCTTATCCACTGTGCCACCTAGCTGCCCCAAAAGTAGGAAACCTGTATTTGAGTCTGCCTGTTAGCTGGGTGACCTTGAAATAGGCATTTCCCTTCTCTCTGCCTCAGTTTCTTCTTCTGTAAAAACAAAGGAAGTTGAACTGGATGCTCTCACGGTACCATCCAGTTCTGATATTTGGTGCTTCCAATGGACAGAATGACTGGATGCCATTTCAAATCTCACCAATGAGCTTTAAGATCATCTGGCCCATTTCTCTAATCTTTCATAGAAATAAACTGGGGTCCAGAGAAGTGTCCAAAGAGACTCTCTGCTTATATAGTATTAGTATTACCCTCTCCCATAAAACTAAAGCCGTTTCTTAAGGTAAGGATGTATTACCCAGGGAAATAAATGACTTTAGTGCTGGAAATAAAAGGTATCATGATAGGCTAATGAGGGAGCAAGTTGTGAGGAGTTAGGTCATTGACTCCTTTGGAAACTGAAGCCCAAAGTGAGTGTCTGAGCCAAAACACAAATCAGGAGAATGTCCTTTCCACTGCATGGCTTCTTTGCTCTTATTTATATATGGTCATTGATTACCTATTAATCTCCATGATCCTTAGCAAGTAAAATGTTTGTTCTTAGGCACAAAAAACTTTTTTTTTTTTTTCCAGAGGTGAAGGTGGGGCACTTGGGGTTAAGTGACTTGCCCAAGGTCACATGGCTAGTGTGTGTGTGTGTGTGTGTGTGTGTGTGTGTGTGTGTGTTGTATCTGAGGTCAGATTTGAACTCAGGTCCTCCGGACTCCAGGGATGGTGCTGTATTCACTGCACCACCTAGCTGCCCCACACAACCATTTTTAAAAGAAAGAAAATATAAGGGATGTGCCTGTTGGAAGCACTCAAAATCAAGATAAAGAAATATTTTTGATTCACTCGGAGTCATTCAGAGACAGTCTTGAATCTTTTCTTATATAATTACAAGTTTTGAATCCTCTCTCATACAAATTCAAACTCTAGGTCTGGTTAAAACAACTGTTTTTAAGGAGATTCTAGATTCACATCAATTAAAATATGTTTACCTATATTATACATATATAATATCATTTATATTATATATGCATACATTTTAATTGACCAGTAAACTTGATTGGTCAATTGATATATATATATATATACATATATTGCTAATATGTATAATATGTGTGTAGGTATATTAACTATATATATATGTGTGTATATATATATATTTACACAAAATTATACACATACATATATGAATATTTTTTAAATTGACTCACTAGGTTTTTTTTTTAGGCCCATGGAATACAGTCATATTAAACAGGAATAATATGTGTATGGATATAAGTATGTATGTATATATGTGTGATAAAATAATATACTATAATAAATATATATATGTATATATTTATTTATTCCTGTTTAATATAGTTTTGCGTTCCATGGGCCTAATAAAACATTTCTCCAAAAGTAACCTCTCCTATAATTCTCCAAGGGTACCTTAGGTACATTGTATCACATAATTTATAGTCCTCTAGCACATAGCAAAAATAACTCCAAGCTACTATTAAGTATGTAATGGACAATGTAACTAATGCTCTAGGAAGGCTAGCTTTCCAGAACATTCATTTTAAGTGACAAAATGGTTGAAGGTTGGAATGTGTCGGACTGTACTAATTTAACTGAATTGTGGGGAATCAAGTAATGATATTATGAACTGGCACATCTGGGTAGTTAAAGCATGAAGCTGAGAGTTCTTGCTCTGGGTGTTCCCTTTAATGAGTCTGAACCTCATTTTCTCCCATTTTAAAAAGGGCAGATTCCTAATGAGGCTCAGGCATCTCTGTAGAATCATGCAGCTGGGAGGTCATCCGTGTCCTGGGTCAGCCCTCTTCAAAGTGGGCAGGTGTCCACGTTAGATTTGAGGGGTAGCTGAAGACCTACCTGCCTACAGTTATCTCCCTCATCAGCCTGTCACTCTAAGTCTCAGTGTTGGAGTCATTTCTTTGGTTACAGGCTTGCCTTTAGAAATGGTTGTTGTTAAACTGCAAAGGGTTAAAGCCAGTGACACCCACCAACACATGAGTATGGATTAGTTTATCAGATTTTTTTAGAGTGAGACCTAAAAGCATGGTATATGGAAGAGGTAAACTTTGATGCATAAAAAAGCAACCCACTTTGTGTCAGCTCATAGTAAAGTGTGTAGACTGTGAGACTGGCAGCCCTGGGTTCCATTTCTGGCTCTGGCAATGTGGGCTGTGTGACTTTAGGCAAGCTGCATCACTGGTCTGAGCCTCAGTTGCTTCCACTGTGAAAGAAAGCAATAATGCTTGTACTACCTATCTCACAGGGTTCATAAACCTTTAAAGCACTTTGTAAACCTTAATAACTGCTATATAGATGTGAATCATTATTAAATGTGATTTGGTAGATTTAGGTTTTAGTCCTGACTGTGCCATTAGCTATCTAGGCAACCTAGGGCAAATGTTTTCTCTTTCTGAGTGTCAGTTTCCTTAAATTAACTTACATTTATTATACTGACAGCTCATATTTCTATAACACTTTTCAGTTTACAAAGAAATTTCCTCACAGCAACCTTGGGAAGTAAGTAGCAAATATTATGATCCCCTTTAGGGAGAGAAAGAAACTGAAACCCCATAGAGATACAATGATTTGATCAAGATTACAGAGTGATGATGATGATGACACTGATGATGACGATGACAATGACGATGATGATGAAGATGATAGTAAATAGCAGAGCTGGAACTTGAAGCCAGGTCTCTTGACTAGAGGGAAGTCCGCCAGTTTGTCTTCCCCATCCCTATAACTATTTCATCTGTCAAACAAGAAGGGCATATCTTAGGTTTTCACCCAACTTTTAAGTTATGCATTTCTGTGGTCCTACATACAGAGTGGAGGGAGTTGGGAAGTCCTAGGATTTCAGTCCTGCCCAAAGAAGCATCTGCTAAGGTGGGAAACTGGAACAGCTGGCCACCAGGGCAAGGGCTGAGGCTGAGGGACATAGGGAAAGGATCACACATAAGGGAGAAGATTTGAAAGTGCAAATTCCCCTTACCTTAGACAATTAGCCTAGTCAATTTTATTTTTTTGGATTGAGCTCATCCAATCTCTTATCTCCAAGAAGGATAAATATTTCACTCAATCGTAGCCGGCAGAGTTATGAAGAAAAAGGAAGAGGGAGGAAAAGAGGAATCATTTACATTTATGTAGTGATTATTATTTCCATTTTCCAGAGGGTAACATTCTGAAAGGACAAATTTGTCCATCAAGTAAGTTTCAAACCCAGGTCACTCCTTACTCCAAGTTCAGTGTTCTTTCCCCTATATCATGCCTGATTCACTCTTTATCACATTCTACTGTTATCATCTCACCTGTCAGTGAAGTTTTAAAGAGGATTTCTGTACTTGGTGGAAGACTGGACTAGACTTGGGAAGTCCTTCAGGCTATAATATTCTAACATTATGAGATGGTGCAATACATTTGTTCAGCATTTTTTCTCCTTTGATATAATTGGTTAATTGGTGTTCTTTTATGTCCCTAAAAAGAACAGCTAGGATCTATTTAATGCTTTAAGATTTGCAAAGTATTTTACTTGTATTTTCTGATTTGATTCTCATAACAATCCAATGACAGTGGTTCTTCAGGGAGTATTTACCCATTTTACCAATGATGAAACTGAGAGTCAGAGGGGTTAAATGAGATGCCACAAAGATCATAAATGCCAGAAGGAGGATTCAAAGCCCTGTCTTCTCTGACTCTAAGCCCACTATTCCTTCCTCCCCAACCCTGTACTGAAAGTTTGATTCTTGTGGTCGAGTGACAGGAGCATTAGATGTAAAATCTGAAATCCTGGGTTTGAATCCTAGCACTGTCACTACCTGTATGTCCTTGAGGAAGTGATTTCTCTATTCTGCATGTTGATTTCTTTATCCATAAAATGAGAGATTAGACCAGATGATCCTTAAATTCTCTTTCTGCTGCTAATCCTGTGAAAGCCTAGTTTTGTTGAGGAAAAAGCAAACGTCTAAAGAGACCAAAGTCATGGCGAGACTTCTGGTTTTGTTGATGTTGCCCAGAACTATTATATATACATATTTTATGTAATTATATTATATATATATATCATTATACATGAATTATTATAACTATTATAGAATTATTATTGGTTTTTTAGAGGAACAGTGGCATTTGGCATCTATAGAAAAGACAGTTTTGGTTCTCTTACATCAACTTTCAGAAGTCTGGTTCTATGTCTTATGAGAAAACAGTCTCTAGAGCAGCTTCTTCTCAGCCTGGCTCAGTCACATTCCCTCCCACTCACACAGGCGGAAGTGCAAAGCTTCATTATGCTTATGAACAATAATCCAGATTAAGGTTGCCACTGAGTCATCCTTTTCCCAGGAATGTGAAATCAGACTAAGTCTTCAAAACCATAATAGCCCAGTTTTGAAACATTTTTTCCTCTTCTTACCACTGTTTTAGCCATTTTATTTGATAACAAAATTTCAAGCAAAGAGTGTCTCTGTTTATGTATAAGGGAGTGGGATTAATTGATCCCTTAAACCCTAATATTCTATGATTCTTTTAGTGTCTGTACTTGAAGCATATATATTTTTTTAATTCCTGAGAGAATTTCCAGTAAACCTGTGACTGAAGTCCTACCAAAAACAAGTGAGAGGAATTACACTGTGAAATGAAAGGTTTAAATATGAACAGAGGCAGTGGAATTACTAAAGAGGCCATCTTGTTGTTGGCTTGTATTTGTTCAATAGGAAGAGGCATTTCATTTCATCAGTAGAAAAATCTCCCCAAAGGAAGGGCAGTTATCATCCATCGTTTCCATGTTTGGCTCTGAAATCACATTTGGATCCTCTCGCTAGCATTCTAAAACAGTGACTTGGATCCCTTATCACTAGCTTTCTAAAACGTCAGTCTCTTTTGGTTCTTGTTTATCATAAAGCTATGGGAAAAATAATCAAAATGGGTAAGCACAACCAATGAATAGTTGACATCCTAACGATGTCAGGAGGAGACAAGATACAGCCCCCCAGCACATGAGATGGTCCCACTCTGGTGAACTTAAACAAGGACATGTACAAGAACTACTCGAGATGGGTCAGCATAGATGGGTCAAAATCTGCTTTGTTAAAGGGAATGACCACATATGTGGAATCACAGATCCACTGGAGTATTGGTTACATTGGGTTAATATAAAGTAGTAATCACAATAACAAAAATTATATTTGCTACTGTCTCCTTAGCTTTTGCTAAACTCAGGATTTTATTTTATTGAGAAAATTGCCTGATCAATGAAATGTAGCCTCCCTTCTTTTTGGTCAGATTGCTCAGTTTAAGTTAATGGCACATTATCTAGAAAAATGAGGTTTGTGGCCCTCCAAGTTTTCCCCTAATCCCCCCAGTTACCATTTTTGTTCTATAAGTGTGTTTAACTATGTTTCTGTTAATTTACAATTTGAAAGGTGGGTGAGGAGCAGAGAGTTTGAAAAATAGATTACTGTCTTCATTAATACAGGTTTGACCTACAGCGTCTTCACGTACTTAATGATTAAAAACCAAAGTGCTAAATAATAAATTATAAGAATTTATAGGAGCCATCATCTTGAAATTAGCTTGCTGAATGTTCTTATAATAATAAATCTGAGTGGGTGTCTAATTTGGTGGTAGCTGACTAAAATTATATGTTGCAGCCAGGAAAAAAAAAAAACACACTTTTGTTTGAAGACAAATGCCATGGATTTAATCACAGGTGATCTGAAAGGCACTCACATCTCGTGTCCATTTTGTAGAAACTTTGGCTAAACTGGTATGGGGAAGAGCTGAATGAAGATCGATTCCAATTTGTGAATGTGGCAGACAATAAAATTTCCCCCAGCATTTCAGAGATATTGGTGTTAACACTTCCTGCTCAGAGAGCTTCAGCCAGAATCTAACACTGCTCGACCTAAGATGAAAGACTTTACTAGCAGCTTTCTCAGCTGGAGTCCACAGAGTCATAATTCTTCTGCCAGGTGGAAGGTGCTTTGTTTTTGTTTAGAGAAAGATAGGGCAGAAGAACAGATCTTCTCTAGTTCCTCATCACTGTTAGAATAGTTTATGTCTATAGAGATTTTTCTACTTAGATTAAGTAGAAATAGAAATATTCTTCGAGTCCTGTGAGAGGGCCTGCTTCCATGACTCAAGAAGAGCTACACGGTCTATGCATGGGGCAGTTTGGAACATTTCTTGTGTCATGCACCCTGTTGGCAATCTGGTAAAGCCTATAGACCCCTTCAAGGATAATGTTTTTAAATGAATAAAATAAAATAGGATTACAAAGGAAACCAAGTATATTGAAATGCAGTTATAAAAAATATTTTCTAAAATAAAAAAAAAGTTCACAGATCCCAGGTTATGAGCCCCTGGTATAGAGGATAAAGATCCAGATTTAGACTTAGAAGAGTCAGGTTACAGCCTCATCTCTACTATTTGGGGCAAAAAAACAACCTGTGAGCTTATTTTAGGTACATAGTATTGAGGGTGAGAGTGGTAAGAGCATCTGCT
Organism: Gymnobelideus leadbeateri; assembly: GCA_011680675.1. Classification (NCBI taxonomy): domain Eukaryota; kingdom Metazoa; phylum Chordata; class Mammalia; order Diprotodontia; family Petauridae; genus Gymnobelideus; species Gymnobelideus leadbeateri. Next base: position 2,435,488 of record WOXC01009109.1, read on the forward strand.
TTATACAGAGCACTGTGCTTTTGCTTTAGTCAAGGTATACCCCCTATCTGGAGCTTGCAATCTAATAGGAAGGTTTAGATACAGGTGTAGTTGACTATACTAGAGAGTATTAGAATATTGTAAAATGATGCACAAGTGTCTATAGGACACAGTAGATAAAGGGCCAGCCATGGGTTTGAGTCCTGCTTTTGACAGTTTTTGTTGTGTGATTGTGGATGGTTACCACCTAATCTCTCAGTGTCCCTGAAGAACTATATATATTGAAGAGCTGCATGGATAAAGTAACTTCCAGACCAGTAGTTCCTCCAGATAGACAAAATTGCAGTTAAGGACCAGGCACTGTGGGTGAAATTCTTATGTCTTTCTGCTCACTTGGTTTTGAGTCAGTGTGGCCTATAATAAGACAAATGGCTTTTTTATATCAGGTTCACACAAAAACATGACTCTCAGGTCTTTCCTTTGGGGAGAGAAGGGATGAAATCATATTTCTATATAAAAAGCTTTACTGACTTAACAAATCATCATGTTTCAGACACCTTAACCACCTCTTCCCCCCCACAAAAAAAAAGAAAAATAGTAAACAGAAGCAAAGTTTGTGGCATTTATTGCTATAGAAAGAGGAGCAAACATGAAAGTACTTTAATGGGTTCATATAGGTGGTCTCTTTATGAGAACAGATTTCAGCCCTTTCATATTCCCTCATGCTATGGGATTCTAGGCTAAAATCTTCCCATAAATACTCAACAGAGGATCCAGTCAAAGAGCTGAAGGCCTTCTTCTGATTTCTTTTAAAGTTTCAGTGAAACACTAAAGGCTGTCTCTTACTCAGGCTAAATATCTGGTCCTCTGCCTTTTCTGATCACTCATCTTCTTAATAAGGCTTTTATACCACTTCTGGTATCCAGATAATCATTAATAATACACAGCGGCTGACTTACCCTTACCATGCATTCTTCTGGCAGAGGGAAGCCTATGGCAAGTAGAACCATGGTCAAGGAGACCCTCCATCATATTATTGACCCTAAAGTAGTCTTCAGGGAACTCAAATGATAAACATGTATTGAGTACCTATTGTGTTCTAGGCACTGTGCCAAGCTCAGGGATACAATGCAAAAAAAAAAAAAAAAGCTAGACCTTGCAGTCTGATGGTGGAAGACAAAACACAAAAGGAAACTGAAAAGTAGAGGACCTGTGAAAGTACCCAGTGTCAAGGCATAACATAAATATCCTTGGCCCTCTTCCTAGGGTGTTTCCTCTAGGACTTAAAATCACACATATTTGAATAGGGAAATGTTTGATGTCATCAGTACTAAAAGTCACAGGTGGCAAATATTGAAAACCTTTTCTTTGGAGGTACTCTCATCATTCTGTCCCATTCCTTAAAGTATGTCCTCAATTCAACTTTTATTGAGCAATGCCAACATTCAAGGCAATAGCAGGCTCCAGGGATGCACCAAAGAATGAGATAGGGCTCTTCCTCCAAGGAAGAGAGAAGACAGGGACTTAGATTACAGTATTACAAATTAGAATGGGATAAATGTGTAGGAGTGGTATAGACAAAGTGTTATGTGAGAGCATTTCAAAAGGAGGAGAGAGAGAGGAAGCTAGGAAATGCACAACTAGTAGAACTAGGAACAATGAATGGAAAAAAAATTATAGAGAGACAGATTTTGGCTCTATGTGAGGAATATACCCCAATGATACAAGCTCTCTACTTCTAGTAGAATGAGTTGCTAGGCAGAGTACAGTTCTTCTCTCCGGAGATCTTCAATAGAGACTAGATGACCATTCATCACAAATCATATAGAGGGAATTCCTGCTCCCTGGACTATAGAGTTATAATATATAAGATGTAAATATAGATTGTCAGACAGAGAAAGAACATTGTAAAACATATGAATCAACTCTTCCCACTTAACAAATAAGGAAACTGAGGCCCACAGAATGAGGTAAATTGCCCGAGGTTATGTCACCGGTTAATGACAAAGTCAAACCTAGAGCCCCCATCATTATCTATCAGGCCAGTGTATTCTCTACTATGATACACTCACTGCACATCTTCTTTCAAAGAGATTACTTTAGCTACTAAAGACCAAGAAAAGAAGGTTCTCATCACCAAAGTCCTTGGCACTGTCAAATGATTCAACATTAGAAATGAACAGTAAATAGGGGCGGCTAAGTGGTGCAGTGAATAGAGCACCGGCCCTGGAGTCAGGAGGATCTGAGTTCAAATCCAGCCTCATACACTTAACACAAAAACTATCTGTGTGACCTTTGGCAAGTCACTTAACCCCAATTGCCCTCCAAAAAAAGAAAGAAACAAAGAAACCAACAATAAAGAAGTGGTGCCAATGTTTTACCATCTAAGGATCATAGAAACTTTCCATCCATAATGCAGCTGAAATGATAGATGGAAATGCTTTATGGTCCTTAGATTAAAAGAAGGGACTGTTGTACTTTCTAATTTATATCCCTAATACTTAAGCATGGTACTTTGTATGTGGTAGTTGCTTAATAACTTCTTTCATTTGTTCATTCCGAGAGTATGCTTGAATCCTGGGTTGAATTACTAGTACTTTGACAGATCCATGATATCATAAATAATAGTTAATAATCATAATGCTCTCTAACATTTTGATAAGGCTTTAAGGTCCACAAAGAGATTTGTAATTTGATAATTTTTTTGTAATTGTAAAGCTTTGTAATTTTATAATTTAAATTGATGCTTACAACAACCCTGGTAGGTAAGTAAAATTATTATCCCCATTTTACAGATTATGAAAATGAAGCTGAGAAAGGTTGTGACTTGCCCAGGAATGCAAAATAGAGATCTGAGACAAGATCTAAACACACCTTCCTGACCCCTGTTGCAGATTTTGGCAGCTCTGTGTCTTCTTATTTCATGTAATTCCTGTCCACATCCATCCATGACTCATATAAGAAGAAACTATTCAGTGCCCTCGATAAGTTTTTCTGGTGCTTTTTGCTTTCTCACACTATCCCTCTCAAATGCCTCATTGTTGCTCTGGGACCAGACCAGCTCCTTTTTTCTGATTATAGGGGATAATATTAACATTTCACATGAACTTTAAAAGCAAATGCTTATAGGATAGAAAGGGAGTATGTTGTGGGAGCAGATGCCACACTTAAAGTCAAGAGAAGAAACCAGAGTGTGAACCTCACCTCTGACACTTGCCTGCTGTTTGACCATGGGCAGGGCATTTGATTACTGGAAGATTTAGTATCCTCATCTATAATGAGGGAAATAATACTGTACCTATTCTACCTACCTCACATGATCGATGTGAGGATCCAAGGAGATGTAATATATGTAAAGCATTTAGTAAATGAGATAACATATGTAAAGTATTTTGCAAACCTTAAAGCACTATATAAATGCTAGCAATCACTATTATTAAAATGCTACATAAATGTCAGCTATGATTATCACAGCCCCACTTCTACATATCTTCTGATCCTAAAATCCCAGCTTTATGCTTGTTGCTCACACCGTAGAGCCTCTGAATCTACTTTTATTTTTTCCCGCCTTTTAAAAAAATACCACTTATGGAAGGGAACCACAGAATCCTGGTTCTCTGCCAGTGACCTTGTCCGAAGGCTTCAGAATTTACTCCAGAAAATAACATGAAATCGCCAGCCAGCCAGATCAACAATAACATGCCGAGTGCCATAACATCTCACAGGGGATGGATGCACGGGTGACTTGGTGGCCCTGAACACTTAAGTGATTTTTTTTTCTTTCCAATTTCCTGTGGTACATTAACTTTTATTGATAGCTCAGGGCTCCAGCAACTAGTCTTGATTTTACTAACTTGCAGGACAGATGAACAGAGGCACACACCGCTGACATGCAAAAAAAATTAGTGTGTTTCATCTTGATGGTTCTCAATTTTCTTTCCTGCCAAAAGCTTACATTTATTGTGAGTTAATCATGTCTCCAGCTACAAATGTGGTAAAGTGGCTGCTTAGAGTTCCCTTTGGGGGTCAGCTGCTTCTCTTTGCACAGCATCTTTGAGTCAGCAGAGAGTCCAGAAATTGGTGTTTTTGTCTTCTCATCTCACCACTTCCAGATTTGAGGTTTAGAATTCCAAAGGGATCATGGAGGTCATCTTCCTAACCCTAACTTTGCAGGCAAGAGAGCATAAGTAGCTAGCACAAGGTCGCCTATGTAATAAATGGCAAAGCTGGGATTTGAACACAGGTCTTCTGATTCAGATCCCACACAAATGAGATAATAGGAGTACCTGGTATGGAAGATATACTCAATAAATGTGTGTTCCCTCTCTTCCCTTTCATTATACCACACATTCTACCTTCAGACATCAAGTTGGAAGCAGTGGATGTTTTCAGCATTACAGATGTAAAACAGACTCCAGGTTAATAACAAAAAGGGAAGCCTTACTATAGAAAAAGAAAGAAACCTCTCTTTATTGTTAGGCGGTTCTCTTTTTGTCCTCTCCAGGACAGGGAGTATGTTGTGGGAACAGATGCCACACTCCAGTTTCTTCATCCATCAAATGAGAAGCTGGGACCAGACTTATTTCTGAGGTCTCTTCATCTCTTTTGAATTATGCATTATTGTTCCTTTTTAGACCATGATCTGACAAACACATATACACACTCTAACACAGAACCCTCTACTCCTTCCCCCAGGGAACATCCAGGTTTTAGGGAGTCAGCGGTCTGACTTACTTTCTGCCGCTAAGGCTGCCCCCCACCCCCAACCTCCAAATGGCAGAGTCCACAGAGGAGGTGGCAGTGCTGGTGCAGCACATCAACAATGCCTTCAAGAGTCATCCGCACATACATGAAATAGGGCTATTTCCCTGTCCTGAAGCTTGGTACAACCAGAGTCCAATAGTTTGGGTTGAGAATAAACTTGGTGTGGAGAATTGGTGTGTCAAGTTTCTTTTGCCATATGTCCACAACAAGCTTCTCCTCTACAGGCAAAGAAAGCAGTGACTAAACAAAGATGAATTGATAAATGTCACATGTGCTCTGCTGCTTCTAAACCCAGACTTTACCACTGCATGGAATGTGAGGAAGGAAAGAGCTAATCCTATCTGGCACTTTAAATCCAAGTAAGGACTTGCATCTGGGAAAACTGGCCTTAACTAAGTTTCCAAAGAGTCTAGAAACATGGATTCACAGGTGATGGGTGCTATAACAGCTAATTCAGGAAAACTCCTTACCCACTTCTGTGAAGAAAGAGAACTTGGCAATGTTTCTCACAGAAAGAGTACAATGCATAGTGCAAGAGGACATCGAGGTCTGTGGTGAAGCCGCTGGGAGATAACCAAGTAAGTACGATGCCTGGTCTCATCGCATCTGGGGCTTGCAACACTTGGCAAAGCTGGACATCAAGATTCTTCTTGATGAATTGTCTTCCACCAAACATTGGGCATCCATGCATGTTTCAGATCACAGTGGATTTCAGTATCACCAGTTCTTATTAAAGCCTTCAATAAGCCAAACTGTGACTGACAGTGGAACAAAGCCCCTTGGTAATTGAGCAAATCCCAGATCTTCTGAACACCACAGGGCAATGGATCTTTCCTGCCTTCTGGAGGAAGAGTTGAACTTAGCACGAATCTCATTGATAACTAACCAGAACATGAAACACTTGGTGTCATAGGCAGCATGTGTTCTACCTTCAGCATCACTTAAACAGTAAGCTTCCTCACAGCCTGATGCGACTACCACCTGTGGACAGCAGTGGTGGAACTTTAAATGATTTAAATCTCAGCCCAGCAGTCACTCATATGACTCAGGCCATGGATGTGGATGGCTTAAATGACTCTAACAAGCAAGACTATTCCCAAGAAACTAAGCGACTAAAATGGACACCCGCTCAGGACTCCCTTGGCATAGAAATGGAACACAAGCTTATTGAACAAATTTTGTCCGCCTGCCAAAATGTAGAACAAGCCAGGTTTGCTAATGCTTATAGGAAATGGCTGGTTACTTTGAGTTAGTAAAAGAGATGGAAAATTCCTGCAGGGTTTTACTTTTAGTGCAATATTACTTTCTTTTCTTTTCCTTTCTTACTTATACAGTTGCATGTACTGGTTCTAGTATTGGCTCCTCACCCTTTATGATCAATTTTAAGATTTGTAGGAAGATTCTCATGTCATTTATTTTGTTAAGAACAGGCAATTCTTTTGTAGGAAAACAAAAACAAAAATATTTTCCTAGTGTATAATGAGTCTTAAATTTTGAGAAAAAACATTCATATCTTTTGCATTTCTACTTTGGGGCAGCTTCATATTCTGTTTGCATGATTCCCCCCCCACCTTATTTTGTTGGGAAGTTTGTTAACTTGCTATTATTAAAAAATACTTCAAAACATAGATTCAAATTTGACTTTCTTTATGCTACTTGTTTGTTTCACAGACCTTCTTTACAAATATATATGAACACATATAATCCCTAAGCAGTATAATATTTTGTGTTGTTTGCTGTTTTATGTCTTTTAAAGGGAAAACTCCAAAAAATACAAAACCTCAGAACTGTATAAGCTAGCACACACATATAATATATTTAATATATATGTAATTTATATTGAGGGTAGTGTGTCCTGATGGATAGATAGCATCAGGAAGACCTGAGTCCAAGTCCCATCTCAACTACATGTTGGTTGTGAGACACTGGGTAAGTCACTTAAATTTTTTTTAAGCAGTTGGGGTCCAGTAACTTGCCCAAGGTTACATGCTAGTTATTTTTGTGTGGGTGTTAAGTATCTGAGGCCGGAACTGATCCTGGGTCCTGATGACTCCGGGGCCGGCGCTCTTACTCACTGTGCCACCTCACCACCCCATAAGTTACTTAATTTTTCAGTGCCCCAGACAATTCAGTATGTTCCTAGGTGGCAGACAAGGTTCCCATTTTCATGTATAGAACTGGGTCTTCCTCAGGAGGTTTCTACGCTGCTGAGTTCACAAGTTGGTCCACCCAGTTAAAAATAATAATAATAATAATAATAATACGCATCTTTATATGTAGCTATATCTGTGTATAATGTTACCATTTTCTAGTGCTTTATGTCTTGCAAAAACACTTCCCTTCCCTTCCTTTCCCTTCCCTTCCCTTCCCTTCCCTTCCCTTCCCTTCCCTTCCCTTCCCTTCCCTTCCCTTCCCTTCCCTTCCCTTCCCTTCCCTTCCTTCCCTTCCTTCCCTTCCCCCCCTTCCTTCCCTTCCCTTCCCTTCCCTTCCCTTCCCTTTCCTTTCCAACTGTGTTATTTCTCTTTCTTCCAACTGTATGCACTACTGCACTCCCTAAATAAACATATGAGAATAGAGAAGGAGGAGGGGGAGGATAAAATAGAAGGTGAGGAGTTGTGTGTGGGTGCTCTAAAACCTTGCTGCCAAGATTAAAGGCTCATACAGGGTATTTGGGATGAATAATTCCTTAGTGACACTTCTTGGCTCACCACAGTGTTCATTTGGTCTTTGATCAAGATGGCTGTTTTATCCGCAAACAACTTCCAATTCATTTTCACCTAAGTTGTCTTACACGACCCAGGTGGCACTAAAAATCTTAAGACTGCATTACTTGACACAGTTGAGTGACTCTGAAGACTTAGTTACAGTCTGATAGAAACAGAGAATGGGGTATCCCAGTGAAATGTAGCCTCAGGACTTGGGCCCTGAGTGTCCTGTGGAGTTGGCTTTTGTGTTCAGTTCATATGACTCAGTGTCAGCTGAGCCAGATGCCCCAGACCTAGTCTTTCTCTCCCTCAAGCTCAGGCTTCTGCATTGTGGGACTTCAGCCTATACCCAATATGACTTGTGCTGCTTGTACTAGCCAGATTTCAGAAAAAGAAAAGAGAGTGTTAGGTACCATGGACTAGATATAATTCAGATGGAAAAATCATTCCCTGCATGACTGAGCAGGTATCAGCCCATATGCTAGGAGTGTGTGCACTTCATCATCTTCCACCTTGTAGTTATTTGGATATTTGTCTCATCCTGCTTCTGCTAGAGTAGATTCTTCTTGAAAGTGGAAACTGTCATTTTCCTTCTTTGTATACCGAGCACCAGGCATGAGGTCTTTCATACAAGCGTCACATACTAACAGTTTCTGGAATGTGAAGATGAGCAAATATGGGGGTAAATATGACCATGTGGGCAAATAATGTCATGAAATTTTTGCCATATTATGTGACAATTATGTAAAGCTGCTTCGCCACTCAGCTGACTTACTCTTAACTAGCTTGTTTTGATACATAGCCTCTCAGACCACCACTGAGGCTCATTAATCAGTCACTGTGTACTTCCTGGGTGGCATCATCTGCTTTCATCCAATAATGCACAGCCTCTGTGATCCCTTCAAATTGATTAAGGTTTCATTCACACCTTGTTTACGTTTTATTGATTGGTTCACTTGAACTATTTGGACCTTCCCTAATTAATTGGGATGGGGGGAACCCCTACCTTTTCACCTTTAATTCTGTTTTCTGGAGAGAAGTTGATAGCTTATAAGGGCATCTAGATTGTGTAATGAATAGAGCATGGGGCCTGGAGTCAGGAATGCCTGAGTTCAAATTCAGTCTCACACATGTAACTTGCTAGCTGTATGTTCTGCCTCAGTGTCCTCAAATAGAAAATAGAATAGCACCAACTTCAACTTACAACTGGGTTGTAAGGGTCAAATGAAATAACATTTGTAAAATACTTAGCGTGGTGCCTAGCACAGAGTAGAAACCGAATAAGTGCTTGTTTTCTTTCCCTCCCTCAGGACCAACTTCAGTTTCTTAATTCAGATCAGAGAATGGAGTTGCTTATTCTATGAATGGGAATGCCAACATGAGGGCAGCAGATGGTATTCAAATAGATTAACCTGACAAGGAGAACTTACACAGAAGAAATGGGGGGGGGGGTCTTTTCTCACTCTTCATTCTTCTGTTTTGTCACTACCATAAGGCAAATAAATAGATTTTGTTATTATTCAGGATCGTAGTGTGTTGGTATCTGCAACAGCGATCTTGTTTTGAATACCTTTAAAAACATATATTATTCTCTGGGAACACAGGTGCTTCCTGTGTTTCTTCTGAATTAGCTTCTCCTTAATTTTCACTTCTCTGATCAGCTTTGCTAAGTTCAGCGTAACAGCCTCTCTATTCTAAGTGGTACCATATGAGAGGTATGTGCTTTACTTAGCACTGTAATTTAATTGGATTTCAGCTCCCCCCATGGTGCAGTGGGTAGGATTGGATGCCAGCTCTGACACTCAGTAGTCCTTTGTCTCAGGCCGTGTCCCTTCACAGCTCTGACCCTCAGTTTCTTGAACTGCAGAATGAAGTTCAATGATGTTTACATGCTCTGCTTCACAGGGATATTGTAAGGAAAACACTTTGGAAACCCTGCTGTACTTTAGAAACTTTGTCATTGTGACCTTTTTCTTTGAGTTCTTAGATTTTGTCTTTTGGTCTGCGCATGTCATTTTTAAGCTTCCACAGTCACTTTCACCCTGAGCGTTCATTAGAAAAGTCCAAATCAGTGATGCCTCTATCAGCCTTTCCCAGACCTTCCACAGAGACAAGGGAAATAGTTAAGCAGACTTGGCCATAACTGCAGTGACTTCTTCCTCCTCAATCATAGATCCATGTTCCTGGGTAATGGACCTGATCAGATAGTTCTTCTATTTTCCTTGATATAATCACCCCTGGAGAAAAGTAACTGACTTACGACTTTCTAGGGCTGTTCTATTGCTTGACAAAATATCACTAAAAGTATTCACTGATGTTAAAAACTTGAAATGACATCCCACGTCAGAGCTGAAGGAGACTGTTGGGCATAAAACACAGACTGCCATGGCAAAGAATTGGAAATTAAGGGGGTGCCCATCAATTGGGGAATGGCTGAATAAGTTGTGGTATATGCATGTTATGGAATATTATTGTGCTATAAGAAATGAGGAGTAGATGGACTTCATATTTACCTGGAGAGGCTTATATGAACTGATGCTGAGAGAGAAGAGTAGAGCCAGGAGAAATTTGTACAAAATTACAGACACAATGTATGTGTGACGACCAACTTTGATAAACTGGACTCTTCTCAGCAATGGAGGGTTATAAGTCAACCCCAAAAGACTCATGATAGAGATGTCTACATCCAGAGAAAAAACAGAGTTTGAACCCAGATTGAAGCAAACTACTTGCTCCTTTTCTGCTTCTTGTTTGGTTTTGTTTCCTCTTTCCCATTGTTCATTCCATCTGATATATTCCTTCTTAACCTGACTAAGGTCTAATGTGAAAGTATTTACAGATATTATACTTGATTATATGCCATGGGGGCGGGGAGGGAGAGAAAATTTGAAACTCAAAGAATTATGGAAATGAATCTTGTAAACTAAAAGTAAACAAATTAATAAAGACCAAAAAGAAAAAAGAAAACCACAGATTACCAGAGATGGAAAAGACCACCAAATGTAGAATGTCCAAGCAAGCTGTGATGGTGACCTTAGAATTTACCAAATTGGATAGAGCTCTTTCAGACCATTGTATTTGCAGATGACATAAAGCTGGAACAGACAGCAAACACTGGGTCAGGGTTGGGTGATGATTATGGCAGTCACAAAAATCAAATACTTTAAGATGAATCTTAAATAAGATCAATGTTCAATGCTATACAAGTTGAAAAAAGAAACTTTACAAGCACAAGGGAAGCTTGGCTTGATAGTATTTCTTACGGGAAAGACTTAGAAATTAGTGTACTGAAAGCTCAGTGAGTCAACAGTGTGATAACAGCAGAAAAAAAAACAAGAGCAAAAACATAACACCATCCTCGGCTATTTCAGGAGGTGTGATGCCCAGAACAAGGGAAGCAGTAGTTCTGTTGTCTTTTGGCCTGAGTGTGTCATACTTTTAGGAAAGATGTGCAGCTTTGGAGTCAATCCAAAAGAGATGCTGGGAAGCCTGAAGACCATGCAGTATGAGGACCAGTTGAAGGACTTAAGGCCATTTAGCCTGGATAAGAGAAGACTTCAGAGAGATTCAAGACCTCTCTTCAAGTATTTGTGTAAGAGGACGACTATCTGCTTGATTTCAGAAAGTTGATCTAGAAGGCAGAGAGAGAGATTCAAATTCAATGTAAGAAAAATTTTAGTTGGGAACAAGTAGGATGGTATGCCTAAGGAGGTGGTGGAGTCTCCCTCACTTGAGTTCTTCAGAGGCCAAATGACCTCTTGTGGTTGTGGTTGTAGTTGTTGTTGTTCAGTCATCTGATTCTTTTTTTTACTTTATTTGGGTTTTTTTTTTGGCAAAGATGACAGATCAGTTTGCTGTTTTCTTCTTCAGCTCATTTTATAGATGAGGAAACTGAGGCAAACAGGGCTAAATGACTTGCCCATATTCATACAGCTAGTAAGTGTCTAAGGTCAGGTTTGAACTCACAAAGATGTATTCTCCTGACTCCAGGCCCAGCACTCTATCTGCTGTACGACCTAGCTTCCCTGGTGACCACTTAGCAGGAAGTTTTTAGAGGGAATTCTTGGTTTTAAAAGTTGTACTCCAAAGCTCCTCCTTCCAGATCTTTGATTCTGACTACATATAGCAAACATAAAGCATCCAAATTAGAAGGGCTCTCTAAATAGAAATAATAGAATATTGGGACTTGAAGGAACATGCAAACACATGCCATCAGAACCAAAAAGGGCCTTCTAACATAGAACATTAGAGCCAAGAAAGAATATGATCAGCAGTTCTTCCAAACCTACCTTCCTCCCCTTGATATAGAGATGAAAGGAAGCATGATATGGTAGATAAAATACTAGACTTAGTGTCAGGAAGACCTGAGTTCAGACCAGTGATTTACAAACAGTGCAGCTGCAGGTGAGTCTCAACACCTCTAAGACTCATTTCCTCTTCTGTAAAATGAGGAAGGAAATCACCCCTACCTCACAGTGTAGTAGTTGTCAGGGTCAAAGGAGATGCCCTGCATAAATCCCTTTGTAAATCCTAAAGAACTAGATCAATGCACGTTGTTTTTCTTGTTGTAGTTGTTGTGATGAGGAACCTGGGCCCAGAGAGGCAAAGCCATTGTCCTGGGTAAAGAAACTATTTGGTAGCATTTGTTGACTTTGTATCCAGGATTCTAGACTCCTGGTCCATTGTTCTTGCCCCTAGGCTGAGCTGCCTTTGTAGAAATATACTTGAACTCTAGTCTCTCTAAGGATAATCTTTGGCCAAGAGATTTCCAGGCCTCAGAGAAGATCTTTCTTATCTAGACTTGCAGATTCACTTTTCTTGCAGTGACCCCCAGGTTTCACTTGATGCCACCCCCTTATTTAACAGTATCTATCCATCTGTCTGTCTTTCTATCAATACATAGACTTAGATACATACACGTACACTTACATGTATACATATACACATACACATATATACAATACACATACATATACATATATACACACATACATATACATACACATACACATAATATACATATACTTATACATATACATATATACATACACACATATGCACCACTGCAGATGGCAACCAGTATATTTTTCTCATCTTCATATGTCAGCTGGTTTACACGACTTCCAGTTCATCTGTTTCCATTATTAATGCTTGATTACATTTTGACCATTTTCTAGTTACCTTACAAATCCATTTTCAATTCTCTCATTCTGTTTATATTTCTCCCTCTTTTTAAACTTAGTCTTTGTTGCTCAGGCCTGACAAGCATGGTGGTTCACTTTTTCTCTAAACACGTTTCCATCAATAAAGTAGTGAGTTTCCTTTTATTATCATAGGCTAGAAACTCAGAACTGATTTGTTTTAGTTAGCAAATTAATTTTGAATGCTAGGTCTCTTTTCAGATCCAGAATGATATAGCTGAAAGGACACTAGAATCAGGAAGCCTTGATATGAGGTCTGGTTCTAAAATTGTGGGCAAGACACTTCAACTCACTGTTCCTTGGTTTCCTCATATATAAAATGGGAATAAGAATTCTTGTGTAATCACGACCATCACATCAGGGTGATTGTGAGGAAAGTACTTTATAAATTCCAAAGTGAGCTCTTATTTCAAAAAATGTGATATTAAAAAAATTATATAAAATTTTGGTGGTTCTCCCAGTCTCGGCATCTCACTTCCTCCTTAAATTTTTCTCTATCTCCATCTCTATCTTACTCTCTCTATTTCTCTTGATCATTTCTCCATTTGTCCCCCTTTCTTTATCCCTTTTCCAGCTCCATGCCTCTCTTACCCTTTCTTCTGGCCTCACCATTTCTTGCTCTCTCCTCTCCATTTTCCTCTTTTCTCCTCCTCCCTTCTCTCCATCTCTGTCTCTCTGTCTCTGACTCTGTGTCTCCATTTCTTCGTGTGTCTCCCTGTCTCTGTCTTTCTATCTGTCTTTGTGTTGCTGTGTCTCTGTCTCTCTGTTTCTGTCTCTCTCTCTCCTCTGTTCTCCTCCCTCTTTCTCTCTTTAATTTGTTAATGCTTTCTGCTTATTTTACTTTGGATAATTTTCAAAGTACTTTTCCCTCTTGAGATCTCTAAGAGGCAGAAGTTCTGGCGATTAAAGATCTGCCATCCCACAAGCAGCCCAGTTAAGGGACCCTCAGGTTATTTATAACTGGATTTTATCTAGGAAAATTAACGAAGAGAAGATTAACCAAAAATCTAAAGGAAAATGCCTTAAATACCTCATCTATTATGCTGTGCTCAAACAGATATTTTAATTTTAACAGCTTGGCAAACCCAGTGGAGCTCTCTTCTAGTTTGGGGCATAAAATGAGATAACACTTTCTGAATTCCTATAGGAGATCATGTAGCTCCACTTGAAATTAAGGCATGAAATGTGAAAATTTGAGTTTCCTCCAAATGGCATTGGTCTGTTAGCCTAAGTGATTTCTACTTTTGTTCCTCTGAAAGTCCCAGGCTGTTTAAATACCTCTGTCAAAGAAGCAATTGCTTACTTTAGTGCTTCAAGGATCTGTGATTTCAGATTTCATCAGCAAGGATGCTCCCTCCACTGATCACAGACAGTTCTTCCAAGGCCATAGTAGACAGTCTTGTGAGCTCCTCAGACATGATGATTCAATTAGTTACCATGTCCTCTGTGACTATGTCTATGCAAGAAAAGTTTTTCCCCTTATACAATGAATTTGGTCAAACAACTGGTTAATCTAAATTAATCATTTTTTATTTAATTCAGCCTCATGAGGTTAAAAAAAAACAGTTCTCTGTCAAAAATGATAATAGCTTACATTTCTATTATATTTTAAGATTACAAAGCACTTTTCATACAATAACCTTGTGAGAAAAGTAATATAGGCATTCCCATTTTACAGAAGAAGAAACAGAGAAGAAAAATGACTTACCCATGGTTAGTAGTGACCATGTTTATAGTTCTCTTCCCCCATACTTCTTTTCAGAGATGGGGGTCTAGGGATATAGAACACTACATTTGTTAATTTTTTAAAATATTGGTGGCTGATTTTTTTCCCCCTTTATATTATTTACCATAAAAAATTAACTCTCTGGGAAGAAGATAAGGAAGAGAAGTAAAGATAAAAAAATAATAGTGAAAATTGTTTGAAAAATGGCAAGTACCAGAACTAGGCTTCAGAGCCATGTTACTTGACGTCATCTAGTACCTTATCTCCTCCAATCATACTCTTCTTTTGAAGTCCAGTTTGTCTCAATTCCCCACAATGCTTTCTTTCCTCGATATTCCAGCCATTTTATTCAACAGTTTTTATAGCCATGCCAAACAACTCTGCACTTATGCAGGTATTGTTTAGCATTTCTTTCTGTTTCTTCCTGTGGGCTAGTTCTGCCAACCCCGTTTGACACTGAGCTCTCAGAGGGCAGGGGACCACAATTCACATGTTGTTTGTCTCGCCCATACAGAAAGACTTTCTGGATAGAATTGAACACATGGGAGGCGCCCAGTATGCACTGATTTATTCTTTGGTAACAGTAGTGGGCCAAGCATCAGGGGATCTGAGTTCTAATTCTGCCTTTTGCCACCAACAGGCTGAGTGAACAAGAGTGCAAACTCCTATGCTGGCAAAACTCCCAAATGCCACCTGAACCAGATTAAAATGTAATTGGGAAATATTTAAGAAAATAAATTAAGGGGTAGGAAGGTGGTACAGTGAATAGAGCACCAGCCCAGGGGTCAGGAGGATCTGAGTTCAAATGGCATCAGACACTCAACACAAAAACTAGCCATGTGACCTTGGACAAGTCACTTAACCCCAATTGCCCTGCTTTCTCCCCTCCAAAAAGAAAAAAAAAACCCACAAAAGAATATATAGTACAACGTAGATAATGCTAATTTGTGGTTTTCTAAGTCAGCATGTGGCCCCCAGGGATCCGGTTCTATTTCAGTTTGACACCACTGGACTATAAACAAACAGACCCGACTTGAGGATGCTAGAGAAGGGATTACTGCATCCAGTAAGGGGTAGATAAGATGATCTCCAGGGTCTCTGCTAGCTCTGGGATTCTGTAGTCCTCCTATGTAGTAGAATATGTAGGTAGAAACCAAGGGTGTCCATCGACCTTTTATTTGCACCCCAACAATTTGCCATCTTTTGAATCCTTTGCATTTTTATGCAACTGAAACCCTGAGATGTATTAAGCAGCAGCTCTACCCTCTGTAAAACAAGTGTGTAGAACTACATGATCTGTCAGGGCCCTTGCAGCTCTATGGAGCCAAGCTAGAGCCAAATACGAATGTCTTCTGCCATGCTGGTGTTTTTGTTTCTGACGAATGCAAAAGCACCTTCCATTTGGGGAAGTTTCTAATGGGCCGCTTTTATTTCTTTCATTTCAAATGCTCTAACATACACCTGCAGAGACTGAACTTGGCTGTCGCCTGTGCTCCAAATCCGATTTTCCCCTGGCTTGTAATGAAGCCCTCCGGGAATTAGGTGATTACAAAAATGCGTTCCCAATCTTCATTCAGTATACAAAAGTATGCAGCCTTCTTTCTCCACTGCTTAAAGAGTATACAAAACAAGAAATAATTAGTTGAGCACTATCGGTAATTAAGCACATAAGATGAACATTAAACAAACTGCAATTTTGCATCATTTGGAAGGTAGAAAGGCAGGTTTTCATGCTTGGACTGGAGCCAGAGTGGCTGTCTCCATCCCCTCTGCTCCTGCCTTCTTATTGTCGGGGGATTGGCCATCCTAACTTGCTGATGGAAGCATGCTAGCAACCCACTTGCAGTTGATAATATTGAAATGGTATGTGGGGGGGGGGCGGTGCTTTCAAAAATCTTGACATATTGAGGGAAAGGACTGGGTAGATTTTCCCAACACTGGAGCTCTTCCCTAAATTGGGATCAGTTGAATTAATTAATTTGTTCAACAAACATTTAAGCATCTACTGTATGCATTTATTAGAAGTATGCTGTCCAGAACATGAGAGGTATATCTTGATCAAATCCCATCTGAAATTCTGTGCTCTATTTGATTTAAAACATTTTAATATCAGCAGACAGGTTGAAACTTGTCCAAAGTAAAATGACCCAGCCCAGTAAGAGAACTGGAACTGGAATGGAAATAGGAACAATGCCTAGAAGAGATACTTTGAGTTCCATATTAGCGGTCTGGTTTCTACTGGGAGGATATCCTCTCTACTAATGTGGAGTCTCCATACTTTAGTACATAGTTTCATGAGTTGCCATGGCCAAAAAATTCATCCCCTGGAAATTGACCCTGTGGTGATAAGCCACAGCTAGACTGGTCCTCAGATGACAGGCATATACTTCATACCTAGACCATACTTGAAGCCTGTCCAACTTAGTCCTGCCAGAGATTGTTCTCTGCTGGCAAATAGCCCTTGAAAGTTCCAGATCACCAACAATAATATGTTGAAACATTAGAGAGGAATTTCAGTGAATGTGGCCTAAATAGTATTAACTTAATTATGAAAAGGTGGACATTTTATTCCAGAAATCTCATGACTTGGTCTGAAAAATCATTCCAACAACTTTATGTTAGACTCATTTTGCTGTTAAAACTATATATGCCAAATAGAGTATAAATGATATTATTCCTGCCCCACCCCCAATGACATGAGGTGGCTTCTGAAAATTTTACTCACTATCAAAGGACATATCTCCCTCAATCCCAGACTAGTATGCTTGGGTTCTCATTGACCTGTGCAAACCTAATGCCATCCAGTCCATATTTGTGACCTCAAGCTGGCATAGCCCCAGGACTGTGGAGTAAAACCTTTACAGGAGTCTGGTGTTGGTGTGGTTAACAGATAATTATGAGCCAGCAAGGGGGCACTGCAGAGCTACCCCAACATGGGGCTGGGGAACAGAGGAGAGGTATTTCCTTTCTATTAGTGGGGAAACAGTGGGATAAGATCTCCTCTGAGAATAGGATACTCTGAGTTCTATGAATAAGCACCAAGGAGTGACAAGAGCCAAGTAGGAGAGAATCAAACCCAGAGGGATCCATCTAGTGAGAAAAATATAGAATCCAGGTCAGATTTGAGATTGGAGCAGCCAGGAGTGATGGGTTCAAGTAGCAGTACAGTCATAGGCAATTAGGAATTATTCTTACAGTCCTGAGAGCTTTTTCATAACAATGTAGCTCCTGCAAAATAACCTCTTCACAATCCTCCAAGGGGCAGTTCCCAGATGTCTTGAAAAATGGCCAATTTATGTCCCCAGGCATCTATAGACTTCTCTAGGACACCTCATAGACAGCTCCTTCTACTTTTAGGCAGCTCTGCCCGTAAGGAATTGCTTCTTTCTATCAAGTTCAGATTTGTCTCCCTGTAACTTCTATGCGTTGGCCTTGAGAGTGTCTGGAAGTAGATAAATAATCCTAATCCCTTTTCCACATTCCAGTCTTTTCAGTCTTTGAAGAAAACTATCAGGTCCCCAACAAGTCTGGTCCTCAGTTCAGTCTCTCATCCTTTATTCATTTGGTCTTCGGTCCTTTCATATGCTGGTTGAGGAGCTTCATTTCTAGCTTTTCTATTTGCTAATAGTATCCTGGGGCAAGCCATTTCCTTTCCCTAGGCCTCAGTCTGCACACCTATAAAATGGTAGAGTTGGGGTGGCTAGGTGGCTCAGTGAGTAGAGCGTCGGCCCTGGAGTCAGAAGGACCTGAGTTCGGATCTGGCCTCAGACACTTAACATACACACAAACAAAAACCTAGCTGTGTGACCTTGGGCAAGTTACTTAATCCCAATTGCCCTCCAAAAAAGCAAAAAAAAAAAAAATGGTAGAGTTGGACTACCTGACCCCATAGGTGCCTTCTAGCTCTCAATTCTATTTTCTCATTGATGCATTCTAAGATTTGATTAGTTTCCTTGGCTGCCACTTCTAACTTATATTATTTCACCTGGAGCATGCAGTTCACTAAAATCCCCATGTCCTTTTCCCATGAATAGCTCCCTCATCATGTATTTTGATAACCAACTTTGTAGGCTACCTTAAGGACTTTACATTTGCTCCAATTAAATTTCATTTTATTGGATTCAGCCTGTCCATCTTTTTGGTTACCTTTGTCTTGTCTAACATGTTAGCTGTCCCTCCCAATGTGGTGTCATGTGCAAATTTGATCAACATGCTACCTGTACCTTCATTCCAATCATTGAAAAAAAATTTTAAATCAGAATGAGGCTGAGGTCTGAATACCATGATTTTCATTGCAGACCTCTCTATAAGCTGACATTCACTGGCATGTCCCAGAGGCCTGTATCAGGCCAACAGTCCCAGCCCCAGAAGTAGCTGGGCACCCAGCACAGTGGTTTGTGCTGGGGCATTAAGTCACCCACTTGGGACAATGGAAAGTGACAGGCCTGCTGCCTAACTCAGTCCCTTTCTCCTCCTGTACAGGAGCCCACTGAACAGTGCAGCTCTATAAGGAAGTGTCATGTAGGGGAGAAAATTACTAATCACACTCCCCACCTTTTTATAACTCTTGTCATTTGTAAATGTGAAGGGAGTGCTGAAAAAAATATTCATGCCTTTTTCCATCTATATTTTTTTTCCTAAATTATCCAGTCTTATAAATATTTGAATAACATTTGGTCAGGATAAAATCTTTCCTGTCAGCTCAGTACAAGAACACTTTCTGCCTCCTGAGACCATAACAGTCAGAGAAATTAATATCGATTTGTTAGAAAATACTTTTCACTCTGTCTAAACATCTTATTCTGTCCTCTTGAACCAAAATTATGAATTTAAAAGCAGGAAAATAGTTCTTCACAGTTTTCCCAGTGAAACTAATTATAGGAAAGTGGTGAAAAATATATTGGGTGTGTTTTCCAACACAGAACATTGCTCACCAAAATCCTGAGGCGGCGAAGGTATAAGTATTTATTTATTTGAATGGATTGCAGTTTGGTAGACTGCAAGCCAGGAAATATATAGGAAGAGTTTGGGATTTTCTGTCATTATTTTTTTTCTAGAGAAATCTCCTTTCATTAATGTCCTGAAGAGAAGCAGTACATTTCCCATCAGTGGAGGCCTTTAAGCAGAGACTGTATGACCACTTGTCAGGGATTTGTAGAGAAGATTCCTGCTCATTTTGGACAAGAATGTCTCTGAGAGGTTGGGACTCTGAATCTACCACATAAATAGCTGGAATTGCCTCATAGAAATCTCTCTTCTACTACTACCAAGCCATTCAGTAGACACCAAGAAATTGCCTATGGGTATGCCATGATGGAGGAGCATGGGAGGTGATAGGGGGAGGAACACAGTTACCACAAATGCAGGTCTCTCTAGGTAGCTTAGGATCTAAGTAGTTTAAAAATAATACCGTACAATTTGTGTAGTGCCTTTCATTTTACAAACTTTCTCAGATATTTTCATTTGTGAGGTAAGCAGGGGAGAGAATAGTTTTCCATAACAAATGGAAAAACTCATGAAAACCATCCAGTGTATTCCCTAATGAGATAGTGATGGCTATCACTGGAGGTGTTCATCAGGAACTGAGTGAACATTTGTCAGGGGTGTTTTTTGATGGAAAACGTTCTTAAAGCGTTGGACTATATCTTCTGAGATCCTTTCCGATTTAAATATTATAATAATAGCTTGCGTCTCTAGAGCCTTTAAGGTTTGCAAAGCATTTTACATTTGTTATAATATTTGACTCTCATAACAACCTTGTGAGGTACATAAGATTATTGTTCTTATTTTACAGATGAGGAAATTAAGGCTGAGAGGCATATAAGTGAGTTTCTGGAGCTAGTAAATACTGAGGCAATCCTCCTGACTCCCAGTTGAGCCCTCTATCTGCTGTGCCACCTAGGAAATGAGAGGCCAAGCAATCAATAGACATTTATGAAGTGCTTACTATTTACCAGGCATTGACCCAAGTTCTAGGTATATGGAGAAAGAAAAAGGCAGAAGCCGTGCCTGCTCTCAAGGAACTTATCTATACTGATGGAGGGGATAATTCATAGCTAAAGTAGTCCATTCAGGGTTGGAAAAAAGTAACTTCAGTGGGGATGGCTAGAAGACCATGAGCACCTCTTGCAGAATGTGAGTCTTGAAAGAAGCCAGGGATGCCAAGAGGCAGAGATGAAGAGCAGGAGTATTTCTGACATGGTGACCAAGAGTTGGAGTGTTCTGTGTGAGGAACAACTAGGAGGTCCATATGGCTGGATAACAGAGTGAATGAAGGAAAACAATGTGAGAAGACTGGAAATGTAGGAAGGGGTCAGGTTGTAAAGTCTTAAATGCCAAACCAAGTTCAGTATCTGATCATGGAGGTGATAAAGGTGCCACATTTCATAGTGCCACAAGTAATGAATCTTCAGTCAGAAGGGCAGCAGAGTTTGAATCTCCTCAAATTATGAGCAGGCTTGCTAAATACTCTGAGCCTCAATTTCTTCATCTGTGAAATGGAGATAATAATGATTGTTATCACCACCTCACAGAATTGTCATGAGGTGTTTTGCAAGCTTTAAATTGCTACAGTAATGCAAATTCTTACTCTCTTAGTTTCTGTGATTCCATAGATAAATAATAAAGAAGTGATTTGGCTATAACCAGATACCATCCTGGGCTTTCTTCCTCCTCTCCAGTCCGCTCCTCTCTTCTCCTTTCCTCTCCCTTCCTTTCTTCTCCACTCCCTTTTCCTCCCCTTCTTTTCTTTCTTCTCCCTTGTTCTCCTCTCCTTGTCTTTCTTTTCCTTTTCTGTTCTATCATGTTTGCTTCCCTTCCCTTCTTTCTCTTTCCCTTCTCTGCTCTGTCCTTCCTTGCCTTTCTTTACCCTGCCCTGCTATTCCCTAGCATACCCTTCCCTTCCCTGCTCTTCTCCCTTCTATTTCTGCCTTCTTTCCTCCCTACCCTCCTTCTTTCCTGCCTTCTTTGTCTTTTTATTTCTTTGTCTTGCTTTTAATACTACAGAAAAGATATTTAGATTAGCAATTCAATTCAAATTAAGCAATTCAATTCAACAGGTTTACAGAATAATCATAGATTTAGTCTTGGAAGGGCTCTTACCAGTTCAGTTCCTCATTTTATAGGTGAGGGTAGGCAATTATTTATAAGCAAAAAGTCAGGCCCTAGAGCTGTACTTCCCAGCCCCCTAAGTACCTGGGCCAATGTTTTAGACCCTACTCTTGTCACAGAGCCATCCCCAGGATTTGAGGGCTCAGGCTCTCTCCCCCAAAAGAGGCGCTACATCACTCATGTTGGAAGCTAGGAAATGGAATCTGCAAAGTCTCAGTAGCCTCCTGGGTTGAGCAGAGGAAACTTCAGTTCTTGTATTATCAGTCTAGAGACTCTCTGAAATTGGAAATGACAGTCTGGCCAAATCTATATATACAGTGCCTATATAATGTATCCTGGGTTTGGGGGTGTGAACTACTTTCTACCATAGATTAAGCTGAACGAGACCGTATGTCAGGTAGAACCTCAGTGTCAACTTAATCCATTGTCAGAGCTGTAAAATGCGATTTCATTATACAAGTAATTCCCTGGCGGATTCTCCCTGATTTCCTATACAGCTCAACTCCGGTTTTTAATCGGCAGGAGCTCTCTCCCTCTCCAAACTCTGTTTGGATTTATTAAATATATCTGCTCTCGAAGTACCTGTTTGATTTTTCCATGAATTATATTGGTAAAGGTGAGTGGGAAGAAAAGGAGTCATAACAGCTCTTGGGGGCATTTTAGTTATTTTTTAGTAATTACATTCCCATCTTCCTGTGTGTAGGTATGAGGCTAATAACGCTAACTCTGATTGATGTCACCCCCTGTGGCTTACAAAGCACCTTCCTGCCAATAGCCTCATTGGGCAGAGTCACAAGATTGAGGACTAGATGGGAATGTGGAAATCATCTGGTTCAACCCATTATTTTACAGAGACTCAGAGAGGTTGAGTGAGTTGCCTACAATCACACAGCCAGAAAGTAGAGGAGCTGAAATTTGATTTCTGACTCCAAATTTCCACCACAGTCATATAGCCCAAGTATTATTTAGTCTTTGACAGATGCAGTGAGGGGAAGAAATCACCAGAGATCACTTACCTAGTAAGAGTCCAAGCTGGGACTGGAACCCAAGTCTTTCCTAAGTTTAGTGTGGTTGAACATGGCCCCAAAGGGTCATATCACACTTGAAATCTCTAAATCTCTTAAAATACCAGAATTTTTCTGAAGATACAAAAGGAAAGAAAAATATTTCCCCATTGAAATTTTTCATTTACCTCTATAGATATTGAGTTTTCTCCATATTTGTGCAATTAGGGGGTTTTGCTGAGTGAGCTAGGACACTGTCTCTTTAAGTGTTTAACAGTAATTGGTTCATGTCCTGGTGTTCATTGAAAATCCTAGACATTTCATGTAAAATCTTCTTAATGAGGGGATGAATTTTTCATTCACATTAGAAAGCTCCCTCTGACAAACAATTTCTAAATAAAACTTTGGCGACATGACATCCCATATTGGACTTGACAAAGAGGACAGGTGCATTAGAATAAAACTGTATGGCGATCCTTCAAGCTGTCAGCCATGAATATTTCATTTCTTAATGAATCATCTTGGTGAAATGAACTCTCTTGTTGCCGTGTCACTGCCATTTACAACCAAAAGCTGCCTCCTTTTCAAAGGTGAGTTCCTGAAAAATGCTGACACCGGCAGGAAAGGCTTAACCCTAGCAGCCGTAGAGTAAGCTGTTTGGGACCTTCTTCTCCTAGTCCCCTTCAGAGTCCACAGTTTGTTCCCTTCGACAGCTATACAGGCATCATACCCAACAGGTTTCCTTTCTCAACCATCTTCTAGGAGCTCTAGCCACATGGAGAGGACCATGTGTGGTTCTGGCACCGCCTCTAAGGAGGGGCATTGACAAGGTGGAGTGTGGACTGAAGGTGGAGGGCCCAGGATGATAGTGCCATATGAGGATCTACCAAGGATAACTTGGAGAAAAGAAGACTTGGGGGACACACATGATCCCTGGAGAGTATTGGAGAAGTTGTCAGAAGGAAAAGGGATTAATGTTCTTTAGCTAGGCCCAGAAGGCTGAAGTAGTGGCAGTGGGAAGAGTTTATAGAAATACCGATTTCAAGTCTATATAAGGAAAAATGGTCAGCCTCTGGAGATAGTGATCTCCTCATCACTCAAGGCCTTCAGGCAGAGGCTGGTTGCCTGTCTGAGACATTATAGATTCCTATTGAGGTACTGGCTAAAGCTGATTAACTCTGAGGTCCTTCCCAGCTATGAGATTCTTTGATGCTCAAAACTAGAGACCTTCTCCAAGCCCCATTTTCTAGCATACAGTCTCTATGTCTGAGAAAAGTCACTTTATATTTAATAGTTATTCTACCCTGTGCTTCCTAACTGAAAAGTAACAATGAGGACTGGTTTCCCAGGGGCTCTACACAGGAAACCTTTATTGGAGGCAAGTGAGAGTGGCCGTACCAGAAATAGTAGCATACTCTTCCTTGAGCTCTAACTAAAGAGCCCATTATGTTCAGGGGGAGAGGGGCTGGCAAGGAAGTATCATTCTAATAATTGAATTAAACGTCTGTCTGTTGAGGAAGGTGGCAGGAATTGTTTTCTCTAACCAACAGAGCTCAGGCTTAGTTAATTATTCCCCTATATTTGGATCTTTGTTCATTCACACTTCAGCCAACACTTACTGTTATTAAAATTACTAGCATCTAATTGTTATTAATCTGTCAATGTTAGCTATAGAAATTAGTATTTTCATGTAATGAGACAGTCTGGATCTGTGATTTCATCAGTGTGTACAGCTCCCAGTGTGGGCACTCCCTCCACCAATGCTGATTAGCAACTGATTTAAAATTTATAACTCAGAGCATTGCCCAGGTCACCTAGAGGGTAAGTAACTACCCCCAGCAAGAATTTTACCCAAGTTTTCCAGACTCTAAGGCCAGTTTTCCATCAATTATGCAGCTCTGCCTGTTGGCAGAGCACCCTGGTCAGCCTACCAAGGTCTTCTTCCATGGCATCATGTCAAAACTTGGTTGATGATTTCTTTGAAAACAGGCAGAAATCTGAAACAGGAATATTCATAAACTAATGGTGTGATAATCTTTTGTAGCCCATTGGGACTGTATTCAAAATACTCTACTAGATGTAAGCTCAATGAGGCAGAAACTGTGCCTTATGGAACCTGTGCATTTTCTGAGTATTCTGTTCACATCAGGTGTTAAATAAATGCTTGTTGCATACATGAATGAATAATTTCTAACATATGCTTTATGTACAAAATTTGGGAAATAATAACAGTTATTTTAACAGGAGTTAGAACTAAAAGACAATATATTAATGTGAAAAGAACAGTGTATTTGGAGCAGAGCATCTGGGTTGGAATGCCAAGTCAGTTATTTACCTGTATGACCTTGGGCAAGTCATTTGATATCTATGAGATAGAGTTTCCTCAGCTTTAAAATTAGGGCACTTGATTAGATTATCTCTAAACTTCTTTAGATCTAATAACGTCAAAATCTAGCCTGTTACTTTCCCTACCATTCTTGTACCTTGTGGTGAAACTTTCACTCATTACACCATATTCCTGCCCTTTGTGAATCACATGGAGAAGGTTAATAACAATAGCTCCCATTTCTAGAGCATCTGAAGATACACAAAGCTCCTTCCTCACAACTACCCCAGGTAGGGGTGTGTGAAAGATAAGATTTTCATTTTACAGATAAGGAAACTGTAGCTCTGACAGGTGAGATCACTCAGAGTCCGAGTCCAGAATTTGAGCCCAGCTGCCCTGATCTAAGTGTTTTCCTCTGTATGATATTGGATCATGGCCACCATCCTGTTGATTCAGTTGAGTCACACAGTGAGCTGCTCCTCACCTTGGTCTAAATCTGACCTACTGACTTTGGAATATCCAATATCATCCTCCACAGGCATTTATTCAGAAGTTTACTATGCTTCCAGCACTGTTCTGAGATTCCACTCAAACCCAAGTCATTGTGTTTCACACCTGTCATGGCCTAACAGTATTCTTTGCAAGTCACCCTATATGGTAGCTATTTAATTAAACTACATTTTGTAACATAAAACTGCTTGAATTCACCTTTATCCATGGACAAGACTTAAGAGAATTTGGCCCAGTTTGAAAGCAATAAGGAGCTCAGAGGAAATGAAAGAAGCTTGGATTCATAGGTTTGTTTTCTTTCTGTTAGGTTTCAGAAAAACTTTGTGTTGGTGAACAGACTCTCAGTGTGGGCAGGTGACAGTTTCTGAGGCTTCCTGGCTTTATTTTTTTTTAAGTTGTGCATAAATAGGTCCATGAGTCTGTTATTAGGTACTATAGTAACTGACATTCATGGTTTGGAAAAACTTTGCTCTTCCCTGAAGAAAAATGACTTTGTCTCTGGAGAAGCCAAGTTTTTCACATCTAGTTTCCCGTAGATTACAAGCCATGAAGATGGTTTTGCCAAAATTAAATATATTTTTTTTAAAAATCAGACTTTCCAGCAAATGGATCCAGACAAGTCTTTTGCTAGCCCCTGATGGCACAGTACTTTTTTACTTCGACCTAGAAGTGGCTTCATGTTTGTTACACAATTATACCTATACGTCATAACCACAGGCAGACATGGGACTTGACAAGACTTGCCAGGTGGGAAGTGGCAAACGTGACACCCTGTTCAA
This sequence comes from Gymnobelideus leadbeateri, assembly GCA_011680675.1. Classification (NCBI taxonomy): domain Eukaryota; kingdom Metazoa; phylum Chordata; class Mammalia; order Diprotodontia; family Petauridae; genus Gymnobelideus; species Gymnobelideus leadbeateri. The sequence continues at coordinate 2,461,592 of WOXC01009109.1, forward strand.
TAGGCTGCTGACCCACTTTGGACCCCAGCTGACTTCTCTCAGATTCTTTCATCTTTCATCACCCTCCCTCTTTCTCTTTCAGAAGTTGTCTTCCTTCCTTAATGGGGCCTCCAATACATTCCACAGTTCCTCCCTCTACAATTTAATGTTTACCCAGCACACTGCAATCACCCTGATCTGATCTGCTCCTCAGTGGTAATACTCCTTCCTTACTGCCTTTAGAGGTGTTTGTATTTGTGGCTTGTTTGTTTGTTTCAGTTTTGCTCATGTGAAGATTTCTAGAATCATGAGATCATAGAACATCGTATCTGGAAAGTACCTTAGGAAATAAAATATCAGAATTTAGAGTGTTAGAACTCTTAAGTATTTCAGAATATATAATATTAAATAAAGTAATCACAGAATGTTAGGCCTCAAAGGAACCTTGAAATGTGGGTATGTAGAATATCAGAAGAGATGAAGATTTTGATACTCTAGAATGGTGAACATGGGAGGGCCTATAAAAATCACCTGGTCCATTTTATTCACTTTACAGGTGGGGAAACTAAAGACTAAGCAAGGAAATGACTTATCTACTTGTCAGACTAGCAGATCTGAGGCTAAAATCTAGGTCTATTGACTTTCAGGGTAGTGTGATAGCCACTGCCCCATATTTCAAGATAGGCACAGTGGAAATTTCTCTTCAAAGGTTTTAAAAGATTGTAGGCCTCTTCCCCGTCAATGGCTATTCATAAAATTCTAATTTAATAACAAAAAATAATGCAATGAAGATATAATTTATGAAAATAATTTGGCATATTGAAAAATCTAGAAGTTAGAGTTCAAAAATAAAAGTGCTTTTAAAAAATTTCCCTAAAATGCTTTGCTACCAATTCCCTGTTTGATTTTAGGTAAGACCTGCCACCTCGATTCTGGGTTAGTTTTTCAAACTTAGGTGAAAGGTTGATAGTGGATAACTTCTTATATTTCTTCCTACTCTGACATTCTGTATTCTAAGGGCTTTTCCAGCAAAACGTTCTGTAACTCTGTGATTGTTTTTCTTTATGGTCTTCCTCTTTATATATTCCCTCTTTACAAATATTAGGCCCTTTGGAGCATATTATCTTTAAATATCAAGATGTATTTTTGCTTCATTTTTAATTTTGTATCATTTCCTTAATCTCAAGAGGGCCTCTTAAAGATTTTTTTTGTTTCATTAAATTATTTTTGATAATAAATGCTTGCTACCAGGTAATACAGAGTTAAAAAGGTGATTCCACTCAAAGGAATTAGCATAAGGCTTGCTGGACTGGTAGAAGTGACTAGATCTTAATCAATAGTAATATGATTACACTCATGCAGCAATTATAAATTATTTAAAACAGTACCCCTAGGTTACTGACTAGTTGCCTTTAAATTAAATTCTCTGTCAATAATTGATGCAAGGAATTAATGTGAGAACACCTTCAGTTACTGAAACTTTTTTAAGGTGGCATAAAATATTGAACTGTTGCCCGTCATTAGCAGCTTTCCTGTCTGCTTGGTGTAACATCCTTCTTTCCTAAATTGGTCAAGAAAGACCCTCAGATCATGAAAGGTGACTAATGATTCTGAAAGTAATGCTCATGTCTCTCCTAAGAGCACTGACACTCAGGAATAGAAATTTCATCTGAGAAGGCAGAAGAAAATAATGGAGGAAAAAATCTGTTCAATTCCTCAACCAAATTTATATTTGATTTTTTCCTTTTGTAAATGTAGTACTTAAAATCTTCAACTAAAAATTCACGATTTCCTTGGTGTAATTCTTCTACTAATACAGGTTGCAAGTAACCTTTTACTCCTTAATGTATGATCTCTGTGAATGCCCTCGACCAAAAAACTCTTCAGTTGGTGTCTCACCTTCTATGGATGAGCCTCTTAGCACGTTCACAGATTGGTCCTTGAATCATCATTAGAAAATCTTTCCCTGATAAGTACTTTACACTACAGTCCAGATTAGTGTGTATTTGCAGTCTCGAATTGGTTTATAATCTTTGGTCCATTATATCTAGGTAGTCATGTGTGTATGTGTATTTTTTTTACTTAGATGAAAACCTGCTGAAGAGCATTCTTTTTCAGTATTTTATAAATGTCAGTTCATAGTAGCAGGAGTATCTGGAAACTGTCATTTGGACAGTCTGAAGAGAAACTTGGAGACACACTTCTGATAGTCTTTTAAATTCATAAAATGAATGAAATGTTCAAGTGTTTGCTAAGGATTAAACTGCCCAATTATGAGAGCCCTTCTTTACTTACACAGTTATTCTCTGCCCCCTTGGTCTTAAGAGAGGAGCTCTAGCAAGAGGAGCTTATTGCTTTGTGTAACAAACTTGCATATTTGAGGGTAAATTAGAGGTGACCCAAGGGCACAATATATGTCACAGAATTCACTTGCTAGGAAAAATTACTTTAACAAAAAATCAGTCATTTGGCATCAGAAGGCTGGGGACTTAGTTCAATCCTCAACACAGACAGACCCTGTGACTAAAGGCAGGGAACACTCTTTAGCATAAAGCACCATAAAAATGTGAGATGTTATTATTTTTACTTTAAGGTGATCTGTAGGTTCATATGGATCTAGAAGAAATCCAATCCAATTTCCTTATTTTATAGGAGAGGAAATGGATCATCTCCAGTGTCTGCCTTTGTAGATTTCAATCCTGTGGTCCTAAAAGATTGTAGCAGTGTGTTCAGTAAAAGTCTTTTGTTTTCAGAGAGATACCTTTCCCCTTGACTTTGAATGTTGTTGTATCAGAGCATGGTGCAAAGGGATGTTGAAACAGCCGTGGCCTCTGCCAGGATGTGCGGGTGTCTGTGAGAAGCCAGTGAAACTGAAGTTCATGGGAGTCTAGGCAGATGTGTTCGGCATTGGGGCAAGGTGGGAGGTGGGGATGTGAAGCATCACACAGAATCAAGGGAGCACACAGAAGCGGCTGAGTAGGTGTTGACCTCAATTAAATTCCATTGAATTCTACAAACGTATATTAAGAGGCTACTGTATGCCAGGTACTTTGCTGGGCACTGGGAATATGAAGTCAAAAATCAAGGAGTTTCTGAGCTTGTTAAGGAAGACAATACATATGTTTAAAATTAAATTTTAAAAATGAACAAAGTTATTTCTGGGGGCAGGACATTGGCAGCTGTGGAGATCAGGTTAACTCTCCTATAGGATGCACTGTTGAGCTGAGCTTTGAAGAAAGATTCTCTGAGTCAGGAAATACATCCTAGATATGAGGTCCAGTCTATAGAAAAAAATGGAAATAAGAGATGGGATGCTGAGTAGGAGTAACAGCATGGAGGTCAGTTTGTCTGGAACACAGCATGGGAAGGAGAGTCATGAAGGCAAAGTGAAGAGAGGTAGGCAGGAGCTAAAATGGTGAGATGGTCAGAACTCTGCTGTAGAAATAGAAATTTAGCAACTAAGTAGAAGATGAACTAGAGAGATGGGAGAGGCCAGAGGTAGGGAGACCACTGGAGGCTATAGGTCCTGATGAGGGCCTGAACCACAGTGGCTTTGTGAGTGCAGACAAGGATATCCATGAAATATATATTGTACAAGTAGAACTAATGAGATCTGGCAACTGATTGTGAAAGAAGGAAGTGAGGGGAGAGTTAAGGATGGCTCCAAAGTTGTGAATGCAGGTGCCTAAAAGGATAGTGGTGTCTTCAGCAGAGATTGGGAAGTTAGGACCTGGGGAGGGGGGGGAGGACTTTAAGGGGAAAAGATAATGAGTTATATTTTGGACCTTTTGAGTTTGAGATGCCTAGGATTATACACTTGGAGATGGTTGTGGGAATGGGAATGAAAACATGAAAGAACAACTAAGCAAAGGAGGAAGGGGAAAATCAGACCTGAGAAGTCACCAGGGTCAGACCACAGATAAGTGTACAAGCATTCCTGGGTATCTTTTGAGGTGAATTTTCTAGTTACATGTAACCTGCCCCATCCCTTTGATGCCCATTCACTAGGATAATTAGAAACAGGTACACTCTAGTACTTGCTTGTGTTACCTGAACCAGTACTGAGTCCTGATATCTGGAAACCTTTCATCCCTCCCTGTTTACCTTTCATATATTTGACACTCAAATAATAGCCATTACATCGGAGGGCCATGAGAAATCATCCAGTTCAATTTCTATATTTTATAGATTAGGAAACAGAACCAGCAAAAGGGAAAAGAGCTTGCCCAGAGTCTGCACTGCAAGTTAGGAACAGAGGTAACTGTTATTATCCACCAGAATTCTGAGTTTTCTCCTATCAAATATCATTCTTCCCCTTGAACTTCATGTAATACTTGGTTTACCCCTCCCTAATGCAGGTATTTTGATCAGATTTTAGAAGATATTGTGATGTGTTGTAAAGAACACCAAATTAATGGCAGAGGATCTGGGTTCACATCCAGGCTCCGTTTCTTAATACCTTAGGTTACCTTAGGTAAGTCATTTGCACACTTTGGCCTTCCTTTTCTTCATCTATAAAATATGAGTTGGACTAGATGACCAGGCCATCTCACCCTCTGTTAATCCCTTCTCTACTTTCTGCTGTCCCAGAACAAAATACCCCTCTGGTCACTTGTTTTTTAGTCATTACAGTTATGTCCAACTTTTTGTGACCCCATTTGAGTTTTCTTGGCAAGATACTGGAATGGTTTCCCATTTCCTTCTCCAGATCATTTAATGCGTGAGGAAACTGAGGCAAACAGGGCTAAATGACTTGTCCAGGATCACACAGCTAGTGTTTGAGACCAGATTTGAACTCAGGTCTTCCAGATTCCAGGCCTGGTGCTCTGCACCACCTAGGTAGTCAATATGCCCCTTTATTTAGAAAAAAATATTTATATCCCCAGCATCCAACCCAGTGCCTAGCAATATAGTAAGTACTTTATGAGTTTTCATCCATTCATTAGAAGACCTTTGAGGTTCTTTCTAGCTTTAAATCAATGATCATATATTATTGCATATTATAGTTACCTTTATTTGTGTCTAATTCCCTTAGTATACTACAAACATCTTCCAGACTGAAGTCATGTCTTAGCTGTTTTATCTCCCCTCATCTTTTAGAATGGAGCTACCCACCCACTATATACTTAATAAATGTGGGTTAAATGAATGAATGACCCACAGTGTCTTGGAAACTGGTATGTAGTTGCTTCCAGAATACATCTGTCAGCTAACATGATGCATTTTCTTTTTCTTTTTGTTTGATATTTTTGCATCCTTGGATGCAAAAAAAGATTCAGAAATACCCTTCCAACTCTACTCCAACCCAATCCCCAGTGGCTTTGACTTGGTGCTATCTGAATCATTCATCTCTGCTTTTCTTTAATGTATTTCACCACCAAGCAGCCATTAATATCCAAATTAATTTAATCAAAGGTTGATTTTTGTATTAAGCAAAAAATACATCTGCCTGAAAATAAGAATGGAAAAGTAGGAAGAAAGCCAGTGCTCAGCTCCCTCTTTCCCCTTCTAACTGAGCAAAGAATGATCCCTAAAGAAATGTAGCTTCTGAACCACACTGGCCATTCTTTCTCATTGATAACCAGGCAAGTGGAAAATCAAGTATGGATGGCGTTTTCTGTTGTTGTTGTTTTAATGATTGTTCACAGTCAACATTTCTATTAACAAAAAGTATGCATGCTCAGAGACTAGCTCTCAGCTGCTTCTAATCCATGACTGTAGAAGCAGTTTGGTTCAATGCTAATTTTTAACAGAAGACAAGATTGTCTGTTTTTCCTCTTTGCAACACATTGATTAATGTGCCCTGGGACCTCTCAGTTCTCACACTTGCACAACCTACTCATGTGCTTCTTCAGGCTGAGTGATTCTGGGGAAGAAACTAAGGGGGAACGAAGGCCACATTAAAGGAGAAATGGAATCAGACGAGAAGAAGCAGGAAGACAAGATTGAAACCATGCATCTGCAAATGTTGTTTACCACGTCTGCTAGGACATGGATTTGACCTTTAGACCTCAAGAAGATCCCTAGTTTTCCACATTGCAGACACTTTTAGAACCCGATGACTAAATCTGCATATGGTTGGCCTGTCCCATAGTTCTTAGAATTCTCACTTCTGAATTGATCTGATTGCTAAATCATTTCCCCATTATCATTTTGTAAGCAGATCCACTCAAACATCCAAATAACATGCTGTTCAGAGACCAAAATGAAATCACCCATCAAGTGCTCAGATCCTACGCTTTTTTAGATTTGTGGCTGGAGCCTTGTTCTTCCTGTCACACCATGCTACCATCTGTTTACGAGAAATTACTAGTGTTCTACCTAGTTTATCTCAGTAACCTTAAATACACACCCCCCTCCAAAAAAAAAGTCAATGGTTAGGTTTAAGTGTTTCTGTAATGAAGGTCATTATTAGACAAATGCTAATGTAGAATATCCGCTCTTTAAAACCTCATTTCAAGGGTTGATAGCGTCACCAGATACAGTGTTCTTAACAAAACAAAGTGTTGTACAATTAAAAGAAATGAAAAGTACATAGCAATGGGCTTTACTTTTTTTTCTGGAACATTTACTTTTGTTGAGAAAATTTGACTCAATTCTATTCAATCCTACAGACATCAAGTAAATGCCTACTATGATGATAACTGAACTGAGTCCCAAAGGAAGCAGAAGATTTCAGCAGAGCCTGCAAAGGCTTCTTTTTCCAATTCCTTTTAGACCTCGAAGTACAGCTATTCAATACATTTATTTGTTGATTGTTTTTCAAACTGTCTAAGGGTTAAATTTGGCCTTCACTTCTTCCTGACCCATGGGATGTTAGGAGGATTAACAACTCCAGAAACTTTTGACCAGTGGTTTCTTATATCCTGACAGTCTCATGAGCAGCTTTTGAACTAAGCCCATGTTAAGAGGTTCCCACTAAAACTTTTCAGAATTTGGCAGAGGGCAAAGCAAAATTTGGCAAGAAGGCTGAGTTTTTAAAAGTATCATTTCAATGATATAAAACTACAACTAAATGCTGTCATTAGAATTAGCTCTTGAGGGTGATATCAGTTGTGAAATAGATTAGATGCCTCAACTTCAATGTATGAAAAGGTGAAGAAATCCAGGGCATGCCAGATCTTTTTCTCTGGTATTTCAATGAATCATATAGAGCAGGATAGTCTACCCAGTGAATATTATACTGGTGATCCTGCCTGTGCAATCATCCCTAAAATTTGATCAGTCTGTAATCATTCCCTTAAGGAAACATGTTACAGCAGAGTCAGAGGACCCAAATTCAAATTCTGCCTCTTACCACCTATATGACCTCAAGCAAGTGAAATATCTTCCCTGGGCTTCTTTCTTCATCTGTTAAATGAAGAATAAGAGGAGTAGAGTGGATGACTTCTGGGGGATCCTTTATAGCTCTAAGGCTATGATCGTAAGATCCTTTTGTCAACTGAGAAAAGTGTATATCCCTTTACTTGACATTCAAGGCCTAATACAGTCAAGACTTTTCACCAGATTCACAAAATATGACAAACAGGGGCTTCTTGATACCTAAAGTTTAACTTCACATCCTAATTGACAATGAAAACAATACTTGTTCTACATAATTTGAGTATCATCTTCCTTAATCACATCTGCTTCCATTCCTCTTTTAAAATGGTCTTCATAAAAAAAGAAATAAAATAAAATAGTCTTCATTCCCCTTCAGGTCCTTCCTAACCTAGTTTTTCCCTTACTTCCTTCTACCCACTTCTCTGTCTCTCCAAAATGAATACATCTCTGTCCCCCCAAACATGCCCCATATTTTCCCACTTCCATGCCTTTGTGGATGGCATTCTCTTTACTGGGAATGCCCTTCCCTTCCTTTTTTCACTTTCCTATCATCCTTTTAAGTCCAATCCAAATATTACCTCAGCTCTGAAGTCTTTGCTGATGCCTTGCTCTGCCTTTAGGGCCTTTACGCCATGCTCTGCACTCAGAGTATGTATTATAGTTTTCTGTTTCCCTGCAGACTGTAAAGGTAAGTATGGCTTCTTATCTAAATTCTGCTCCTTCCCCACTTGGCACATTGCTCTGCACCCTCTTTTTCTTGGGAGTGGGGTGGCTAACCTAGGATTTCATTGGTATAAGGAACTGAGGCTGAATAAAAGGTTTTACTCTCTCTTTTTTTGTGCTACGGCTACAGCTGTAAGTATCTTTGGGCTTCAAAAGAGACTTGCTTCTAGTGTCTTTCAATGTGGAAAGAAGAAGTTATGGCTTGACCCCATTCAGACCAATTGCCAACATCAATTCCTGTCAGCAGATCCGGAAGCTGATTAAACATGGGCTGATCATCCAGAAGCCCATTACTGTGCACTCTTGTGCCAGATGCCAGAAAAAACACTATGGCTGGATGGAAGGGCAGGCACATGGGTATTGGTAAGAGAAAGGGCACTGCCAATGCTCATATGCCTGAGAAGGTAAATGAGGATTCTGTGCTATCATCTCTGAAGATATCATGAATCCCCCAAAATGGACTGCCACATGTCCTCGAAGGTGAAAGGGAATGCGTACAACAAGTGGCCCTTCACAGAGCACATTCATAAGCTGAAGGCTGACAAGCCCTAGATCAGGCTGAAGCTGGCTGGTCTAAGAGTAAGGAAGCACAAAAGTATTGGGAGAAGCATCTGCAGGCTAAGAAAAAGAAGATCATCAAGATCTTGTCCAAGGAGGAGGAGACTAAGAAATGATCCTCCCCTATCTCATCTGTATATAGTACCCCTCTATTTGGCTTATACAATAAAACTGTCAAAATTTTTTTTTAAAGAAAGATTTCTCCTAACACAGATCTGCAACCATTCCACAAAAAAATGCAGTAAAAGTTAGAAGGAAAACTTTACTGGGGGGAGGGGAGAAATCTTTGTGATATTCTTTTTTACTTATAAAATTCTCATTCCCAAGATATATAAGGAAATGATTCATTTTTATAAAACTAAGTGCCATTCTTTACTTGATCAAAGGCTATGAACAGTCAGTTTTTAGAGAAAGAATCCAAGCTATCAATAACCTTATGAAAAAGTACTCTCAATCTCTAATAATTAGAGAAATGCAAAGTAAAGCAACTTTGATTTTCCACCTCACCACTTGACATACCTATCACACTGGCAAAAAAGATACTCAGAAAGGAAATGACAGATATTGAGGAGGCTGTTGAGAACTGGGGAAACTTGTGCACTGTTTGTTGAGCTGTGAATTGGTCCAGCCATTCTGGGAAACAATTCAGAGCTGGGCCCAGAAAGTGACCAAACTGTGCATAATGTCCTTTGACCCACCTTTACCACTGCTAGGGCCATGCCACCCCACCCTCCCCAGCCCCCCGCAAAAAAAAAAAAAAAAAAAAACCAAAAAGACAAAAAAGGTCTCTTTGGACAAAAATACTTTTAGCAGCTCTTTTCGTGGTAGCCAAAAATTGGAAACTGAGGTGCTACTCTCCTGTTGTAGGACAGATTAACAAAATGTGATATGCAAATGTAATGCAACATTATTCTGCCCTAAGACATTGTGAAATGGACAATTTTAGAAGAAACTAGGAAGATCTCTATGATACAAAGCAGAATAAGCAGAACTAACTAAAAGAACCATTTATCCAATGGTAGCAACATTCTAGAGAAAAGCAACTTAGAAGGCCTTTAAAACTCTGATCAATGCAGGAATCAGCCAGGAGTCCAAAAGAATGAAAATGAAACCCACCACTCACCTCCTGCCAAAGAGGGATGGACTTTGAAAGCAGAAAAAAATATATATTTTTTTAGTCATAGCTGATATAGGAATTTGTTTTGCCAGACTAGGTAATGAAGAGTCTGTTTTTTGTTTTGTTTTTAATTTGTTCAGTGTAAGGAAGGGGGATAAAACAGAGAGAAACAGATTTTTTTTTAAACTTCATCACTTGAAAAGTTGTTATTAATATTATTTTTTTAATTCATAGTAAGAAAAATATCAAGAGTGCTTCTTCCAGCTTCCTGGTAGAAAAGCAACGGACTAAAAGTGCATCATGAGATCCCACGTTTTTGTTCATGGCCAATGTGGATTGTTTTGCATATTAGTAACAAGGGTTTTGTTTTTCTTTATTTTTTTTTCATGAGGGGAGGTTAGAGGTTGGGAGTGAAAGGGTAAAAATATTCTTACTTGGGGGGATTTTTTATTTTTACTTTATTTTTATTTTTTATTTTTAAAGAGTGCTGCTAGGGGCACTGAAAAGTTAGTTGACTTGACCATGGTCAGCCAGTCGGTGTCAGAGGTGACTTAAACAAGTTCCTAGCTCTGAGAACATCTCTGCCTGCCCCACCATGCTGTCTCACTTTGCACTCTGTAGATACTTAATAAATGCTTTGGGGATTTATTTATTGAATTGTGTCAGGACATTCACTTTGGCTTTTGCTTCAATTTTACTTTCTGATGGAATTTTTAAAAGAGGGGGGTCAAGATTTATGACTTTGATTCAGACCTGGACAAGGTCCCAGGATGTGACTTTCTGGTTCAGAGGATGCCTTAGGGAAAAAAAATCCTCAAATTTCTACCAATTCTATTTTTATAGTTAACTCATAACTCAGTACATCTTTATAAACATTTCATGATTTGGAAATAAATAGTTGAAACACTAGGCATTTCCTCCTTGAGAAAGAAGTGAAAAATCATTGTTTTGTTCTATTTTCAGGGAGCAACAAACCTTATTGTGGGGAAGATTCTGAATTTTGTTTTTGAAAGCACATTTAACAGGAAAGAAAATAACTTCATCTTTTCTCTACTGCTCATCCATAAAAATAAATGAGAAGGTTGAACTCAATTCTAAGGTGTCTTTTGGCTCTAAATCTGTGACTTCAGTTTCCAAAAGTTAATAATAGTTATGGACTAACAAGAAAAAAATGGAATTCTATTTTCTCCATATAAATATACATACACATACTTCCATCATATACATACCTATATCTAGATATGTATTAAAAAGGTGTCTGTGGACCCTTTAAATTGAATAGATTTTTTTAACTAAATTTTTTCTTTAAAACAGAAAAAAAAACCTTTCTGTTCTAACATTATGTTCTTTCTAAACTATTTAATTACTTCTAAGTGGTTTCTGGCTTATTCTTATGACTAAAATTATTTAAATTAAATAAGTATAATATATTTATTTAAATTTATTTAAATAAATAATATATTCAAATTATTTAAATATATTCTATAACCAACCAAAAAATGGAGTATAATATGGAAGTGATTTTTTATAAAAGAAAACTATGACAATATTTCCTTAATAGTTCAACCCACATTTTTGGAAACCAGAGAATAAAAAGAATCTTATACCTGTTGTCATCCTTGCAGGTAAAGCAAGTTCTTGATTAAAAGGGATGAGTGCACGTGCATTCTGAAAGATCTCACTCAGAAATTAGACAGCAGAAGAGCTAATAATAATGTTTGTGTTTTTCAAGCCATTGTATACATTGATTTCTTGCAGCAGTGAATATTAATTATTTTATTTTATCTATTTAAGGAACAAACCTTAAAGCGCATTTGTTTAGCAATATTTCTAGCATGAAGTTTTTCTTCTCATAAAAAGAACTGCCTTTTATACTTTTATATTGGAGTGAGTGCATCACACACACCCTGTCTGCAAACTGAAGGCATTTACAGCCTCTTGTCTCTGTAAGGATGACAGATGGATGGCCACTGACTTTGGACTTGATCTTGTGAGCTATTAAAGCTCGTAGATGAAGGTGGTCCTTTGTTATTCTGTGTCTTGGTTTTAAAGCTTTAAACATATCTGCATTTCCCCTGATGAGTTATGTGCAAATGGGCTTTAAGATGAAAATCTCTTATATTTGTTCTCTACCTCAGAAAACTAGTACATAGTCTGTTTTATTCCACTGGCTCTCCAAGGTTCAGGTATTAACATAAATACAGCCCATTAACACTTGTTCCTCTCTGTCAGGACATAAATTAAGTCTGCAGGTGTTCCATGAAGCTTTACCCTTGGTACTAATTAAGCCTTGATAATTAGGTTTGTTAAATTCAGGCCTTTAAGCTTATATTCCCTCTTTGGGTTACCAAAATGGAGATTTGCAACATACAAGCCCAATTTCTGCAAAAGGGCTTTGCTTGTTCCCTCCTCCTTCTCCTCCTCCTCCTCCCCCTCTCTCTTTCTCCATTTTCTCCTTCCATATCCCTTGTTCCTTCTCCCATACTCACTCTTTCTCCTGTTCAGGTTGCTTCTCATATTCCTCTTCTTTCTCTCCCATCTCCTCTCATTATTTCCATTCTTCCTTTTAAATGAAGTATCAAGAATAGTCTTTTCCCTGTCTACTCAGTGTAGATTGAAATGTTGAAGGAAATGTGATTGTGACTTTATGAGCATATAAAAGTCATTTCTTCTTCTGGGATTTTTTTCTTGTTTTATGCTTTTGTTAACCCAGTCATAGTAGTAGAAAGTTTTGGGCCAAGATTCTCTATGTGTTGAACACACCTTGATGTTTTGCTTGATACCAGTTGTAATCCTAAATGATGTGTTGTTCAGAAGTCAACTTATCTCATTAAAAGTATTTTAAGTATTAATGGAGTGCTTCAGTAATTCAGTAATTTTATTGACCTTATTACATGTCAAATAAATTATGACAATTTACTGGAAGTCAAAAGTTTAAATTTTTATTCATTGGACTTTGCTAAGTTCTTAGAAATCATCCCATACACTCCCTCATTTTACAAAGCAAAACAGGACTTGCCCAAAGTTACCTATTTAGCAAGCAATAGAGCTAGAATTCCAGCCCAGGCCCTCTTATTCCACACCCAGTGTTTTTGTTTTTTTTTCCATTTACCACTAAATATTCATTCAATACCCATTCTGCACAAAGCACTAATTGGAACCATGCCTACACTTATGGAGCATATAGTCTGATTGGGATAAGTTGATATGGTCACAAATAACGGTAACATAAAATAGAACCTGGTATGACTGGAGAATAGAAAGGAGTAAGAATTAAAGAAACAATCACTCACTGAACTGGGGAAATCAGAGAAAGATTCCCTTTAAGCCACGCATGGGAAGCAGCACCTTATGAAGATCCCAATGAATTCCTATCATCCCTTTTCCTCTGGAGATCATACAAATATTTGACTGTATTCGGAAAAAGGGAAAGCCCTGTCATGATCCAGGGTATTTTTTGTTGGACTATAATTTGTAATCAGGATCATGAAAATTGTCTCATCAAAATAGATTCCTTTACCAGTTGGTCATTTGTCTTCTGTTTCTCATCAGATCAGATGTTTAGTGAACGCCATTTTTCATTTAGAATAAATAAAATTATAAAAACAATTCCATTACAGCTACTTTCAATAATATTCACTGCAATCATGCTAACTTAACAGCCTTTCTTTTTTAATTTGTAGGGTATTAAGTAAAATAATATTTTTAATCAAAAGCATTTTAAGGGGAGAAAAATAAGTCACCTGGGAGACAACTATAATGGGAACCTATTTCATATTTTATTTATAATTTTATTTCCAAGAACACCATAATTAGTCCATCTAGATGAGCGTCAGTTTTATAGGGGATCAGAATGTTGAGCCATCATTGACAAAATTCCAAATAACTGAAGTTCTGGTCTGAAGCCCTTGGGTTCAATGAGTTCCTGATTTAAAATGCCCTCTACAAAATGCCCACTTAGTGGGCCTTTGGGGAAAAACCTCCAAGGAGAAGGGAACCCGTTACTATTATATTCCTTTTGGACAGCTCTAATTGGTAGGAAGTTTTGCTTGTTTGTTTGTTCTTTTCCCTGACATCAACCCTAAATTCTCCTTTTTGCAGCTTTCATCTTTTGCTCCTGGTTCTGCCCTCTGGGCCTGAACAGAGCAAACCTAATTCCTAAACTGCCTTCAGTCACCTGGAGACAGTTGAATTTCAGGTCAACAAGAATTGACTTGACTTCTGATTTTTTATCATTTTGCCCTTAGGTCTTCTCATCTCTAAAAGTAAGTGTCTTTAGTTCCTTCCATTGAAGTTCATTCAGAACAAACTTGCAGCCCTCCCCTTCTCTGGGTGATCTCCAATTGAGTTTACCAATGCCCTTGCTACAACATAAAGACAAAATACAGTATTTCACATGTGATCTGACCAAGTCAAAACAAAGTGGGACTATCACTTGGACATCATACTAATGTTGTATTAGATTTTTTGTGCACCCTATTACACTGTTGATTCAAATTGAGCTTGTAGTCCATGCAAACTCCCTAATCTTCTTCAGACCACTGTTTGGCTCCAGCCATTCAATCAATTCTGACTATCCAACTTACAGTATCTTCTTACCTACATCTCTCCCACTTTTCTACAACAGTTGCTTGAGAGCCTTTGATGAATACTTCACTAATTAAACTATATCTCCAGCATTTCCCTGACCTAATAGTCTCGTAGCCTTGTCAAAAAAAGGAAATGAGGTTAGTACGATGTGACATATTCTTGATGAAGCCCAACTGGCTCCCTGTGATGTTTACTAACCTCTTTTTAATAATACACTTTAGAATTTTGCCAGGAATAAGTTCAACTCAGTGACCTGGAGTTTGGAGATATCATTGTCTTCCCTCTTTTGAAAAGAAGTACATTTTCTGTTTCCCTTTTTCCAGGCCTGCAGTATCTCTCCCATTCTCCATGATCTTTCAAAGAACACTGACTATATAGGTCAATGGCTTCTACTAGTTTTCCAGTAGTTCATCTGTGCCTGATAATATGAACTTTTCAAGAGTAGCAAAGTACTACTTTTGTATCTCCTTTGTAAATCTTGGGTTCTAGCTTTCTGGTGACCATTTCTGTTCTCTCCTTTCTAGTTCAAAGATGATTTTCTAAGAAAGAGCATGAGCATATTTAAATATGTGTATATATAAATATATGCATGCAAATTGATGTATGCAAATACATGTACACATGTGTGCATATAAATATATGTAAATATGTACAAATTTGCCTTAGCTATATGTTATATATACATAGATCTGTATATGTACAAGTATATACTTATATATGTGTATGCACTCACAAAAGGAGTACAGGGTAGTTTGGGAATGGCTGAAGTCCTTTATTACTACCATCATATATCATACTTTGTATGTCAGGTTTGTGATATTTTCTAAATTCTTCATTTTATCCTTTGTTCTGTCCACGCAGTCAGTCAGTCAACAAGCCTTTAAGTCCTGACTATGTACTGGGCACTGTGCTAAGTTCTGGAATACAAAGAAAGGCACATTAGCCCCTGTGAGTCAGTTAATAAACATTTGCTAAGTGTCTGCTATGTGCAGGGTATGGTGCTAAGCACTGGGGATACAAATAAGAAAAAGAGACAGACCCTGCCCTCAAGGAGCTTACATTCCAACAGTGGAGACAGTATATAAATAACTAGGAACAAGCAAACTATATACAGAGGAGGCAAGGTAATCTAAGATGGGCATGAATCCATTAGCAGTTGCCCAAGAGAATAAAGTACAAGTTCTAGAAAGGTAGGAAGGAGATAGATCACAGAGGTGCTTTAAACCCAGCCTGGGGTAGAGTCTAAGGACTGTATTATTTCTGCTTCTCTCTTCACTGATGTGCTTTTTTCTCCCATTGCTCCCTCCCTCAACCTTTCATGTGAATCTTCTTAATATAAAATGCTAATCAGTCGACTCCTCTCACTTTCGCTCTCTTCCCTATTCTGTTTCTGTTCTGTGAGGTGTACCTTTCCCGAGACACCCTCTAGCCCTTGGACCCATCCTACTAGTCTTTTGTAATACCTTCAAGCTCCAATTTGCCCTCTGACATTAGGATCTCTGGCTCATGGTGCTTTGTTATTCATGTTCTGTCCATTTGTGCGTAGACATCTGAGGTCGTGGATTCTGTCACTGGATTCTTTCTTAGATTCTGTACTTTGTGAACTGCTGGGCATCTCAATGACTCATCTTCTTCCTCCATTTTAGATACTATCCATATCTATATTGGTGGATATATGTAAAGTACTTTCTGCCTCCTTCCTTTTCAATTTTACACTCTTTAGATTAGATTAACACAACTATAGACAAATACATTTTTACCAGCCATTGTCAGGTATGCTACATACAATCCCTGACCCAGAATACTTCTTTTTTATACTGGAAACATTTTTCCAGAAATCCAAATATCCTTTTCATATTTATTCCGTCAAAATCCACTGTTCACTTCTTAGTTCTACAGGGTAATCAGACCCCATCTTTTTGATTCAGGCTTTCCAATAGTGAGGCATGGTGTTCCCAGTGTGAAATAAACATTTTTGAGTGGTCAACTGGGGAATAGTCAGAAAAACTCTTGGCAAGGATGTCAAGGATCTGCTCCTGTACATACAACTGTATAGTCTACAGCAAATTCCTTGCCCTTTCTCAGCTTCATTTTTCTTATCAAATCAATCAAACAGCATTTATTTATCAGGTATCTACCCTGCTACAGGTACTGCCACAGTGCTAGCCACTGGACATACAAATAAAAAAAGGAAACATCCCTTGCCCTCAAGGAGTCATATATTCTATAGGGGGATACTGTGTGTGGATATGTACATATGTGCAAGGGAACTTTGAAGGGGAGGCACTGCTGTCATGAGCAGTAGCCAGGAAATTGAGGAAAGAAGATGTTTGAACTGAACTTTTGAAGCCAGCCAGGGAGTCCAGAAGGGGGAGTTTAGGAGAGAGCATATTCCTATCCACCCATCAATCAAAAAGAGTTTATCCAAAGCTTATTATATGCCATACAAAGCACTGGGGATGCCAAAAAAGGCAGAAACAACCCTTGTCCTCAAGAAACTTACTAATGAGAACACAAAACCTAAATATAAAGGTATATACAGAATAGGAGACAGTCCACCATGGCTGTATGAGGGTGTGAAGGCAAGAATTGTTTGTGAGAAACAGCAAGAAGGCAGGGTGGTGAGGAGGCCAGTTTGACTAAACTAGCAAGTGTGTGTGTGGAAGAGTCATTTATGAGGAGGAGGAGGCTGGACTAAAATCTGGGCTTCTTTAACACTTTTTTTTGTGTCATGGATCCCTTCAGCAATCTAGTAAAGCCCATGGACATTTTTCTCTGGAAATGTCTTTAAATTACATCAAATTATAAAGGAAAGCAATTATATTGGCATATATTTATCAGCATGTTACAAAAACAAGTTCACAAAGTCCTGGTTAAAAACCTTTAACTTAGAACGTCCCTGAGTCCTGTTTCACCTCCAGACCTATGACCATCTTATGAAGTGGTGCCAGGGTTTGCACTCAGCCTTCTTCTGACTCACAACGAGTGCTTTTCCTCGGCAAAATTCTGAGCCTCAGTGCCTAATGGGACCCAACAGTTCAATTATGAGACTCTGACATTTGAAAGACGGTACTGTGAAAACTCCTAAGGACAGCCTCTGGGCACTCCACAGCCAAGGTCAATGGGTCAGAATGTTTGTACTAGTAATAGTGCATTTCTTAAAATGATAGGTGTCTGTTTGCCTAACGTTTCAAAATACCCCTCTGCTGATACATTCACAGGAGGATGAAGGGGTTCCACTTAAGCCCTGAACAATGTTCTAGGTGCTGAATTATTTCTGATTCATTTGAAACCAAGTTATAGATGGTGTTGTTCCACCTAGGCTGAGCCTTACCTAACTCAGTTGTGCCACAGACAGAGTTGAGGATATATGACACACCTTCCCAGAAGTAACACCCACAGAGTTTAGTGTTCTTTCTGACGGGCCATGTGGCTTTGAGCTGCTATGTGTTTTTGGGGGAGGGAGGAAATAGAGAGGCGGCCTTAGAAAACCTCTATAAAGACAGAGAACAAGGTCTGCCTAATATATCAAAGCTTGACTCCTAGCCTCTAGTTTGTACATCTAAATTCTCTGGAGATTAGGAGGACTGTTTCTATTTTTCTTATTCAAGGCAGACACAGATGTGTTTTAAGAAATTATGGTATATTAGAAAAAAGAACATGAAATTCAGAGTGTGTAGATCCAAGTTCCAATCCTACTTCCAATGTCTCTTAGAAATACATTTTCCTTCTCTCGGCATCAGTTTCTTTCTTTCTAAATTGAGTAGGCTGAACTATGTCTTAAAGATCTATTCTAGCTCTTGATTCTTCAGTCTAGTTCTTAAGCACCCATATAGACAGCTCAGCCTATAGCAAAGCCACCTTTTCTGCCGTCCAGACGGTCCTTCTGAAACACGGTTACTCTCAGCACAAGGAAAAGAAAAAGTTCTGAACAAAATTATTCACAGAGCAAAGAGTCATTGCTGATTAATTACCTCAAGGACAAAGGGATGAAGACTCTTTCCTTCACATTGAAGCCTTTCACATCCTGAAGCTACACGTGGGAAGGGGAGAAGCTGCGAGGGCGAAGAGGTGGATGAAAGCCGAGGTGAAGGCATTTCAAAATGTCAGGCAGCTTGTTAGACTGCAGTTCATCATTCTTTCCCTGGTGGCTGCTGCACAGGCCTAAGCCAGGGCTATCCAGAGAGCAGAGAATTTGACACCAGCCTCCAAATTTTCTCTTCAGCTCTCTGGGGCTACAACCCAGATGCCATGGCTGAACCATCAGGCTCAGCTCCATGGAGACTCCAGGACAAAGCCATTGGATAGCTCCTTCTCAGTGAAAATGTCTCCTGTTTTACTGCGTGGGAACCCACCCTCCCACCTACTGCCTCCTAAGAATGAAAGCAAATCTTCTGTTAGTTCCTGCGAAGAAGGACTTAATTTTGTGTCTTCTCTTGCTACCTAAAGTTACCTTCCCATCTGAAGAATAAGGACCCTACATAGAACACACACTCAGAAGTAATAATGGTTTTTATCATACTCCATGCTAACACTAATATTTATCTAACACTTTGTTGGCAATATGGTCTACATTCTGCATTGTGTTATGTATCATCTGAACAGCTCTGGGAGATAGGTCATTATTATTCTCAGCTTCTGGATGGGATAACCGAGGCTTAAAACCAGGAAATGATTTATCCAAGATCACAGTGACTTAACTAGCAGAGGCCATCACTCACACACTGTTCTGATTCCAAATTGAATACGATTGTCACTATACCATTGCCTAAATAAAATCAAATTTTACAAGCACGTATTAAATATTTACAATGTAATAGTCAGAAAGCAACTGTGCTAAACACAGAAGCAGAAAGGAAGGTAAAAATAATTCTTAAAGACAAGGAATTTGCATTCTAATGGTAGAGAAAGCATATAAATTACTAGGATCTTAGTTCATCTCAGAGAAGAAGACACTAGCTATGGGGAAGGGATGTAGGAAATTGCAGAAAGCAGGATTTGAGTAGAGCCTTTTTTTTTTTTTTTTGCTTTTTGGAGGGGCAGTTGGGGTTAAGTGACTTGCCCAAGGTCACAGGCTAGTAAGTGTCAAGTGTCTGAGGCTGGATTTGTACTCAGCTCCTCCTGACTCCAGGGCTGAGCCATTTAGCTGCCTCTTGAGTAGAGTCTAGATAAAAGCCAGAGAAAGTAAGAGAAGGAAACAGGGAAAGGTTGGTCGTCATGGGGGACAGAAAGATTGTGAGGAACAGCCAGGAGGCCAGGCCAATGTGACAGAATTATGCCTGGAAGGAGGAGGAAAGGGGAAGAAGACTGGAAAGGTAAGAAGGGTCTAAGCTATGAAGAACTCTAAATGGCAAACAGAAGGATTCTATATTTGCTCCTGAAGATCATAGAGGACCATTGGAGTTTATAGAGTCAGTGGGAGATAATAATCAAACCTGCACCTCAGAAAAATCATTTTGGTAGCTGAGTGGAGGATAGATTGATCAGGGAGAGATTTGAGAGTGGGAGACCAGTCAGATGGCTATTGCAATAGTCCATGCAGGAGGTCGTAAGGGCCTGAGCAAGGGAGGTGGCTATGTTAGTGGACTTGCCTAGTGTAACCCAGGTAAGAGATGTTGGGGAGGTAGAGGAGACAAAATTTGGTGGAAGACTGGAAAAATAGTCCTAATTATGACTTTTCCCCTGACTATCTGTCAGACCTTAAACTTGCCCTCTTCATGCCTCAGTTTCCTTGATTGTTAAGTAAAGGAATTAGACAAAATGGCTGTCTTTTAGACAGGATCTCCTTGTTAACAGGGACTATGTTGTTTTAGGCTAGCAATAACTGTTTACTGAATTTGTTGAGTTCAGAGGGGTTGAAATCTGCCTAGGTGAAGGTAGAGCCCATGTCAGTAAATCATAGACCTTTTAAAATGCTGAAGAACTGAGAAATGCTTATTTTATTTCATAAATTAAAAATAATGAAATTTTAAAAAGAAAAAGAAATATTTAAGAACTGAGCTAAACACACAGCCCACCCCTCACTTTTGAGTTAATTTTATATGCATTCCAGCTTTTTCTAGAGACCGGAGACACAACTCTTTGTTTACCTGCAAAACTACTTATTAAAATGACATTAAATGCCATAAAATGATTTTTTTATGACTTCCCTTAACAGAAGCTTTAAATGATAAGTTCATGTAAAATTATCCTGGCAGTTTAGTTGGATTTTAAAACATATTTCTCCATTAACAAATTCACTATAAAGCTGTAATAATGAAGTTAACTGTTTCCTTGAGAACCATGGAGAGAATTAGGAAAACATAATGTGAAATGTTTTTTCTGTCTCTCCTGTCTAAGGGTCATGCTTCAGTGAGTCTTCAGTGTACAGAGTCTGTTTCCTCACTTTGACCAGCTGCTGGGTATCTCAAATGGGGAGCCCTCTCTTCCCTCTCTTCCTGGCCTGGCTCTGGCTTGAACATTTTGGCTTAATCTCAGGCAAAGACTTATCCTCACTGAACTTTGTTTTCTTCCTTTCTGAAATGAGCAGGTATTAAATCACAGAATCGTGGACTTATAGTTAGAAGGCCTATCAGCTACCATCTTGTCATTCTTCCTTTTACACAAAGCTTCTCTTGATCCCCACAGCTGCCTGTGCCCTCCTACCCAAAGTATCTCCTATTTAACTACTTCGTATTTATTCTGTTTATACTTCCATATGTACTGTATTCCCATTTGTATGTAAGGTCTTTGTGAGTAAGGATAGTTTCTTTCTTTGTATTTCTATCCTGAGTATATAGCATAGTGTCTAGAACACAGTAGGTGATAAATACCTATTGATTGTTTTATATCATCTAACTATACCAGTAAAAGAAATCCCCATCATGTACTTGATATATCATTATCCTGTCTATGCTTCAATACTCCAGAGAGTGAGAACTCACTACCTCCTTAATGTTAAAGGACCTGAAGGAAGATAGACAACTACAGTATATGTAAAGCTATGAATTAGTTCAACCACTCTGGAAAGCAATTAAAATTATACAAAGAAAATTATTAAAATGTCCATAGACTTTGATCCAGAGGACCTAGTGGTTTTTTGAGGTTTTTTTGTTGTTGTTGTTCAGTCGTTTCGTTCATGTCCAACTCTTTGTTACCCCATTTTGGGAGTTTTCTTGGCAAAGATACTGGAATGGTTTGCCATTTCCTCCTCCAGCTCATTTTAGAGATGAGGAACTGAGGCAAATAGGGTTAAGTATTTATTTCTGTGCCTAGGGTCACACAGCTAGTAAGTGTTTGAGGCTGGATTTGAACCTCATAAAGAAGAGTCTTCCTGTTTTCAAGCCCAGTGCTCTATCCACTGCCCCACGTAGCAGCCTCTAATGTTAACCCTAATACTAACACTGAGGTCAAAGATAAATAGAAAGGTTTTATATGCCCTAAAATACTTGTAGCATCATTTTTTTGTATTAACAAAGAACCACAAGCAAAATAAGTGACTGTCAATTGGAGAATGGCTAAATAAATTGTGGTACATAAAAGTGATGAAGTATTGATGCATCATAAAACTTGAGAGAACAGGGGAAGACTTATAGGAATTGAGGCGAGTTGAAGTATGCAGAACCAGGAGAATAAGATACACAATCACTATAACAGTGTAGAAAGAAAGAATGATAAAATATAACTGAGTGCTGTGTAAGTATGATGACTAAGTTTGGCCCTGGAGGAAAAAATTTGGACGAAATGTACTTCCTCTATCCATTGCAGAGATAGCATATTATTTGTGTGGAATATTGTATCAGAAATGGTCAATGTATTTTTTTTGGCTGAACTGCTTTTTTTTCTCTCTTTTTAAATGTTTTTTAAAGTGTTTGGGGTTGGGGAGGCGACACCAAAGACCCCAGGTCCCTTATTTGGAGGGAAGAGTATGAACCATAGGTATTTACCAGGAGCCAGTTAGGCTCACAAAGATATAATTAAGATGCCATTTTGTATTTCAGAGATAATTCCAGACAGTCTCTATATTCACCCGGGAAAGGCAACAGAGACCATTTCATAGGCTCATGGGAGCTAGATCCTGAAGCAATCTTTGAAACCATCTCATCAAACCCTCTCATCTGATATAGAGGAAACTGAGACTTAGAAGAGGAAGGGACTTGCCCAAGGTCACACATTTAGCAGAACTGAGTTTCAACCCATTGTATTTCCAGAGTTTAGAGGCAGAGGAATTCCTTCATATTCTTTCCTTCATCAAAGCTTCATCCCAGTTCTTTATTAAAGAAACCCCAAGAATATTGCCTGTGTTTAAGTTTAAGAGCCAAGAAGCACCGTTTTGTGTCACCTTTAATCATGCCATTATTTTGTGTGTCCAGCAGTAAAAAAAAAAGGGGGTCTCTGTTACTGGCAGAGCTACCATAGTTAAAACCCCATCCTCATTTGTAGAGAGGCCTCCCAGTGGCTCACAGTGCTCACTGTTCAGCTGTTAAGATTGTTATTAAACTTTATGGACCATAAACCCCATAGAAACAAGGAAAGTGAACAACCATGCTATTACAATAGTGTCAAAACAGGAGCCGTATTTCATAGCCTGGAAAGCGTGTGCAGCCTGCCTCTGTGTAGGTTCCCAGTATGCTCTGGCTGCTGGAAACCCAGCCTTTATTTTACGTTTGAATCAAACACTCCATTCCTACTGCTACAAGTCAGAGAAGTATACTTCCCTTGTTTTATTTTTCAAATGTTTTATAGATGCTTTTTGTTTTTATATTCAAGCCATTTCCAAGTATATACATAAATACACACACACACACACACACACACACACGTGTGTGTGCACGCACACACCTCTATACCCCTTCCTTGTAATAAAGAAAACCAGTCAAGCAAAATTAGCCAACACTATGTTGTATACAGCATTCTATACCTATAATCCCTTACCTCTCTGCCTCATCTATTCTCCAAGACCAAGATTGGTTATTACAATTATTCAGAGTTTAGTTTCTTTTAATATCTTATCATTTGCATAATTGTATTAGTTGTATATAGTATTCTCCTGATCTCCTTGCTTTGATCTGCATTGCATCATACAGGTCTTCCCTTGTTTCCTTAAATTCCTCATATATATAATTTCATACAGTTCAATGATGTCCTATTATGAGATCAGAATTGTTCAGTAATCCTCAGTAGATGGGTACTCACTTCATTTCTATTTTTTTCTTTTCTTTCCTTCTTTTGTTTTTTTCTGTACCACAAAGATAACAGTATTATTATTTTAGTTTTGCATAACCCTTCTCTCTGACTTTAAGTTCCTCAAGGCATGAGCCTAATAATGATATCACTGGATCAAAGATTATGAACAATTAATGCCTTTCTTCATGTATGTAATTCCAAAATTTTACAGAATGAATGGACTGATTCACAACTCTGCCTATTTTCTCGTAGTTCCTCCAACATTCATCGTTTCTTTCTTTTTCAACTTTATCAATTTGTTGGTTGTAGGGTAAAACCACAGAGTTTTTGTGGTTTTAGTCATTTATGTTTCAATCAATCAACAAACATTTATTAAGTACCTATCATGTACTAGGCATTCCTCTTAATACTAGAGATTTGCAATAGTATTTCCTGTGATTATTGATAGTTTACATTTTGTATTTAGAAAACTCTTTGTTCATACCTGTAGCTACTGATGTATTGCTGAATGGTTCTTGTCCATTATTTGTTCAATATTTATCAATTTCCTATATATCTTAGATATTAGATTTTTTTAATCAGAGGCATTCGAAGTGAAGGTTTTTTTTCTGACTAGACAAATTTCTCTTCTTGTTCTAGTTGCATTGATTTTGTTCTTGCCAAAACTTTTAAATTTTAAGTTCTTAAAATGTTTCCCTTAATCTTTTATAATTTTTCCTATCCATTTTGGTACCTCTAACTATAGTTGTGAAAGTTACTTCCTTCTATTCTTCTCTAATTTCTAAAGTAACATAATCATTTTTATACTTAGTTCACGTATATATTTAAGACTTAATGCTACATATAGTAGCATAATGCTACATATAGTATAAGAGGCTGATCTAAATCTAATTTCTTCCCAAGTGCTTTCTAGTTTTGCCAAGAGTTCTTTTCAGATTGTGAGGCCTTTCCCCTGGTAAATTATAATTTTGCACTTATCAAATAATGGGCTATTTATTATATTCCTCCTATTTAAAGTTCAGCTTTTTAAATTTAGGTGCAGGATCAATTTACTGATTTTCACATATGTTTATCGTAGACCCATCTCCATCATTGCTTAGTGTTTCATGACATAGGCATAGAACAAAATCTAATAGGGATTAATGCCAAGTCCTACATTTAGATTTTTAAAAGTCCAATATTTAAAAAACAAGATAGTAAAGTCATGGCCTGATGAAGAATTTTTATAAAAAGAAAATCTGCAGGGTTAGTGAATTATAACTTGGGTATGATGTGATGTAGCAGCCAAAAGAGTGAAAGTAATCTTAGGCTGATATATAATCTTAGGAGGACCTAATGTCCAGAATAGGGAGATGACAATAGCCCCTGCCTCTGTTCTCATGAGACGCCTGTGGTATTATATTCTGCTCTGGGTACTATATTTTATGAGCTATAAGATGGAATTATTCAAAAGGAGAACTCTGTAATTACTCTTTGGGAGGTAGTGTGTTTCTTATCCTTGGAGAATCTTAAAGGCATGGTCTAGCTGGGGTAGTCATATTGGTCTAGCCATGAGAAATGATGGGCTGTAGGAGAAGGGGATGATGATGATGGGACCCTCAACAAGGATGGACAGTTAAGGGAAAGTGGAGAGGCAGCCAGGACAGTCAAGCCAACAGAAAACCCTATGTCCACGAGGAACAAAGGTTCAAAAACCTTTTATTATTGTGGAAATAAAAGAGAGGAAAAATGTGCAGCCCTTAATCCCCAGATGACAGCATCCTGGAGTAAAACCCTGAGAGTCCCTTCCTCACTTTAACTCTTCAGACATGAGTGAGTAGATATGCTTAATATGTAGAATTATAGAAACATTGAATGTCAGAGATAGAAGATACTTCCAAGATTATTTGACTAATCCCCGTCATTTCCTACAAAAGGAATCCAGTTCCTCAGGATCTGAAGGGACTTACTCATGGTCAGAAATTACAGTTATTCCTTCCACGTCACAACTTTCCTCGTTGAAATTAAATGAGAATATTAGGGAAGTTTTGCAGAAACCACAGATGACATATGAAGACCAGCAGATGATACAGAAAATATTTAGAAATTCAGAAATGCATAAACTCTATGTATAGTATTGTATAATATTAAAAAAAAATAGGAAATCAGTAGAGTCAGAAGACTTCTCTGGTATGAAAGGAGGGCCAAAAAATTTTATGCAGATTTTCCAGATCATGGGGTGCCACACTCTTTTTTTTTTTAAAGCAATTGGGGTTAAGTAACTTGCTCAAGGTTACACGGCTAGTCATTTGATTTATGCGTGGGTGCTCGTTTTCTGAGGCCGGATCTAATCTCATTGGGTCATCCAAACTCCGAGGCCGGTGCTCTTACTCACTGCGCCACCTAGCCGCCCCTTTTAGGGCAATCGGGGTTAAGTAACTTGCCCAAGGTTACACAGCTAGGTTTTTGTTTGTGCAGATTAAGTGTCGGAGGCTGGCTCCGAACTCAGGACCTTCTGATTCCAGGGCCGGCGCTCTATTCACTGCGCCACCTAGCCGCCCCGGGGTGCCACACTCTTAACTCTTGCTAATTGAAAGGATAATTATAAGTGGAAAGCTGGGTACTTCTAACCAGTTCTTCTTCCACTATGATAAATATCCTCTGATATAGGGACATGTGCAGTATAAAGTGGTAAGATCTGACTGGCAAATTGTGGTATATCTAATTCTGATATGCTTGCTTTACAAACCAAACAATGAGGTGCTGTTTTGTATGCATTCATAGATTGCGATAACAGTTTCCTCATGGGGAGGTAGACTGAAAGATTGTCCTGTGGAAAAGGGATTGTGTATTGTTCCACTTGTCTCCAGAGGGCAGTGCTAAGAGCGATGCAGAAGCATTTGAAGGACTGATTTGGGAGTCATCTAAACCAACAACTTAGCTAACAATTAGGGCTGTCCAAAAGTGGCTTGACTTGTCTTGGAAGACAGTGGGTTTCCATTCAGTAAAAATATTCAAGCAAAGACTAGGTGTATTATAGAGGACATTCTTTTGCATGTATAAGTTGATGGTCACTTGGGTCCTTTCCAACTTTGAAATTCTGTGATTCTGAGCTATAGGAGTCAAAGCCCCTTGGAATCAAGTCTTTAAAATGATTGAATATCATGTTTTAATTAAATACATTATACTCTTCTCAAAAGATAGGAAAATATGGGTTTATGTTTTCTCTTTAAATCCAAAAAAGAAAAACCTGTAACTGTCTTGACTGTGGGGAAGAAGAGAAATCCTCTTTTGTTTTTTTAGAGGCCTTTATGATGGTATTTTTTTAACTTATTAAATCACACAAACAAAGAGAGTTGATGAAGATTTCATAGTGGCTACCTCATCCCTGTGTTTTGTGTTGAAAGCACTACTATCTTGCTGGGTTCTGAACACACACACCCCACTTTGATGTCTTGTTCATTCAAGGCAAAAACCTGTAAGGATCTCTTCTCAACACTATAATTTTGCATGGCAGTCCAGGGAAAAACACCTTGAGGAATTCTATTGCTTCTCATTTTATGTCCCCTCTAATTTTCATTTCAGTTCCCTTATGTAAAAGCTGGTTCCTTAAGCTCTCATAAACTTTATGGTCTTTACTTGTGATTAGGCAACAGTAAAACGGATTTTCTAAAACCAACTTCTAGTCCAGTTATATAATTAGCCAATAAGGCGCACTCAGCGAGTAAGATATAAAATTCCTTTTTTTCCCCCTCAAGAGATCAGGGCATAATATTATCTGTTAGAGTTTTTTCTACTGCTTTATGGCACAGTAGAAAAAATATCAGACTTGAAGGCAGGAAACTTGGGTTTGAGTCCCAGCTCAGACAGTATTAATCACATGACCTTGGGCAAGTCATTTCTTTCCACTGGCCTTGGTTTTCTTGACTACAAAAGAGGGAATCGGATTAGATAACCTAAAGATGTCTTTCAGGTCTAAAATCCAAGAACCAGGGGCACCTATGTGGCACAGTGGATAAAGAACTGACTCTGGAGTTAGGAGGACCTGAGTTCAAATCCAACCTGAGACACATACTAGCTGTGTGACCCTGGACAAGTCACTTAACCCTGGTAGCATCCAAAATAAAAATTAAAAAAAAAATAAAATTCTAGAACCCTGTGCTTGTCCAGTCTATCTCACAGGACTGTCCTGTAAGAGTTGATTTTTTTTTTTAAAGCAAGTGGGGTTAAGTAACTTGCTCAAGGTTACACGGCTAGTCATTATTTGTGTGTGGGTGCTCATTTTCTGAGGCCGGATTTGATCTCAGGTCATCCCAACTCTGAGGCCGGTGCTCTTACTCACTGCGCCTCCTAGCCGCCCCTTTAGGGCAGTTGGGGTTAAGTAACTTGCCCAAGGTCACACGGCTAGGTTTTTGTTTGTGCGGATTAAGTGTCTGAGGCCAGCTCCGAACTCAGGTCCTTCTGACTCCAGGTTCTGCGCTCTATTCACTGCACCACCTAGCCACCCCTGAGAGTTGATTTTTAATCTCTGAAGTACTCTTTGACATTTGCTCTTTATGTGAGAGGCAGTATGACATAATGTTTAGAGAGTTGGCCTGCAAATAATGAAGATCCTGGTTCAAATCCTGCCTCTAACACAAAGTAGTTGTGTGATGCTGGGCAGGTTACCTCCTCTCAGGGCCTCAGGCACCTCTCCTGAAGATCTGATCTGCATGGGCAGGAGGAGTTACTTCTTTGGCACAGAGTTCCTTGTGGCAATTAAATCTGAAGTCCAGTTCAAAATCCTTTTATTATTATGGAAATAAAAGTTGTTGCTCTTAATATTTTTCATTATTGGTGGATTCAGTATTTCAAACAGAGAAACAAAGGTGCTCACTATGTCCCAACACAGCTCTTTCTGGTTTTTTTTTTTTTTTGCACAGAACTATTTGTTAGGAAATAGAAGCACTTTAGGGATTTTTATTAGACAAATTTGATGCTGTAATTTCCCCTGTTTCTCTTGAGTCCTTTCTTCTTCAATATAGGGAAACAAGTCTCCACCCTCTTCCATGTGAGAGCTCTCTGAGTTCCCCTCTGCCTTCTATTCTCCAAACTAAACATTCCAATCTCCTGCCATCTTCATATGTGCACCAAGGAACCTCAATGACACTTTGTCAAATCCTAAGCTCTTCAAACACCCAAACAGAAGTTTATCTATCACCCATGAGGAAGGATCTTCTAGTCCCAGAATCATGGAATTCGGAACAGGAAGAAAGATTAAAGTTATCTAAGTCCAACCCCTCATGTTATAGAGGATGCACCAGAGACCCACAGAGAGAAAGGATGCAACTCAGCCAAGGTCACATAGTTAGTAATGTGCAAATCTAGTATGAAAACGCAGGTAGAACCATTACTAGGGCAGGGCAACTGGCACTTTGCCCAAGGCTGCTGATTTTAGAGGGCAACATCTGGGGAACTCTTTCTTCCTCTTAGTACCAGCTGCAGGTATACCTTCACCCATATATTTAACAAGAGCATACATAGCAAGGTATCTCTGTGCCTTTTTCAGTTCTGGGTGTTTGTGATAGACCAAAGCTTTTTCAATGAAAGGATCATGGAACTTGGAGTCAGCTCTGCCACTTCCTGCCATTGTGTCCCAGGGCCTCGTGTGGTATCTGTGAAATGAGAGCATGGAATGGGGTGACCTCTGAGATCCCTTCCAACTCAACACCTCTGATCCTGCTTTGCTTTTCAGAAGCAGGGATGAATAAAGGGATGTTATCATAGGATCACACACTAAGAGCTGGGAGGAACCTCAGAAAACATCTGGTTCCATGCTCTAGTTTTACAGATGAAGAGAATGAGGTCCAGGGAGCTTCAGTGATTTGCTAAACTTTACCAGCTTTGAAAATTCACAGATCTTCTTGGTGGGAGCCACCGTTTCTTTGCCACATAAACCCATCTTCATTGCTGCTTTAACTTTGCTGCTGGTGTTTGTCCTTTGCTCTCAAAGAGGACCATGACATCAGGGAGGTGATGCCATGACATTCAAGTAAATTGGATTTAAGTGAGGCAGGGCTGTGCAAAGTCACCAGCCTCACTTTCTCCTCCAGAGCCATCTGGGTCCAGTGACCATATATGCATTAGGACAACTGGATTTGGCCCAGGATACAGTGTAGAACCTTGGCCTTTTCAAGCTAAGGTCTTTAAAAGTCTCCATTTGTCTGAGGCAGCACTCATTCAATGATTAAGGCTTAATAAAAAAAAAAAATGAGGCAAACAATGGCCTCTTTAAAGAGAAAAACAAAACAAAAAAGTTTCAGAGATTAAAATTTACATGCCCTTTGGGCTGAGCACTGGCAGATAAGGGTATCACAAAGGTATCACACCCCTTACCCACTTTAACATGCACTGATAGGAGTGACAGAAATTCAGATTTTTGTTTTATATAACTAGGTATTTCAGAATGTAGAAAACTTTAGGAGAACTTCTCATCTTTCCTTTCAGTATTCCCAAGAATACCCATCAGTCATGTTGTTTAGGCAGATTGGTGAGGTTCCTTTGACAGACTTTGGTCACCTTCTCATCATTTATCTGGTGGAGTTGTACAAGATGAAATGTTGTGTATATGCATTTCAAAAGACAGTGTTCAGAAGCCTGGGAAATTTTTCATCCTAAATAGCTTAAATGTTACTCTACAGGGCAGCCATAAATGTAAATTGTCTTAATATAGCATGATTGCTAGTAATGGCATAGTCATTTTAATGAGGCTAGCTAGAGAGGCCTACCAACATCGCTGGCAAGTGATAACACGGGAAATTGATGCATTAAATATTTGCAAGGTACATGTTCTTTGAAAGAAAGGGAACATGGCATAACATGGAAGTGAACATGCACTTATCAATGTTCAACTATTTCAGAGGAGCTTAAGTTCTCCTGACACCAGTCAAGGTCACAACCATTTTAAAGAAAGGTGGGTGGCATGGTGGACAGAGTGCAGGACTTGGAATTCAGAAAACCCAAGTTCAAATTTAGCTGTGTGACCCTTGGCACAGGTCACTTAACATCTGTCTGCCTCAGTTTCTTTATCTGTAATATGTGGATTATAATATAGCACTTACTTCCCCGGATTGTTGTGAGAATAAAATGAGGTAATATTTATAAAGAATTTTATAAGCCTTAAAATGTTATATAAATGCTAACTATTATTGTTATTATGAACCTGTCCAAATTTTTTCGTCTAGTATGACACTTGTCCTTGACCTCTCCAGATATTTCATAGAGAATCCACCCAACGTACTGGAGTGCTTCTTTGTTCCTTTTGTTTGTTTGTTTGTTTTTGGAGGGCAATTGGGGGTAAGTAACTTGCCCAAGGTCACACAGCTAGTTTTTTTTTGTTTGTGTGTGTTAAGTGGCTGATGCTGGATCCGAACTCAGGTCCTTCTGACTCCAGGGCCGAAGCTCTACTCACTGCGCCACCTAGCCGCCCCTTCTTTGTTCCTTTAAAAGCCCTTGTCACCAATGTAGCACTTGTGTCCCTGTTGCCATTCATTCATTCAGTCGTGTCCAACTCTTCATAACTCCATTATGGAGTTTTCTTGGCAAAGATCCTGGAGTGATTTGCCATTTACTTCTCCAGTGGATTAAGGCAAACAGAGTTTAAGGGTCTTGCCCAGGGTCACACAGCTAGTGAGTGTCTGAGGTCAGATTTGAACTCAGGAATAGGAATCTTCTTGACTCTAGGCTTAGCATTCTATCCATTGAGGCCACCTAGTAGCACCATCGACCCCTCTCTCATTATATAACCTCCCTCCCTTCTTTCCTGGAAGGACATGTCCTTAACAGCGCATTACCAAACAACACAAAATGGCATTCTATTTCCAAACAAAAAGGAGAAATAGAAAGAATCTGTTATTTATCAGAGGCTTGTATTTTTATTCCACTTAAGTTGTAATGATATTATCTGCCTTGAGCAAACATGAAACTCAACATAATTTGCTGAGAACTGGATGGTGTGTATTTAGATTCATAAAATATGAGAGATAGAAGAGCAGGGACAAATCACAGAACATAGAATTTCAGAGCAAAAAGGGAGCTTGGAACCTAGAATGTAAGTGTTAGTATTGGGAGTGACATTAGAACATAGAATTTCAGAAATAGAAGGGACTTTGAAGCACCAAGGCATCTTCCCAACTCATTTTAGATCAGAGGATGTCTAGTGTTTAGTGGTAGATTCTGGACTAGAAATTGTCTTCTCCCTCCCAGGCCAGTCAATCAACAAGAATTGTACTTCGTGCTAGAGATACATAAAAAGGGGAAACGAAGTCCCTGTTCTCAAGACACATATATTCTAACAAGAGAAACAACATGTAAATACCGAGGTACATGTAAGATTTATACAGAGCAGATAGAAGGTCATCTGGGAGAGGAAGGCACTAGCAACTGGAGGGACTGGGAAAGGGGTCCTGCAGAAGGTGAAATTCAAGCTGAGTCTTTTGAGGAAGTCAGGGAAAATAAGAGGCAGAGATGAAGATGGAGAGCTCTCCAGGAATGAGCAACAGCCAATGCAAAGGCATGGAGATGGGAGATGAAGTATTGTTTTTGAAGAACTGTGAGTAGAACCAGTTTAATTGGATTATAGAATGTGTGGAGGGGGATAAATAAAGCATAAGAACACTGGGTAGGAAGGGTTCAGGTTAGAGATTTCAATGAAAAGCAGAGGAGGAAGGGAGAAATAATATTTGAGCTCAATGTTAACTCAATCAATGCACAGAAATGCAAGCTAATATTTAACAGTGGTATGTGCAGACTTTTCCCACTTATTGTTTCAAATGCTAATTATGAAAAAGGAGTTCAGGAGTCTTATTGTTTCATATAGTATACATAGACTTGGTGTTATCTTTATGTTTATAGCACTTGTCAGATTCCCAAAGCAATGTCCTTCAGAGTTGATCACTGGCCCATCTTGATAACACTAGGCCTACAGCAAATTCCAAACAACCTCTAGAAGCAGTCCCTTCCATGAAGCTTGGAAGGATGAGGAAGGCTCTCATTAACAAAAGAGGGTCCAAGCCAGGAAGTTGACCCATCCCTCCTAGCGGAGGAAAGTTGATGGATGACTGCAGCCTTTCAGATGGGCTTCCTTTTCCTTAGAATAATAATGTCATGCTTTCCAGAGCCTTGTTCCCCAGCTCAACGTGATTAATCCTCAGCAAGGTAAACACAAAAAAGCTTGTAAACTGAGATTATTTAGTGGGTGTAATTAGCTGTGGTTATTACTTGAAAGAGACATTTATGTGTTATACATTCAGAGAGAAAGCTTTGTTTTGAAACTGTTCTGATAGAGTAGGGCCTGACGCCCTCAAAAACACCTAAGCTATCATTTCAAACATTTGAAAAGAAATAGCAAAAGTTGCCTCTTGTGTGAAAACTGCATGGGTTTAATTTGGGGAAGAAAGAGGGGCTGCCCTTTTGTCCAACACAAAGTTCAATTCCTCCATTGACTTCTTAAACAGCTCTGACAGAAATAATTTGCATTTAAACCATGGTAATAGCTGGTGTTAATGTAACTGCTGTA
The DNA here is from genome assembly GCA_011680675.1 of Gymnobelideus leadbeateri. Classification (NCBI taxonomy): domain Eukaryota; kingdom Metazoa; phylum Chordata; class Mammalia; order Diprotodontia; family Petauridae; genus Gymnobelideus; species Gymnobelideus leadbeateri. The sequence goes on from WOXC01009109.1 coordinate 2,494,582, forward strand.
TGGTTTACAAAATGCTTTGAATATATTTGATCCTTACAACAAATGGACAGGTTAAATAGTGTAAATATGATCCCCATTGTAGGAGGAAGACATAAAGGTGATTTCTTCACTTTATATCTGAGTTAATGAAAGGTTAAGGATAAAGACTAGACCTGAGATTTCCCTAGTCTAGGAAATTCCAGAGCGAGCAAACTCTCTCCAGCACCGGAGGGGAGTGTCTTCTCTGCATTTGCTTCCAGTCTTAGAATTTCTGAGAGCACCCAGAGGTTAAGCAACTTCCCTGGGGGTTATAATCCTGTGTAGGTCCAAGGTAAAGTTTGTATGTTGAATGCCTTTCTGACTTTGCAAGCAGCACTCAAACCATTACTGCCTTCTGCGTTAGTAATAAAGTAAGTTTTATTATCTGTATTTTGTGGCTGAAGAAACTGACAGGGCTCAGAGAAATGGCTTGTCCTTTTCCAAGTTACATGGCAAAGTAGGACTAGAACCCAGGTCTCTTGATTCTGCAAATGCAGTCTTCTCTCTACTATACTAAGCTATTTCTCCTACAAAGAAAATGGAGTTATCTGAGGATTGTGGATTGGGAGCGGAGGGCTGTGGAGAGGGTCATTTTTAAGAGTTCTAATTATCTTTCTCTATTGACAATACTGAAGGCCACATCATTTTCTGAATTGGGGACCCTAGAGACATTATCTATTTTAGTGTTCCTGCGGTTCAGTCAGGAGGGTTGGCCCAAGGCATTTGGCTGCTTCCCAGAATTCTTTGTTTTCACCTCCCCGAACTGCCAGCAGTGTTTTCACTCTTCCCACACTTAGCCTGAGTTGAATGTGGGAGGGAAGAATTTTGAAGAGAGGAAGAAGGTATACAATAGGTTTTCCTCCCTTCTGGACTCACAGAATCACAGATGTATATACTTTAGGTTAAAATCAGAATGCCATTCAAATAAATTCAGCAGACATTTACCAAGTGCCTTGGGCATGGCAGGCACTGTCACAGGTGCTGGGGAAACCAAGACAAAAATGAAACAGGCCCTACCCTCATGGGCTTACATTTTAGTGGGTGAAAATGTATACACAGATAGGTGGGTCTGATGGACTGAGCACTGGGCTTGGGAGTCAGAAAGACCTAAGTTCAAACTCCACCTCACTTATTTTTTGACCCTGGCAAGTCACCTAACCTTTCAGAGCCTCAGTTTCTTTATCTGTAAAATGGGAACATAATATTAGCACCTACTTCCTAGTGTTACTGTGAGGATCAAATGAGAGAATATATGTGTAAGGTGCTTTTATAGATTGTAAAATTCTCAATAAGTGTTAGGACTGTTATGTTGTTTTTCAGTTGTTCAGTCATGTCCAACACTTCATGACCTCATGGACCATAGCACGACAGGCCTTTCTATCCTCCACTGTCTCTCAAAATCTGTCCAAGTTCATGTTCGTTGTTTCCATGACACTATCTATCCATCTCTAGCACTATTATTGGTATAATCAAAATATAGAAATAAATACAAATTAATCTTGGTAGGAGTCAGGGTTAGAAGACTGCTGACAACTGGGGAGATCAGGAAAGGTCTCCTGTAGAGGCTGATCCCCTTAATCCAACAACTCCCTGAAAAATACATTCTCCATCCTTCTCAGCAAGTGGTTTTTGCTTAAAAGTGGCCTTTGCTTAAAGACTTCTACCAACGGGCAATTTACTAATCTCCCAGAGCAGTGCATTTCATCACTAGACAGATCCAATAGGAAGTTTCTCCTTATATCCTGCAAAAATCATCTACCTTGTAACTGAGATAATAGAAGGATTTAAAGCCAGAAGGGACCTTTGATCATCTAGTCTCAGCCTCTACCCCCATTTTACAAATGGGGAAACTGAGGCTTAACATGTTTAAGTTCCATTGCCAAAGTTATAGAAATAGTAAGTGGCACTGCAGGATTTGAACTAGGATCCCTTTGGTCTTTTTCACCATACAGTGCCATCTCCCTTTGGCTCCAATTCTGTTTTGGGGCCAAGCAGAATCAATTCCACCCCACCCCACCCCCATCCATGTAACAATCCTCCAAATACTTAAAGACAGCGATTCTGTCGCCCTAAGTCTTCGCTTCTCCAGACAAAACATATCCAGGTCCACAAACAAACTTTTCATGATGTGTTTTTGAGTCCTCTTCCCATCTCCATCCTCCTCCTCAGCACTGTTCTCCTGCCCTGGATTGTGAAATGGCTGACAGAGGGCAAGTCTTTTATCTCTAGATGCTGTCTCCTCTCCCTAGAGCTATGGGAGCTGGCCCAGATTCTTTGCTGCCTGACATGGCAGCCTGGACTCTCTCCTATTTTTATCTGCCACAAGGATTCCCCCAAACAGTTTCCATGTTCCATGTCAGCCCTGACTGAAAACGTTACCAACCTTTATTCTGAATGCAGAGAATGCCCGGGTCAGTAGCCTGGTTTGACTTTATCCATATGTTAGAAATCTCCTTTGTCTTTCAGAAAAAGAGAGAGGGAGAAGGAGAAAGTGACCTATTTTTTTTTTTTTTTTGCAAACACCATTCCATCCACAAAACACCACCTTTTTCTTCCTTTTTGAACAGTGAGTATGAAAATGAAATGTTTTCCAGAAGACCTGGTATTAGCTTTATTAAGAAAGACCAGGGACTAGTAAGTTAGCAATACTGATGAACTCTGTTAGCAAATAATCCACTGCCTTAAATTACAATAACAACAACAAAACCAATAATAATAGTAATAATTTACTTCCCCACTGCGCTTAACTGTCCACAAACATATGTGCTACTTTGAAAAACCTCTGGGCAGCAAGGCAGGACAAAAGCATGTCCGGACCTTGCTGTTGGCCTGATGTGAAGCATTGCCAGTCCAATATAGGTCACATTTCCAACCAGATTTTGTGCTTATCTCTACATTACACCTTGTAGCAGGGGGGGAGGGTCGAGAAAGGGGGGGGGAGGGAATCTTCTTGACATCTTTTTGAAGAATGGCGCTCTTTAAAAAAACATAAGGGAACTTTTTTCAAACACTATAATGAGGGTATTCAACTCTGCAGGCAAAACAGAGCTGTTTGAAAAGACATTAGCTTCTAAACCGTGCTGTGCCAAGATGGATCCAGTGAAGGCAGAATGCAGAATTTCCTTTGCCAGTTTTCTTCACTGACTAAAATCCTGTGCTAATGAAAGTTATGGCTTACATAATTTCAGCACCCAGAGATGGAAAAATAGGCAAGGATATTGACTCTATAAACCAGGGTAAAATTAACAGTGAATATGATCCCTAAATATTTCCTCTACAACTTAAACAAGCATAATCTCCCCCTCATATTTATTTAGTTAGTGGTTTATAGATATTTTCACATATCTTATCCCATTTGAGAATCACACCAACCTTGTGAAATAAATAATGGAGGTATCACTATTCCCATCTTATACACAAGAAAATTGGAGTTCTAAGGGGCACACAAAATCTAGAACTTGGATACTGGAAGGAAATTTAGGGAGCCTCTGGTCTAGTCCTTCTCATTTTATAATCTAGGTATTTGGGGTTTAGAAATGTGAATTGCCCCAGCCTTGATCACATTGCTAGTCAGTTATACAATTGAGATGGGATTTCTGTGGCCAGCCGTATGGAAGCATCTTCCCTGCCCCTGCTCCTGTTTCAAGGTCTCACTACTCACTAATATCATTAGAGACATTTTCTCAGACAGAAATGGTAATGTCATCTGGTAATGTCATCACTAATATGCTCTAACTTACTGTTTTCATAAGGAAAACTGGGATTCCCTATTAGCAGTGACTGCTAAATAACACAAAAAAGAGAGATTTAGGTTCCTAGTACCTGAGGGAAAGAAGCCTTTGTAAGCTCTACGAATTGAGGAGGAAGAGAAAGAAGAAACAGTGAGGCCACTAACGGCATAAACCCACACAGGATAATAGCCTTTGGAAACATATATTGGAAATACCCAAAAGTTAAAAGACAGAGTTTAATAATTAAAAAAAAAAACCTAAAATTTTACTAGATTGGTACACTCAATGTAAGGTTGAACTCTGCAGTTTTATAGCTATTTCTAGCTTGCAACATCATTAAACCAAAAAGCTATCCCCTCACCCACCCACCTCCTGCAACCTCACGCCATCCCTAGCAGCAATCTACTTTAAAATACGACTCAAACAAACATGTCTGGTTCCTTCAATCCATTTAACAACAACAACAATAATACATTTTTGCTAATCATAATAACAGTAGCCTTTTAGAATTGTCTTGTATGTACATATTTGACAAGTAGTGAGAATTCTGCAGGGCAAGAGAAGGCTTGTGCCCACCTCAAAGGTTAGCATCTCTAGCTTTCTGTTATGGTCTAATACCTATCCTCAGTTAACAACCATTATGTTCCTCTTTCTTCCCCAAGTTTGGATAACTCTAAAGCCTACCATTTTATGCTGGATTATGTGTGTCTCCCACATTTAGGCTGTTCAGTAGGGTCAGTCGCTGGGAATGGTAGCAATTTCACAACACAAGTCCCCATGGGAAGGCATCTTACTTATTCTCTCCTGAGCGTTTCTGTTGGTCAATGCCGACTTCATTCCTCACAAGGGAAATATAATAACTATGGATTATTTTAACTAGATGAGCCTTCTCCAGGCATGCAAGAAATAGTCTCTGTGTTAAATTAGACCATGTAGAAAAGCAGAAAGAACTCTTTACTGAGAGGATCTCTACTCAAATCTAGCTTCAAATGCTGTCTACCGTGTGACCTTGGATAAGTCACTTAATTTATCCTGGGACCTGAGTTTCCTCTTCCACAAAATGAAAACTTTTTTGCTAGAAAATTTCTGAGGTCTCTCAGTTCTAGATCTGTTATTCTTTCTAGTCATCTTTCTATTCTTCTATACTTGTCCAGCTTTTTTTTTTAACCTAATATGCAGGATTTTACATTGACTTCCACTAATTACATCTTGTTTAGATTTGGCTCCTCCATCTCTCCTGCCATTAATGTCTTCATCCATTTCTCACTCTTAGGGCTTGTGCTTATGTATATGTTATATAGACGTGACTCTTTAGAAACAAAAGCTTAGATAGAATTCACAGTAATCGTTTTTGCTTCTAACTCTGAAGTTTAACACATTTTTCTTCTGACCCAAGACAAGAGCTTGCTGTGTAGAAATGGCTTGGAATATGGTGAAAAGAATTCTGCATCAAAAGCCTCGGGTCCCAGTTCTACCACTTATTCTTGGAGTAACCTTGGACAATCCTTTTCCCTTCTCTGGGCCTCAGTTGACTTATCTACTAAGTAAAGGGGTTGGAATAGCTTATTTCTAAAGTCTCTTCCAGTTCTGGCTTTTTTTTCCTCATAAATAACCACTATTGCTTTAGCAAACCAGGGTTTGGGGTTTAAAATTGAGTAGAATATTTCATTCCATGTACACCCTCTGGCTTGCAGTTTTGAAAATGATGTTTCAGCGAGGATCTGTTCATGGAAATCGCAGGCGAAGATCCTGGTTGCTGTGGTCGGCCTGACTTCAGAAGTCCTTTGTCCAGGTGCATTTACATAATGTATTCACCATGTTTGGGTTTCATTAAACCCATGAGCTTAATAATCATGTCTCAGGCCCTCTGTTTTCCCTTCCACTACTTGCTCGTTCAGAATATTTTCCCCTTCGAAGTGAATACTGATTTTGCCAAGGATATCTCAATGCTATGGAGAGCCATTAAAGTTGTTGTAAACATACTTCCAAAAGATAGAAAAGATGGAAATTCCAAGGTCTGGATACTCTGGGAGAAAACGATAATGTCAGAAACAAAAGGAAAGGGCCCCAGACATTTTCTTGTCTCATATCCCTTTTCTTATATGCCTGCATTGCTGGGAATCCCTACCATGTCATGTCATTTTAAAAGAGACAAGAAAGCCATAGGCCCTGCACTTTAGAGGACGTGAACTTAGACCCAGGCATTCTTCATCTAAACTAATTACAAGGCATTTAGAGTTTTAGCTTTTTTTTTTTTTTAACTTATAGCTTAATGTGCACATACCTCTGAACATGGGCACCCTTTAACAAACTGGCATCAGTGAAGCTTTTAGTCTTCATATCCCCACATAAAATATTTGAGAAGTAATTGCATCAAAATAACCAAAATTTAGTGGAGGTTCACTTTTTGGGGAAAAAATCCATTTAAAAACACAATGGGGGATGGGGAGGTCACATTTTTAAGCTACAAATTGAAGTTTACATTTTTTGTAATTATTTTTATAGACTAATCAGCTCTGTAGTGTGTTTCTGTTAACATACGGTGATTTTCTTTCTCCTTTTTTTGGATTTGTTTTCTAGTGGTTTTGTTTTTAAGAGCCTCAAGTGTCCTATAACAAGCAAATACTTGAATTTTCAGTTTCAAGGTACTGCATATTTAGCCCTTCTCCTTGCCTTGTTTTTACAACAGTGATTTATAAAGATACTACTAAAATATAGAAAAAGAACTTTGAAGAGGAATCACTATATACCCTTGTTCTTTAAAAATCCCTTTCCAATGCTCAAAATAACTCAATTCCTCAAGTGGGTAGAAGGGTTGACTCTGGAGCACAAGAATATCAGTCATTATCCTCCCAAAACACTTAGGATCAGAGACTGTCAGAACCTGAAAGGACAGTAGCCCATAGAACCCAGAAGAGCCACCAGGATTGTTGTGATCATTACATTTGATAATGTAGTAAATCAAATATCATTAAGTAATTATCAGCTCTTTATTATTTCTTTAATAGAAGCAACATGGTATGATAGAAAGAGTGCTGGAGAGAGCCCTGGGTCAAATCCTAATTCATACACTTAGAATAATAGAGTCTAATCTCAAAGAGCATGGTAAAGATCATCTAACTCAACAACCCATTTTACATATTTGTAAATGAGTCCCAAAAGGGTGAAGTTCTTGCAGGTAGTAAGGAAGAGAGATAAGATTCAACCCTAGGCTTGCCGACTTCAGGACTCTTCCCATCCCTTCTCATTAACCATGTCTTCATGGACAATTTGCTACTTTTTTCCAAGCCCTACTTTCTTTGTCTGAAAATTTCAGATACCAGTTCCTTTGCTAACTCTGTTACAAGGTTGTTGTAGTGAAAGTACTTTTTTCATATTAAGACACATTATAAATGTGAACTATTATCATGAACTGCAGAATCAGTCTAGTTCACCCTTCCAACAGGGCATCCCTTCAAGTCCCCATGGTCAGAGTGTCAGTGATGGGCCAGCTCAGCTTCTAATGTGGAGTTGTTCTCTTTCTAATTTCATCAAATCCACCCATCTGGGGAATTCACCCTGGAGACAGGAGCACAGCTGCAGGTCTCCCTCTCAGGGAGGTCAGCATTTCCTGTAGGTTCTTGGCACCACATGAAGGCAATGCCAAGAACATTTCTGGGACAGCGTTTTCTTTGGCAGGAGCCTTCCCTGGCAAGACCCACTGGAAGGTTTTCTTCACCAACAAAATGGCATCTGGGATCTATCTGTGGTTGTTAGTTTGCAAACCTGGGGGGCAAAGAAGGGGAAGAAACATAATCAACGTCTTACACAGCATATTCCAATCCAGATTTAGATGGTCTCTCTGTTAAAAAAAAAATCAGTTAAGAAGTAGCAAGTCTGGTATTTAAGGTTGGCTTAATGGCTGTTTTAGGCCATAGTGTGGTCACTTCACTCCATTGTTCTGTATAATTTTAACACTTGGAACAGAAAATGTGAAAAACAGAACACAGATCACAGAATGACTGATGGGACCTTAAAATATGAAATATCAAATATTAGAGCTAGGAAGGACCTAGGAAAGAATGTTGGAGCTAGAAAGGACCTCAGAACATAAACTGTAGTGCTTTAAAACTCAGAGACAGTTTAGAACAAAACAGAAAATGGTACAGATAGAAGGTACCTTGAAACAGAATGTTGAACTGTATAGAGTTAGAAAGACCACAGAAGGTAAAGTGCAGACCCCCAGGACATCAGAGGCATAAAGGAAGCACTACTTAAACCATTTTCTGTTATTTTAAAAATAAGGAAACTGAGGCCCAGGAAGCAGAATTGATTTGGCCACATGCCCCAGTTATTCAGGGGTACAACCAGTACTCAGCAGCATTTTGTCTTTGATCTGGGATCCGGCTTAGGCCAGACAAAGAAAGATTTCTGACAACACTTCAGTAATTCCAGTTTACAGTAAATAGCTCCAGTCATTCAACCCTGATTTCAGTTAGAAAAGTAAGTACTACTGTTTGAGCTGGGTGGAAGGTCTGGTTTTAATCCATCACTGTCAGACTTGTGTAACATTCTGGATCTTAGGAACTCTCTGGGAAATGAAGTATTAACAGCAGCCACGTGGTATCCAAAGGCAGAGAATAAGACGGGTGGTTTTGCTCTTATTAAAAATCTGCAAAGCCTCTCTATTCAGTGGGTGAATCCTCTTGCGATCCATTGGCTCTGCTGTTTGACCTGCTGTGGGAGCCCAAGCAAGTAATTTCCCTTCATTATGTCTCAATTTAACAAACATTAAGTGGCCCTTGTGTGTGCCATCTCTATAAAACAAAGGAGTCCAATCTGATGGATTCTAAGGTCCCTTCCATCTATGCATCCCATGATCTATTTATACTCTGCGATGCAGCTGCCCCTTGCTTGTCATGATATACAGTGGATTACAAAGATTCACATTCATAGACACAGTATCTTTCACCAAAGTCCTCCTCTGGTACCTCCTTACAGAATAGAAAGGGTCTGACTTCTTGAGGACTATGCCAGAGGAACCCATAGTGTGGCAGTTCCTAACTCATCCCAAAAAATCTTGACTATAGGCCCAGCAAACAACTTTACATCTTTGGTCCTGGGGCCAGTCTAGCTAAGGTTGGTGTGGCTCATTGCCAGAAGGATGGGAAGGATGGCCATCTGGGGAGGAATTATTTGATCTATAGCAATTCACGAAACCTTCTCCTAAGGGTCCTTTCCTAGAGGGAGCCTCCCACACAGAATGAACCACAAAACTTCAAGTAAGGAAGTAGATGCATTATATTCTCATCATCAGAAAGGCTGACCACTAGAGGCTCATTTAAGGAGGCATAGAGGACCTCCTAGTAGCATCAGAGGAGGGATCACTATCAAGGTCCAAGAAGGGACTACCACCCATTTTCATAAAGTTGACCACGAGGGGGTGATTTACTAAAGTGGTGAGAAAGGTCTGAGAAGGGACCACCAGCCACATGATAAAATCACTTTAAAAAAAAGTAATAAAGACTAAGAACTTAAGTATCCACATGCATGTGGGAGTCTTTGGAGTGGTAGCCTTGGGAGGCTTCATATTCATTCCAACAATGCTGCCATTGATTAGGAGGTATTTTAACATCTCTTTGGGAGTTGTCTTCACATGCTGAAGCAAATGTTGAATTTCTTCTGTGGAAGCAAATCTTAGGATCACTGAATGTCAGAGCTGAAAGGGACCTCAGAGTCCATCAAGTCCGACCCAAACCTATACAAGTATTCCCTTGACAACCTCCTTGATAAGTGGTAATCTTGCTTAAACACCTCCAGTGAGGGGGAACTCACCACCAAATAAGACAATCCAGTACAGTTTTAGTCAGTTCTGACTGTTAGGATTCTTTTTTTTTTCTTATATTAATCTGAAATCTTTGTCCTTATAACATCTACCCTTTGCATCTAATTCTTCCCTTGGGGGCCAATCAGAGCAAATCTAACTTTCTCCCATATGATAGCTCTTCAAATTTTTGTGGTGTCCCCCTCTGGGATACTCCCCTACTTCTTACTTGTAAGATAGGTTCCTTGAGAGATGACTAACTCAGGCTTAAGGTATTCTGTAGCTCTAAACTCCTAAAACTAGAGGTAACTAGGTGGTACAGTGATTAGAGAACTGAGCCTGGAGTTGGAAAGACCTTTATGCAGATCCAAACTCAGTTACTAGCTATATAACTCTGGACAAGTTATTTAACTTCTGCCTGCCTCAGTTTCCTCAATTATAAAATAGGGATAATAAATAACCCCTACCACCCAGAGTTGTTGTGAGGATCTAATGAGAGGTCTGTAAAGCTCTTAGCATTATGTCTGGAACATCAGAACAGTAAATACTTGTTCCTTTACCATGACTTGAGCTTCAATTGGTGAATTGTCTTTCAATAGTCAGCTCATTGACACAATTAATTCAAAAAACCGGCATTTATTAAAATGATATAGTAACCAACAGTGGTAACAAAACATCCCTGTTATAAACCTCTGTTATACCTTCCCACAAATGCATAGGGCATTCCTAAGGGAATAAAGATGTATAAAGAGTTTAAACAGTTTTTTATCTTTTCTTTACACTGGCCAAGCAAGATCTGAAAGAGGCTCACTTCCCCGCCTCTCTCCCCTTACAGCCTACAGTTTCATGGAGGACTCAGTTCATCAGGGATTCCCTGATCATCCCCCTTTCTAAGCTATCATGTCTCCCAGAAGTCTTTCCTTCTCCGACAGAGGCAACTGCTCCTCATATGACAGGTCTCTAGTCCCGTAATGATCTCAGTTAACCTCTTCTGGATACATCCCAGCTCGTCAGTGTCTTTCCTGAAGTGTGTCACCCAGAATTGGATGCAGTCTTCCAGATATGGTCTAAACGAGGCATGGAGCAACCACTAGTCTTCTATTAATAGTCATCCTTGAAATGGTGTCTGATTTCCTGAAACAGCCAGAAGTCATTCTGGTGATTAAGGTGGGGATGAGGCTCAAGAATCCTGTTTATTTTTTTTTCTTAAACCATGAAGGAAAAGTCTGTTTTCCATAGAATCACTGATTTCTTTTTCCTTATGTTGCTCATACCTATCCCTGAAGACCCTTACTCCCAAAGAGGATTCTAAAGTGACAGTGAAGATGTGAACCTTGCCTGAACTCTGTGGGCATCTGGCTATAACTGGGAGAATCCCTGCTACTAAATGATTCGGTCCTGCCTACAGGTCACTTAGCTTTCTGGCCACCATTTCCTTCTTAGCCAGCTTCATTCACTATCTCTCCATTAGAGACAAGGGCAATGGGTACAGCCATGGTGTTATTGGCAGAAGAATCAGAAAGTCAAATGTCATTAAAGCAAGGATGACCTTAGAAACCATATAGCCCAAGTATTACTTTTCCCCTTACCTCCTTTTTATTGAATATAGAATGTTTCATATGGAAAACTAAACCAGTACTAGAAAAGACCTTAAAATTTTAAGCAAAGAACCTAAGAGCTGGGAGAAAGCATCTAGCTCAGCCCCCTTATTGTACAGGTGAGGAAACTGAGGTCCAGAGAGAAGATAACTGATTTACCAAGGGTCAGATGGGAGTGAGGGCCAGAGACAGTGTTTGGATCCAGGTTGCCAGGACAAACTGGTTATTGCAAAAAGCACTAGATTGAAAAGCAAGTTCTTTTTCTACCCAGACCCCTCAGTTTCCTCCTCAGCAAAATGAGCATGTTGGAATAGATCATCTCTAAGGCCTCTTCTAGCTATATTTTCTATGACTCTACATCTCTTGACATTTTTTTCCATGATACCAGGCTTCTCTCCTAAAAAGATAAGTTTCACTAGAGCATCATAGACCCAGAGCTTTAGACCTGGTAGGGTCATGGGATCATTGATCTGGAGCTAGAAGGAACCTTTTAAGTTCTCAAATCAAATGCTTGCAACCCCTGCGCAGATGAGGAAACCGAGGCACCAAGAACAGAAAAAAACTTGACCAAAGTCACATAACTAGTCAATGGAGGAGCTAGGATGAGAATGCAAGTCTCCCGAGTTCTTGTTTTAGCTGCTTCTATGCCTGCCTCTTCTTATTATATAGCTTGCTGACCCCATCTGAAGGTACCTTGGTTTTCAAGTCAGAATTCACTGGTTTATTTATGTTTTTTATTGGGAAATTACTAAATAGTGTAAATAACTCTCATTGTTGAGATGAACTAATATACCTCATTAGAGTGATTTTTGTTTGTTTTAAATCTAGGGAATTGAACAGCAAGGTTGAAAGAGGTCATATGTTCTTGCCCCTAGGTAGGCTATGAGTTGACCATGATTTGACCATTGGAGCCTATATAAAAGGCTTTTATATAGGAAGATTTTTTTTATGTAGAAAGGCTAGCATCTCTTCTAGAATAGAGATTTACATTCATAAAATTTCAAGTACAAGAGCTGATTTTTTTTTATATCTAAAAATTTTGCAGATACTCCCATGGTAATTGTCATTCAGTTAGTTACCATTTATTAATAAAATATACAATAAGAGGTTTCTCTAAATTTTGTTACTTTTCAAAAAAGTTGTATTTTAGTAACCAATAGAATAGATATGTGTATATTATATATAATTTTAAAATTATAATACTTGTTTGTGCAAAGATATATATTCCATCTACAGAAGACATATTTGCTTATTTGTGGATTTGCTAGTGGATTGGGAAACTTTTACAATAACTTAGCTCCCTGGTCTGTGAGTCAGTATTCTAGAAAAAATCCCAAATTTGAGGCTTTTTGAAAACATACGTTGCTTTTATTCCATTAGCTCAAATTCCATTTGAGGTGGTCTTCATTTTATATGGATGATGTTCTTCTGAGATGTGAAATGGTAATAGAGTTTATATCTTATGCAAATATATGCAGATTTTCACCACAAATATATGTATTACACACTTTAGGATTCCAAGTAATAGAAATGCTTGCCTGTTTACACAGAGAGAATAAAGAGTATACATTTTTGTCTAAAATAACCTCTGGTGTTTGTTTACCTTGATTTTTTTGATTTATGAGTTCCTAGTGCATGCTATAGGAGAAGAAAAAATACATATGCAAAACACTGGTAGACTTTTAATGGGGTTACTTTCCATTTTGGCTCTCTGTTTCTCCACTGAAACTGACCTTGAAATTGCTTTTTTTAAAAATACAAGTCAAAACATGCAAATTGCAGTGTATCAAAACCTGATGCCCATGTTAGTTCTTCCACATTTATAGTAATGGAAGGGTCCCCCATTTCACATAGCTGTTTGGTCTGCCTCTTAATCTACAAGTATGAAGGAATAAAGACTAAAGTAAGAGTGTTGGCTTTATAGTCAGAAAAACCTAGGTCCATATCTAATCTATCGCACCAGACTGCTTAAATGAATAGGATCATGTGTTTATATGAGATTCTATCCTATTTACATGATGCTTTAGACTTTGCAAAGTTCTCCTTTAAAGATAGAATCCTAGATTTAGAGTTGGATAGAACACTAGAGACCATTATTTCTTGTTTTTGTTTTTTGCTTTTTGGAGGGGGGAAGGCAGGGCAATTGGGCTTAAGTGACTTGCCCAAGGTCACACGGCTAGTAAGTGTTAAGTATCTGAAGTTAGATTTGAACTCAGATCCTCCTGACTCCAGGGCTGGTGCTCTATTCACTGTGCTACTGACACTGACACTCCTAAGGCCATTATTTCTAACTCCTTTATTTTACAGATAAGAAAACCGAGGCATAGAGAGGTTACATTATTTTCCTAGAGTTATACAACTAGTAAATATCTATTGGGATTTAAGCATGTGTCTTTCTGCCTCCCTGTCCAGTTATATCATCATCATCATCTCATTATGATGATGATGATTATTAAAAATCATTCTTTCATCTTGTTCAATATAATTCAGATAGGAAGAGTCCTGGGGGCAAATTGCCATCCTAACATTATTATTTTGCATTTAATGCCCTTGTCTTTATTATCATTATTCTATGAATGTTGGGTCTTATTAAATTGAGCTGGTTCAGTTCAGGGCAAAAATTCTCTCCTTGCCCCTCTGCCCCCAATAAACACCCTTTTCTATCAACCAATCACTGGAAGAGCATTTATTAAGCACCTGCTATATACCATGTGCTATACCAGGACCTCGGAGAGCACTTTGGGGAACATTCACAGTTAGTGGTGATATGAATGGTGAACCAGTGAAAGAGACTAAAGAAAATGGGCATTTCCTATTCCAACTTAGTTTCTTTCTTATGCAGCTTCATTCTGTGTGTGATTTCATCTTGTCTCCTTTGTTACTTGTTTTCCAGAGGCCACCTCAGGAAGTTGATATAAGGTCCAATTTGGGGCCATAATTAGACACTGATGAAATTACCTCCATTGGCCGCACAAGAAATTAGCCTCATTACCTCATCTTCATAATACCCTCTTCATTTAGACCAGAGTGAAGTTTTTTGTAGTTTAAAAAAATAATTTTCTGACCCATTTCCACATTCATCAAAGTCCACCTCTAACATTGAGTGTAGTTCTCAGAGACTGGGCCAGCAAAGTACAAGCTCTGGGAAGTCCTATCAAACTGGGAGCCTTATTAAAGTATAGAGACCTGCTATCAGAGAATCTGTTTGCAAGAACTGGCCTGCCATGAGCATCTCTCTGGATGTGATCCCTATGCCTCAGTTTCCTTAACCAAGGAAATCAACTAGACAGCTGCATGACCTTGGAGAGGTTACAACTTCTCCAAATCTCACTGTCTTCATTTATACAATTAGTCAGACTAGGCAATAATGATATCCGAGGTTCCTTATAACTCTAAAATCTTAAGATACCCTATTTTATAAAATGAAAAAGTTGTACTAAATAGTCTCTTGAAAGTCCCTTTCAGTTCTAAATTTTATCAACCTATGTATCAGCCAAACTGAGTGATGAAATACTCCTTCCAGAAAACTGTTCAATGGAACTTGAGAACTTAGGGGTGCTAAGATCTTCATCCATCGGGGCATAGGAGGAAGTCAGGAAATTGATATTCTTTTAGCGTATTAAAGGGAAAAAAAGATTTCCAATTTGTGTTTCTTCTTGAGCCTTTTCCGTACCTCTGTGTATACATCATCTCTGTCTTGTGCTGCCCTTAGAAAAGCCTCAGAACCAGACATTTTCGCAGTTTCTGATTGGTTCCTAATCGCAGGTACTGTCCCATCCCGCTGGGCCCTGAAATCTCACCTAGAAACATTCTTGCCAAGAGATGAATAAACAGATCCACAGAGTGGGTCCAAGGATGAATAGAGAATATCCTTGTTCCTGAGGAGAAATCTATCACGTGGGAGGAGAGTGTATTCATGCAGAACCCCGAGCTCGGCAATAGGACAGAGGATTGGACACGGGCTATAATTAATGCCACTACTAGGAAGAGGACATTAGGGACGGAGTGTGTGGTGATTATTTTTTGTTTTGTTTTGTTTATCCAAGTTTCCTCTGCTGCACAGCTGTATGGCTATTGCCAACGAAAGCCCCCGAGACAGCGCTTTAGCCGCGGTTCCCCCGTAACTGCATCATTACCTCGCTCCAAACAAAGTCCTTTTTTTCCTTTTTTTTCTTTCTTTTTTTTTTTTTGTCAATAGAGGATGAAAACATTATTGGATTCAGGAGCCCATCCTAGTCCTGTTTGCAGCCGGGGACGAGGAGGATAGATTTATGAAATGGACCATTTCAAATGGCATTATCTTCCCACAGTGAGGTACACCTTTCATAAATCATGGGAGAGTGCTTAGAAAATGGAGCATTTGTTATTCCAGCACTATGTTGTATTTGCATCCTCCAGAATCACATAGCAGAAGGAATGCTCAGGTTTCCCAGCCCTTTTGAAAGCAAACACTGGAATTTTTCAAAATTATAATAATAAAATCAATTTTTATACTAATTCCAAATAGACTTTTTTCCCATTTATATTGTGGAGAATCTTTGTTTAGACTATTTCATATCCTTTTTAGTTAATAAATGTATTCTTTTCAAGGGGAGGCAGCATTGAATAATGGATAGAAAAATGGTCTTGGAGTCAGGAAAACCTGGATTCCAGTTCTTACTCTCACATACCAGCTATGGGATCATAGACAAGCCCCTCAGTGCTCCAGTCAACTGTCTAAGAGCGTATATAAGTTAAAGAAGAGTTCACAAGCCTAGCAGTCCAGAGCTACACGGGCCCTCAAAGACCAGCCCCTTGGTTTTACAAAAAAGGAAACCAAGGAAAATGAAGTGACCTACCCACAATCACAGGAGTAGTGAATATCAGAGGAGGGATTGGAACTCAAGTCTTATGGCTCAAGAACCAGTGTTCTTTCCAGCGTACCCTGCCACTGCCCCGATCTGGTTTTTTACTAGGAAGGAAGAAAACAAGCATTTATTAAGAGCCTCTTTTTGCCAGGCACTATTTTAAGTGCTTTACCAATATTATCTCCTGTGATCCTCACAACAACCCTGTGTGGTAAATGCTGTTACTATCCCTATTTTATACTTGAAGAACTTGAGGCAGACCGAGGTTAAATGACTTACCCAGAGTCACACAGCTAGGAAGTATCTTAGTCCATATTTCAACTCATGTCTTCCTTCCTCCAGGGCCAGAGCTCTAGCCACTGCACCACCCAGCTTCCTCTAAATGAAACAGTTTGTTAAAATAGGTTTTTATTATGATTTCTAATAATACTTATATTTTAAAACATTTCCAATCCTTAATTACTAATAATAATAATCATGAGGGGAAAGGTAGCCAAAGTTCCTGAAATGACTGTTCTTCTATAGCTTTGAGTAAGAGTATCATATTTTTCTTTGTTTTGTTTTGTTGTTTGTTTATGGAGGCAGTCGGGGTTAAGTGACTTGCCCAGGGTCACATAGCTAGGAAGTATCTGAGGGTGGATTTGAACTCAGGTCCTCCTGACTCTAGGGTCAAAACTTTAACTACTGTACCACCTAGCTCCCCAAATACATCATATTTTTCAAGATACTGACATACCAGAACAAGAAGAGCCTATCATCCCAATGTAAGTGAACTGGCAAGTTATGATTGACCCAAATGGGCCAATGAGCAAGGCCTGAACCTTGGTAACCACCTTTGGTATCAGGAGAGAACACATTAATCATGGTTTCAAGCAAATAAGCTAAAATATACAGTCAGACAATCAGTCATTAAACCTCTGTTAAATGCCTACTATATGCCAGGCCCTGTGTTTAGTGATTGATTTAAATTTAGATCTTCCTGACTCAAAGTCCAGCGTCCAAGTCCACTCTGTCATCAAACTGCATAATAAGCTAATTGATGTGCTTGGCACCTCTCACTATTATACTAGGTGTGGTTGGCCCCAAGAATGGGGCCTCATCAGGTGGGGAGCATCCAGCAGGATTCCAGAAGGCATCCTGTGTCTGTCAGGCATGGAGCATTAGGGCAAAGGTTGGACTAGGGCAGGGAAAAGCATAGACCTTTCACCCCTCAATGGTGACGCTTGATGCTGGTCCCCTTTCAAAGTTAGATTCTGGTTATTCCTCTTTGTCTTTTTCTTCTACGATAAAGTAACTTCCTTGAGGGCAGGGACTGTGTTATATAGTAGAAAAGGCACTGAATTTAGAGTCAAAGAACTGGGTTGGGATACTAGCTCTGATACTTCCTGCCTATGTGATGTTGGACAAGTTAATTAACATCTCTAGGTCTCAATTCCTCATTTGTAAAAAGAGGGTCTTAAGCTGGATGACAGGTAAGATACTTTTTAGTTCTAAGTCTTTTATCCTGTTTAAATTATATCTCCCACTCTGATCGATGATGCAACAACAAATCCTGATTCCAGAGTTCCAAAGATAAAGCTTATTACTCACCTCCTGCCAAAGGTGATGGACTCAAGACATAGAATAAGTCATATATTTTTGCCATGGTTAATGTGAGAATTTGCTTTACTTGCCTATGAATATTTGTTGTAAGGAATTTGTTTTCCTTTTTGTGTTCCAGTCAAGGGAGAAAAGTGAGAGTAAAAGTAAATAAATGCTTGTTGATTGGAAGGAAAAAAAGGAACAAAATAAAATTTTCATAATAAATTTTCTTTTCCTAACTACTCAGCATAGTACTATCCACACATTATAAGGATGAAAAAAAGGATGAAATGAATTTGCATAAGTGATTCATATTCTCTCACAATTTGTGATATCAGGTCTAGTTCTTGATTCCACCATTTTTTTAGACTTTGGGATTACTAGGGGGCTATTGAAGAAATTAATCATTTGTACACTAAATGTCTCACTATTGACCACAAAAAAATTAATATAACTAGAATAAGTGCTATCCTGACTCCTTGGGAATAAGTCTTCTCAGCAACAGAAAACATTGTCTCTGTTTGGTGTATTGTATGGTGGGAGAATAATCAGCAGAGATTTTTCTAGGTTCTCAAAGCTAATGCCTAATCAATCATTTTGTCCAGTGCTTCTTAAACTGTAGGTCATGACCCCAAATGGGGTTGTGAAAAATTTGGCCGCAGTAGAAGGTTTCTGATTGAGTGATGACCAAAAATTATAAAAATCAAACGCTTAATGAATCCAAGGTGTTTCTGGCAGCGATGGCCTGTGTTCTATCTCACAACTTGACTGTGGCCTTGGTTCTGAACCAAAAGCATGTGCACTTTACACTGCACATGCCCTCAGGCCACACAATGCTAACAAAACAGGAAAAGGAGTCTCTAGAGTGGAAAAAAAAAATCAAGAATTCCTGATTTTGTCCATCCAGTTTTCTGTGTCCATTGTACTCATGAACTTTATTCTTGGTCTGACTTGGAAAATCATAAAGAAAGTCAGGCCAAGACTGTTGGAAAAACAGAAATGACTTGATTCTCAAATATTTCCCCAAGTATTTTGTTCCTTCCAGTATTAGTCAGGATGTGACAGAACTGTATTTGAGCTGGAGTCTCCTCATATGTCTTGAACAGTGGAATGTATGATCGGCTTCTGCAAAACAGGCTTGTATTTGGTAAGGCCAGATAAGGTGCTCCTCTTGGGAACTTGCTTGCTTCTCTTGGGAATACAGTGAATCCTTAAATTCTCTTAAGTTGCACCACAAAAAACTCAGGTAGTGTTTTCAGTTGGGTGGTTTCCTGGTGTGGAAGAAGAGTTCAAATGACTATAATTCATTGCATCATTATGTGGAGATGATAATACATGCCATCCAGGGTGTGTTTTAGATTTTTTAGAAATACGAGGTCCATTTAGCAGCAATATGACTGAGATGTTAATCAGCATGAATGATAATGTTAATTACTGATGTTTATGGTCACACAGAGTATGTGAACCACTTTTAGTGGTTGAAGGAAGGTCAGAGTTCTGGTTCCCATTTCCTTTTGAGGGGCATCATGAGAAAGAATGCTAGACGTAGAGTCATGAAACATGAATTTGAAAACCAGGTCTCTCACTAGCCATGTAACAGAAATAACAATAACAGATTTAGCAGGTATGTAATGCCTATCGGGGCAGGACCTGAGGACCAAAGTTAGACATCCATCTTTCATAGAATAATAAATGACAGATCTTCCTACTACAAATACAGCCCACAAAATAGCCTTGAGAATTCCACAGATAAACTGTATTGAAACTGAAAAATGATCATGGGCAAAACTGTTGTCCACAATTACTTGGACATAACATGAAAAAATAAAAAGTTAAATGCAATGTCAACCCTGCCCCAGGGCCTTCTATAGAACCTGACTAGATCTCTTTACCCTCCTTCCACCTTCCTGGGCTACTGGGCCTTCTGCAGAACCTGGCTTGCTCTGGGACAAAACCTCCTCCAATGCAATCTTCCTAACTTCTGCCAGCTTTGAACCAGGCTTTCCAGCCTTCTTGTCTTATCCCCTTACTAGAAGATAAGCCTTCTAAGGGCAGAGTGTGGATCTATTTGTTTTTATATCTCTTCTAACCCCTAAAAGCACACTCTGCACATTGTAAGTGTTTAACAACTTTTGCCAGATTGACTAGAAGACATTCACAGGGTACATTTTAAAATAAAAATGTATCTTTATGAGAACTTCTTTTTTCCCCAGTACAGTTTAGTATATTTTCTCATTCGGCATTTGAGGAATTTTCCCCAGATTGATAGAATGGCCCAGCTAGTACATGAGCGATGTTCCTCTAAAGTGTGGAGTTTTCAGCACTCAGAACATAAGAGGTTTTCTCCTTTATTCCCGTCCCTCGGTACAGGAGAAATGTAATGATTACATGTCTCCACTCAGCAGACAAGTTACAGACTTGGAAACTTGAAAAGTGGTCAGGACGCATGCTTCTCAGACTGCAGATGAAAGGCAAAGGAACAAGGAAAAGGAAGAAGGTCAGCTCTGGGGGAAACACAGAGACAAAGCCAAATTCATTTTCTAGAATCACAGAGGCCTGGGTGTGTAATGTGCGGACCTGCTCTCATGGATTGGTGGAAAAGACCATCAGAATTTGCCTGCTATAGGTAATGAAGATGGCCAGCTGGTATAGTGGAAGGATACACTATTAATTGGCTTTGGAGTCAAGATCTAGTTCCAGCTGCCAGATTCCAGATGCCTTTGGGAGCTTGAAAAGATTATTCCTCTTCTCTGTGCCTCCATTTCCTTATCTCAAAAATGGGTATGATAATAGCACCTACCTAACAGAGTTGTGGTGAGAATCTAATTAAATGCTGTTTGCAAGGGCATTTTATAAGCATAAGATTCTATCTAAATGGCAGCCATAATTATCAAGCTATTCCCGATTACTTCGGCTCCATTATTGTCTCCTTAAAAGAGTGAACCAAGTTTGGAAAAAAAAATTCTCTTTAGAAAACTTCCTTGGGGGAGTGGGGAGGTAGGAGAGAGAGAGACAATAAATGCTTCTTAATTGAAAAGAAGTAAAATAAAATAAAAGATACATTTAAAAAAAAGAAAACTTCTTTAATGGCCAATACATTATCAAGGGAAAGAAGCTGCACAAGCATTAGTCTTCCATTAAAAATAGATCAAAAAAGTACCCAGAAGAAAAACCCCAGAACAATGAAAGGAATTAGGGTAATAAAAGTCAGGTCCTGCAAATGAGTTTGCTAGATGCTCTCTCTCTCTTTTCTCCTGCTCCTTAGATTGTTGCTTCCTCTGTCTCTGCCTGAAGCAAGAAGGGCAAAAACATTGGCATTAGCTTCAAAAAACCAAATGTTTTGGGAAACCCCAGCAACATTTGTTATTTTCCTTCCCTCTCCAGCTGAGTTCCTATGTCTGTTACTTGACAAGTACAACCACTCATGCGGCTCGGTGTTAGCCTGGATGGAAAGGTCTCCTCCTGTTTGGTAGCTCAAAAACACTTTTCCTAACTATACCTACCCCTGAACCTGGGGGAAGAAGATTGCCCCTGGGAAGCTGCCCT
Organism: Gymnobelideus leadbeateri; assembly: GCA_011680675.1. Taxonomy (NCBI): domain Eukaryota; kingdom Metazoa; phylum Chordata; class Mammalia; order Diprotodontia; family Petauridae; genus Gymnobelideus; species Gymnobelideus leadbeateri. The sequence goes on from WOXC01009109.1 coordinate 2,515,706, forward strand.
TCTCCACTGCCATTATGGAGCCGTAGGGATTCCTTAGTACAGTGGGGGAGGGGGAAGTGGGAGGTGTTTTTGTGTACCTAGACTGCTGGCCACTCACCCATCAGAGATCAGATAACCCTTATCATAATAAGGCAGGGGATCATTCCTGAATTGTTCAATAAAGTAATTGCTCCATCCCCTCATTTAGCCTCTGGAGCAACACAAAGACGAATGTTCCACCTAGTTGCTATTTATAACAATTTTCACTTCCTCCAGGGGCCTCCATTGGAAACCTAATTTGGGATTTATAAAAGGCAAATATGTTTTTAAGAAGTCCCAAAATGAAATGTTCCAGGGCTGGACACAAGCTTTTGTTGGCATTGTTCTCTGAATAGGTTCAGGTTGATTTACCTTAAAGTGGATATTTAATTATGGCATTGACAAAACACTGGTAATTAAATCATTATTTCTTAGGTTGCTCTGTGAAGACCAAGGACAGAGTGGAGAACAAAGAAGAGATGGCCTGTGAAGTACTTAGGCAGGAGTGAGTGGGTGGGGAGAGAGAGGCAGAGGGGAGTTGGTGGGAGGAGTTAGAGGAGAAATTGGTACAGCTGTTTGAAAGCCTCTCCTCTTTGGAGAAATGCAAGCCGCTAAGTATAATCTAGAGAGCATAATAGAGCACCCCCTCTAGAGCGATCCTCCCAATTTGGCATTCTTAGGTTGTAGGTTAGGTCTCCAGGGGGAAAATAGCTCAAGTTCAAGGAATTCTGTTGGTTTAAACTACTAAAACTACAGCCCACAAGCCCATACCAGTGGAGTTAACCTTTAACAGTCAGGCAGTAGACACAATTTGCTCACATTCACAGAGATCCTAGAGTTGTAGCGGCTGATAACAGTGTCCATATTGGGAGCCAAGAGGGAGAAAACACTTTCAGGAATGAAAAGGTGTGAGTTACCCTTTTGCTACATGAACTCTCATTTATTAAAGTGTCATGGTTAAGACTGGTAGCTACAAAGTTAACCCCTCTGTAAACTGGGATTAACTCTTCCAGAAACACGCAGTGGCAATCAGGGCAGAAGGTGCATAGAGGGAGCTGATAGTGAAGCAACCACAAAAGAAACCTGGGGCCAAGTGCAGGGGGAGGAAGGAGACAGAAATACATTATCCTCTGCTACCCTCGAATGAAGGCTCAAAAGGAAAGGCAAAGAGGGATATTCTCTTGAGATATGGGGTCTTCCTGCATAGCCAGCTCTCTTTGCTTCCAAAGATCACACTGTACCAACTCAGAGCTGATGAACTAGATTTGGGGGGCCATCCAGGCTGCGGCAAGCTACTCTCCTAGACTTTCATAATTCCTAAAGGGCTGACAAAGATTGTAAACTCATTATAATTGTTTTAAAATCTTAACACTTATTATCTACCCACCTTTCTATCATCATATCGACTGGTTCGGAGGAGAAGGAGGACCAGGTATCCTGACCAACTTCCCCCTCCTACAATAGAAAAGCCTGGTGGGCACTGTCTCAAGGTTTAGAACCTGGATTAGAAGTATTGGTCCCCCTAGCTGATAAGTGCCTTCTCCACCCAGAAATTATCTTGAATTTAGTTTGTATGTGCCTATGTGTGCATGTTTTTTTCTCCTGATAGAATTTAATTCAATAAACTTTTTTTTCCAGCACCTACAATAAGTGAGGCACTATGCTAAGCCCTAAAGGTACAAACAGGACAAAGAAAGATAGTATCTGTCCTAAAGTAGCTTTAATCCGATATGGAGAGACAATACATAAATGGAAGCTGGAAAAAGGTGGGAAAGAAGGATCCCAAGGGATACCTAGTGTGGGGATGTTTGTTCTACTACTATATAGGACAGTGTCTAGCACATTTGTTGTTGTTCAGTTGTTTTTCAGTTGTGTCTGATTCTTCATGACCCCATTTGGGGGTTTTCTTGGCAAAGATACTTACCCTTTTGTCACATTTACCCTGTCTCACTGTGAGTCCCTTGGACTTTGTACGTACTTGTGGGAGAGTGTGCCCCTGGTTGTTGTGGTTGTTTCTTTTCCTATACAACTTTAGTAAATACCTGTCTCTAAAAGCTAATTAAATCTGGCAGTCTAATTGAAATTAATTGATAATCAATGGGAGGGAACACATTGGTGATGGCTTGTGAGCAATTATACTGGAGGAAAATTAAACATTCCCTCATAGTTACCTCTAAAATCTTGAGAGGAGCAATAGCAGATACCCCCTGGGAACCAAACCTGCCAGGTTAGTGGTGATCAAGAGAATGAACCTGGACCCTGTACTAAACACAAGGAAGAACCTAGAGAATAAATTCCTATAAGGATTTATCATAAAGAAACAAGCAGCAAGCAAAAATGCATGTTAAGGTCTTCCTCTGTTCAAATGAAGTAAGATTTTTAAAGCATTTTGCATAGTGATTGACACATAGTAGACACTTAATAAATGCTATTCCTTCTCCTTTCCTTCTGTGTGCCAGAAATTATGCTAAATATTATAAAGTTTATTTTCCCTATTTGATAGATGAGGAGACTGTGGCAAATAGGGTTAAATGACTTATCCAAGGTCACGCAACTAGTAAATGGCTGAGGCTGGATTTGAACTCAAAAGATGAGATGAGACTCCTTGACTCCAGGACCGGCACAATATGCACAGTGCCACCTAGCTGCCAAGGGTAGCCCAGGTCAACTAGGTGGCATAGTGGATACAGTTCTGAGTTCAAATCCAGACACATAACTAGCTGCATGACCTTAGGCCAGTTACTTAACCCTGTTTGCCTCAGTTTCCTCATCTATAAATGAGTTGGAAAGGGAAATGGCAAACCACTTCAGTACATCAGCCAAGAAAACCCCAACCGGGATCCCAGAGTCAGATACAACTAATTAATAGACCATATTACTATTACCTTTTAAAACTGTCATGAAAAGCACTTCCCAATGGCAAGATCTGACAAATACTTAGAGCTCGTGACTTGTTTGGATTACCAGTTTGGAAAACTGTCACTTAGTGGAACAGAAAACAACCCATGATTTAGGGGCTGTTAGTGTGAATGGGTGTGTGTTTATGAGTATTCATGTCTGTGGAAATGTCTGTCTATGCAACCCCTGAGTTCTAAGAGGAGCAGCCCAATTTATGACATTGTGATTTATGTCCTAGGCTTTCATGATGGTTAGGTTAGGTTAGGTTTGATTCCACCCTTCTGATCTCTTTGCTGACATTTATGCAGCATCCTTGAGAAGCATGGGTCAGTGGAGAAACTCTTGGATTTGGAGAGAACCTGGATTGAAATCCTACTTCTGTAGGATTATATAACCTTAGGCAACTGTGTCAACCTCGTGGGCCTCTGTTTCTTTACCTATAAAGTGAAGGAATTGGTTTATATAACTTATAAGACCTGTGCATTGTTACTCATACACTATGTACTACATTGAATCTAATAAATTCTCTAGTGTTGGCATCCAAGAACAGTTTGGGTCTATTTCAACCTTAAACCTATAGCATAGAATCATAAACCCAGAGAATGAGCTAAAATAGATCCAGAACACTGAATGGCAATTATGGGAATTCAAATATAAAATCCCAGACTTGGAAGGTACCACAGAATGTCAACATGAAATGGGGGAACCTCAAGATCACCTCAGGCATCACCTACTATAACCCTCTCTCTTCTCACCCCCCCCATCTCCCCATTTTGCAGACATGGAAACTATTAGAAAGAAGTGACTTGCCTAAGGTCAGGAAAGGTCAAAGTCTGAACTCTGCACTTAGGACTTGGCTGCCACACTAATCTTGGCCAACCATGGTTGCCAGCATTTCTTTCTCTCAGGTCTCGGCTCTCTGGTTTTTTGATCATACCTCTTTTGTTTGATTATGAGTGTGTTAGGATTATTGCCCGGCCCAATTGTTGCCTTTGACTAACCCCAACACATAATGCTGTGTGTCATGCTGTACTACCTTTAATTTCACAGATGAACACATTTCCATTCTCTGAACTCACCCCTTCAAGGCTCCTTGTCACTATGTCTGGATGAAGTTCAAGGTGTCTGACTTCTTTCCTTAAAGGGATGCCACCGATGGCCCAGATTCACTTTGTACACAGTGTCACCAGAAGTCTAACGTTGTCCTCTGGGTATTGAAAGCTTCCTCCTCACTATAACAATAACAGTAATAAGAATAGGGACTGGAACTAGACCTGGGATGTCACTGGTATTGGGGAGCTCCAGATGAGAAAGCTCCTCCTACCAATACAGGTCAGCATTTTCTCAACAACTTGTGGCATTGGAGAGTTGTCTAGAGAATGGAGAGGTGGTGAAGGGCCCTGCCCAGGGCATCAGAAACAGAGTTTGAATGGTCTGCTCCATACTGCTTCTCAGTGATGATGTTGCTCAGTGGCATCTGACTCCCTGTGACCCCATTTAGTGTTTCCTTGGCCAAGATGATGGAGTGGTTTGCCATTTACTGCTCTGGTTCATTTCATAGATGAAGAAACTGAGATAAACAGGGTCAAGTGACTTAGCCAGGGTCACAAAGCTGGTAAGTATCTGAGGACAGATTTGAATTCAGATCTTCCTGATTGCAGGCCTGGAGCTCTAGCTACTGTACCCCCCAGCTTCTTCTCTCTAATATTGAACTAATAGAGTTTCCCCATTATATAATGCTTTGACAAAGGACATGGCATACATTATCTCATCTGATCCTTACAGCTCTATGAAATAGGCAAGACAGATATTCTCTTCTCATTTTTGCAGAGGAGGAAACTGAGGCTCAGGGAGTATGACTCTTCTGAAGTCACACAAATAGAGGGTATCAGATGTAAGATTTTAATCTGTCCTCTAACTTGAAATCAGTTTTCTTTCCACTATGCCACAAGGACTCCCATGCTTTATGGGACTCTCTGGACTGAATGCATTAGGGTTCATTTCCCAATACTCTGTGCCCAGTTCTCCCTAATAAAGCAGGTGGCATGTAAGGTGCAAAGACCTTGGTAGCAGCAGCTTCAATTATAGCTGATGAGAGAGAGAGAGAGAGAGAGAGAGAGAGAGAGAGAGAGAGAGAGAGAGAGAGAGAGGTCAAGTCTGGTTATTTGAAGGGGGGAATTTCTACCTTCCCAGTGCCCTGAGGACAGTTAAACTTGAGACCCTATAGATTTTCCAAGTGAGGGAACATTTAGCTCTTGTCACTTGTTCAAGATGTACTTACATTTTGTGGCCCAAGTTTTTGCCTTTGCATGGCGTGGTGGTCTTGGGTCAGCTCTTCTTGCAAGCATTTTAATAATTACTGCTCTCAGACACTCCAGTAATAAAATCGGGAGTTTTTAAAAAGGAATCTCAAATGGTAATGATCTCCTGGCACCATGCCCAGGACTTTGGAGAACCCGCTGGGGTGTGTCACCTTTGAAAAAAAAAGTCAGACTTTCACCTTTAACTCTGAAGTTGTCAATTCTCTACACAGAGGAATGTATCTTTGGGGACTTGGTGTGGCAGCTGGTGAGGATCTAGGAGGTCCTGTCATTGATAGCCCAGGCCTTGAGGACCTCTGCCTCCAGCCTCCCTCCCTTCTGGGGAAAGAGGTAGGAGGTAGTTGGGGAAGAGGGAGGGTGGAGGGGATCAGGTTCCAGTCCCCCTGGGCAGGGTTAGGCAGCCTCTTGGTCTCCCCACCCTAGACCAGGCTGATTCACTTTCTCAGAATAAGTTCCTTTCATGCCATGAGTCAAACAACCAGCTGAACTAGTTTGGTTTGGGACCATTTGTATAAATTTAATATAATCACAGAATTTAGAGTTTGAAAGGACCTAAGAAATACTGGTCTTATGTCGAGAGCAATTTCTCCTCCGGTTCAAAATACTTGGTACTTTCTACAGTGTTGCATTGGTAAGGTTTGGTGATGGAGCCAGGCAGGTCCTGACTATCAGAAATGGCCACCCAGGTTATGTCTTGGCTATACCTTTCACTAGCTATGTGATTATAGATAAGTCTCTCTAACTTTCTAAGATTCCTTTCATTCTCACTATATATGAAAACATGAAAAATATGAAAGCAGTATATAAATTCAATCTTCAGTTAAGTATCAGAAAATAATCAATCAGTATATATTAAGTTCCTGCTATTTGCCAGACATTATACCAGACCTTGGGGGCACAAACGCAAAGGAGAGATGGGCCCTGCCCTCATGGAGCTTACTATCAACTAAAGAGATATAACATGTTCAAAGATAAGTAAAAACAGGCTATGTGAAAAATTAGGACTGAATGATGGGAGGGACCCTAACAGTGGGGGAGTTCAAAAGCCTCTTGACTTTTACCTTGGAGGAAGCTTGATTGATTGATTAACTTGGGATTATGTTTTTTTGAAAACTGAAGACCTCTTTTAGACCAACAAGGTGGCATTTAAGAAATTATAATCACACTTAATTCATCTGTAAATCTTGACCAAATGATTTGAGCTAGGCAGAAATTTGTCTTGGCACTTGATAGGAAGAAATGTTTGCTAAGCAAGCTAATAGGCGTAGACAGGTTTGGGGGTAGGGGAGGCACATGTTTAACCTAGTTTAGAAAACAAGCTGTTTTTAAAAGACTTTTATGCCTTAACTGTATGCAAATTGATGGGGTTAATTGCAAAAATATGACTTAAATGTAGTCCAATTATAAGTCTGTTCATGAGGGGGCCCTGTAGGACTTTTGTTCAGATCCACTTTCTTAGTCCAGTTCAGTTGTATGGAACATTCTTTAGTTATTCATTCATTCAAAAGCAAATATTAGCCTTTGCTTTGTGTCATTCACCAAGCAATGAAAATCTGCTCTCTGGATCATGAACATACAATTTAGTAATGGTCATATCCAGCTGGGACAGGCTAACCCCATAGAGAATGGTGCCCGTAAATGTTCCACCAACCATTGCAATTTTCATAGCTACAGCTGTCCACAAGGCAGCCTATCAAGTGAGCATTTCAAGGTTTATGTCCTTGTTTTACAAATAAAAGAATTCAGAGAAATCATGTAATAATAGAGCAAGGACTTGAATGAATGAATGAATGAATGAATGAATGAAATAATTTATTAAGTGCATCCTCTGTGCAGTGCACCAGAGCTACGAGTAGAAAAGACAGGCTGTTATCTCAAGGAGCTCACATTCTAAAAGGGAGAAAACACATAGAGGAAGTTTCAGCTGTCCTTAGGGTATAGTAGCAAAGCAGATGGTCATACATCTTCTTTAATGTTATTTCCTGCCTCAAGGACTTACACTCTGTGTAAATCTGAGTAAGTCATTTAACCTCTCTCAGCCTCAGTTTCCTCAACTGTAAAATGGGGATAATAATATCTACCTCAAAGGGTCATTGAAATGACCCAAGTAAAGCACTTAGCAAATCTTTAAGCACTTTATAAAGGCTAGCTATTGTTCTACAACATTTGACCACAGCAAGGACTTTGGTGGCCAGAGTTTTCTTTTCTGAATCTTTGTCATCTGTGACTTCTGAGGAAGCAGGGGATGACGGCTTGTATAGGCAGTTGTCAGGTTGCATCTTCATAAGGGCTGTGACCCCTAAACATGGCTGCAGAAGCCCAGCTCATAGCAAAGTCAATGGGTCTATGGGGCACTTCAGTCCCAGGACTCTTTGGCTAACTTGCCTGTCCTTGGCAGTTGGTTGGTGATTGTTATTTGTGGAAGATGTGGAAGACCCCTTCTCCATAAGGGTTGTTCCCCTGGAATGGTAGCTGTGGGAGCTAAGCTGAAAGTAGGACAAGGTCTGGGGGTATATTGCTGCAGTTTCTGGGGCTCTTGGATTCGGAGGTCCTGGGCTATCTCCCCTAGGGTCTCAGGGAAATGGTAGTTGAGATGAAGATAGTGTTTGGCCCTCTTGGTACATACTATCTCCAGTCTCCTCCAGTAAAATGTTGTAATTGAAGGAAAAGAGGAGGAATTGGGAGTCATTTAATATAGGAAAAAGGGTAACAGCTAGTACATATACAGAAACCAAGACTCAAGTCCAAGCATCAGGCCATACTGGAGGGAACAAGCAAGGTGTGATGGCCGAGAAATGAGCAGGGGTTAAATTTTTAAAAATCATTTGTAATATACCTACACTATGCTACACAGTAAAGAGATACAAGTTAGTCTCTGTCTCACTGCGTGACCTTGGGTAAGTCATTCCCTTCTCTGTGTCTTGTCTCTTTCTTGGTAAGAGGCCAGAATAGGAAAGGATGATCTCTAGTTCTAAATCCTGTGACTCTATAACATTGCTTAAGATCCACAGCCCTCAAAGAGGTTCTTTCAAGTTGCTCAAACCTCTCAATTTTAGTTTTGCATTATCTCTTGGATACATCCCCTTCTCTCCTCTGATTCTGCCATCACTGGTGCAAGCCCATACTGCATCACCCACATTGCAAGAGCTCCCCACTTCAATCAGTCCTCCATTCAACCACTACAGTGATTTTCCTAAAGAACAGGTCAAGCCCTATCCAATAAATTCCAGTGGTTCCCTATTGTCTCCGGGTTCAAATACAAAATCTTCTGTTTGGCATTCAAAGCCCTTCCGTACTCCAGCCCCCTCCTACCTCTCCAGCCTTCTTATTTACTACATACTCTTTGATGTATGAATGACATTCTTGATGTCAGCCTCTTTGCTGTTCCATGAACAAGACTCTCTATCTCTCAGCTCCAAACCTTTTCTCTGGCTGTCCCCCATAATTGGAATACTCTGCTCCCACTTACTGACCTTCCTGGCTGCCTTTAAATTCCAACTAAAATCTCCTACAAGATTTCTTCCTTTCCTAACTTTTTGTAGTTCTAGTGCCTTCCCTCTGTTAACTACTACCTATTTATTCTGTATATGCCTTGTTTGTACGTATTTATTTATTATCTCCTTTAGACTGAGTTCCCTTCAGACCTCTTTTTATATCTAGCAATGCCTGCCACATAGTAGGTGCTTAAAAATGTTTATTCATTGATTAATTGATTGACTCATGAGGAAGCTTGTTATTTTATGTTCATCTAATATGAAAAATAAACAAAAAACATGGCCTGAGTATAAAAAGACTTGAACTTTTCCTTCTCAGCAGACCCAGGTATAGTGAATGGAGATAGATTCCTTGTCACCTTGGGCCTTGGCACCCAAACTAGGATGTTTTCCATGAGAACTTCCAGGGCCTCCCAAAGCACACCTTTAATCTTATATCTTCTTCCCAGAGAAATGACTGTGATTCATAACACACTCACATTATTTTGGAATGTGGCTTCAGATAGATTCTATCTCTGAGAACTTAAGTCACGGGATTCTCCAACTGTCACTTGATTTATGTATGTGAACCTCTGGCTCATAAAAAGACATTTATTTTTCGAGTTCCATAGCACTGGAGGCCTGAAGAAATAATGATGTCTCTATTCATTTTTTTTTAAATCGAAAGAAGTATCATACATCAGTGAATTTTCAAAGAAAATGGTATATAGATGAAAACGACTAATCCCCTGCCCTCCTTGACTTTTCGTTGGTGCTACCAGCTCATTTCCCTGGCACCATCTCAGCACATTTCATTTCAAATCTCAAAAATCTCTCCCTTTATAGTCAAACTTAATACATTTCAACACAGGTTTATAAGATGTAGGGCTTCATGGGATCATAGAAGTCATTTAGCCTGACCTTCTCATTTTGCAGGTGAGAAAATGGGGTCCACAAAGAATGGTGGCTTAACTGTGGTCATACAGAAAGGTCAATGGAAGAGCTGGGTTTCTAAACTCAGGTTCCCCAGCTCCAAACCCAGGGTGTTCATTGCACTGTATCACATCTTCCCAAGACCATATTGGTTATTTTGGAGGGGGGAGCAACTTAAAATTTCAGAGAATTAAAATGACCTCAGTCCTAGAAGCCTGATTTTCTCACTGGAGAAACATTCTAGGAGGAATGCTGCACTTGCATGTATAATATCTTCCTTATTTGTCAGTAACTCCCCCATCAGTCACTAGATGACAGAAATTCTGTTTTGTCTTTTTAAGACTGCCAGTCTAGCTGACTTAAAAATTCAAGCTCAGTAACTTCTCGATATTCCAGTTCTTTATTGAAATGGGCCTTTTAATGTCATCTTTAATTTAATCAAATAGTGTCATCAAAATAACATTTACTCTATTACTGCAAATTCACTGCATTATTAACTAGTGTAACTAGACAAAAAAGATGGTACAACCCCCCATGGAAATATATACTTACAGTAAAAATGGATACAGTTCATAGATGTTCTATATTTAATTTGCAGTTTCAAAGCACTCTCTATGGAAAGGTTTTATGGTTCTGAAATCATTTAAAAACACACTTTACTACAATCCATAGCAGGTAGTTTTTCCCAATTTGGGAAGTTACGGTTTCTTGTACTTTGGAAGTAACCTGACAGCATTTCTCCCAACAAAAACAGGGTGTCTATACCTTGCTGGTGCTTTTGGGGAATCATTCTCTCAACCTTGACATGTGTCTGTTGTGTCTATTGGTAAGTCATCTGACTTTTCTGAGCCTCTGTTTCCTTCTCTGTACTAATCCCATATCTCAAAGATCTGCAGTTTCATTGATATTTCTTCTGAAATCTATCACACTTTAAGAGGGGACTTCATGGTTAAATATGGCCCCCAAAACCCCATCATTTATCTCCTTGTAGTTAACTTTTTGGTAATGAGTCTCTCTCCACGCTTGGCTAGGCCGGGCCTTGGACCATTTCTGAATCATACTCAGTGGTGGCTCCTTTTTAGTGGGAGCTGCTAGAATTTGTGTTTCTCTAGTATGGTCTTCAAGAACACCATGATAACATGCTGGAAGATGTTACTGGAACTTCCTTGTCTATAAAATGAGGATAATAAGACTTGTATCACCTGCTTACTAGAGTTGCTAAGAAAAAAAAAATATTACATTGTTCAGGAGAAGAAACTTACTCCCAAAGTCTCCCTTTATAAAAGGTTCAGAATTTCCAGCCAGCTCTTCAGTCTCCCACCAATCAGTCCATATTTATTAACCTCCTACTATGTGCCAGACACATGCTGGAGATACAGAAAAAAGAAGCAGAAGATATTCCCTGCCCTCAAGTAGCTCTCAGTCTGATGGGGGAGACAATATACAAACAAATATAGATAGATGGATAGATAGATAGACAGATGGACGAACAGACAGATAGATAGATAGATGATAGATAGATAGATAGATAGATAGATAGATAGATAGATAGACAGACAGGTAGATAGATCAAGCTATATACATAGGAAATAACTAACAGAGGAAAGGCACTAAGATTAAAAGGGGTTGGTGAAGGCCTTCTATAGGAGGTGGGATTTTAGTTGGGACTTAAAGGAAGCCTGGAAGGCCAGCAGGCAGAACAGAGGAGGGAGCATATTCCAGGCATGGGGAAAGCCAGAGAAAATGTCCAGAGCTGAGAAGAATGTCTAGTTCATGAAACAGCCAGAAAGCCAACTGCTGTGCTTGGTTTTGAAACCATCATGCCCTGGAGCTGGCTCCCTTCTTCCAGTCTTCTTCCCCTACCCCACCCCAGCTTCCTTTTGTGTCTCATCTTCCCCATTCGATTATAAGCTCTGAGAAGACCAGGACCGTCTTTCTTCTTATTATTTGTGTACCCAGCTCTTAGCCCTATGCCTGAGACATAGCAGGCACTTAATATTTAATGTATTGTACTTTGCACTGTTAGAAAGGCTTTGACTATTTAGGAAATATCATTAGAATCCTCTGTACAGAGAAGGAGCATTTGGTATTGTGAGATAGACAAAGACCCAAGCAAAGAGGGCTGGTAGAACATGTGCTGGATTCGCAGACCGAGGACCCAGGGCTGAAGCCCCATTCTGCCACTTAGCCAAGCGTGTGACCTTGGGCAAGTTCCATTGGTCCTCTTGGCCTCAGGTATTCCCAACCTATGAAATGAAAGGTTGGAACAGATGATCTCTAAGTTCCCTTCCAACCCTGCATCCATGACCTTAGGATCCTTGCCCCTTCTAGGGCTCATATTCTAGTAGGGGGATAAGTCATAAACACAGATAACTAAAATACCCATATCAGACTTTAAAAACTGTAGAGGAAAAGGGCAGCTAGGTGGCACAGTGAACAGAGCACTGGCCCTGGAGTCAGAAGGACCTGAGTTCAAATCCAGCCTCAGACAGTTGACACACTTACTAGCCATGTGACCTTGGGCAAGTCATTTAATCCCAATTGCCCTGCCTTCCCCACTCCAAAAAGGAAAAAAAATGTAGAGGAAAAAAAGACATGTGTGTATTCATGTCCTACAGCGTACCTAATGCTGTGCTAAACACTTTGCAGGATCATCTCATTAGATCTTCACAACAGCCATGGGAGGTAGGCGCTATTATCATCACCATGTTACAGTTGAGGAAACTAAGGCAAACAGGGCTATGTGACTTGCCCAGGGTCACACAGCTAGCAAATCTCTGAGAACAGATTTGAATTCAAGTCTTCCCTACTCTAGGCCCATCTATCTATCCACAGTGCCACCAGCTGCCTCTAAAGCCCGAAAGATGTGTGAGCTATTATTATCTTACTTACAACTCAGTTAATGTTATGTCTTTGGAACTAAGACAGACTGAGTGTAATCAAACCAGTATTTTTGGTGTATCACAATCAGTAGCTCAGAGATCCATTGAGGACAAGATCAGCCATCTGTGAATAGTTTTCTCATCCAAAGATGGTATTTGTGTTTTGGCAATGGAGTGTGTGTGTGTGTGTGTGTGTGTTTTAGATTTCATCCTTCCAAAAAAAGGAAGCTGTGCACAGTAGTGTAAAGAGCACCAGTCCAGGACTTCAGGCCCAGGGTACCCAGTGGTCACTCCGTAAGTGCTGTTCATGGACTGGCAGCCAGGAATCTTGTTCCTCAAACAATCAAAGGAGCATTCCTCAGCAGCTTGAGAGGGAGAAGAGAAGCCAGTCTGAATGGACTGAAATCTCAATGGACTTTGAAAGACCTGGTTTCCTATCCAAGCTCTGTGACCTTGGACAGGTCACTCAGTGTCCCTGGGCTTTTGTTTCCCCATCTGTAAAATGAGGTAGTTGGCAGATGGCATGAGAGGGCCCTTCCAGCTCTAGCTCAGTGATCCTACTCTTCCTGAGCCTTGGTTTCTTCATTTCTAAATGGGTATTGTTAGAATTACACTCCCTCCCTCACCAGGTTATTGTCAGCAGCAGCTGAACTAATGGATGCTAGTTTTAAACTCTGGAGCAGGCATGATCCATTTCCATGCATTGTGTTCAGCCTTCAGCACTGTTCTGGTCCCAAAATGCTAGCATTCATAACGACTACAGCACTTGACCTTCCTCCTCTGATACTGTCTCATTCTAGCCTACAGTTTTGGGCTCTGGGACATTTTGTTGGTGGAACGCAAGTCTTGGCAGATTCTAGCAAGGTAAAAAGTTTTGAGTACTGTCGTTCAGTCCTGTCTGACCCTATGACTGAATTTGGAGTTGTCTTGACAAAGATACTGGAGTGGTTTGCTATTTCCTTCTCTGGCTCGTTTTATAGATGAGGAAATTGAGGCAAACAGGGTGAAGTGACTTCCCCATTAAGTATCTGAAGCCAGATTCAAACTCAGAAGATGAATCTTTCTGAGGTTCCAGGACTAATATTCTTTCCACTCCACCACCTAGCTGCCTCTTTATTGTCCCCAGATCAGAAAGACTGCTTTCCCTTTGGTTAGTCCTTTCTTCTCTCTGCTTTTCCCATCTCATTGCTTTGTGATACTAAAATGTCTACAAATTGTACTAATCATTCTTTGGCTCCTTTTGTGAGTAAAGGAGAAACTCTTAGCTTGAGATGATTAAATTTTCCCAAAGAGGATTGGGAGGGGTGAGAGTTTTTATGGACTGGCTGATCTAATTTAGGCTCAATTTAGGAAAATCATTCTCAGAGTAGATCTAGAGTAGAGAGATGCTGTACTTTGGTTCCCAGCCCAGAGTCCAAGTATGATAATGTTCTGTGTGCATGCATGTGTGTCTCAGCAATTCTAGATATACTTTGTTGGCAGGTAAGGGGATTCAGAACTTTTTCCTCCCGTGCAAAACAAGTAAACTTCAATTCAACTGAGGTCCAAAACACATCAGATAGTTCTTTGGGCAGGATATTGTCCCTTTTGTGAGAGCTCTTGGGAGCTTTTAAGATACGGGTGGGGAAGTGGTTAGAACTTCATTGTCAGAAACAAATCTAGCCAGATTAGCCTGGACCATTAGCAGTGATCACAGTCCTCCACCCCTTTCTAATCATCTGGGGTTACCTTCCCCAGTTCCTCTCCTCAATCCTTAGAGGCACATGAGTAACTCTCCACTCCCAGCATTCCCATCTTCAATTCAAATTGGGACATCAAAGATGTTTACTTGAAGGACCAGCCCAGAGGAAAAATACATTTACACATAAGGGCAAGGTAAGATTGAGCTGGCCCCAGAAGCCTACTGGGACAGAACGTTTGGTGTAAAGAGCCCTGCACAATGCTGGGGAGCAGCCAGTTGGAGCCCCAGCATTGGACAGGTTTCTGCTGCTGGATCATATCATATGACTTATTGCTTCTGAATGGGACAGCAGCTAATCTGTGGTTGTAGTCACAGCTGGGCCACATAAGTGGTGATTTATAGGCTGCCATATCTTCATCTGTGAGCTCCTGGGAATCTCAACCACAAAACAGAAAAATAGCTATCCACAAAAGTAGGAACAATGGGGGAAAGGGGTGGTGGAGGGAGGGAGAGGTACAGAAAGGAAGATAATCATTGGATGGAAGGTAAAATTTCCTAACAGAACTGCACAAAAGTGGAATAGACCCAGGAATTGAGCTTAGAAAGGGCCAGACAGGTAGATAAACCAGACTTAAAAAAAAAAAAAGTTTTATTGATGCTGTTTCTTACACCACAAACTTTTGGATGGATCCCTTGACTTCCTTGCCAGGGAACTGAACCTTCCCTTGTGACAAAGAAAACTAGTTAAGCAAAAACAGCTCATGCACTGACCTCATCTGACAACATAGGAAACATCTTGCTCGTGCTAAGAGGAGGGAGGCTTGCTAATTGTTTGTCCTCATAGTTATAATTTCCTATTATGTATTAACTAACTGAATGAAAAAGCATTTATTAAGGACTTACTGTGTGCCAAGCACTGAGGTAAGTGTTGGCGATACAAAGAGAAAAGCAAGACAGTCCCCACTCTCAAAGAACTCCCATTCTAAAGAAGAGGTCCAGTGGTCCTCAGGGCTCAGTATCAAAGCAGACCATCATGAATCTTCTTTCATGTCATATCCATTGATAAAAAAAAAAAAACAACCCAACTTATCTTTTTGATACTGGGCTGTTTGTCAGTACCAAGGACTTGGGTGGAGAAAACTTTCTTTCCTGGTTCTTCAGTAGCTGGGAATGCTGAGGAAGCTGGGCCTACAGCACTTATGGAGGAAGTGGACAGGTCACCTCTCTACAGAGATGGCGGGAGCACACAGTCTTGTAGAAGGCTTGGTGGTCTAGGGTGGGGCAGGAAGATGCTTTTCCATTATATTCATATTGCTACAATTTATTCATCTGCTTCCTAATCAGTTTCCATGAACTCTGCTCCCACAAAAAGTTCTGCTGTGAAAAATTGGGTATATAATAGACCATTCTTTTGTTCCAGTTTCCTCTTCTCTCACTCCCTCCCCAAATTTTTAGCAATTGCAGAACAGACAGCCAAGAGAGAAAAAGAATCATAGATTGTCAGGAGCTTAGTTCGAAGGAAGCTCAGAGATCATTGGGTTCCCCCCAGACTTGAGGGACATCACTCCCTGACAAGCTGTCACCAGTCTTATTCTCTAATATATCGAATGACAGAGGACTCACTACCTGTAAGTTCTGTTTTGGAACAGCTCTGTTAGGAAGTTTTACCTTATATTAGCATATCTACAATTTATAGGGAATTGATGTTTAGTCCTCTGTGGCCAAGCCAAACAAATCTAATCTCCCTTCCATGTGCTAAGCCTTAGACTGATGAGAATGATCATGAAAGTGTTCTAGAGGCAGCTAGATGGTACAATGGATAGAGCTCTGAGCCTGAACTCAGGAAGACCTGAGTTCAAATGTGGCTTGAAATATTCACTAGCCGTGCGACCTTGGTCAAGTCACTTGACTGTTGTCTGCCTCCGTTCCCTCAACTGTAAAATGCAGAAAATAATAGCACCTATGTTCCAGGGTTGTTGTGAGGGTTAAATGAGCTAATGCTTATTAAATGTTTAGCCGACTGTCTGGCACATATAAGAGCTTAGCAAATCCTCCCTTCTTTCCTCAAAGTCTATATCATCCAGAGAATCTAACCCGCAAGATATCTGTGGACAGATTTCAGGGGGTCCAAAATTACCTCTTTTTGTCACTAACATTTAGCATTCCCTTTAATTATGAATGTAGACAACAAATTAGTATTCTGAGAAAGGAGTCCATGGGCTTTACCTTTCCAGGTGGGTCCATGACACACACAGAAGCTAAGAACCTCTGAGATTCTAGTCCCACCCTCTCATTTTACAGATGAAGACACTGAAACTTAGGGAGTGTATGTGTTTTGCCCAAGGTCACACATGTAGTGAGCATGAGAGTTGGGATTTGAACACAGGTCTTTGGATTCCTAAAGCAGTCGTCTTTCTGCCGTACCGTGTTGCATTCTCCTGGCCCAATTCCTTGAGCATTGATTATTGTTTGGAATATGCTACAGGCTACTTATTGTTTGAAATTATGACCATTTTTCAGTGTTCATCCACCTTGACCTCTCCATGGTACTGGATATTGCTGTACCCTCTCCTCTGGAATATTCGCTCCTCTAAGGATTTCTTTTTAGAGTCTAGGGAATGATATATAGATATAGATATAGATATAGATATAGATATAGATATAGATATAGATATATAGATATAGATATATATTAATGTCAAGAGCTGATAACAATACAAAAAGCAAAGATAGTACCTACCAAAAGGGAGCTCATTTTCTTTTGGAGAATAGGAAAGAAGGTGATTGGACCTTAGGGGGAATAGATTGATATATTCCATCTAAGTAACAAAATAAAATTGATTGAAACAAATTATCATGGAGGAGAGAAGGAAGGAAAGGGTACTCTGGGAACGAGGTTGTTAGAGAGGAGGAAGTGAGAGAGAAGGAAATTGCTGGAGCATTAGGGGTAAAGTAATGCTTGGCAGCAGCTTTTCTGGAAATGGTGGTTGGGAAGGGGTGTTCCAAAATCAGAAGAACTGGGCCCCAGGCAACAAGATGCTCTGGAACCAAAAGGTGGTTGTTGAGGAGAAACCTGCCTGAGAATAAAGAGTATATAAATGTATAGAGAGGTGCAGCTAGAGATTTTCATGAAATGGCGGAATGGTGGTCCTGACCGGGCAATCATCAGTCCAACTTCCTTCCTTTTCCTTCCCTGTTGCTAGGTGAAATGATAATGGGAATTTGAAGATCTTCTCTGCCTTGAAAATAAACTGTGCCCCCTAATAGGCTGGATATAGTCACATGGAATCTGTGGTGGGAAGAGTTTGCTGAAGGGTGGAGCAGAGCCCACAGGAAACTGGGAGTCAGAGCTAGCTAGACTGGGAGGAAGCAGTCATGTGTCCCAGGGAGTCAGTTAGACTTGTGAGTAAGAATATTAGTTTGTGGGAAAGCTAAAGGATGCTGTGACTCTCTGTGCTATTATGGCTTATTTTTTGCTACTATGATGGAATCGCCTTACTGGTTTGGGGATTTGGTTTTCTGGTGTCTGAATAAATGTTTCACTTCTGTCTTCTGTATGGAGGGTCTGTTATATTTTTGCAATCAAGCACCATGCAGGTGTATTTATAGTGATCGTGGGCACTGTGAATATTGCATTGGTGCTACACTGAGTCATCATCTAAGTCCTGTCTGCTAACTTTAAGTGTCCCTCAAATCTCTGTCCTAGACACTCTTCTCTGTAATCCAGCAATAACAAGAGCTAGGATTTATATAGCACTTTACCTCTGTTATCTCATATAATCCTCACAATCTCCTTGGGAAGTAGGTGCTATTATGATCATCATCTTTAGATGAGGAAACTGAGACTGAGAGGTTGTAACTTGCTGTGGGTGGCACAAGTGGTGGTTTCTCTTGACACAAAGACCAATACTATGGTCTCTGACTCCCATAGGTTCACTTCTAGTCTCTATCACAGGACTCCCAATCAGTAAACATTTATTAAGTATTCACCGTGTGTCAGGCACTGTCCTAAGCACTAGGGAGACGAAAAGAGGCAAAAGACAATTGCTATCCTCAGGAAATTTATAATCTGACAGAGGAGACAACATGCAAATAAGTATATACAAAGCAAGCTATATATGGATTAAATGGGAAGTACTTAACAGAGGGTTGGTTCTAGTATTAAGAAGGATTGGGGAAGGCTTCCTGTAGAAGGTGGGATTTTAGTTGGCACTTAAAAGATCAATACAGGATATTCCAAAGATTTTAGTGCTGTTTTAAGCCATTAAAGCTGATCTTCTGAGACTTAGTTCCGCATCACTAATTGACTCAGTTGGACAATTTTGAACTGCATGTCTGAAAAGATCTCAGACTCACCAGGTTCAGCAAAGAATGCATTATAATTCCAGTAAAAACCCAATAGTCTGGGGCAGCTAGGTGGAGCAGTAAATAAAGCACCTGCCCTGGAGTCAGGAGGACCTGAGTTCAAATCTGGCCTCAGACACTTTACACATACTAGCCATGTGACCTTGGGCAAGTCACTTAACCCCAATTGCCCTACCTTCCCCCCTCCAAAAAGCAAAAACAAACAAACAAAAAAACCCAACAGTCTTCTGAACTTTGCTTTTCTATAAAGAGTTGGGAACCTTTTCTCCAGGTTTACAACCTCAGAATAATCCATGACACTTCACTCTTCCACATCCCATATGGTCATTCAGTTACCAAGTCTCTTTGATTCTTCTTTCTCATCATCTCTCACAACTGTCCATATCTGTCCCCTTTTCTTCACTCATCCAGGACTATTGAAATAGCCTCCATGCCTCCAATCTCTGTCTTCCCCAGCCCATCCTCCATAGAGCTGCCAGAGTGAGATCCCTAAAGCAAAGGTAGACTTTGTCATTACTCTACCGAATATACTCTTGTGGTTTCTTTATCACCACAGGATCAAACATAAGCTCCTCTAGTTGTCACGGAAAGCACTTCACAAGCTGGTTCTCTTCTACCCTTCCAGGATTATTACCCATTTTCTTCTCCCCACATTCAGCCAAATGGGTATTTTGTTCTTTGTCACACACAACATTCCATCTTCTTATCTCAGGGTTTGGCATAAGCTGTTGCCTATGCCTGGAATTCTCTCCCTCCTTATCTGTGTCTCGGAGAATTCTGACTTTCCCATCTTTCCTGCAGATCTCGTTTCTAAAGCAAAATCTTCAACAAGAAACTATCTGATGTTTCCCTGGCTGCCAGTGTTTCTCCCCTCCCCATTGCCTAATATTTATCAATCAGTCAGTTCCTACAAACAAAAGAAAGATAGCCCTTGCCATCAAGGAGCTTACATTCTAACTGGGAAAGACCACACACAGAAGAAAGCTGAAGAAGATGGTAGTGGGGGTGGTTTAGGAGTCCAGAAAGTCAGGAGCCAGGTCAGCGTGGGACCTCCCACTTAATGGAGACTCTAGGAGGAACTTAGCAATAGGAGAAAGAGGGCATGGGCACTTCCAAGGAATGTAGGTGTGAGCAGACTGCCTTAAGGAAGGCAAACCCGTGTTAGGTTATGAGGAAAATTCCAAGATTAGCCAGGAGAAAGCCAAGGTTTTGAAGTCTGGAGGGTCATGGACTGGGCTGGGAGGAGGATTTATGATTTGTAAAGCACTTTATGGATCCTTACAACTACTTTGGGAGGTAGGTATTATCATCACCCCCATTCTATTGATGAGGAGAGGCTGAGAAAAAATAAGTGACTTTTCCAAGGTAAGGTCAGATTAATGTTTTTAAATGCAGAAAATAATATAAAAAGAGATATTATAAAGAATGCCCTCCCCATCCCTCTTTTTGCAAAAAAACACCTGAGGCCAGATAAACTAAGTAATTTGTCCAAGGCAGCATACCAACCAAGACCTAGCATCTACAATGGAAGCCAGGGCTTTTGACTCCCAAACCAGAAGTTTTCACTCTGTGTCATGCTACCTCTCTCTATTTTAATAGCTTATATTTAGAATAATAATAGCATATATTTACATACCTCACTTTCCTTTCTTCACTGCCAGGGGATGAAATTTTCCTTTAGGGGTTTAGAATCTTTTGACAAAAACAAAAAAAAAATTGCACAAGTAACAAAAATTTAAAAATGATTATGTGATTTGCAGCCAGAGGAAGAGTAGGAACATGAGGGATGATTTTCAGAGTGAGGGCAGAACCATGGGTGGAATGTTGGGTGGAACCATGGACCCAAGTAGAAGCAAATTGGTGTTTAATTTCAGAAAAACTACAGGTGTCTAAAAGTGAAGGAAAATAGAGCAGCAGGTTCTCCCTCCTCAGAGCTCCTAGAGCCAAAGATGGGCCCTGGGTCAGGTGTGTCCTTATAGGCACTTCTGTCTTGGGTGGGTTGGATTAAGTGAAGAGGAAGAAGTGACTTATTGAGGATTTATTGAGGATATTCTGTGACTTTCATGATTGCAGAGCCAGGAGGAACCTCAGGCCTCCTCTAATGCAGCCTTTGCATTTTACAGAAGAGGACATCGTGAGGCCAAGTGAGAGGAAAGGGCATGACTCAGGGCTGGCCAATCTCACTCTCAGGCTCCTTTATGGTCTTTCCATGTACTATCCTGTCGGTCAGTCCATCAGCATCTGTTAAGAGCCTACTATGTGCCGGGCTGAGACCTGGACAGAGAAAGGCAACATTGAGTCCTTGCTCTTAGGGAGCTCACAGATAAACCATAGACAGGGTAAATTGGTGGCATGGACAGGCCAGGTCTTAGGGCTGAGGCTGTTTTCCTTCCATAGGTGTCTGACAACTACCTAGTCCTGACATTCAGGATCGTAAATTTAGAGCTGGGAAGGATTGCTGAGGTAGCTATTACGTCAGTGATCAAATATCAGAAGCTCTGTCCGGCATTTAAAGCTCCTTCCTGACTTTAGAGTCTAGTTACAAATGGCTTCCCTTCATTAACAGCACAGTGCAGCCCTGGGGGCCTACTTGCTGCTTCATACAAAGGACACCATCTCCCCCCTTCACCCTCTAGCACTCTTTCTCCTGTGCCTCAAATGTGCTCCCTCCTCACCTTTACAGGCATCTCTGGCTTTCTTTAAGCATCAGCACAAGCGCTGCCTTCTGCAGGAGGCCATTCTTTGTCCCTGTGCCTGCTTCTAATGCCTCATGCTCCAAGGTTGCCTCACAGCCACTCTGTATGTATCTTTGCCCCCAGACCCTTTCCCAAAGTTATTACTTTCAAGGGTACAACCCTCCTTCCAATCACCCAGGCTCATAACCTAGGTCTGCTCTCTACTTCTCTTCTCCCCCTTCCAGCCTCCCTCCCTCCTCTCTCTCTCTCCCTCCCTCCCTCCCTCCCTCTCTCTCTCCCTCCCTCCCTCCCTCCTTCTCTCTCTCTCTTTCTCTCTCTTTCTCCCTCCCTCCCTCTCTCTCTCTCCCTCCCTCCCTCCCTCCTCCCTCTCTCTCTCTCTCTCTCTCTCTCTCTCTCTCTCTCTCTCTCCCTCTCTCTCTCTTTCTCTCCCTCCCTCCCTCCTCCCTCTCTCTCTCCCTCCCCTCCCCTCCCTCCCTCTCCTCCCTCTCCCCTCTCTCCCTCCCTCTCTCCGTCCTCCCTCCCCTCCCTCTCTCTCTCTCTCTCTCTCCTCCCCTCCCCTCTCTCTCTCCCTCTCCCCCTCCCTCCCTCCCTCTCTCTCTCTTCCTCCCTTCTTTCCTCTCTCTCTCTCTCTCTCTCTCTCTCTCTCTCTCTCTCTCTCTCTCTCCCCCCCCCTCCCTCCCTCCCTTCCTCTCTCCCCTTCTCTAACTGCTCTAAGCAACTCTATTCTACTATAAGCTGCCAAGAAGAATACTGATTCACCCTGGTCACAAGAATTTCCTCATGTGATTGTGAATTTCCTCTGTACCAAGAAGTCAGAGAGCTCAGTCCTATTCCTGTGTTCATATTACATATATCATGGGGCTCCAGGGGAAAAAAGTGTTTTTCAAATCTTAAAGCACTATAGATATATACAGCCAAACAGATACAGCCTCTCTCGTGCCAATTTCTTTTGAGGAAATGTATTTAAAAAAAAAAGAGGGAGGCAGACCACATGATCTGTAAGGTTCTCTAATCAGTTACTCTGCATAATAAGCCTTTCTACCCCATTCTGTTCAAGTGTGGCACACTTATGCTAGGGACAGGAGTTTTGTCAGCCTGCTGCCCTGATGTGAATGCAGAAGTGCAGAACTCTAGGCCTCCTCTGAGCTCCAGTGATTACAGGCCTCTCTCCACATGCGGCAGCACAGGCAAGGAGATGTGTTGGGGTGGTGTCTTTATCCTAAGAGAGCCTCCAGACCCTAGAGGCAGCTGCCTCCTGGGGAAGCACCGCCACACAAAGAGGCATATTTACATTCATGTGCTGTTGCTGTTTCAAGCATCGGATACTGAGGACATCTGCTTAAAGTCTCTCATTAGAAATTAATGGGAAAACTCCAATTGTGCTTTATTAGACCCGAGCTGTGAAATGAATGCTGCACACAGCAAAGGAGACATTATTTATATCCATAATATTTTATAAATTAAAAGCAGAAGAAATTGACACAGCAGAAGAATATCAGGCAGTGAAGTCACAAAGAGAAAGTCTGGGTTGCTGATAATTTGTAGGTGAGAAGGATATGAAACAAGCAGCAGATCCTCTCCCATTGGCAAGTACCCAAGAGTTCCATTTAAATCAAAGAATCAAAGCATGTCAGATCTGGAAAGGGTGTCAGAATCTAGAACCTAGATTGCCAAAGATATAACTGGTCCTTAGAACATAGAACACAGAACTAGAAGGGACATTGGAACACAGAACATCAGAGTTTGGAAGTCATTGACCATATTACCCTTGCATGAAGACTGAAACTCAGTAGGAGTGAGGGTCACTTCCTAAAGAACACATACCCAAAATGAAACGGCAACTAGCTTATAAAATTCCTCATCAACCAATACTCCCCATTCCTTCCATACCATGAACAGTCCATCCAGGCTTCTATTTTGTACGTTCCTTTTACTCCTGTTCCTTATACAGGAATGTAAAATAACAGTCCTTAATTTTAATTAATAGCAGATTTAGAGCAGGTCCATTGGATAAATTTGTTCTCTCGACTTACCAAGTCTTCTCACCTATAAGGGCTGCCTGTCCCTTTAGTAGCACCAGAGACTGGGGGCTCAATGGCTGAATAATTGACAAAAACTGCAGGTAGGGCATGAAACGTTTAATTGATTCCTAGTATCCCTTCAGTGAAATGCACTGAAGAGTTAATTATTTTTTCCGCAGTTGGGACTCAGCTGTTGTTTCCAGTGGGATTAAACAGCTGTCAGCATTGTTAATGACATCAAATTCCAGCACTACCGTTTGCTCTGCACACCCCCCTACCTCGAAAGTGGGCATGGCCATAGGGAAAGTGCTGCCATATCCCCCTTTCTGGAGGCATAGGAATCTGTGGGAAGATAAGGGCCCTTATTACAAAACTACAGACCGGAGCTTCTGTTGATGGAATCTCGTAATGAGTAATTAAGCTACTTTGCAGAAGTCAGCGCTGTCATGTCGGCAGCCGGGCACTTTCATTCCCTGGTGGATGCAGCTGGAGAGGCCTAGGAAGGTGATAAAAGAAAGAAAAATAGAATGATTCTGGAAATATCTCGGTGTAACTCTAGTGTTTTAATACCAAAGGAGCTGCTAAATAATTAGCCACCCGAAGGAAACTTCTGCCTGCAAACAGGGCATTTCTGAAAACATCTGGAATCATACCGTATGTCTCATAAGTAGCAAAGAAGGAGAATATCTTTATTCTTAACCTGGTTTTTCCTCCCTCTTCCTCCAACATTTTTCTGTGAACAGTTTTTACCCCCAAAGCTCCAACCTAGTAAATGAAAATATTGTTTGAGAAAGTGTCCTAGAGGGTCCTTCTTACCCCTTTAAAGAAAGGAGAAGGAAGGACAATGGTGGAGACTGGAGAAGGGGGCTTCAGGAGTTGTGAACTGGGACTGCTGCTTCCTTTTCTGACCAGAACTGAGACTCTCCTATCTCAGAGAATTGCTTTTTTAGATCTTGAAGGAACCTCTGGGGTCAGATAGTCTCCTCCCCTAATTGCCTAGATGAGGGCACTGAGGCCCAGAAAAATTCAACACAGGCAGTAAGTGAGCCCAGGTTCCGTGACTCCATATCCAGCACTCCTTCAATTCCACTGTGTTGGTCCTTTGGTTTTAACACACACAAAAGCCAATTTATTCTTCTCCTTCCTCTCTTCTCCCTTTCTCCACTTGTATTTTTTAAATCTAAATATCTAGACTCATCCCAAGCCAATTATCACCTTAATTACTTGAGTTATATAATACTAGAAAAACTTGGTTGGATTCCTATCTGATGACGGGAGGGTAAAACAAAAGAAAATCACAGCAAAACCATTTATTTGAAATGCACTCAGGTTTAGGGAAACGATTTTTAATATCCATGTGACACAGAAATAATGCCATTAAATGAATAACCAACTTCTAGAACAGATAATGAAATATGAGAGGGCTAAGTGTCACATCAATAAACATCTTAATTGAATAACTTCAAGCTAACACTTGAGGACAGAGCCCTGATCAAGGATTAAAATCCCTTATGTCTTCAGGCAATGCATCAATGCATCTGTGCCACTAATCTAATGGCCCACACCCACCTTAACAGAACCAGCTCTGGTTACAGAGGATACTCCACTTGGTCCCAAATATAAAGGGCCAGTGGAAAGCTTTATATTTTTTGTATATACACATACATACTCCACATGCACATGTGCATGTGATCTATGTGTGCACATATTCTAAATGTGTGTATGTACTTGGTATCTATATATGTTTTTATTATTATACTATAGTACTATCTGCTTAATCTATATACAAACATACATGTACATACTCGCTCTTTTGGCCAAAGTGAAATTATAATAACAGTAATAATAACAACTCTTGTAACAGAAACAAATTAAATTAAATTTAAAAAAATAACAGCTAGCACTTATAAAGCACCTTAAGACTTTTCAAGTACTGTACAAAGATCTTGTTTTATCCAATCCTTAGAGATAGGTGCTATTATTATTCCATTACACATGTAAGAAAATTGAGGCAGACAGCAATTAGGTGACTTGCCCAGGATCACACAGCTTATAAGCACCTGAGATCAGATATAAGGCTAGGGCTTGATATATGGAGTGCTACCTAGTTTCTGAGGCATACTCCCAGAGAATACTGAGTTAAACAAACATTTATTTGGTGATCATTCAGAGGGGGCTCAGAGCTATAGGAAATGCAATTTAGTTAAGGCATAGTCCTTACACTCTTTACAAGCCTAAAATGGAAGTAAGATTCAAACATGAATAACTGTGATACAGGTTAAGTATTGTAGACCTACCTGATAAGTGTGTTAGCGAGGTGCCCAACAGTAACTTAGGGTTTCTTCATTGTCGTCCCTGGTGGCCTATATGCAAGAAGAAAAATTTGTGATCTGTAGACCAACACAGAGGAAGAAAAATCTCTTAATTGATACTGTATTTTTCCTGAGTATTCTTTTTTTTTTTTTTTTGCTTTTTGGAGGGCAGTTGGGGTTAAGTGACTTGCCTAAGGTCACACAGCTAGTTTTTGTGTTAAGTGTCTGAGGCCAGATTTGAACTCAGGTCCTCCTGACTCCAGGGCCCATGCTCTATTTACTGCACCTCCTAGCCACCCCTGCTGAGTATTCTTTCCAAGCCATGGCTAGACCTCTCTCTGTCAGCTGTTTGCTGCTCTGTAAGTGTTTAGATTTGTTCCATTTATGAATCTGATGTATCAGATTGGCCTGATCAGGACTGGCTTCCAACCCCTGTGAGAAAAGTACTGCAGTATCATTATTCTGATTTAAAAGATGAAGAAGCTGAAACTTAAAGAGGTTACTGACCTTGCCCAAAATCAAAAGGGTCCTGAGGACTAGCACTCTTTGGTCTTCCTCTCTCTACTTTATCTTTCACCATATATGAGTCACAAGATTATAGACTTTAGGGGGATCACATTTTTAAAAGTCATGTAATCTCTCATGTTATATAGATAAGGAAACCGAGGCATGGAAAGGGGGATGTTCTCACCTAGGACTTCACAGGTAGAAATGATAAGTTTGAATTTGAACTCACTGCTTCTGGCTCCATGTTCAGGCATCACATAGCTTCTATTGAACTTCTTAAACCCAAGGTCTTTTACTGAGCTATGTCATCAGAGCAAAGGATCCAGTTTGAAACAGAGCCAGGCTTAGGCCAGATAGTGAGATCAGAAAAGTTTTGTGGTTGGTATTGGTTTTGGAGGGAAGAGTTACACTTTTGTCACTCCTCTGTATGCCTTACTTCTACATACAGGGCCATCAATACGGTCATGAAACCCTGGAGTACTACGGGTTATACTTAGTTTTATGGGAGTCTAGATCATACATCATACTAGCCATAACTACATTATGGAGTCAGCTTTGGGAAGCCTAGAGCATCTCAGGTATAACCTACCTTAAAACATGGACTCTCAAAGCAGGTGGGGACGTTAAAACAGAATGTTAGAGCTGGGAGGAACATTGGAACCAAGAAAACAGAACATTGTTGCTGACAGAGGCCTTAGAACATAGAATTTTTGAGATAGAAGGTATCTTAGAACATAGTCCAACTTAAAGCAACCTTTAAACATAGAAAATAATAATTGGGACTAGAAGGGGCCTTAGAACATAGAACACAATGTCAGAGCCAGAAAGAACCTTAGAACCTCCATTGTGCAGCTGGAAGGGATGTTAGGAAAAATCTAGTTGAAGTGAACAGGGAAGTGACTTGCCCAGGTCACCCAGCTGTCAAAGCTGTCTTGCAAACCTGGGCTTTCACACCCTAGTCAAGGCTCTTTCCACCCTGCCATGCTGCTTCTCCCATTTTCCCTCTGCAACTTGATCAATACTATTGTCATGACTCCAGAGAGGTGGACGGATGTTTTTTTCACTGCTAGCCCCTTGCAAGGCTCTAATTGAAAATGACTTTCACCCATCACCTTGTAAAACACACCTGCTTCTTTCCTATCTGCATCTTTAAGCAGTTTTGAAATGAGAATTGATTGTGCTGCCCAAACTCTCAAAACCTTCGGCTCTCAAATAATCCTAGGACACACTAGCCATCCCGCCAGAGCCTCAGATTTGCTATAGATTTGAAATAGATGGATTGGTCACTGAAAATAAGACTGACCAAGCTCTGGAAAAAGAACAAGGAAATTTAGTAGGTGATATTACTATGTAATAATAATAATAACAACAGCACTCAATATCTACAAGACTCAACAGTTTACAGAGTGCTTTCCCGACTAAAACCTTTGGAGTTGTAATTTGCTTTATAAAAGCACCTTTTTCTACCTTAGCCCCTCTCCTTGGTGTAATAGTAAGGGAATTTGAAGATCTTCCCTGCCCCTTGCAGGGGTCTTACTTGCAGGGGTCTTACGTGCAGCCCAACAAGAGAAGCTTGCTTAATGGAGGCTTGTTTTTCAGGAAGACCCATACCTTTGGTTACTTTGTAATTAGGAAGTGGGTCACAAAGGTGGTGTGTTCTCTGACCCTAGAGAAGGATATATGTGTGTGTGTGTGTGTGTGTGTGTGTGTGTATGTGTGTGTGTGTGTGTGTATGTATGTATGTATGTATGTATACACACACCCTGAGGTGAGGTTTTGCTTTGGGACTCACTCATGAGAAGAATTGTGTGATTTGGCCAGATGAAACTCTGGGAAGCCATTGAGCCCCCTGACTTTGAAAACCCAGATGTTGGTGCTTCTCTCTCTGGGAACTATGTATGGATGTAATGGTCAGACAGCTAAAAGCCCTGTCTGTTGATCTGTTTAATTGTGTTATTTTCTCTGTCTGTATTTTTTGTCTGCTTGTAATTTCTGTTTGTATTTTCTGAAGTTCAGGGTGCTGACTTTTTCCCCTGAACTAAGTGAATGATTTACATATATATATATATAAAATGTTTGATTAAAGTAAGATCGTTAACCTTTCTGAGTTGCTTTCCTTTAGAAAAGCGGATCTAAGAACCTGTGCTAGCAGCCATCCTGGGGATGGTGGGGAACTTTTTGCTTCACTTGCTGAAGTGAATTTCAGCAGTATAGTAAAACAAGTCCTGAGTGTAGCATTAGAAAACTGGGGTCCCATGCCAGCTCTACCACCTATAAACGTGAAAGTGCTCTAAGCATGCCTTCTAATAACACAATCATGTTTCTCTCTGACACTGGTCTCGTAGTGTTTCTCATGTGCTTGTCTCCCATTGGTTTCATAGTTTGCCAAACACTGCTTAATCCATGCTGGCTACCCTCTTGGATATGCCACATTTTGTTCTGCTGAACTGTTATCTCCAGGGGACTCGACTGCACTGAACGCTGCTGGATGCTGCCAGGCACTCCTCTTCTCATCTCCCTCTTTCACACCTCTCTGCCAGACACGTAGACCCCACTGTTGCTACCTGACTGTAGTTGCCACTGCCTCCAACTTCTGGCTCATTTGAAGTCCTCAGCCAGGATATTGCCACTGTCTTTTAGCTGTTTCTTTTAGAAAAGGCTAGAAATCCTTGCCCTCTCTTGTTCTCTAAAAGTCTTGACTTCTACTAAGATCTTTTATCTCCCTAGCGGGAAAATTTCAAGCCCTTATGTCAGGCTCTTTAGGTGGGAGGTTAAGAGAGATGGGGAGGCAGCATTATCCCAGCTCACTGATGTCCTTATACTTAATATTTTCTTTATCTGCCTCCTTTTGGTAAGAGATTTAGTCCCTTGGTCAGTGACCTCATCTTATCTTATAGTGACTAATTTACTTCTGGAATTTTCATCTCTGAAGGCTAGTCTATGAAGTAGGTACACAATTATTTTACCTAGTAATTACCAAACAGATCTGGGAGTTTGGACTTCCCCCATGTTTTTTATACCCTAAGTTCTTTGTTTGTTTTTCCCCTAGCCGTCCATATATATAGACACAAACTGAGCCCAGGGGACCAAGTCATACCCTGGTCCTTTCCCATGCGGGTGCAAACACTCATACAGCTTTACTCCACACCTTTATACCAGGAGCTCTGTTTATACTCTGAAAATCAAGTTGTGTGTCTCAGAAAAAGAATGGGCTCTCATGATGGGCTCTCATTCATTCAATGCTTGATTTACTACCACAAGAAGTGTGAGTCCTATATTCTTGGGGTGTGCCTATCTGCAAATATCAGCATCTTAGAGGGACAGTTATAGTTTAGTAGAAAGAATACTGGAGGTGAAACCTAGACTCTACAAGTGACTCAGTAATGGGACCATGGCTAAATCATTTCTTCTTTCTGATCTTCAGTTTCCTTTTATCTAAAACAGGGGATAATAATGTACTACTACATAATTTACAGGGTTCAGTTGTAGAAAGCACTATGTAAAACATAAATGCTAATGAAATGTGAGTAATTATTATCCTTCCCAATGACTCCATTGGTTCAGAAGACCAGTTCATATTAAAAAAAAAAAAAGACAATTTTGGAATCCATTCTTTTTCTAACTCCTATCAGAATTCTTTGACCACCACAGGGAAGCTACTGGGCTAATGTTCTGTAATATACCCTTATTTAAGTCCTGGATGAAACAAAATAACGATGAATTCCAAGTTGGAAGAATCAAGTTTCCACTAAAATTAATGCCAACATCAACATATTAATTCCGATGCTCCCCATGGGGAATCTTGGAAGAGCTACTTTATCCTTCCCTTTTTTTCATGAGGACCTCTAGATCCTATATAACTGCAAAGCAAGTTTGTTCTCATGTTTTATTTTGTCAGACCTCACATTTATATGGACCAGAATAGGCAGATTGGAGAGCTTTCACTGCTGTTCCTGAACCCTACAACCTGTCCTCAGTCAAAAGGAAAAATATGACTCTAGGGAAGCAAAAGTCAAATATTTCACAGAATGAGTGGTTGGATTCTCTAATCTGAATCACTGTCATCTGGGAAAAAAGACATTCTTTCCCTAGATTCATCTAGAGCAGTGGTGTCAAACTCAAATAGAATAAAAGGCCACTAAACCACATCTAAGGATCCCTGCAGGCATATATTGACTTAGAAAAGCACATATCAACATTATGTTTTATTGTACTTTTATTGTCAAATGTTACCCAATTACATTTTAATCTGGGTCAGGCTCACCGGGAATGTTTTGGGCTGCATGTGGCCCTGGGGCAAGGTGTTTGACACCTATGCTTTAGAGGATCATGAGATCAAGTGAAAGTTTCTTAAGGATAGAGAAATCTGGACATATTTGAAGGCAGCAGGAAAGGAGCCAGTTAATAAGGAGAAACTGAAAATTATTACAAGAGAAGGAATGATAGAAGAGAAGACCAGAGGAGGCAGGATCATAGGCCAAGGAGATGGGTTGGCATTGGCAAGGACCACCTTATCTTCTGAGGCTATAGTGCCTTTAAAAGACACAAAGTAAATAACATTTTGGAAATCATGAAGAAATGAGATCACTGTTGAAGAATTACTGTAAAGCTTTAGATATGATAATAAAGACTTAAGCTAGAAGGAACCTAAGATATCATCTAGGCCAACTCTCACATGTTGAAGAGGAGTCTAATTAAGGCAAAATGACCCGATTCCAAGGTCACACAGCTAGTAAGGGACAGACAGAGCCAAGAATTGATCACAGGGCTTCAAAGGCCTAATCCAGTTCTTTTCAGTGACTGAATTGACCAAATCATCCAGATAACTACAAGATTGTTCATTCACTTTGTACTCTGTAGGCAGAAATAGCATTTGGGCACTGAAAATTGATTGTAGAAAAACCCTGTTTAGAAGAAATTTTCAAAGGTTCTTCAGAAATCTACCAACCCTTCTAGGAATGACTGAACCTAACCAGACAGATAGATATCAGTCTTCTTCTTAAAGATCTCTGAGACACGGAGCTCCCTCAACCATGTGAAAAAAGAAAACAATGAAAACAGACAAAAACTGAGGGTTTTGGTGCATATGAACAGAGTAACACGACAGCCCAAAGTTAGCGTGATCCTAAGCAGCATTTAGAGAGGCATAGAATCTGTTGCTTGTAGATCACACCTGAGATTGTACTCAGCTCACATGACCTTCCAAGAGCCTAGGGTCACCTCTAAGCTATAGGAAGACATCAGAGGAGGCTAGTAGTATAGGGAGAAAGAGATACATAGGCATAGTACTGATTATCTGTTCCAGGTATTGTGCCAGTCCTGGGGATACTAATACAATCAAGCTGGATAATCTCTGCCCTCAAGGAGCTTGCATTCCAGAGGAGGAAAGCAGCACATACACACAAAACGGAACTGAAAGTGGGGTGAGGAATAGGGTGAGGTATGTACAGGTTGACACGGTCCAGAGATGGCCAGGAAATGGTGTAGAGGCCTAGTTCCAGGTAAGATATGGAAGAGGCTCACCTGTCAGAACTAGGGGACCCAGAGGGGATGAGTCAAAGGTTACAGTTCAAAGAGATGAGTCTTATGTCCAGAGTGTAGGTGAAGAGATAATCAAGAAATCGTGTAGAGGCCTGGTTCTAGGAAAGATAATGCAAACGCTCATATATCAGAGGCAGGGAACCAGGGGAAGTGTCCAGGGTTGCAGTGAGTAAGTCCCATGTTATGAAATACTACTAGAAATAGTTTATCTTTGTGTAATAATTTATAATTTAAAAAATGCTTTCCTTACAACAATCCTGGATACCTCCCCTTGGATGCCTCATAGGAAAAGGAATAGTGATTGGGCCTGTAGTTTCATTGGCATGAGGAACTCTCTAAACTAGTACAGGTCAGCACCTTCTTTGTACTCTATGGTCTTAGAGAGTAATCTTGGTGACTAAGAAGTTCAGTGACTTGCCTAGGGTGACATAGCCAGTAGGTATCGATGGTGTCAGAGCTAGCCTTGTGGTTAGTTGGAAGTTCCCTAAGCATCTCTGTATTAGCAGAGCTTTGTCCTAATTTTGTTGTTGTTATTAAGGTCATGATTTCACCGATGTCATGAATCCCAAGTGAACACATTCTCTCTGCCAGTGCCACCATTCTTATAGTTGTAGAAAGTTACTTGGGACATTAAGAAGTCAGGTTACTTGCTCAGGCTCACACCACCATTATTGGTCAGAGGAAGGCTTTAAACCCGGTTTTCCTTGATCCTGAGGCCAGCCAACTCTATAATCTTTTACAACTGGACTGCCTCTCTTGCTTTATATATTTTAAGTCCTTAATAAATATTTGTTGAATTGAGCAATCTACAGAGGGCAATACCACAATTATTCTTATCTTGTTTTTACGAATGAGCAAACTGAGGTGTGCTGATTTACTCAGAGTCGCCTGTTAAAAGTGTGTTGGAGCTGGAACTTGAGTCTCCTGATTGCGGCCACAGTACTATTTCTTTTGGATTGTATCACCTCTCAGATAGGGCCTCAGATGTCCATATTTCACATTTGTAAGGACAGTGGGAACCCTAGTCACTGATTGCCAGGACCTCAGATACAGTGTATTTTATTGGTGGGCTCTTGGCATATAGCCTCAGAAATATCTTCTCACCTGGTATGGTTGGGAGATAAGGGGTGGAGGTATGTAAGGGTGGTGACAAATTTGTGTTCCATCTGTTCCAAGCTTGATTTGAAGAAACAACATCCCTGGTGCACTGGCTTAAAGACTGTTCATTTATGTTCCACCTTTGTCTGTTTGCAAAATACAGACAGGCAAATGTGAATCAGCTTGCCTTTGAAAGCATGATTCTAAGCAATTACCTGGGGAAAGTCTACCTCCTCTTCCCTAACTAGGCCTGTCAGAATGAGCCCAACAATGGCACGCCGCTGCTGTTGAAATATATGTGTGCACTGGTACGCTGGCCCCATCCAATTAAACAGCCAAATGTTGTGCATACAGACCCTTTGCAGTCCATAGGAAGACTTATGTAAGTTCATTTTCATAGTGTGTGGTGTGGTGTATGTGTCTTTAGACTTTAACTGACAGATTCCCACAGTGAATAGACGAGGGAGTTATCAATTATATGGTTAGCTGTGTGCTGCAATTGTACGCTCGGCAGCTTTCTGACAGAAGCAAGCCAAAAGGGATATGTGGATGTGTGGAATATCATTTGGATGCAGCGGGCCTGTTAATATTTTAGGTCTAGATCCCCAAATCTAAGAAGATGTGCCCTGAAATAATGTGAGCCTTTAAGAAGGGTGCATTAATAGCTGGTGATCACCAGTCTCCTCGTGTTCGTTTCTGAAATAGATTTGATTTGCCGTATAAAAGCACTGCTGAGAGTGGGCTGAGGTACTGAGCCAAGCTCTGCTAAGACTGTTAGACAGATTTAGTCAGATTTGGATCCTGGCAGGGTGCTATTTTGAACATTTTCTGGAAATGAGAAAACTACCCAGAGTAGCTTGACTATAAAAAAAAAAAATAGAGACAGTAGTAAGAGCTATGGCACCCTTGGTTCTATCTCCATCTTCATCTTCATACTTATTTAGTAAATATTTATTGTGTTTACCATTCAGGACCTGCTTTGTGAATAAGAGGCATCACACCTCTGTCTCATAGAGTGATTTGGGGGGGTTCCAAGAAGGTCTTGGGTTCCAAAAATATCTTTCTCCCCTTTTCTGCTCATCCCCAATGTGCTGCCTACTGCCAACTGAAATTCTGCTATCTCCTCATCCCCTTGGAGGACTTGAAGTTCCAGGAGTGAGAGATTATTATTTGAGACTCATCTTTCACCAAAGCATACTGAGTTAGCTTGGGGAAGTCACTTTTCCTCTCAAGGCCTTGTTTCTTATGGGTAAAATGAGGAGAAAATATTAGATTATCTCTGAGGTCCCTTCAAGGATGACACTTTGTTCAGTATTAGAGCTATTATGTCCAAAGGTTCCTCACCACTCTTTTATTCTGTGTTCTAACATTCTTTGTTCTGTAGCTGAGGTCTTCATATGTTCTTAAGTTCCAAGGTTTCTTCCAGCTCTGAAATTCTGTGTCTATTAGTATAAAATATGAGGGTCTTAACACCTTAGTGTGAATGAGTTTATCAGAAACTTTCCTTTCTTCCCAGGAAAGACCACAGTAAGGGGTATCACTGTGTGTGTGGCAGGGAAGAGAAGCAGGAATGGAGCTGACTGGGAGTATTTTATGGGGGGGGCGGATCAAAAAGCTGCAGGAAGAGATAACTGCCCATAGGGCACTCTTCACCTTCAGAATTTTGCTCTAGGGCTGATCCTTGCCCCATTTGTTGTATGTGGCCTAAGTGATCCCAGTTTTTAACCCATTCCTTATATTCTGTCCTTCTATGAGTACATATGACAAACAACAACACAATGACTGTATTAAATCATTATATCCTCATTAATTGTGTGACCTCGGGCAGGTCACTTAACCTTATTTGCCTCAGTTTTCTCATCTACAAAATCAGCTGGAGAAGGAAATGACAAACTACTCCAGTATCTTTGCCAAGAAAATTCCAAATAGGGTCAGGAAGAGTTAGACACAAAAATGACTCAATAATAAATCTCTTCACCATAGCCCTGGGAGATAGGTGCTATAATGATCTCCATTTTGCGGATAATGAACCTGAGACTGAGCAGTAAAGTGGTTTGCCATGTGTCGCATGGTAAAATAGTGTCTGAGACAGGATTTGAACTTGTGTCTTCCTGATTCCAGATCTGACACCGTCCTCCATAACATCCATCTGGCAGCCCACTTCACAGCATTGTTTTGAGGACATTGAGATAATGACAAGCACAAGGTTTTGCAAACCCCAAAGCAGAATCTAAATGCTAGCTCTTGTCATTATTATGGCCAGTGGGCACCACCAGTTTTAGAATGCGATGCTCTACCTTGCCTGCCAAAGACACTGTCCAGCTGTGGCTCTGCTAAGGTGAAGAAGGTAGCACCAGTGGAACCATCTATGCCTTTACCAATTTGCTGGGAAGAAGGAAGCATTTTGAAAACCACTCACAAATAGGGTGTCCTTCGTCCCCCAGCCATGGCCCCTTCAAAAGCAGAGCCCTGGAACAAAGTACCATTTCCTTGGATTCTAACTCTTTCAGAACTGCCAGATAGTGTTGAGCATTCAGTCCCAGGCAGATGAACCTATTGTGACATATGCACTAGATTTCATCAAAGGCTTAACTGGGGAAAGCGCTTCATTTCCTGATGATTATGCCAGTGGGGGAAGGCTAGGTTGGGGGTCTACTCCAGCAAATGCTCTGTTCCACCACTCTGACATGCTATATTATGTCAGAAAAGTGGAAAGGGTTCGCTCAGTAACTGTCCATGGTGGGATCCCCGGTCTGTTGTGTTCTCCTGGATGCTGCATGTCAACACTGCCAGGGTAAAGAGTGGCATCACAGCCTCATTATCCCAAATCACTTCACATCTTTGGGAGGCAGGCAGAGCCCAAGCCCAAGGCTTACTTACAAGCGAGAGTCCTCATTCTGCAGCTCAAGTAAGCTAATGATTTATCTGGAGCCTCCCTTCTGAACTGATGTTATTTCCAAAGGAGGGAAGGAGAGACAACCAAAGCCTGTTGACACTGGCATTTCAGTCGGCTGCATTAGCTGGCTCCATCAGCTAGGATCTTGGATACAAAGAGCTTGCCTTATAACTGAGTGAGGAATGCAGTTGCTATGTCAGGAGGTCATGGCTGAAAGCCAAAAATGCATCAGACTGACCTTTGCCTGTCCTTGAGAGGTGGATTGTAGGGTCCCTTCAGGGTCAGATTTCTATCCAACATATTTCTCTAAAATACAGCATGAATGCAGGAGAAATGTCAGGTTTAACTAGTGCACTGTGACACGTGCCCAAACAGGAGCTTGTGAAAGGCTAAGGTAGCCATTTTCTTGGGAGATAAGGCAAGATAACTTATATGTATGATACAGACTTATTGAAAATTACTTAGCTGTTTTACCTAGAAGTCATAGGTGGTGTTATATATAAAGTAACCTACAGTATGCCTCTTTGATCAAGCTCTTAATGAAAGTACATGGCTGATGTGCCCCTACCACCTTATCCCAACTGTCTCCATGCCAATCCCTGTAAAACTCTCCTCATGACCTTACACACACACACACACACACACACACACACACACACACACAGAGGCTACAGTATAAAATAGTCAGACCCTAACAAATATTGTTTTTTTTTCTAGAAAAATACAACTTTAGATAAAATAGGGGTATGAGGACAGTAATATGCATAGAAAGCAGTCTGATAAAGAAGGAAATAAACACTCTGGAAGCTTACACCACTGGGGCTTAAGTGCTAGCATGTGTCATGACCAGGACCAATCAGCTGCTATCTCAGGAGATGGAACAAAGGAGACTATGCAGGCTTTTGTGATGTTTCTCTCTGAGGCTTCATTGTAATTTGTTAATGACCCATAATAAGTTATTGCAAAGCATCATTGGTCAGGTCAGTGTTACATATATTGTTCCTGATTTATTTTAAACACAAAATGCCAGCAACTTGTCTTTAGCCCCACCGGTCCCTTATTCTCCATTTTCTACTATGATGTGGTTAGGGTTTTCAGGCTTTGTAGCCAGCTAACAGAGGAAAGGGAAGAGCCGGGAAACCATGCCATATGAAGAGCACTGGAAGGAATTGGAGATGTTTATCCTGGAGAAGAAAAGACTTAGTGGGGGTGTAACAGTCCTCATCAAGCATAAGAGGGCATTAAATGCTATCTACTTGCCCTCAGAAGATGCTGTAAAACTGGAAATGATGAGGTGAGAGGCAAGATATCATAAACAGAAAGAATATTACATTTCAGGCACAGAAGCTGAATTTGAATCCCATCTCTGATATATGAGGAGCTAATTTAAAGGAATAAGAGCCATGTCCCAACAATAAATGATCTAAGGAAATAAATAGGAAATTCTTGAGGGAAGAAACATAGGCTATCTATAGCCATATGAAAAAATGCTGTATATCACTAATAATTAGAGAAATTCAAATTAAAGCCTTTCAGAGGTTCTACTTCATGCCTATTAGACTGGCAAAGATGACAAAAAAAGAAAATAACAAAGATTGGAAGGACTTTGGAGGAACTTGCTCATTGATATACTGTTGGCAGAGCTGGGTCTAACATAATTATGGAATTAGCATTTACTAAATGAGCAATTTATGGAATTATGCATTTACTAAAGAGTGCATGGCCTTTAACCCAGTTTTGGCTTTGCTAGGCCGATAACTTAGTGAGACCAAAGAAGGAAGAAAAGTCCCATATGTACATTTTTTTGCCATATGTGGCAAAAAAAAAAACAACTGGAAACTAAGGGCATGCCCATGAATTGGAATGACTGGATAAAATGTAATTTACAAATGTTTAGTGGAATATTATAATGTTATAAGGAATAAAAAAAGATCGCTTCAAAGAGATATGGAAAGATTAATATGAACTGATGCAGGTGGAAGCAAGCAGGACCAGAGGAATAAATTATTGCATTAATTTTATTTTTAAAAAGACAGTTTTGAATGACTAAGAGTTACGATTTCTGAATTTGGATTACAGAATATTGGTAAGGGAGTTCCCTCCTCCTGACAGAGAGATGATGAAATAATATGCAGAATAAGAAATGTATTTTTGGTGTTGACCAATATAGGAATATATTTTTCTATAATGTGCTTATCTGATACAGGAGTTCTATATTTTCTTCCTATTTTTTCAGTAGAAGGAAGGAAGAAAATGTTTGAAGATCAAGGAAAAAAATACTTGGAAAAAAATCTCACCTCTTTGACTTCCTACTAAATGATCTTGGGCAAGTCATTCCATTTCCCTCATCTACAAAATGAGGTTGGTTTAGCTGGTCTGTAAGGTTTCTTCCAGTTCTGAGGTCTCTAAAGTCATGATTCTCTAAGTTGCAGAGAGGCAGATCTTATCTTGACATGAGGAAACTTTGCTAAGAATTAGAGGTGTTCAGAAGTAGAAGCAGTTGCTTGGTAGGTGGTGATCTACCCCATTACTGGAAGTTTATAAGCAGAAGCTGGATGGTCACCTGTTAGGGATATAACAGAGGGCATTGTTGCTCAAATGCAGGAGGGATACAGTGGCCTCTGAGATTTTTCCTTATTTTGAGATCCTGTCTTATGACTCGGGGGGGAAATCAGAGACCCTGGTTGTGAATATTTTCCCATGATTAAATTTGAAGAAAAATTAAATTAAATTCCCATTTTCATGATTAAATTTGAAGAAAAAGATTTTATAATTAACAATTTTAGAGGTAGCTAAGTAGCTCAGTGGATGGAGCTTTGGGCCTGGAGTAAGGAAGACCTGAGTTCAAATCTGTCCTCAGACACTTACTAGCTGTGTAACCCTGGGCAAGTCACTTAAATTCTATTTGCCTTAATCCACTGGAGAAAGAAATGGCAAACTACCTTAGTATCTTTGCCAAGGAAACACCACAGACAGGATGAGCTACTGGACCACCAAGGGTCAGACACTACTGAATCAATCAATTTATAATTTGCCTGATGGCACTCAGCAGTCCTTTCAAGTAGAAGACTTAGTGACATCTTCTGCCACAGATTAGTAAATTTAAACATAACTGAACTTAGAATTTTAGCATTATCTTGGTTATCCCATATAGCAGTTATTGATTTTAAACTACATGGTCCTTTGATTCTGGCTTGTTTATAGAATGGGCACATTTTTTTCTACTTCGTCA
Organism: Gymnobelideus leadbeateri; assembly: GCA_011680675.1. Taxonomy (NCBI): domain Eukaryota; kingdom Metazoa; phylum Chordata; class Mammalia; order Diprotodontia; family Petauridae; genus Gymnobelideus; species Gymnobelideus leadbeateri. The sequence goes on from WOXC01009109.1 coordinate 2,554,580, forward strand.
TAGGAATAGGACAGGGGAATTTGAAAAAAATTTAGAGGTTTTATTAAGTTTTTTTTTCCTTCTCAAGCAAAGGGGAGACTTTTTTCAATTTTAATTGAACCTCTAAAACTTGTTCATTCTTTCCCTTGTACAAGCAGATCTAGAAAGGAAGAAAAGATTCACATTTCTGAACAGAAACATCTTTTGTGGGTCTTTTTTTTCCCCTCCTGTGTTAATTTTAACATGGGGTATTGCTGTAAAAGATGCTTTGAGGAATCCTGGAAAAGATATTTTCCAGGACTCCTCACACAGCCTCATGCTTTGTTTCCACGACTGCATTTTTGCTCATGGTGTTCTATATTCAGAAAGAAGGGTAAGCTAATTTACTTTGTTGGCAGTGAGAGAGTCATGGGTATATTAGTTCAAGCCCCCTGGCCCCTTGTTCTTCCTTCTTTGTGACTCCAGCATGCACTCACTCACACAACCTATTCCTGAGCACACAAGGGCGCCTCAGCCCGTGTTTGGCTATTCTCCAGCTAATTGACTAAACCAAAGGGTGACCTCAAAACCAAAGAGTAATCTCTCAGTTGATTTCAATTCAATTTTCAGTTCATTTTTACAGAAATGTATTAAGTAACTGAATGCAGAGTTGTACTTGGCGTTGAGGGAGATAAAAAATTCAGGACTCATTTCCTGTCCTCATAGAGATTTCAGGCTAAAATTTTCTTTGGGGACTTCATGCAAATGAACAAAGTATGTGTGGGGCTGGTTAGTTCTGTCTGTAGAACATGGTGCTTCCTGCTGTGAATGCTCCCTTCCACAGATATCAACAACACTATTAACTGTGACCAGGCCTACACAAATGAATATTCCTGTGGGAATGAGAAAAGTTGGAGGTTGCAAAAAGGCAATACTAGGCTTCATGGGAGGAAAAACTTACTAATAATCAAATCTATTCAGAAGTGCAATGGGCTACTTTGGAATATAATGGATTCTCCTAACTGGTGTCTCTAAGCAAATACTAGATGACCACTTAGAGAATACAATATAGAGAGAATTTGTGTGAATAGTAGGTTGCACTAGATGTCCTCCAAAGTTCCATCCAACTCTTAAGATTTTGTGATTTGTGTCAGACAAGAATGTTGGTAGGCAAGGGCAAATCCATCACTTTTTCACAGAAAATCCCTGTGATAACAATGATAGTACTAAAAATAATGTCAATGCCAATGACAACTCCTATTTCTCTGGTGTTCTTAGGGTGAGGAAAGGTTTATAGGAGAGTTTAAGAAGCGCTTTCCTCAAAATGACCTGTGTAGTTCAAGTATTGTTAAGAGACAGAGGAAAAAGAGGTAAGATGATCTGTCCAGTCATATTTCTAATAAGGATTGGAGCAGACTTTAAACCCTTTTCACTTGACTCAAGCATTCCTTCCATTACACTATTCTGCCTCTGGTGTGCATCTAAACATAGCCATTGACTCTTCTAGATTTGACTTTCTCCATCAAAGAGTCTTTTGGTACCTTTTTTTTTTTAATTTTGGACCAGACCTGTGAACCTCACCAGTATGGAAATTTCCATCACCAATCTTAGATAACTGGTCTATAACTCATAATAGAGTTGCTTTGGGGCAATCACTGAGAGGTGAAGTGATTTACCCATTTTCACACAATTAGTATGTCAGAGGCAGGCAGATCTTCCCAGTTTCAGAGCTAGCCTTCTAGCCCCTAAATCATCCAATTGCTCAAGAATTAGAAGCCAGCTAAAGAGAAAATCCCTCTCTACAATCAAGAAGTTTTGATAGACCTGAGACATCATGGTCTAAGTTAGGGTAGTGATTACATATAGCCTTATCTAGGAGGCTCTAAGAGAACTCTAGGTCAGAACTAGGCAGCTGGTGGTTCTCTGCCCTTATTAGGCTTTCTAGAGTATTGTTTTCAGTTCTCAGTACCATAGTTTAGGAACGTCATTGATAAGCTGAAGAGCATCCACCAGAAATCAAACAACATAGCAAAGAACCTCAATCTCATGCTTTATGAGAAAAAATTGAAGAAACTGGGAGTTTTTTTAGTCTGAAGAAGGAAAATCTAAATAAAACATGAGTGTTGTCCTCAAGTATCTGAAGGGTCTGATGTATAGAAGATGAATTAGATGTGATTCAGTTGGCCCCAGAGGATAAAAACGAGGATCAGTGGGTGAAAGTTGGAGAAGCCAATTTGGGTTTGATGTCAGGAAAAACATAACAATTAGAGCCATGCAAAAGTGAAATGGGCTGCCTCAGGAGATGTTGGTTTTCCCTCATTGGAGACTTTGAGCAAAAAGTTGGATAACCATATGTTGTGTATGTGATAGGGGAGATTCTTTTCTCCTAGCTATCACTTCTTCATATTTGTTATGTCTTTCTATTAGAATGTAAGCTCCCTGAGGACAGGAACCATTTCACTTTTGTATTTGTGTCTCCACAACCTAGCACAGTATTTTGCACATTTTATATTTGTGGTTGATTGATTGATTTAGCTATGTGTTGGACCCAATGACCCATGCATTGTTTTGTTCTGTTTTTTTCTCCCACCCCAGAAGTCATTTGACTGTATAATAACATTTTTGTTCACAAAGATTTCAATTATCACCCACAGGGTTGGGGGTGGAAGAAGGACTAGATTAAAACTTCCTCCGCTTAGGAAGAGGATAGTACCTAAAAAAGCCAAGCAGAGGTCAGACCAAGTCAGGAGCCAAGAAGGAGCAGGTTTTAGGTCTGAAGCCTAAAGCAGGGATTTCAAGCCAGGGAAGTCTTTGTAGAATCAGGAAGCAGGATATTAGGGGTAATGGTGAGTCAGCTGTCCAGGGTAATCCAGTGCTTTGTGGTCCTCACCCTATCCTGCTCTGAGGTGCCAATGTGCTCTCGGACTGGAGCTTCCATATTCCCTTCTGACTCAGTCATACCAGTGAAGCCATGAACTTGGATATTACTTGGTAGTCTTATCGTGCCTTGTTTAGTTGTTTCAGCTGTGTCCAACTTTCCATGACTCCATGACCTCATTTGGGGTTTTCTTGGCAAAGACACTGGAGCGGTTTGCCATTTCCTTCTCTAGCCCATTTTACAGATGAGGAAACTGAGGCAAAGAGGGTTAAGTGACTTGCCCAGGGTCACACAGCGATTAAGTGTCTGAGGCCAGATTTGAACTCCAAAAGATGAGTCTTCCTGACTCCAGGCTCTGCATTCTATCCCTTCTGCCCCCATCATATCTCCTTAAGCTCAAAGCACACTGAAGGCTATACTTCATCTATGCAGCTTGACCTAAACAAACTCTTGCCTGCCCGGTGTACACATTATCCTGTCTGGTTTTGTAAATCTCCACTGTGCTCTTACCTTGTGGTTGGTCCTGGTTCTCTGATACAGCCTCAGTTCATTTTACTCTCACCATTTAGAGCTCATAATGTTTTGACTTCATAGGATCACAGTATTACAGGGCTTAGAGATCACCTAGTCAGAGGGTTCTTACCTTGGAATCTGTGAACTCTTTTTTTTTTTACTTCTTATAGCTGTACTTCAATGTAATTGGTTTCCTTTGAAATCCTATATATTTAAATTTAGGCATTTAAAAACATGATTCTGGGAAGGGGACCACAGGTTTCACCAAAGGACTCCATGACACATAAAAAGGATAAGAACCAGGTGTGTGCAAGAGCCAGCTTGAACTGGCTAGATTTTGATTTCTAGTGTGAGCATTTATACCTCAGAAATCTGTAAATGCTACCAGTCAGGGCTGATTTATTGTTTTGTTTTGATTATCCAGATTTAAGTGTGTGATGGAGAAAATGCTAATAAAGCAGATTAAATTTAAAAGTGTGTCATGCACACATTTTTTCCCTGGAAAGCCTGTTATTAAAAATTTACCAACATGATACTGATAACCCCTGATTTAGCCTAACCCTTTAACTTAACAGATAAAGAGGCCCAGCAAAATCGAGTCATTTGCCCAAAGTCACACTTTTCTCCACACCCTCATCTTCCTCAGATAGTATGGTCTTAGAAGCCTTTGAATTTAGCCAGCCATAAGAAAATAGGCAGCCATGTAGCATCATAGGCTAGATGAAAAGGTCCAGCATACTTTGGCACTATCCTTGATTGTCCAGTGCTGAATGAACACAGCTGTTTCCAATGCAGGAAATGCTAGCAGCAGCCAAGAGCTGTTCACAGCTATACATCCTTCAGAAAATCAAAGGGATAAGTGCCCTGCCCCCCAGTTACTAGGGCTCAAAATGGATATCCACAGGGTCAGATGTCACTAAGTTAAATTGATCACTTCTTTCTTGCATGAGCTCAATACCCTTTGGATACCAGGTTTCTTGAACTCTTTTCTGGACTTAGAATATTCACATTAATTTTGCCTTTTGGTTTCTGGTTCCATCAACTTGTTTCCAGATTCTGGGAACACTCTTAATCCAGGTCCCACTGACTTGTTACATTGAGATAGTCAAGCTTTTACTCACCGACCCATGATTTGTTTTTGGGCATTCCACTCTTCAAAATTGCTGCTTCTGCAGAGTCCTTACCAGATTAGGCCATCTATTCTTCAAGCATCACAGCCTGCTTCTCAAAGAGATGTTGGCAGTGAGACCCAAGCTGGATCTGCCCTTAGCCCCACAGTGAACGTACTCATTGACACAGTAATTGTGAAATTACTAAGTCCTAAGAAATAAGAGATAACTGGTTGTACATACCCAGACTCCATTCCAGAAAGTACCCACTCCCAAGTTCACATCCAGAGATAAGGGGTCATTGGTCCACCAATCTCAGGTGCATTTCTAACAATTGGGTCTCTTCCTGTGCCACCACCCATATAGTCACCTGGTGGTTTAACAACAATACTGTGGTACAATGAAAAAAAAAAGGTGCCTTCTGGCTTCAAATCTGCCAGGATCTCCCCTCCCTCTTACCTCATCCCTCTTTATTTGGTCTGTGCTGCTGTGGTTGACTAGACTGAGTGTCAATCTCTTGTCTCTGCTATTGCTTCACACCTTTTTCAAAGGCCAAAACTGGTGATGAACATAGGAAGGAATTTCCTGTCAGAGACACAGATGTCACAGGAAAGAAGGGAAGAGCATCCCAGAGGGTCCTGTCTGAGTGAAGAAACCTGGGAATGGGAGTTTGTATTTGTCTTCTTTTATTTGGGGACTGGAGAGCCTCATCTCAGCTCTGTACCTTCTGGGTAAAACTCTAAAAAGCTGCCAAAATGCTTCCCAAAAAGGAAAGCAAAACATGTCCAGAGAAGTCAAGGAAGATAGAAGAAAGACAGGAAAAAGAGGAGGCAATGGACAAATTTGTGACTTTGCATTTTGCAGCCAAGAGGAGCCCATCCACTTTAGCCAAAAGTACCTGAGTTCAAGTCAAGTCAATGTATCTGAGTTCTAATCCCATTTCCCGTATTTATTATGTACCTTACTATATCCATGACCATGGTCACAACCTGCTTGGGCCTCATTGTCCTCATTTGTAAAATGAAGGGACTAGATGGATGTCCTCTGAGTTACTTCTAGTTCTAGACCTATGCACCTGTGAGCTTTCTGTGGGCCCTGCCAGGGCTGTGTTTAGCCAGAAGTGGGAAAGGGTAGAAGGCATTGGTAAGAAGGATGACAGAGGGCCCTTTTGGTGGCCCAGCCACCCTAATGGAGTCTGGATAGGCTAAGTGTGGAGAAGTAAAGAGAGAAGGGGGAAGGTACTGTCACTGGTGGCTTTTCCCATCCAGTGTTGGTCCATTCCACCTTAGCATCATCTAGGGATGTCCAAATTAATTGTGAAGATATCAGGTTCTTCTTGCCCCTTACAGACCAGATGTTCTAGCCATAGCAAGTGTTTCCAAGTGGTTGCCTTATACTCCTACATGCATGTACTTTGCATTGAGAGAAAAATAGAGATAAAAAGGGTGCCATTCTTTTTTCAAAGAATTCATAGTCTGCTCCATAATTTGTGTAGATTGATTGGCAAATATATATGTTAAATACATCTGGACACACAGGAAACCATTTAAAGAATATCACATTAACTTAAAACCACATTACTTTCAAGTAGCATGTTTTATTTTTTTTTTAATGGACCTTTCTGTATGTGCATTCATATGTAATTATATGCAAACGGATGGATACATTATATGTTAGATTTTGTGTACTGGTGGATATACATTTATGCTCTCAATGGTTAGTACTATCTCTCTCAAGTATCTTGTATTTCTACATGCCTGTATGTAAGCTCCCTGAGGGCAGGGACTATTTCTCCTTCTTTGCATTCCCAGTGCCTTGCACAATGTCTCATGAAGATCAGGACTTAATAAATGTTTAGTGAATTTGAATTTTGCCATCTATATACATAAATAGTCCCTATTTCTCTTTACAGTATATATAGAACCTTTTTCATCCCTATACTCCCGCTTTCCCCCAAATCATAGAATCATGAATTTAGAATTAGAAAGGATGGTAGAGGTTTTCTAGTCTAATCACTCACTTTCTTGGTGAGGAAAACAGGTTTCAGAGAGATGGAAGGACTTGTCCATGGCCCACAGGGTGCTGGAGGCAGGGATTTACAAATCTCCTAGACATGGCTCAGTTCCATCTCACTTGTGTTCCAAGTTGAAATGACTTGTCATAGGTCACACAGCCTGCCCAGGTCTGATCTCGAACCCTGGCCTCCTTCTACAGCTGGTGCATTTTCCAAAAACACTCCACTACCTCTTTTATGTTCCTTTCTGTCAGAATGAAAGGTATTATTAACACCACTGGGCCATGTCTTGCCATTGTTCTGACCTTAAGAATGTTATGGAGGGAGGGCCATGGTCGCCCGGAGCCTTCTCAGGGAGTGAGCACAGCAGAGAGATTACCTCATAAAAGTGGTTTGTAAGGGGGCATGATAAAGCAGGCCTGGGCCCATGCTCGCCATCAGGGAAAAGGTCCTCTCAGCATTCTTTGAGGTGTATAAATAGCCTGAGGCGTCATTGAATGCAAAGATGGTTTTCTCCCCAAACCTTCTAAGGAAGCAATCGGGATTTAACTACCTGCAAATTTCCAATTTTTTTTTTCCTGTTTATGAAGATTTTTTTTTAAACCTCAGTTAGGGGCCCATCTTAAAAAAAAATAATTCAATGAATTCCTCTCTTTCCAACGAGGAAAAATGGACTATTTATGCCATATTTTATGCTTTTTTCATATATAATTTTTCATATAAATGCACATTTTCCCCTTCTTTCGGGGCGGAAATTTGACTTTTGTGGGAATGTGATGTGTGTTTAAATTACCAATTTCATAAGCAATATGTCTGATAATTGCAGGGAGATACTGAAGTTAACTTGTAGCAATGACTTTACGTGACAAAGAAAAATCAGTTTGTTTGCGGTAAGCAGAGGATAACGGGGCTGAAACTTTGCAGTCTGGGGGGGAGGGGAGACCCTGAAAATTGCTTTTTATAATTAAAAAGGGAATCTCGGATGTTTTATATCTTGAATATTTACAATAAAACCTTTAAGTGCTTGTCAAGAGGGTAATGTGTCATTAACGGGAGCCTTTGCCTCTCTTCTCCTCTCGGACATGACAGTGCAGGAGGATAAGGAAAGAGTAATTATAGTTCAGCAGGGCTGCCAGGTGTGATAAATGACTAATCAGCGCCCAGGAACCTCGGTCCTCAAAGGAGGACTATTACAGTGTTATCAGCTGCAGGCCTGGGTGTATGCGGCTCCAGCAGAGACAGGCGCGGGGACAGGGACAGGGCCCTGTTCTGTGCCTGCTGTTTGGCCTGCTCAGCCTGGGAGACCTTCGCCACTGCTTGGTTTTGTCACCGGCTTCTTTGTGAGGCTGCCACGGGTGGAAAACACACCGTGCTCCCAGCGAGTTGCCTTTTCCTAATATGTCTATAACACATTTTTCGGGCTTGCTTGCTTGCCTGGGGGAGCCATTCTCACAGGCCTGATGCACTTAGGAGCAGGGGAGTGGAGAGGAAGGCTCCTTTTCTTTCAAGGTCTTAAGATTCTTTTTCTTCGCTCTCCTGTTTTGTAAATGGGTGTCTGCCACATTGGTCTTCCCACCCCCCAGGAGTAGTTAGAATAATGCTCTCCCACCACCACACACTTGCTATTGTGAGCTGACATAGAACCCAAGTCCCAAAGATGCTAGAATATTCCCTGGGGGTGGGGGGGTGGGAGGCCACTATAGGGAAGGGACAAGCCTCCATCTCTCTGGAAACAATTCATTCATCTGTCTGGCTCTGGAATGTTACTGATCAACACTGGATAGACGACCTGAGTAAAATTAATCAAAACCTCATTCATATAATGAGCGATCCATTGATTCTTCCCCTGCATCCCTCCCCTCGTCCAGCTCTAAGTGATGGTTTGGGAATAGTAATACCGTTTAAAAATAATCGTGCAAAGCACACCTCAAGAAACAGGCGTTGTTGGTATGAGGAAATGTCTGTGGTGAAGAAGGACAGAACGGGACTTTTAAAAGATGGCAGGCCTACATTTTTGCTGCAAAGGTTATTTTTACAATACTTGCATTTTTATCGGTTGACGTATTTTAACAGAAGCCTTGACTAGAGTCACAAAAATTATTACTCTGGTGCCGAGCTACTTATCTGACAAATGCAATGCGAATAGTCTTGTTCTTATCCAGGAGATCAGATTTCAAAAATGAACACGAGGAATGAGGCGTTGCTTTGTGAACAGATAACCTTGCAGGCATGAACTCCCAAACCTGAATAAAAGGATGTCTCTATGAAATAATCGGTGCGTAAGCCCAATCAGGTCACACTGTAATAGGCAGCGGGGGGTGGAATCAAAAGGGGGAAAAACTCATTCCATCACAGTTAATGGTAAGGAAAGAAGGAAGGACTTTCTTTGGAGCGGCGCTGTGGCGACAAAGACCAGGGTTTCACCGTGTCATGCACCATTTGCCGGGGCACTAGCACTCTTTTCAAGAGCTGTGAAGCCATTATTGTAATGTGGAAAAGGTAGAAAGAAATACTCCCTTCCTGGTCACTGGAAGGACAAATGAGGTGCGATGGGTTTTTTTCTTCCCCTTTCCTTTCTTTTGTGTACTCTGCATTTGGTTCAAAGACCTTTCCCTGCTCCCTCTAGCAGCACCCCACTGGCATGCCCAGGAGTGAGCATGGGCACCCTTAGAAACAACCCTTTCTGGCATCATTTATCATCTTGCTTGATTGTACTGATTCAGAGAGAGAACAAGTGATACAGGTCCAAAAGTCTGGAGCCTGATGACCCGAGTTCAATTGTGGGCTCCCTTATGTCTTTGCATAAGATATTTTTCCTTTCTAGGCCTTAGTTTCCTCATCTGAAAAATGGAGTTGGATGATATGATCTCCGAGGTCCCTTTTAGTTCCAAATCACATGATCTCTTATTCTCTGAGACTTAGAAGTCCCAGAACACATTCCACATTCCGGCTTTATTGTTGCTAATCAAAGCCAGTTAAATCAATGTCTGTTTGGATCCATGCTGTCACTTGACATCTCTGGGCAGTAAGAGACCCTTTCCTATTTGTTCATGGACTGTGTACTGAGGGGAGTGAGTGAAAAGAACCTACAGATTTTTTTTTTTTATTAAAGGGGGGAGGGGGCTTGTGCACAGCTGGAATAAAGAAATGCTCCTTAGCAGGGCTGATTTGCAAACCAAGTACTTTGTAAATTATGGGGCCTGAGTTATAACTTGGAGGCTGATTAAAATGGGTTTTTCTTCTAAATGAAAGATAAATATGGATGCCACTGTCTTTCACAAAATGATTTCAAAACGGGCTTGTTCTTATATGCTTTATGGGAACAGCAAGATTACATATACAGCCGGCAGCTGATTCTCAAGACTGCTAAAGTGTGAAGAACAGGAGTGACATTCTAGTCTTCAATAAATCACTATAAAAATGTTTATGAACCCTGCAATTTACTGTCTTTTAAATGCAAATTGAAAGGGGCATCATTGCAAGTGTAAAGGAGACCCGCGGTGGCCTAGAGGAATTATAAAATGTTGCAATAGGCTTTGGAAATTGTGTGATCTTAAATGGGACCATTTCAAAATGATTTTACATTTGTACGCCTGTGACAGTCTTGTTCATTTAGTAACAAGATTGCTGTGAATTGCAGGAGGGTGGTGGCAAGTGCGTTGTGTTTGTGGACCAGTAGCTCCCAAGGAGGAGTGACATTTCTGTTTCTCAGGCAGAAGGGTCTCATTCCAAATAGAGATAGCAAAAGTTGATTTGGCAAATGAAAGTCAAAATAGGTATCTCGTGCAATGGAGGGTTTTTTTTTTAAATGAAAGAATTATTGCTCTGTAAGAAGAATAGCAGTTTAGCAATTAGAGGGAGCCCTTAGGTAGACATAATCCCCCAAAGAGCAGGTTTCGCCGTCATCATAAACATATATCGGAGATCGAGGCCTTGAATACATCAGACAAATAAGACCTCTTTTCCCCTTCAGCCCTGTGGTATTTTTCCCCCTCCAATTAAAATGTCTTTTCTCACAGTTGTGTCATCATGCAAATATCTTCCCACGTTAGTAGAATCAGATCGATTCTCCATAAATAATGTGGAGAAAGAGGAGGAGACAAAAGAGGGTGACAGTTACCATCAGTTTGTTTGCAAGAATGAGAATGAATATGTACATTCTGGGCAAGTACAGCCTTTGTCACTCTCAAAAATTAGGATCAGACCATCTGAGAAGGGACCTCCTAGAGACTCAGCCCTGCCACTTTGCCTCCAATTCATCCCCAATAGACTTCAATTCAATTAAAAAAAAACATTTATTTTGTTTCAGTCCAATAAACCTTTATTGGTCTGTGTGCCAGACACTGTGCTATGAACTAAGAGATACAAAGACTGAAACAAAATGATCCTTCCTAAATTCCACATTTTAGGTTTTTACCTTATGGACATTTTTGGTTTCATCACTGTCTATGGAATATAGTGCCAGTCCCTTATTATATAGAGAAGGAAATAGAGGACCAGAGTGGGCCAGGGACTTGACCAAGGTCATGCAGCTAGTGAACAGCAGAAGCATATTTTTAACCCAGGTTCATTTATCTAGACCAATGTTCTTTTGTGACTTTACCACAAATGTATCTCTGGGATAATGGTTCCTCACCAAACATTCATTTCTTGGGGGGTATTTCTGTTCTATCTCTCAGAGATAAGTAAGAATCTAATGTTTTCAAACATCATAATCACTGATTCCCTTCAAAGAGAGTGGCTATGGGTCTCTGGCAATTGCCTATGTGTGCTGCACAGGGCCTGTAAAATTGTTTGTCCCAAATGGTTGTAGACCTAGCAGTCAGATTCCAAAGCCAGTAAACCCATCTGCTTTTTCAGTCCTCTTCAAAGCATATATGTAAATATATCTAGGAGCTTTTAGGGGGAGAAAAGATTTTCCTCTACTCCCAGACCAAACTGAGGGGAAAAAATAGTTTTCCCAAGAGAATAGTGTAGCATAACATTTTTCTGTTGTAATGCCATAGGCACAGATCTCAGGTTTTACACAGTGTACCTTTATGTATATGAATATTCCCAGAGTTCTCTTTTTTGGATTGTTTTCCCCTCAAGACAACTTGAAAGTGTTTAGGAAGATTGTAAAAAAAGGTTTCCTTGAACCCCACATGAATTTCTTTGCTCCTGACCACCTAAACCTAGTGCATGACAATTTCTGAGCCATGACATATCTTAAAATGTCTTGGATTTGTTTCTGAATGTCCCAAGCCCTTGACTGAAGAATATCTTGTGTCTTCTCTTGTGGCTATAAAAGCCTTTCCGGCATTCCTGACTGGCACATCTCTTCCACAAGGACCATGGATTCCATTGGTAGAATTCTTTTATCTGAAAGGCAGCCTGCTTTGGGGTGAATTGGCACCACAGTTCCAGATGTTTCCCCAGAAGGAAATGTTAAAGCTGGGTTTGGGGAGGATGGCAATTTTAAGGTCAGCTGACTCTGGAATGGAGACCGGAATAGATTTGCCATGCAGATTTCATGCTGCCTTCCTGGGAGTTTGGAAATGTTTTATATCCTCATGCCTTGACCTCTACAATTCATGAAAAAGGAAGTAGTGTGTGAGTGGAAAAGAGCAGGTTCAATTTGGTGCTTTCCACACCCACCTCTCAGAAGACAGTAGGCAAGTTAAGCAGGATTTGCTAAGCCCGATATACCAGGAAACAGGTGGGGCACAGTCACAAACAATACAGGATACTATCCTCACAACAATTCTTCCTGGTGGGTTGGGGGTGTCAGTGTTTTTCACAGAGGTGAAGTCTAATGTCCAAAGTCTCATGGATCATAATTATTAGAGCTAGGACCTGAACCTCACTAATAGTCCTAGAGAAAAGAATCTGCCTTCCAACCAGGGCACTGCTCTCATTCCTCCTCACATGACCTTGGACAATTCCCTCTGGGTCTCAATTTCCTCATCAGTAAAATGAGTAAGTGGGATGATATATAAGGCCCCTTCCAATTCTGGCATTCTGGGACTCCAAAATCCTATGCCTGCCCTCCCCCAGCCCACCCCCATAATTTTTAAAGTCTTTTTTTTTTCAGAAAAGAAGATTTAGATGGACGCAGATGTGCCAGCAAAGATATCCTCCCCTTCATCTGCGTGTTTGCGGTGCCCAGAAAACGTTTAGTTCCTGAGTGTCTTCATTCTGCCACTCAGTGGGCTCAGCTAAGCTCCCTGCCTCATTCCTCCCACTCTCTACAACTAAACTCCCATCTCCCTCATGCACACATACCTCATACATGTCAGGCTGTCTCGGCACAGAGAGGCACTTATTTTAATATTTTATATAATATAGAGAGTTCCATTCCATTCAGATCTGTCATTTCTTGACATCATAACAGTACTGAATTGCTCCTATACACCCAAATGGGCAGTCTCACATTCTCCACACAGTTTAATTCCTATTTCTTTGATTATTATTACTTTTATGGTCATGTTTTTATGTGCAGTTCAATGCAGCTCTGGCTTGCCCTAACCTTTAGGCACCTGGACACCAGGGAGCTCTTTTCTCTTTAAGAGGATGTTGGATATTAACTTGGGGAAGGGTTTCTTCTTGAGGTGCAGATTCTACTAGATGATCCCAGAGGGCCCGTCCAGCTTGGAGATTCTAGAATCTTTTGTCCTATAGGTGTGCTCAGGAACTCACTAGGCCAATCTTCCACCCTGCTTCCGAAGAGATTTTTTTTTTCAAAATTTCATCAGAATTCCAAATTTTGCTAGGCTTCCTGGTCTGACTGTTCTTTACCAGTCACGGATTACCTTTATGTCCCCTGTCCAGCACCATTAGAAGGGAGGCATTTAACTGGAGATGTAAGCAGTATTTATCGATATTCTAATGGATCCAAGATCCATCACTCTGATGCTGCCACTCCTTCTAAAACCCTTTCATACCTACTCACACTTCTTTCTACATCTTCCCATAAATTCTCTCTAGAAGATTGGTCCATCTTGCCAGAGATCATCCTCTAATCATTTAGTACTCCATGATTGCAGGTATACCCCACCCGACCCCCACCCCCAAATATCCCACCCCTGGCTTTCAACCGTCTATTATCTTCTGTTCTCACACTATTACTGCCCCACTTCTCCATCAGGCCACATTTCTTGGCTCCACATGCCCCTGATGCTGTCTTTTATTTTACTTCTGGCTCTGCTCTATTGAAGGAACATATGGTATTCCTTCTGGTGCTAGTTGTTGCAGAAATTGTGTTAAGAGACAATGTGGCAGAGTGGAAAGAGATCTGGATTTGAACCAGAAAGTTCAAGTCCACATTCAGTCACTTACTAGCTGTGTGACTTTGGACCGGTCCCTTCTCTGGGCCTCTGTAATATGGGAATATTATTAGTGGTATTATCTGCTTCACTGAATCAGACAAAGAGGATCTTATGAGATAATGGGTGTCAAAGTACTTTACAACCTAAAATATAATCTAAGTATGAACTAGTTTTGGCCTCATATTTAATAGGCAGCACCTCATGAGGTTTAACTTTCCATTGTCTGTAAACTCCTATTTTCTTTACAAACACTGTTCCAATAGCCTGATATAGTGCCTTCAGATAATATTTTTTAAAAGCGTTATCATCTGTGTTTCTTACTCCCTATGTGATCTTAGGATCTATGTATCCATTTTAATCATCCGTAAATTTACAATGTTGGACCAGGTGATCTCTAAGGTTCATTCCTCAGCTCTAAATCTGAGATCTTATAATTTATCGAGGGCAAAAGCCAATATGGTCCCTGGCCTCAAGAAACTCACAGTCTGATTATTCTCTGTGTTTTGCTCTTAATTCTCTCCCTCATCACCCCCTATGAGAAAATCCTGTCCCTCTATAAACAAAACCCGCCGAAGGCCACACACTCTTCTCCTCCCCACACTCAGGGGAGCATCAGGCCTAATATTTCTTTCAGAGTCGTCGGCAAGTTTCCTCAGGTGGTGCCACAGATTTGCAGCAGAGCCCAGCAGGTCTCCTGCATGTGCCGGGAAGCCCTATCTCTAGTGCCAAGCAAAATTTGTACGTGCAGCTTCTGTTTAAAGCAATTATAGCATGTACAATACACAGTAGAGAAATTAAGGCAAAGTACACTCTGGCCTCGGGGAGTATTCTAGCTGTTGGATTTATTTTAAACAAGTTTTGCCTCTCATACAGTAAGGTTTCTTCAATAAGTCACTTCCACAATAAACTACAGTATATTACAGAGAAGAGAAAGGGGAGAGAGAGAGAGAGAGAGAGAGAGAGAGAGAGAGAGAGAGAGAGAGAGAGCAATCAAATGGAAACCAGCAACAGAAGGGGTTGTCAGCTGGAGCAGAGAAATATCCTTGTATGCTCTGAGGATGGCTGTTAAATGTGCAGCACTTTGGAATCATCACAAATAGAAGCTACTCTCTGGTCTTACCCTAATGGCTTCACTGCAGTAACCCACTTATGTAATAAACTGCAGCATCGTCATTATGGGGTTAGGAACAGGAGTGACTGATCTAAAAACAGATTCCCAGACTCCCAAAATGATCTGGGAGCTGTTAGGAATACAAGGAGACCCTCAAGCGTGTTCAGAGAGAGCCAGCCATTGGATTTGATGATCTCTAAGACTCCATCTAGGATCAAATCTTGTTTTCAAAGACCAAAAATGAAAGATTTCATTAAAGAGAGGGTCCTTTTTGAGGGAGAATGTCAGACCTAAAGTCAGAGATTCAGGATCTAGTTGTAACCCTGCCACTTAACTTAATTGTGTGATCTTAAGCCTCAGAACCCCAGTTTCCCCATATGTAAGATGGGGAAAATTGTAGTCTGACCTTCACAAGGTCATTATGCAGAAAATGCTATGTAAGACCCAAAACACTATGGGAACATGAGTTACTGTTGATGGTATTGTCACATGAGGTAATGTATGTGAAATACTATGTAAATAGAACCATGAAAATCATAGAACATCAGAGCTAGCAGGAGCTTTGGAGAATTGCTGGTGCAGCCCTCCCATTTTGCAGATGGTAAATCTGAATCCCAGAGAAGGCACGTGACCTATTCCATATCACATAGATAATACCCAGTTGGGAGAATAGGGTCTAGGGCCCAGGTCTCCTACCTCTCCACCCACTGCACCCCACTGTGTACACTTCTTATTATTAGCAGGAACAAAAATAATGCGTCTGTTAGGAAAAATGTTATAGAAGAAGAGTTAACGAACCCCAAATGGATCCATGAGGAGCCGGCATCATTATCTGTAGCTTTAAATAATAATTTGAGAAATAAGTTTGTAGTGAAATGAGCCAAGTGAATCTGTCTCTTCTCCTTTATGCCAGAAAGAATTATTGCATGATTTCAAAATCTGTGCTTTTTAAGGAAGAAAATTTATAGCATTTTAACAATCACTTAAAAAATGTCCTGGCCGATACAGACTGAGGTACAGTGCTCCAGACACGTATGTGGCATGGCGTCATAGAATGTTCAAAGGACTATTCACAGCTCATCATTTCTGGTATGATTGCTATGGATGTACTGAACATTGGATTGTTTCATTTAGAACCGAGAAGACCAGACACTCCTGTTCCCATGTTTCAGGTACTTATGTTATCTTAATGCTCAATAAGTACAGATTGCTTATAATGTATGATACAGTACTTCAATTCTTCAGAAAAGCCTCTGGTTTCATCACTGTGAATACTCCATCCACCAGTGGAAATTACAGCCCCTCCACACCTTAGTAAACACCATTCATGAGAAATTGTGGGCAAAAATCCCATTTCCTAGCATGTAGCATCTATGGTAATAAGCTTCTCTGTACTTGACTAGTCCTTAGAGGACTGTCACAGAGTCCACTGACAACCCCAAATTGAATACTTCCTATCTCCATGACACCTGCCAAAAGTTATGTTCTCTTGGAATGACCATTGAGGACCCAAGGTTCCCTTCATGACTCAATGAGACATCTAAGGGAGCTTTATTGAACATACATGAAAAATGAATGAAAACAGACTAAAGGTTCATACCCACTTCTTAGTGGGGTATCAGGAATGATTTTAATGGAGGTGGGCTGTATCACAGCTTAAAAAACCAGAGATTTGAACAAAGCTAGAAGGCTATGGCTGTTACAAATTGGCAGTGTCAATGGCATGGTTTCCATGTAGTATTGCTGGTATGTATTCATTCATTCCTTGTTTAGTAAAGTCAATAAATGTTTAATAAGCACATACTTTGCGTATGATCTGTGCCACACAGTGGGAATACAAAGACAAGAATTACATTTAAGTGCCTGCCCACAAAGAGCTTACATTCATTCAACATATACACAGATAAGAAAAAGCCACATATGTATTAAATGGTTTAATAGGATCATAGCTTTCTAGCTAGAAAGGCTCTTAGTGGCCTTCACATCCCCTCCCTCCAGATTCCATGTCTCTTTCCATTATGCCATGAGGCCAAGCTGGCTTAAGAGGAAAGAGGGGGAAGGGATGTAAGGAGAGCTCCTAAGATCTAAGGGAAGCTGAGCATTCTGTGAGTCAGTGGTGAGGAAGGAGTACATTCTAGACATAAGGGCCCACTCCTCCAAAGTAATGAAGACTGGAGAAGGAATCTTGTATATTGGGAATGGTGAGGAGGCTCATTTTACTGAGATTAAAGGAGAAAAATATGGAATGAGAGCCATTTGCTACATCTCCACTATGTGTAATGAATTATTTCAGAGCTTAGGAGGTACAAAGGTAATTAAAATGTAGTGCCTGCCCTCCTGGAGCTTTAAGACCAGAAGAGGAGATAAAACATAGACACTGATATCCCGTATTATACAATAAAAACGCAGGCTTGAGAAGGAGAGAGGCATGCAAAGAACCAGGTGAAGTCTGAGGAAGCAGAGTTCATTTCTGACAGCATGGATCACAGGAAAGATTTGATGGAGGAGGTGGCATTTGAGGTGGGCCTCAAAGGATGGGGAAGCTGCCAATAGGCAGTTAAGAGACTGTAGCTTCTGAATCATTAGACAGGTTTTACATCAGGATTCTTTCTCTGTTTTTATAGCTTTCCATCTGCCCCAGAAGTAGGTGGTGGCAGAAGGAGCCTGTGGAGGAAGGCAAGGAGTGTTAGCATTGGCCAAGGCCTCTCGCACTCTGCTGGTTTGCATTGGGTTCTTGGCACTGGGGGGAGCAAGACATTTGGCTGTGGAAACTGGTTAGCCCACAGACTCTCTGGAGGCCCTCCCTGTCTGTGCATTTGCCTGCCCTCTAAAAATCCTTGAGGACACTGTTCATTTGGTGTGCCTCGGCTTCTGTTTGTCCTGGTACAAGATGAGAGCCTTGTCCATCCTGGACTCTTCCGTGTGTTTGGGAAATGCTTGAAAGTGCAGCTGTGTGTGTGTGTGTGTGCGTGTGTGTGTGCCTGTGTGCGCGTGTGTGTGTACTTTCATTTTCTATTTAGTCTCAAATCAGAGCCTTTCTCTATCTAAGGTAATAAAATGGCTTGGCAAGACTTACATTTTCCTTAGCTCTTGTTATGCTTAGCCACCTTAGCAAATTTTTATTTGTAATTGTCTTTTGCTTAATTCCACAGCTTGATCTCAACCTTTATGTTTCAGTCAAGAGCTGATTTCCCCTTCAAATTAGTTTAAGTGTAAGACTGAAAAAATATGGGACCCAGGGTCTTTGCATTATAATTCAGCCCAAGAGGAAGAAAATGGATGCACAGAGAAGCCTAGCTAGGTTCCTGTGGGAGGACTAGATTATATGATCCCTTATAGGTTTTGCCAAAAGAGTCACAGTGTTCACAGACTACAATCCTGGAGCCACAAAGATAGAATTGTAACTGAGAAGGGACCTTAGAAACTGAGGAAGTGAGAAAATAATTAACCACATGAATAACTAATTCATTTAAAACATTTCTTTGGTAGACTGTGAAAGTTCTTGATTAATTTAGTTTAGTGCAGACTCTTAGGCCCAGCATTCCTGCAGTGAGTTGCCTTTTGATAAAACAAAGGTGGGGGTAAGCATAGTGACACGTCTCCCTGCTACAGGGAGAAGACCGAAGCTGGTAGATTGCTTGAGGTCTAGGCGCTGTGAGACACAGTAGAATCCAGTTCACATCAGAAAAAAAACAGGTCAAAGCTACCATGCAGATCAGCAGTGGGGTCAGATCCGTGAATGTCTACTGTACTTCCAGCCTTGGCAAAGCAGGGAGAGGGAGTGAGGGAGGGTAGGAGGAAGGAAGGAAGGAAAGAAGGAATGAAGGAAAGGAGGGAGGAAGGGAGGAAAGAAGGAAGGAAGGGAAGGAAGAAGAAAGGGAAGGAGGAAGGAAGGGAAAAAGGAAGAAAGGGAGGAAGGGAGGGAGAGAGAGGCAAGGAAGAAATAGAGAGAGGGAGGAAAGAAGACAGGGAAGGAGGGAGGAAAGCAGGAAGAAAGGGAAGGCGTAAGGAAGGAAAAGAGGGAAGGAGGGAAGAAATAATATTTATAACATTTCCTGACATTTAAGAAATACTTTATAGTCTTCAAAGCACAGTCAATTTATCTAACAAATAAGTGCCTAAGATTTGTAAAACACTGCTCTTGGTGCAGGGAATAAAAACAATAGACAATATTGTAAGTATTATTTGTTAGGATTTACTCATAATGAGGTCTCACAACCACCGTGGAACTAAGACTCTAATCTTTGCCTTCTGAATTCATCTGCAAAATGGGAGATTGGAACAAATCACCTCCATGGTCCTTTCCTCTCTACGTTCTGAGGGCCTTTTCAGTTCCAACAGTTCTTGTGCTAAGCTCTGGCATTCCAAGTTCTAAGGCTTTCCAAATCTGACAGTCTAAAACCCCAAGATTTTTTCTCCAAGGCTTATGCTCCAAGGTTCCTCTCAGCTCTGACATTGTGTGTGGCACTGTGTCCTCAGATCCATCCTGACATTTAATGAATCTTTAAAGTTGATGTCCAAACTATGATCTCCAAAACCTACCAGAATTACATATGGGGATATTGTCTTTCCTGAGGAGGGGAGAGGGGCAGGCATTTATTAAGCATCTATTATGTTCCACGCGCTATGCCAAATGCTTTAAAAATGTTCCATTATTTGATCCTCACAACAGCCCTGGGAGGTAGATGCTATTGTCCCCATATTACATTTGAAGAAACTAAAGGCAAAAGAGAATAACTGACTTTGCTCAACCAGGATCACCCAGCTAGTATCTGAAGCTGGATTTGAACCTGGGTCTTCCTCATTCCAGGCCCAGCATTCTATCCACTGTGCAACCTAGCTATCTCTAGGAACATAGGTTTTTAATATGCTGATCTATTTTTAATACCATCTTAGGTATTAGTTATTTTTTAATACTATCTCAGGTATTAGTTTATTTGGACATACAGAGGATCTCACAGGGCTGTTGTGAGAAAAGTACTTTGTAAATTTTAACACACCTAGAAATGAAGACCACTATCCCCACTTTGCTGCCAGGTGTAAACAGGCTAGCACAGTTAATAAAATCCAATCCACCAGACATTTCCTTAGCACTTATTCTGTGCAAAAGACATGGTCCTCAGTGGTAAAGAATACCAGAATGAAACAGTCCCCACCCTCAGTGAGCTTACATTCATTCTACTAGTGGAATTTAACTCATGTACATAATAAACAAATACAATAGGAGCACAAGGCCATTTCCTGATGTCTGAGAAGCACTAAAATTCAGAAACAAAAGAAAGACCTCATTTAGAAGTAAGGCCTGCTCTAAGCCTTGAAGAGGGCCAAAGATGATTGTCCATTCCTTGAATGGTCTGGGCTAAGTGTAATTTTATGGTAGATAAAATTACCATGCCCCCCTTTACAAGGACATACCCTTCTAGGAAGCCTGAATTCAGATCTGTAGCTAGTCCCTAGCTTGTAGCTTAGACCTCTAAGTCTCAGTTTCCTCATCAGTAAAATGAGGTTAATACTTGCAGTTCCCTATCTCATGATCTCTTGTGAGCCAAGAATTTTGTGTTATAGAGATGAAAGGCCTCTTTGTTTTGCCTTATATAGCACACAGTAGGCCAGTTAATCAGGGAATGGTCCTGACACAAAAAAAAACCCAGTGTCCCTTGAAGTGGAGGTAGTTGTTGCTCTCTGTGTTGCAGCAGGATTCTCTGGGGCAAAAGACAGATGGGAAGGGGAGGGAACTGGCATCTATATAGCGGCATCTCCCTGCTGCTAGAGAAGAGCAGGGAGCTGAACGTGCGTTAAGGAGTTGGAGTGGAGGTGCATTTGGGTAATGAGTGGGGGGGAGGGGGAAAGACTTTAAAAATGGCCTCGTCCTCTAAAGCAGGGAGAGGTAGCCAGGCCATGAGTCAGCTCTATTGCATGAATGCAATTATCCCACTCCAGCAGTAGAGTTAGTCCCTATTAAACAGGTTTTAACTTGATTGCAAACAAGCATTACCTTATTGAGATGAATCAGATTGATGGAATTGGTTAAGAGGCAGGGGTGTCAATGGCCACCATAATCTCCAGCTGATGTCTACTCATTCAGCATCCCTGGACAGATTATAGAACAGTCTTTGCTGTATCAGTTACTTGAATGAATGTAAGAATTGAATTCAGGCCAAGGAAGACACTGGAATCATAGACTCACAGAGTTTTGTTTTGTTTTGTTTTGTTTTTTTTAAATTCAAGAGACTTCCAGGATTATCTAGTACAACCTACTCACCTTACGAATGAAGAAACAGAGACCCAGAGAGGGAAAATTCTTTTCCCAAGGCCACACAGGTGGGAAGTAGCAGAGCCAGAAATGAATCCAGCTTCTCTGACTCTAAATTCACTGCTCTTTCTTCTACATTATTCTGCTTACCACTTCTTTTTTTTTTTTTTAAATTTTTTTTTTTTTTTAAGCAATTGGGGTTAAGTAACTTGCTCAAGGTTACACGGCTAGTCGTTATTTATGCGTGGGTGCTCATTTTCTGAGGCCGGATCTGATCTCGGGTCATCCCAACTCCGAGGCCGGCGCTCTTACTCACTGCGCCACCTAGCCGCCCCTTTAGGACAATTGGGGTTAAGTAACTTGCCCAAGGTTACACGGCTAGGTTTTTGTTTGTGCGGATTAAGTGTCGGAGGCCGGCTCCGAACTCAGGTCCTTCTGACTCCAGGGCCCGCGCTCTATTCACTGCGCCACCTAGCCGCCCGTGCTTACCACTTCTTAAAGAAAACAGGAAACACTATGGAAAAGGAAAGTTGACTCCCATATTCCAGAGGTCAAAGACCTTCCTGTTTTGATCATTTCACTTTTAGTTTGCAGTTCTGCATGCATGCCAAACAAAGCCTGTGTTCCATAGCTTGGCATTCAAGGCCCTCCAGAGCATGGCAGCAGCTTCCCTTGCTAACATCAGGGTCCGCTCCTTATCTTCTCCTTCTGGTTCCCCTCTTGCTCTTTCTGTCCTTCCCCTGCAGAGTCTGCTGGCCCTGTTTCTACCTGCTGAAACTCTCTTTCAGAATCAAATTCAGCAGCATCTTCTTTAGGAAGTCTTCTGTAATCTCAGAGTTGGACATGATTTTTCTTTCTTAGCTCACCTGTGTCTTGACTTCTCTGCATTTCTCATTTCTTCTAGATGCCCGCTTGATGAGGTCCATGAGGTCAGGCACCCTGTTTTATTCTCATTTATCTTTGCATCCTTAGCCGACCATCATTCTGCTAGGAATAAAAAGTTTAGTTGGCACTTAGAAACAAGAGAAAAGAAGAGCAATTGGGGGAAAAGGGAAAGAAAGACCAGGAGAGGGGAGGCAAAGGAAAGGGAGAATAGGTGAGAGAGGAGAGGAAAAAAAGGTGAAAACATAGTACAGTGGAAAGACCACAGACTCTGGAGACAAAGGACCCTGGGTTCAAATTCCTTTTCTGATACTTACTACATTTGCATAACTTTGGCAAGTCACTTAAACTCCCTGGGCCTCAGTTTAATTTTTTTTTTTTTTAATGCAGGGGGTTTGAACTCAGTGGCCTCTGAAGTTTATTCTAGCTGTGATCTTTTCAAAGAAGAACACAGGGACAGGGGAAAATTTTCTAACAATGGTTTGCTAAAATATCTTCTTGACCTGAAAGAGTCAAAAACTCTTTACTACCTAATTGAATATCGTGGGCCTTTTCATTATGTCCTAAAGCTGGAGAGACACCATTGTGTGGTAGAGAGAACATCTGACCCTGCTGTCTAGAGACCTTCGCTGGAGTGCTGGCACCACTGCTTCCCTTCTGTGTATGACCTCAGGAAAGTCTTAGTTTTGGCCTCTGTCAAATGGAGATTGTCTGTGCATGGCTAGAAAAGTTGGTGTGCCGATCCTTTGGCAGCGACGGGGATAATAACCTAGAAACAGCAGTGCCACTGTGCTGGTACTACAGTAGGTTAAAGGCCTAAGGGGAGGAAGGCCTCCAGTACATTGGGGAGAACCTCTGTGGGGGATCTATGAGAGGACATGGACAGAATCACTCTAGTACAGAAGGCACCCTGTAAGTGTGAAGGGAAGGATCCACAGCAATGAGATAAGGGCTCCTTTAATTTATTAGGCGATGCCTGTACTTGTTCTACCTGCTGTACAGAGTTGTATGGAAAGTGTGCTGCCACCTGGAAATAGAAATAGTAGAACAGAAAAGTGCTCAATCTGGCTGCTGTAGAAATGTGTTTTGCTGGTACTGTTAATTGATATACATATAGACCTCAGGTTGGGAGGGGGGTAGGGAGAAAAACACCAAACACTTTTGAAATGCTTATTATGTGCCAGGCACAGTGCTAAGTTCTAGGGACAAGAAAGACAGTCCCTGCCCTCAAGGAGCTTACATTCAAATAGGAGAGCACCCAGAAAAGGGAGCTTCAAAGGGGAGCAAGATGGTGAAGTCTGGAAGAATTTACCAGCAGGAGAAGGGCGCTGGCATGATGAGGAGACGTTCCAGTGTAAGAAGGCAGCTGAGTTATGGTGGTGAAAATCTTTCTGAGAGTTAGAAACACAAGCAGGAGGGAAATGAAGCTGGGCCCATCCCCAAAATGGAGCCCTCAGAAGGAAGTGGAGCTGGCATAGGTGGGCAGGCAGTCACATATCCAAGCACACATTTGCCCCCTGACCCTGGAGTTAGTCCTCTTCCTGCCATTGCTGGCCTCAAGTCATTGGTGCTAATGTCAACACCATTGCCATCTTCCCTTTTGTAGGTCAATGCCCGGTGTTCGGAAGCCTGTAGGCTTTAGACTTGAAAGGACCATCAGATCACCTAGTGCTAGCCCCTTAATGTTATAGTAGTAGAAATTAAGCTCCAGAGGAGTGACTTACCCATACAACTAAGTAAATTTGTTGTGGTTGTTGTTGATTCATTTCAGTTGTGTCTGACTCTTTAAGACCCTATCTGAAGTTTTCCTGGCAAAGACATTGGAGTGGTTTGCCATATCCTTCTCTGGCTTATTTTACAGATGAGGAAACTGAGGCAAACAAGCTTAAGTGACTTGTGCAGGGTCCCATGCTAAATGTCTGAGGCTGGATTTGAACTCCTAAAGATGAGTCTTCCTGATACCGCATCCAGTCCTCTATCCACTGGACCACCTTACTACCCACAAATAAGCATAGGCAAGTCCAAATTTGAATCCAGGTCTCTGGGTTCCAAATTCACTGCCCCATTATTTTTCTGCTGTGAGTATGGGGAAATGGAGGAATGCAAAAGGTGAAGTTGCCAAAGACATGCCCCAAAGTGGGGGGTACCTCGTTTAGCACCACCCTTCTGCAGTGAAAACTAGACCTTAGAGCCTTGGCCCTCTTGTCCTCAATAAAAACGCTGCTGCCTTCCCTTGCTGGTATCTGATTTACTGTCATCCTCGGCTCAGGAGGAATGAGCAGCACTGGGATATTTCTGACTCAAATAGTGTTCTTGGAGTGTGCCTTTCCTCAGCTCTGATAACTCTTTTACCTTCCCTAGAGAGGACATCTTTTTTTCCCCTGTTTTGTATTTTTCTTGGTGTAAAAGGCAGACCCTCAGGAAGAAATTCAAGCCTCAGAAGCCTCTGGCAAGGTCATTACAGAGACCCCACATTTGCATAGGCTCATAACCACCACTATTATTTTTTTTTTCAAAATGGCCCAGGGTCCTCTCCCCTCATGTTCTAGGGGTTAAAAGCTTGGAGCTGTGATTGGGCCTGATGGCTGTGGGGAGGGGAATGTCGTCTCACATGGTGTGGATTAATCTTCACAAACTGATCTGAAATCAGATGGGAGTTCCCTGAAGCAAAGCAATCGCAAGTTCATTTGTCATTTTTAAGATCTCATTTCTTATGATTTTAGCCAAATTGCCTAATACATTGGGAAGGGTTGGGCCCATTTTCCCCCCTCCCAGGTGTTTGTAATCGCATATTTTTCATTTGGCTTCTGGGACCAATGGCATGTAAGACTAAAACATGGGGTCCCTTGAGAGGGAAAGATGATGTTACACAATCTGTAAGGATTTTTCCTCTCATTCTGTTGTCAGATGGCATGTGATATGCTTTTCAGGCAGTAATTTGGAGGCTGTCAATTCCACTGTGGCCACTGGGGAGCTGAGAGATCTCCTCATTTTCCTGGCTTTGCTGTTGGGCCTCTCAGCTGGCAGGGGAGAGGTCTCGATCTGGGAAAAAGTGGTCTGCTTTAGGGAATCCCTGGCTTGGGTCAAGTGTGAAAGATTTTCCAAATCCTCTTCCAGTGGTGGCTGCTGGGAAATCCTGTGCTGGATTATTCATTTATAGCCAAACATGTTGGACACAGGTTCATTCAACACCAGCAGTTTTCTGCCTTTGCATGCAATTAAGATTTTCCTCTTTTTATCTGGCCACCAAATGGACAAAGGATTTGAATCTATGTATTTTCCGAAGATATTTATATTTCTACTGTATCTTTAGTCATATGCCATTATAAGAATTGAAAAAAAAACATTCCATTATGCAAAATTGTTACAAATCCATCTGATACCCTTAAACCCCAACTCCATCTTCAGGCAGCATTTTGAATGTATGAAATAACAAGACAATGAACAAGTCACTGTCTCTTGCTGAATATTCAGTGTTCCCTGTCTCTAGAATGAGAGCTGGACTAGAGCATCGCTGACGTCCTTTCTAAGATAGCCAATCTGTGTCTTATCCAGCCCTCAGAACAGTTCTGTTCTAAGGCCATTTCTAAGCTGAACACTTCATAGTTTGCTTTTGTTTGTTTTTCTGGACACTGCATGTTCTGTGTTCTAAAGTCTTTTCTAGCTTTGGAAGTCTGAGATTCTAGGATTCAGTGGAGTTGTAGAATTAATTAGTACATAAGGAATAGATAGCAGCAAGTGTGAGTAGAATGGGGGGGAGAGAAAGGGGGGTGAAAGACAGACAGAGAGAGAGAGAGAGAGAGAGAGAGAGAGAGAGAGAGAGAAGAAATCTGACCTTTAAGCAGTAGAATTTTCTAGTGAACAGACAGCATTCTCTTTACCTACTCTTGTAAACAGTTGTAGTTTTCCCACATATGTCTCAAACTGTATCTACCACAGAAAAAAGTTGGACATGGGGTGTGTGTGTGTGTGTGTGTGTGTGTGTGTGTGTGTGTGTGTGTGTGTGTGTGTCCTTAGCAGTGCAGTACTCTGAGCTTATTCTGATAGATCTGTGATCTCACTAATATGGATATTTATTTGCTCTTTTGGTACAATTTTCACCCCATCCACACTTTCTTATCCTGTGTAGCTCTTGTCCCACATGTTCCTACAACCTTCCACCGACAGTCCATCTAACATGGTCCATCTAACATCTTATTCACCATTCTGGATATGTGTATATAAAAGTGTGTGTATAAAACAGTCCTAGAATCATTCTGTTATTTGTCAATGCAAAGAATATAATGGATGTGACAGTGGGGGGAAAAAGGGGGAAAACCCCATCATTGGTTGAGAATATGAAGAACATAACTTTTTTCTTTGTTGGATCCATGATGCTGCTGGTTTTCAGTCTCTCTTTACCTGTTCAGCTTACAGCCCTTCTATATCTTCTCATTCTGTACAGTTCTTATTCATGACTTCCCATAAATCCTCCATGAAGTTTCATCCTAAATCACTGAAATCCTTCCTTCCTCTTTTAAAAATTTAAAATATCTCAAAGGGACCACTGTAACATTTGTAATCCATTTCTTTTTCTCTGATACTAGCTATGTTGGAGTTGCTATAATTGCATAGTATCTTCTCACTTTTATCTTTTCATCTTCATCTTCATCTTCTTCTTCATCTTCTTCTTCTTCTCCTTCTCCTTCTTCTTGTTCTTGTTCTTCTTCGGAGAAGGCAAGGCAATTGGGATTAAGTGACTTTAATCACACAGCTACTGTTAAGTGTCCAAGGCCAGATTTGAACTCAGGTCCTCCTGACTCCAGGGCTGGTACTCTATCCACTTCGCCACCTAGATGCTCCCATTTGATGTTTATTTTCACCCCAGATGTAACTATGAGCCAACACTGCTGCATCTGTGAACATGAGATGCCTGCTACGTGTGTAACTAGGTGTTTCCTGTCCATTAGGATGAAGTCCATTTCAGTTGGCCTAATGTGGTTCAGTGCTTGCTGCATATGGTCCCTTCTGACTCTTACTGAAGAAATGGACAGGCGTAGGACTCCTGAGTAATCGATCCGCAGTCCTTTGTGTTCTTTGATTTCTTGATCCTGAGTCATATTTTCCAATATATTCCCTACCACCCTCCTTTCACCTTCTCATTTAAGTCATTGATTATCAAAAAACATATTGACTTTGTTTGGAGGATCTTGTCAGCATCAGTAGAATTTCTCTACTTCAACTTTCACAAAAATTTCATTGTCCACCCACGGTGTTACTTTAAGGTCTGGGTAGTGCTTGACTAGATTGGTTTACTTAACTATAAATCATCATCTGAACAGTGAGTATTCTTCACCTACTAATTTTTCTCCCTGTGTGAATTCTTTTGGCAATTCTGAATCTCAAACCAACAATTAGTATGGAAAATCCCTTATCTGATTTATCTGAATACTTTTGATTCCAAATTTCCAGCTATTGTGGAAAATGTCAAATTTGGGCTAGGATTATATGGTTTTGTCATCAAGCCTGCCATGTAGTTGCTCATTTCCCTGCTTTCCCTGATCTCAGTGGTCCTGTTGGGTGGCAGTGGATCTATACCATTCCTTGAGAAGAAAAACAAGCTGTTGTCATTTTCCATTCTTAAAAGGAGGAGCTATGGGCATCAACTTCCTAACAATCAGAGCTACCCCAAAATAGAATGAACTGCCTTGGAAGCAGTGAGTTCTACTTCACTGAAGGTCCTCAAGCAAAGGGTATATAACTGTCTATTTGTCAGGCATGATATAGGGGGATAGGCTTGTTCAAGTATGTATTGGGATGGAGGACCTCATAGGCCTCTTCCAATTCTGTCGTTAGATCTTTCATTTACATTTGGAAAGGACCTCAGAGTCATTTCCCTCATTTTATAAATGAGGAAATTGAGGCCAAGTGAGATGAAATCACTTGAGCAAAGTAGCTCACTCAGTAAGTAACAGAGCTTTGAACCTAGGTGTGGATTATCTGTTAATTCATAAACTCTTGATGGTAATAGATTGCTTATACAGGGAGAGGCAAGATGGCCAAGTATGCCGCACAATGCTGTTTCTTGCCTTTGGACTCTTGAGGAAGTGAATTCTTCCTACTCTTTTAATCAACTCTCTGCAAAAGTCCCATAAGTCATCCCTGCATTTGTCTGTAATTTCTTTTTGTCTTCTCGTTGTTGTTTTTTTTTTTTATAATGAGAATGGTATTCTCCATGCCTGAAACAGACTTCCCCCACCCCCTTCAAGATCCAATTCAAGTGTCAATTATTTCATTAAAACTGAATTTCCCATCTCCTCCTCCCACACATCCACGCATACTTTCCTTACTCTAACCCAAGGTGAAAGTGATCTTTTATTCCTTGCAGTTTCTCAAAGTATTTTCCCCAAACTTTCCCTCTGGACTTTTCACATTCTGCCTTGGTATTGTCAGCTTTCTGATACAGGCTCAGTATTGGCCCTTTATCTTCATATTTTCAGAACTTACTAGCATGCAGAATATGACTTCAGGAAGAAGGAAGTATTTGGCCTGTACCTGGGGGCCAGATGGGAAAGTGGATATAGTGCAAGATTGGCTTTAATGAGGAGACCTAAGTTGAATTCCTGCCTCTAACCCTTACTTATGGTGTGACCATGGACAATTTAATGAACTTCTTAGAGCCTGTTTCATTTTTTTTAGTAGAACAGGAGTCATACTCCTCTTCATATCTACATCACAGGATTGTTGGGAGGAAAGCCTTTTGTAAATCTGATCATAACTAATAGTTATATGTGGAACAAAGCTCCAAAGTTGAAGTTTTAAGGGAGATGGCCCATTGAGAAAATTGTAGAGAAAGCAGTAGGACAGAGAAAGGACTATAGGCATAAGTAGACAGAACAAGCTTTCCCTAGAACCTGAATCGATGTTTCTGTTACTCTGCAGACTGTTTCTCTTAACAGATACCTGAAGCCAGTTACTGAGGAAGTAGGGACAGAGGTCTCCACTGAAGACCTGGGCAGGCCCAGGCATTTTATTTTATCTTTTATTTTTTTTGGACATGCCCCAGTAGCTAGTAAATAAAGCTGTCTCCTTTAAATTTTGTCCCTATGCCCTTTTGTAGCCTATTCTGTGAGGAGCTGAGTCCCATTATAGTCCTAAGCATATGTTCCAGACAATTGTTCATTCCCTTTCCAATAATATCTTGCAGGACAAAGAGGACTGGGAAAGGGACCATCCTTGTAGGATGTCAGTTCCCAGTTTTAATTACAAGTGTTCCTTGCAATGGAATTCACATAATTGGGGGGGCTGGTCTGTGCTACATGATAAGCACTGATGGGGAGGGATTGGAGCACCACAGTAAGTACTGAAGCCAACATCATTCTCTAGCCAGCAATGGCAAAGGAGCCATTCAATGGCTTTCACAGATTCACAGAATCTCAGAGTTGGAAAGGACCTCAGAGTTTTATCTATCAGGCTGTACTGAGCAGGACTCCCTTCCACATCATTCTTGACAAGTGGTCATCCATACTCTTTGAAGACCTGTAGCAAAGAGGAACCCACTACTTCCAAAGACAGCCCATTCTTCTTTGGGATCACTCTCATTTGGAGGATATTTTTCCTTATATCGGACTGACATCGGCCTCTTAGAAGCTTCTCCTTGTTCTCTGCCCTCTGGGGCCAAGCAGAACATGTCTGATCTTTATTCCTCATGACAGTTCTCCAGATGCTTGAACATGACAAACATGTTCCTCACCCCACAACTTCCCAAACCTTTTTTTTCCTGCAGGCTAAATGTTCTGTTAACCAGTCCTTGCATGGCATGAACCGCAGCCCTCTCATACCCTGGCATTTTCTTTGTTATGTGTGTTCAGCAAAGGTGTCAAACTCCTGGCCCACAAAATTTCAAATGTAGTCCAACCCAGACTAAAAGATATAAATAAATGTAAAATAAAATGCATACAACATAGATAATGTTCATTTGTGGTTTTCTATATCAATATGCCACCTTCAGGTATCTGCTTCTATTTGAGTTTGGCCCCACTGGTGTACTTCTCAGTAGCCTTCCTAGAATATGATGTTTACACTTGAGCACAGGGCCCAGGGAGTAGACTCTCATCCTTTCCTTTTAGACAGTGTGCTTCTATTCATCAACCAGATGTAGCTTTGATTAAAAGTGCCTAGGACTCCCAATGGAAAGTAATAATTTCTCCTTAAGCAATAGTAGTTAATCAGTCAGTTAACAAACATTTATTAAGTGCTTATTATGAGCCAGGTATAGTACTAAACACTAAGATGAAGAAAGATCAAAAAAGAAAAGTTGCCCTGCCTTCAAGGAGCTCAATTCTAATGGGTGAGACAGCATGCAACTGCATGGGTCATGGGAGGGGACTCTGGCCATGCATGTTTGGACACATGGGAGAACTGATCTGTAAATGGAAGGGTTTAGGGGTTATTTACTGAGTCTCAGATGATGGGAAAGGTGATAAAGCTTGGCTGATGACATTCTCTCTCTGCCCCTCAGTTCTATTCTGGCATATCAATTTCTTAGACTCAAGTTAGAGTCTTGAAACCTACCAGAGTTATGTAATGTATGCTTGGTTGTCATGAAAAAAGTAATAGTGTGGTGATGGGGAAAGAATCCTTGACCCAGAGCCAGGAGGCCTGGGCCTGAGTCCTTCTGAAGCTTTCTTGCTGTCTGACCATGGGAGAAAAAAGCAATCACTTCCTCTCCCTGAGCCTCAGTTTCCTCCTCTGTGAAATGGAGATAATAGCACCTCTCCCACAGGCTCATTCTAAGCTTCAATTCTAAGACAATGGACAGAAAGTCCTTAGTAAACTTTAAAATGATAGATCAATGTCAGCTATCAAACTTACCCATGCATACATTCCCCTTTTCTACGTGATGCAAAACATTTTGCGGACTCCAGAACAGATTTAAGGACACAGCAAAACTGCCATCTGAGTGTATGTTGGACACTTTTTGAGTCTGGGACAAACAAACAAGAAATTTCATTCTCTTTTTAAGTAATTCATTAAATGGCACACTGGGGTCTATGTAATTATACTTGTATGAGTACCCATGTTGCATCCCGGGAGCCGTTCTCTTCCAATGCTACTAGAAAACAATGTGGCATATTGGAGATAGGGCCAAGTTTGAAGTCAGAAGACCCTATTTTTTGAACCCTGGCTCTGCTATTTATTACTTGTGAGGCTTTGGAGAAGTCATTTTCCTTATCTCCCCCCCTCAAAAAGAATAAAATGGTTGGAGTGGGTTCTATCTCTTCTGTCTCTCAATATTATGCTGCTATGATCTGCTAGGTGC
Source organism: Gymnobelideus leadbeateri (assembly GCA_011680675.1). NCBI lineage: Eukaryota > Metazoa > Chordata > Mammalia > Diprotodontia > Petauridae > Gymnobelideus > Gymnobelideus leadbeateri. The sequence goes on from WOXC01009109.1 coordinate 2,585,906, forward strand.
CTGAGGTCAAGTCGCAGGAATCATGACCATTGAAGGAGAAACAAGGATACCCTTTCATTTGAGGACTGGGGGACTTCGCATCAGAGCCACATTATCTTGCCTAAATTAGATGGACCAAAGCAAACTAGTCAGGCTGCCCCTGGAGAGTATTGTGGTCAGTTCCAGGTGCCTCCTTTTTTGGAAAGAGATTTGCAACGAGAACACATGACCTGCTTCTTGAGCGAGTCATAAGAGAGAGGGTAGCAAAGTATAAGGAACACTAGTCTTGAAATCAAAAAAGACTTGTATTGTCTTGGCCCCAACACTTGCAGCTCTAAGAAGTGTGATCCTAGTTATTTGACCCCTCTGTGTTGGCTTCATTTTCCTCACTTGTAAAGTGAATGTGATACCTCTTAGGGTGGTCATAAGGGAACTACTTCATAAACCTTAAAGCACTATCTAAATATGAATAAAACCGATTGTTGTCATTGTTTTTGTTATTACTGGGAGCCTGGCCAAGAAGTATCTCTTTGGGCAGAAGTTCTTAACCTGGGGTCTATCTAGGATCTGTGAACTTTGTTTTTTTTTTAATATTTCAATAACTATTTCGATGTAATTGATTTTACTTGTAGTCCTATGCATTTTTTTATATATTTAATATGTAAATTTAAATATAAAAATGTAAATATAAATAAATATATATTTAAAACCATTAATCTGAAATATCCATAGGTTTCCCTAGATTGCCAAAGGAGTCCAGGACACAAAAATTTAGAGTCCCTGACTTAGGAAATGTTCTGATTCAAATGCCCATGTTTCCCAGTGTTTGAGAGACCCTCATGTCCAAGATTGCTTCCACTTTCTCTCTGCTATGCTGGTCAGACACTACAAATTTCAGTGCCTTCTAGAGGAAACACGGTTTTATCAGCTGTATCTGCTGGCATGTGGGACTGTGAGTCTGAAGAGGGAAGAGAGGTGCCTGATTGTGGGTAGATGGTGGTTGTTGGGAAAGTACTCATTCTAGAGCTACCTGAACAAGGAAAACTATTAGGGCCATAGAATCATAGACTGTCAGACTTTGAAGGGCTCTTACAACGAAGTATGTCAGAGTTAGAAGCCCAACCTACTCCAAGTGTCTCAGGGTACAGATAAGGAAACTGAGAAACAGGAAGAGGAAGAAGCTTGGTCGAGGTCACACAACCCATTTCTGGCTTCAAGCCCACACAGTACCTCTCCAATTTCTCTGAGTTTGTATCTCTTCACACCTGCCATACCTTACTAGTCTATCTGTCCCTTCATGGTCCTTGACATGTTATATTACTGTTATATAGGGCATCTAAACTATGAAATATGCATTGAAGGAGGAGTGCATGTACTAGCCTTGGCCTTGAGTCATACCACAGGCAAATGGTGGCTTAAAATAGATACCCAACCCAGTGGAAGGCCAGTGGCCCTAAGCAGATGCCATTCGCTTATCAACCCAAGCTATCCAGAGAATCTCATTTGGATGGTGATGAGGATGTTCTAGCCAAGGGCTAACTTTCTGTGGGTTACATATGTCATTCCATCTCCCACCTCCGGGCCTTTGTAAAGGCTGTTCCCCATTCCTGGAATGCCCTCCTTTCTTCTCTTTATTTCACAGACTCCCCTTCTCCCTTTGAAATTCAGCTCAAACATCACTACCTGCCATAGATGCTCCAGCAGCTAAATATCTCCTGCTCCCTCTCCAATTACCTTGTATTGACTTTGTGTATATTTAAAATTTATTTATATATGTACATCTTGTTTCTTCAAGAAGAATGTAGGTTCCTTGATGGCAGAAACTGTTTGATTTTTGTCTTTGAATCCTCAGTGGCTAGCTTATTGCTTAGGTGATAGTAGGTACTTAACAAATGCTTGTTGATTGATTGATTGTCTGAGAGATAGTCCCTACAAAGAAAGGAGAAAGGAGCCAGTCCCAACAAAGGCAGAGCTAATCATGGGAACCTCAGATAAATAAATGCTCAGCATTTTTCAAAACACCATGAAAACTGTTAATCCTTTGTGAATAATAGACTGAGCTACAAGGATCAATCAACCAATCAATAAACATTTATTAAATGCCTACTATGTACTAGGCCCTGTGTTAAGTGCTGGATTAGAAGAATTTAGATCTAGAGCTGGAAGGAACTCCAACGGCCATCTCATTCAAACCCTTCATTTTGCAGATGAGGAAACTGAGGCTCAGGGATGAATAGGAACTCACCCAAGGTCCCCTAACCTGCATTGTCCCAGAAATACTAATCCCTCTTTATAACATCTCTAACAAATCTAGATTCTGGAATACCTTCAGTGGTGAAGAACTCATTAATTATTATCTAGACCTTTCCAATGTTGAGCTTAAAAACAAATAATTTCTTTGTGCTATGGAGCTGAAATGAAAGGGTAAAGTGAGGTCATTCATCTTAACTGATTTCACATCCCTCATGTATTCTAGAAGGCATATTGTTTGTGGAGAAGAAGGCTTTGCTGGTTGGATGATAGACTGTCTAACATATCTACATCACTCCCAGACTTCTGTCAGCTTTTCAGAATCATCGAGATTCACAGCTGTAGAAAGTATAGTGGTTCAGATAAGCTACAAGTTTCAACTCACCCAGACCAACACTTAGTATGCTGAATTCTTAGAGCAACTTTTTTCAAAATGAGCCATTTTTGGTAATAATATATTCCAAGCTTTGGAAAGGAGCCTTTCAGAGAGATATTTCTCTCTGTTACTTCTCTGTATTGTGAAACGTGTGTCACAGATGGCTCCTCCATTTCTCCATGATCATAGCCAGAATACTCCACTATTCTCTGTGTGTCCTTGGGCAAGTCACTTCTTTCTAGACCTGAATTACTCAATATATAAAATGGCAGAGAGAAAGTTACACCTGAAGTTGTCTCCCCATTTTAAAATCTTCTCGTCCATGATCTAATAGTCTCTTTCCTATGTTTTAATGTCTCTTCCTGGCCAAGTAACTTAACGTCTGTTTGTCTCAGTTTCCTCAGCTGTAAAATGGGGATAATAATGGCACCTTCCTTCTAGGATTGTTGTGAAAATTAAAGGAGACAATGTTTGTAAAAGCACAGTGCCTGGCCCAAAAAAGGCATTGTATAAATGCTTGTTGCCTACCTCCCTCTTCTACCTCTAGCATTCTGAAGTACCTTTTCATGCTGACATTCTATGTGTTAATTCCTTCTTAACACCTCAGCTCTAAAGACCATCTATGTAAGGATTTAGAGCTATAAGAGAAGTTAGAGATCATGTCACCCAACCTCTTAATTTTATAGAATAAGAAAGTAAGGCCCATAGGGGGCCTGACTTCTGTAAGGTCACATGTAGAATTAATTGGCAGCAGAATCAAGATTCTAAGCCAGGTCTTAGGATTCCAAATCAAGTTTTCTTTATACTATTCCTTCTCTTCTAGCTCTGAATTCTGTGTTTCAAGGATCCTTCAGCCACTCTTTGCTTTATAATCTATTTTTAAATATATTTATTTCATTAAATATTACCCATTTACATATAAAAAATCTTTGAACATTTTTTTTTAATTTTTGAGTTCTAAATTCTCATCCTCCCTCCCAGCCCTCCATCACCTCTTCCTTGAGAAGGCAAACAATATGGTATCAATTATACATCTGAAGTCATGCAAAACATATTTCCATATTAGCCATATCTCAAAAGAAAGCACACATACAAACCCCCAAGAAAAACAAAGTAAAACAATCCTGCTTCAATTTGCACTCAGAGTTCATCATTTCTCTCTCTGGAGATGGATGGCATTTTTCAGCATGGATCCTTCACAATTGTCTTGGAACATTGTTTGATCAGTTGAATATCCTTATAATCTTGCAGTTTCTGTAATCTATTGTTCTAAGCCCTCTTTCTAGTTATGAGGGTTTGTGGCTCTGTACCCACCTCCCTGCATGTATATTTGTGACACTGATACTGAGCCCATATAAGACCTTTACCCTATCCCCCAACAGCTGAGCTTTATTGGGTCCACCTCTTTGGGCTTTTATAACAAAGCTGGAAGTTTCTTTAACTTAAAAGTAGTTCTAGAAGTGGAAAGTGGAGCCAAAAAGAAAGAAGAAACTTCTAAATGTCAGCTTTCACTACACTATGAAAAAGGGCGTGGCATTTAAGTAATTTATTTGACTAAACTGTAACTGAAGTCTAAAATTTTCAGAATGTATTCCAGAGTGGAAAATATATTTCTCAAAGAGAGCCAAGTAACACTAACCCTGATGTGAAACAACATTCAAAAGAATTTTTTTTTTTACATTTGTTGGACTATATTCTTATATAAGATTTACACATTGCAAACCATAATGTAAAACTACTTGCCCTTTAAAGTTTTAGGCATTTGTGCACTTAATTGTGCTTTTCAACAAGATTTTGAATATTTAATATTTTCTTTTAGTTTCCAGGAACCTCAATCATAAATTCCAGGAGGATTTACTGGTTTTTGTTTTTTGTTTGTTTGTTTTTAACTTTTCCTTAAGTATAAAGATTGTGGCCTCATCAAACATTTTTTCTACCTTCAAATTCCTAATATATTAAGAAAGTCAGAATTACAAATGGAATATAAAATTGTACCCCATACAATCATTAGCCCAGCCTGCATAATTTTTCAATAAAGTTGTTAACATATTATAACCAGAATGCCACAGATCTCATCATGTTTTGGCCAACCACCTGAGGTACTAGATGAATTGTCATGAAAGTGATCAGTTTGGGAGGGTCAGTCTTTTTCCCCATCCCATTTCTGTGTTCCTATGGAGTTAATATCCCTCTTTAGCTTTCTTTCACCCATGGTCATATTCTCCTGAAAACCATTAATGATATTAGGCATCTCTAACTTTGTTCTGTTACTTGGAAAATAAACAAAAGCTATTCCATTTCTCCATGATCACAAAGTAAAGCATAGGTTCCCAAAGTGGGTGATACCCCACTTGGGGGGTGCTGGAACTAGGGGGGCAGTAGTGGCAGTAGTGCAGTTAGGGGCCACTGAGTAAAAATAAGGGCACAATGAAAGCATTAGGAAAAAAGAGAAGATAAAATTTTGAAAAACCATTTATGCATGTTTCATCTGTTGTGTAACAGAATTAAAGTCATAGTGATTATATTATTTTCCAAATAAGCACACAGAATACCATTTATAACCCATCAGTGGTTAAGTCTGCCAACAGGTCTTAGTAAGCAAGTGTTGGCAGGTGAGCCTGTCATACATTGTTGGCAAATTTGGCATGCATCTGAAGGAATATGTATGTGTAATGACTGATTTACAATATGATACTATATGGTTCCATGCCACAATATTGTGTCATCAAAATTTCAATGTAGGAAAGACCCTACAAATTTGTAATAAATTATTAAACTTAAGATGTGTTATTTTTAAGGTATATTTTATCTTTTTTAATGATGTAAATTAAAAAAAAACTTTAAAGGGTTAAAGAAAGTATATTTGGGGGGGCACTGAGTAATTTTTTTTTAAAGGGGGCGGTAGGCCAAATAAGTTTGGAAACCTCTGAAGAAAGCAAATTCTGTGAACCAACCACTTCAGAAAGTCCTTTCAGACACTGTAGGACCCAAAAAGAGCATCTATCCAGAGCTGCTGTTTATAACAGTGATCTGTTATAAATGGAGCTCAGTGTTAACCAGAACTTTATGAATAAGTAATGATGTCTAATTTTCTGTTATTATCGCCATTGTTTAAAAATGCATGTCTGCCAGGATATCATAACGGTTTTGTATTACTTAGGAAAACTTTAATCATTCTCTCCGTTTTTAAAGTGACTTCATTACTTCTTCATTAGATTTTTCTCACTTCCTAATCTTCTGAAAAACCATCTGACAAATGTCTCTTTCTATATTTTCCCCAAATGGGCCCCCAGACGACCAACACTTGAGGGAGTTTTTTATGCCCCTTCCTCCCAAAGCTCTCCATGTATTATTCTTTGGTACTCACAGACTATCCCATTAGCTGTGACAGGGTAAGGTCCCTCCATAGACTTTGCCCCAGAGGAACAGGATCTGTGCCAACCATTATTCTCGGCCTCATGGTGTCCCAATTCACAGAGGGAGGTCAGATCGATAACTCCTTTCTTGGGCTGGGTTCCTGTAAGAAGGATCTACTCTGAAGAACCTTCTCTGTTACTAGGTGCACTATTTGTATGTCCTGGACAGATCAGGTGTTCAGTGCATTTTTAAATAGGAGGCTAATGGTTGTGTTTTCAGTAGATCAGCATTTCCCAAACTAATTGGCCATGGAATACTTTGGTGCTTGAAATATATTGATAGGCCTATAAATGCTGGTCTCAGAGGATATAGGGGATTGTAAGAATACCCATGGGATAATGGGTGGGGGAGGGGTTGAGAAAATTTTGGACCAAAGTAAACTAAGCCTGTCTTCTTTACCATCACTTAAGTATATGTATATACATATATACACACATATGTATATATGCACAGACATATATATATATATATACATATACACATAATTGCACATTTAACGATGATTACTGGGGCTGAATGATAATTTTGCTTAGATGGATTCATGCAATGGAAGCCTGAGTCAGTCTATCAGCAAGCATACCTATCTTAGAAAGGGACCACATAAAGAATGAACTAAAGTCAGTTTCATAGGATGTAAAGGGAAGGGGAAGGAGATAAACATTTATAAAGCAGCACCTACTATGTGCCAGGCCTGATGTTAAGTGCTTTGTGTGGATTATTTCATTTGACTTTCTCAACAATGCTGAGAGCTAGATGCTGTTATTTATCCCTATTTTATAGGTTATGAAACTGAGGCAGATAGATTAAATGACTTGTCTCAGGTCACACAGGAAGCAAGTGTCTGAGGCTGGATTTGAATTCAGGTCTTCCTGACTCCCAACCTAGCATTCCATCCTCCCCCAATTGCCTCAGGAAGACAGGACCTTAGAGACCAATGAGTTAACTGTCCTCATTTTTGTTGTTGCTGTCCGACTCTTCATGACCCCATTTGGGGTTTTCTTGGCAAAGATACTAGAGAGATTTGTCATTTCCTTCTCCAGCTCATTTTATAGAAGAGGAAACTGAGGCAAACAGGACTAAATGACTTACCCAGGATCACACAGCTGCTAAGTGTCTGAGACACTGCATCCTTATTTAATTAGATCAATAAGAAGAGTCCCACAGAAGTGAAATGATTTGCCCAGTCACACAAAATTGGAAACCAGGTCTTCTGACTCCCAAATCCCTGCAATGAGATTGTGCAATGGATAGAGGACTGGGCCTGGAGTCAGGAAAACCTGAGTTCAATCCAGCCTTGGACCCTTATGAACTGTGTAGCCCTGGGTACTTCACCTAATCTCTGTTTGCCTCAGTTTCCTCATCTGTGAAATGGACATTATAACAGCACCTACCTTGTTGTAAGGATCATACGAGACAATTTTTGTAAGATGTTTAGCACGGTGCCTGGTACATAGTAGGTACTATATAAATGCTTATTCCCTTCCTCTTCTTTTGCCACAACAAAGGCCCAGGCTTATTACCCTAGAGAGTAGTGCAACACCCTCCATGATACCAAGCTGCCATCAGTGTTCCTGGTATTGGCCTCCAGCTTGGTTATGGAGAAAATCATGGACTGGAAGAAAGTCAGGAGACAGGGTTATTTACTTTAATGGAAAGTGATCCAAATTAGCGTGATAGAAGCAGACACCTGACTACTGTTCCTTGAACTGGCGTTCTATATGTAGCTAATTAGAGCCATTTTCAGATGAAAGAGAATTTTAAAGAGAAATGTTCAAACTGAATTTACAGTTGTAGTCAGGTCGGGGGAGTCCATATCTTGAGACCAATATGAGAAAGTTTTATGGCATAATCTGTCTGATTGGCCATTAACAACCATGAATAAGCTATGTGGTGCTTAGATGACCCAACCATAGTGATGATAAGAATCAGAGTCCAAGAATCTCAAGGTTGGAAAGAGCCTCAGAGGTTACCTAGTCCAGTCTACCTGAATAGAAATGCCTTCTGCCAGACACCCCTACCTGAATACCTCAAATGCTAGTGGCCTCACTGTTTCACAAGACAGATGATGCCACTTTGGAGTGCCTAAGTTTGGAAAGGAAGCTGAAATCTACCCCACTAAAACTCCCACCTAGCACTCCTAGGCATACTTTTTAAGGTGATGCAGAACAAAGCTCATCTCTCTTCCATACAGCACCATAAATCAGACTGGAAGGGTCCTTACAGATCATATAGCCCAACTGCATGATTTTACAGAGGAGAATCAGGAACACAAAGAGACTAAATGACCTCATGCCCAAGGTTACATAGGCAGTAAGTGTCAGACCTTGGATCAGAACCCTGTTCCCTGCTTTCTGCTTCCCGGTTGTATTCCCTGCCTATCAGAAAATATCACTTTTCTCCTAAGCTTTCTCTTCTCCAGCCTAAAATCATCAGTTCCTTCAACCATTCCAAGTATAACACGATGTATAATTCTCCTACTAGCTTTTTCATCTTTCTCTGAACATAATGCAGGTTGTCAATCCCCTTTCCTAAATATGTTGCCCCAAACATCACACAGTGCTCTACAAATAGTCTGCCCCAGGCAGAGGGCAGTGGGGCTATCACCTCATTTTCTTTGGGCATTTTGTCTCAGTTAATTTAGTCTCACTTTGCATGAGTTTTATGATTATAGTTCATCACCACCCCTAATTGTTTTCATATAAAATATTATCAAAGGGCAACTATGTGGCGCAGTTTTAGAGCACTGGGCCTGAAGTCAGGAGGACCTGAGTTCAAATGTAACCTCAGACGCTTGGCACTTACTAGCTATGTGACCTTGGGCAAGTCACTTAACCCCAATTGCCTTGCCTTTCCCCCCTTAAAATATTATCAAGTTATACTCTCCCATCCTGTACTTGGACAGTTGATCTTTTGAACCCAAGTATTAGGTTTTACAGTCATCTGTATTAAATTTCATCCTTTCAGGTTCATCCCATTTGTCTAGCCCACTGAGATTTTTTGGGTGACTTACTCTGTCATTCAATGTGTTTCTTATTCCTCTTAGCTCCTTGTCATCTACAAATTTGATAGGCCTGACATTTGTGTCTTTATCTGTGTCTTTACTTTTTGTTTAAAAAAAGGCTGAATGCCACAGATCAAGGACAAATACTCAGGATACTTCTTGATTCCTTTTCAGGCCTGAAAATAGGGGGTCGGGGGGAGAACCAGCAGGCCAAACTCTAGTCTGATTTCTGTTGTGCATACACCACAATGTCCTCTGCTAGCTGAGACCATGAGTGGCATGCATTTTATTATGCACCCTTGACATCTTTTACATTAATCTTCTTGTACCCCGTTTCCCCATCTATAACATTATCCAGGCACTCTTCTAGGGGAGGTATTTTGTGCATTAATTTTTCTAAAAAGCTTCATGCCTTGTGTAAAAATACCTCACTGTCTCAGAAAAAGGCACTCTAGATAAATGAAAAGCACCATTATTAGTAATGACAATAATTTTTCTGACATCCATTCAATGTGTGCTGATAGAATTACATAAATAATGGAATTGTATGCAAACTCCTAGATTGCAGGAGGCATTTTCTCAAAGCTCCATCACACCTCTCTGCCTTGTTTACATGCTCCTCAGATCCTTTGTAAGACATGTGCTGTTGTCACTATTCTGGATCCAGACTTCACCATCACCAAATACTTGATTCACAAATAATTCATTTTAGTTTGAGGACACCATGCTGTTACAGGGGAGTAACTCCACATTCTGGGATGAGCCCAAAGATGTTTATCTTTGCAGTAGACCTTATCAGTGTGGGTCAGTCCCTACACTGGTGAAGATTGCAACCCCTCCATCCTTCTTTTCTTACATGATTCTTAACTTATGTCATCTTTAAATTGCTTCCTAGTGGACCCAATCATTGTACTTCAGGGTCTTCTGCTATCTTCAAATATCTAGGGGTGCTATTGGCATGGCACTGAGGGGGAGTCCATCAATTCATGAACAAACCAGAACAACCCAGTCATACACAATTGTGACAGGTTTTTTATGCTACTTCTCAAGAGGTTACAATCCTTTTCTACTCACCATATTAACATCTGGTTTATAGATATTTCATTCTACAAGTCACCTTCTACATGTAGCTTTCCCAGTCCCCTCCCTCCCCACCCCACATTTGGTAATGATCTCCTTCCTCCAAACCACATTGCTCATGATCTTTCCCCTTAGACTCCACAAAGCTCTTTGCATATCCCTAATGCACTTAGATATTGCATGCAACTGTTAACTATATCTAGAACCATAAACTCTCTGAAGGCAGGAACTTTCTTATCAAAACTTTTTGTCTGATCAAAACTATTTTTCCTACTGCTGCATAAGGAAGAAGAGACTAGGAAATTAATAAATGTTTGGTTTTTAAAATTTTATTCAGCAATCATTAAGTACTTCCTGTTTTCAAGGCACTGTGCTTGACACTGAGGTTAAAAACACAAGAAAAGGGCAGTCTGTTTCCTTGGGAAAGTCATTCCATCCCTCACTTTCCTCACCTGTAACTCCGCTAATTTCAACAAGCGTTTATGGAGGGCCTGCCCTTTGCTGGGTGCTAGGGATACAAAACGGAATAGGAAACAGTCCTTGCCCTCAAGGAGTTTACATTCTTCAGGGGGGAGGGAAGGGGCTCACAACCTATAAATACAAAGCATATACAAGATAATTTCAAGAGGGAGAGAGTGCTAAAAGTGGATGGGATGAGGAGAAGAGGGTAGAATCAAGAAAAGCCAGAGCTGTGTGCTTTGAAAGAACCTAAGGAAAAGCAGAGAAGAGGGAGATATTTGCCTTCCAGGTATGGCAGCCTGTGAGTACTAAGGCTTCTCTAGTCTGAGATCCCTAGAATAGAGTGAAAACCAAGTAGATGAGTTGAGTATTTTGCTCTTTGGGGCTGAGCTCACTGGAGGAAAGGTTAGAACAACCTTCATTACTTTTTCCCATTAACTGTAGTTCAGCACAGAAAAGTAGTTGCCATTATAAGCCTTCTGATGGTAGTGCCTTCAGACCCTGACAGAGCTCCACATGAATGTTGTGTCTAGGATTCCTAGTTATCTATGAGTATAGTGCCAAAAGGGCCGTATGAGAAAAACAAAAATAAGGAGGAGGATTATTTTCTGCCACTTTGAGAGTTTGGACAAAACTTGGGGAAAATTCAGTTCCCTTTAAGAGCCTCTCCTTGAAAGTACTCATCCTGAAAGACTTATTCCCAGTCAGGTCATAGGTTCACAGAATCATAACTTGTTAGACCTGGTGACAGTGCCTGATGGTGAAAGGAACCCTGGACTTAGAATCAAGAGAGGATCATTTATAAACCTGTCTCTGATTTAGCTGGGAGACCAGGGCAAGTCATATAATTTACCTGTGTCTCAATTTGCTCATGTCTAAAATGGGAATGATAATATATTTACTACTTACCTCCCAGGGCTGCTCTGAAGATTAAAGTATTTTTTTTAACAATCCTTAAATTTTTATGAAAATATCAGCTATTCTTATATATTCCAATATTCTCATTTTACACAAGGAGACACTGAGGTTCAAAGAGGGAGAGTGATTTGTACATAGTCAGTGATAAGTTAGTGACAGTCTGGCATACCTAGACGCTTATCCAGGTCTCCAGCTTCCCAGACCAGTGCTTTTTCCCCTACCCTATGTTCATTCTCTGTCTCTCTCCTTCCCTCCCTCCCCCACTCCTTCCCTCACTCCTCTCTCTCTGTCTCTCTCCCTTATCTCTCACTTGCCAAAATACTGTAAAAATGCTATTTAAGAGCCCATCTGTCTGTGTATGTTTCTTTTTGCTGAAAAAACCCAAGGAACATCTTTTCTTTAGCAGAAAGCTTCTTGGTGTTCATCCTGCAATTCAGAGCCAAGTCTTGTCCATAGAAATATTGCCATTTGATTCCCATATAAATGTCTGTTTTTGCTGCATTATTAATGACATGCTTTACTCCTTCCAAGATTTTTTTGGCCCAGCTCCTTCCACATTATACCTGTGGAAGAACAAGAGCCTCTGCAGAATATCTCAGTCTCAAGATTTCTCTGATCTTGGTAGAATGCCGAGAGAAAAAAGGGATACTCACTACCTATTTCCTTTCCTTCAATCCCATAAAAATAGTTCTCTGCCTGAAAGATTCAATTAATGTCATTTAGTCAACCCTGTGCAAAACACAGTGCTATGTACTATACTGGATTCAGAGATAATTAAGACCTCATTCCTGCCCTCAAGGAGCTTCTATTCCAGTAGGGGAGATCAGACATATATCCATAAGTAGCTCAGATAAGACCTGGAAAATGTGAGGTACAAAGAAGATGCTACAGAAATGTAAAGGAGGTAAAAAGTGCTTGTTCCTGAGGAATGGACCCATGGAAGAGGTGACAGTTGAATTGTAAAGGATGTGCCAGATGTAATAAACTGAGTTTGGAGAAAAGGAGAGATTGTTCCCAGTATAAGTAATGACTTAGACCAGGGCTTCATAAACTTTTTCCACTTGTGATCCCTTTTCATGTTTCAGCAGCATCCCTTGGCCCTCCATGACCTGAGGGCATGCACAGTGTAAAGTGTGCCTGCCTTGTGCTCAGCACCAAGACTTCAGTGAAGTTCCCCAATGCAATACAGGTGAGCACTGCCAGAAACACCTCAGATTCATTGCAACTTTGATTTTTAATTAATTTTTGGTCATTGCATGTTCAGAAACCTTTTACTGCTGCCAAATTTTTCTAGGCCCACAGTTTAAGAAGTGCTGAAGACAAAGGAAATGAGATGAGATTATATGGAACATAAATGACAGTGACTTGTACACAGTCACATAGCAAGTTCCTCCTCTTTGGCTATAGTGTAGACTAGAAGAGTCTAGAATCTGTCTTTTTTCATTCCTTGTGACATTCTCCCTTTCATAATGAGGATATGCTAATTAGCATGAGGTGGCAAGTGGGTAGGCAGGTTGGAAAGCTAGCCGGGTGCCAGATTGTGATAGGCATTAAATTGCTGACTGAGAAGTTTGCATTTTATCCTAGAGGTAATTGGGAGCCACTGAAGGTTTTTGGGCAGGACAGTGCTATGGTCGGATCTGTGCATTAGGAAGATTGTCATGGGAGTTCTGTAAGGGATGGATTGGAGATGGACCAGACTGGAGGTAGGAAAACTAGTTGGGAAGCTATTGTGATTGTGCACATACAAGGTAGCCTGAACTAAGGCTGTGGTCCCATGAGTGGTGGGAAGGCTATGAATGTGAGTGAGGTTGTAGAGAGGATATGGCATAACTGGCTGTGGTTGGATGTGATTTGGGAGCATGAAAATTTGAAGGTGGCCCTGAGATTTCAAGATTGGGTAATTAGGGGAATTGAGATAAGGGCAAGGGGGAAAGACAGTAAGTTTCCTTTTGGATGTGTTGAGTTTGAGGTACTACAGCTAGAGATATATAAAAGGCAACTGGAGATTTGAACCTAATTTCAGGAGATTGATTAAGGCTGAACATAGAGATCTGGAAACCCTCTGCCTATAGGTAATAGGGAATAATAATGATAATAGGTAATACAATGGGTACAGATGAAATCACCCATACAGAGTATAGTTAGAGTAGGAGTTCTTGACCTGGGATCCATGAGCTTACTTTTTTCTTTAAAAAATATAGATAGATAATTGTATTTCAATATAATTTATTTCTTTTTTAGTCTTTTATATCTTTATGCATTTAAAAACATTATCTTGAGTGGGTCCATGGCCTTCACTATACTGCTAAAGGGTCCAGGATACAAAACAAAATTAAGAACCCCTATTCTAGAGAGAAAAGGGTCTAGGAAAGATTTTGGGGGGATATTCACACTTAAGGGACAGGAAAGAGATGATGGATTTTCAACGGACACTGAGGAGTGTTGAGGCACATGAGACATGAACCAGAAGAGAAGAATGGCAACAGAGGCCAAGGGAAGAGAGAGAATCCAGATGGAGGGGGTTGGTCATCAGCATCAAATGCTGCCAAAAGGTTAAGGTACATGAGGCCCGAGAAAATGTCATCAGATTTAGCAATTAAGAAGTCACTGATGACCTTTAAATACCCCTTCCACCACACCTTGTCAGTCCAGTTTATGGTCAGGTCAAACCTCATAGCATGATGGGCTCTCTGGAGCCAGGTTTGTTTTTATGACGGGAGCTTGCAGCCAATCTTCCCATTTTCCCTGAGCACAACCCAATGACCACAGTTGAGGGTTCATCCCAAATGTCATCTCCCCTCATCTGCTGGATGTGTCAATGAGATCAGCTGCTGCTCAAAATGCAGGATCTTCCTTCTCCAAAGCAGAGGGTTTGCCGTGTTCTGTTCCTGGCCTGGTTCTCCCCCTGCATAGCGGGGAGAAGCTAATTAACACTCGATGGCAACTGAGCTGTAATAGCTGCCAGTTCCCCAGTGCAGAATCCTCTTTAGCATTCTCTCAGCCTCCCTCCACAGCAATAAATTCAGATTAGATATTAGAAGGAAGCCATAGACTGTTCAAAAGCTCTCTTCTCCTCAGGGTTGTCTTCTCCCCAGGCAGGGAGCCGGGTTACCTGCACTCTCTGACTGGCAACTAAGTGCACTGTGGACGAGATGTAAATATTTTTTTTCTTATTGATGCAGATTATTCACATAAAGTTACCATTCATTTTCTTGTTTAAAGATACATCAGAAAAGACAAGGATGGCATTATTATTAACAATTAAAATAAGAACACATTTCTATAGAGTTTTTAAAACATATAAAGCATATTCTGTATGGTAACACTGTGAGGGAGAAAGTATATATGTCATATTCTCCATTTTCCAAATGAAGAAACTGAATCACAGAGAAATTCAGTATCCTGCCCAGAGTCCCAAGACTCCTAAATAGTAGAACTGAGATTCAAACCTAGTCTTGGAATTCTAAAAGGAAAAATGGAGAAGAGTTTCAATTTGGGAAGGACCTTAGAGATCTTTTCATCCAACTTCTTCATTTTACAGATAAGTAAACTGAGGTCCAGTAAGGAGATAAGACTTGCCAAAGATCACATAGGTAATGGAAGAGCTAGCATTTGAGCCCAAAATATATGACTCCAAATACAGGGTTATACCATAGCCTATTCAATGTTCTTGCAGACAGACAGATAGGTAGGTAGATAGATAGATAGATAGATAGATAGATAGATAGATAGATAGATAGAAAAATAGATGGATAGATGGATAGAATGCTTGCTATGTGCCAGGAACTATGCTATATACTTCTTGTCAGTTTGGTATAATAGAAAACTAGGATGTTGAATCTAGAACTTAGTTTAGAGAATATTCATTGAATACCAGAATCTGATATTTGTTGTTTATCCATAAGCAGTGGGGAATTATTGCAAGTATGCTCAAAGCAAACTGAGATATCAAAGAATAATATTTATTATGTGATCTAAAGGGCTAATAAATAGATTACCTTCATAGCAGGCAATCCTAAATTATCTACAGAACTCATGATTTATTGCATTTTTATTTCTGATTCCTATATCCACACGTTTCTAAAAGTCAAGTGAATTTTAATTCTATTTTCCCAAAGCTAATAGCACTGTTACCTGCCACCAAGGGGATGTTTAGTATTTAAATAATGTATCTGCTGTTAAGACCCAAGTTGGGGTTTTTGAATTCGAGATTAGATTTCATTTGACTCACATTTTCAGAATTCCCATAATTCGAGTAAATTCAAATGGCTGCTTTGTTCTAGATCTGTATGGAAAAGAGCTGTCTAGGACTCAGGAAAGATGGAATGGGGCAGGGGGAGAAGGAAGAGCACAGGAGTCCTGGGGTTCAAATTCTGGCTGTTCTGGGTCCTCAAGGAAGCAATTTCCCCCTTCTAGCTTTCATTTTGCTCATCTATAATTCACTTTCAGAAGCACTTCATTGTGTCTATTGTATGGCTGACATGAGGTACAGGTGATACAGATACAAAAAGGATGAACTAGCTGCCCTCAAGGATGCTGCATTCTACTGGGAAGAAACAACATGTACACAGATATGTTAGCAAAGAAAGTACATTTTGAACATTATCTCTTCTACATTGCATGGCACTCCCACAATCTGGAAAGTCCACACAAAATCTTTTGGCCCTCCCTTCATGCCAGAGAAGAAGTCTGATTTTTTTTTCTTTTTCTTTTATGGGTACCTTATGTGGATTAAGTACTTGGTCATAGGCTATATGTAGGTCAATGTTAAATAAAAATACCGTATGTAAAAGAACTTTTTTCTGGGTTGTCTGCCAGTCTTCATGTGTGGTCTGCAGCTTCCGCAAAACTCCCCACCAAATGCCCATTTAATTTCTTATGCCAACCTGCGACGTGTCAAGATTGAGATGGAGAAAGTCGCAATGTGGAAAGGATAATGTTAAATAAATACAAAGTAATATGAAGTTGGAGACTGCTTAAATCCTAAGGGAATCAGGAAAAGATTTTTTAGGAGCTTCTACCACAGGTGAGCGTGGAAGAAAGCATGGGATTCCAAGGATCATAGGTGAAGAATACAAAATCATGGAGGCCAGAAATGGAATCCAGCATAAGCAGAGCATTTGAGTAGCCACTTTGAATGGAATGTATTATGTGAAGGTGAGGGATATGAAATCAATCTGTGAAGATTTATTGGTGCTGGATCACGAAGGGCTTTAAAGGCCACACATGAATTTATCATTTATTCTAGAGGCAATAGGGATCTTCTAAAGCTTCTTGAGTAAGAGAATGGCATGGTTGGTCAGACCTGAGCTTTAGCAGATCTTTATAAAATGAATAACTCGAACTAGGGGATCTCAAAGATTCTTTCTAGCTCTCAAGCTTCTCATCCTATGTCTGATTTCAAGTCATAATTGTCCCCCTAGATATTATTTGTCAAGTCAGTTCTCTGGATTTAGGACACTTTTCTTTATTTCTGGAAAAGATTGAG
The DNA here is from genome assembly GCA_011680675.1 of Gymnobelideus leadbeateri. Classification (NCBI taxonomy): domain Eukaryota; kingdom Metazoa; phylum Chordata; class Mammalia; order Diprotodontia; family Petauridae; genus Gymnobelideus; species Gymnobelideus leadbeateri. The sequence continues at coordinate 2,602,877 of WOXC01009109.1, forward strand.
GTTGGATGGGGCAGGGGAAGATCAGGGGAAGTCTTATAGACTCTTTCAGTCCCTAATTTTTGGAAGATCTGTGATTCTAATTCTTTCCCCCCACATTGGTACTTAAGCTATATTTCTGCCCAGTATTTTATTCCATTCTATTTTTACCTTTGGGATTGAGGGTTTAGAGCTTGACTTTGGTTGCCAGGTCACCCCAAGCAGGGTAATAAAGTTCTCTGGGCCTCCAGTTGACATGGAGAGGAAAAAAGGAAAAAGAAAAAAAAGGCTCTTTGAATGCACAACAGCCCTGGCTCTGTAGATGACTGGAATTACTTGGACAGAGTTGTAACCCTGCGGGAGTCCAGGTGTGAGGAGCCCTTGCTTTGACTAGACCAGCTGACAGCTGCTGCCTTGGAATGCCTATTTGTGAAGAGAAAGTCCACGGGGACCAAAGGTCTCTAGGCCCTGGCTCCTCAGAAGAGCAGCCCAGTATGGTCGGGACTTGGAGGCCCCTGCAACGAGCTGGTGAGAGGTTAAGCTCAGGCCTGAGGGAGGGCTGTATCTCTCAAGTGACACACTTATTATGGGAATCAGAGGCATTAAGGTCACAGTGACAAACCAAGCCACGTTTTCTTGTCTTTTGCCCGGGGAGAGAGCTTCAGAAGCCAATATGATTTTACCCTGTGCTCAGCTTTCCTTCATTCAAAAGGAAATGTCAACTTGGACTCTGAGTTTACAGAAGCAAAACCAAGGCCGTATACAACACAGTACACAGTTACACAGCAGGGCCCTAAATTCCTGGCAGGGTTAGCAGGGCTGATTGGATTCACATTCTCTTAGAGGCAATTCAGTTCTATTTGACAAATATTTGTCAGTGGGGGAGTAGGAGACACCTCTGCCCCCAAAAGGTAATTTTTCCCCCTCAGAGAGCTTGCAATATAGAGAGGGATGTTAGAAGTGTACACATAACTATAATGCAACTTAGAATACAATATATCTATAAGAGTACTGTTAAATGCATTGAGATAAAATTAGGGAGAAATCATTCCTAGCATGGGAAAATTAGGCAAAGCTTCATGGAGATAGTGACATTTAAACTGGACCTAGAAGAATGGGTAAAGAGATTTTTAACTTTTTGTCTTATAGACCCCTTTGGCAGTCTAGTGAAGCCTAGATACCCCTTCTCCAAATAATGGGTTTTCCATTTTTAAAATTTTATTTTAAATTTGTTTAATAGAATAAGTATTTCCAGACAAAATGTTTTTCAATATAAAATATATAGAATTACAAAGGAAACCAAATATATTGAAATACTTATAATTTTTTTAGAAGTCACAGTATATTCCAGACTAAGAATCCCTACTTTAAACAGAATTGGATGGTATGGAGGAAGGAAAGATCTGAGATTCTAAGCAAAGGTAGCAGACATTGAGGCTATAAATAATTTAGCATTTAAGATTTGAAACTGGAAGGGATTATTGGCTAAAACCTTATTTTTCCAATGAGGCTCATCCAGGGGAGGTGATTTACCCAAGGCCTCACAAGAAGGAAGTAAATGAGTAGGAACTTAGGTCTTTGGAGTCAAAATCCATCCTTCTTTCCATCTGCCTTCCAACTACAGGGAATGGCCAAGTGTTTCCCCCTGAGTAGAATGTAGAACATGTAAAGGGAAGGAGTTTTAGAGAAGGCAGGAAAGATCAGTGTGTAGCACCTTGAAGGCCAGATATGGAAGTCTGGGTTTTGTCCTATGAGACTGTGATGGTTTTTGAGAAGGGGAGTGACATGGTCATTGTAGTACACCAAGAAGATCAAATTCAATTCTGATGTCTCATTGAGGAAATAAAAACTTTCTTGGTTCAGTAGTACATTCAGGAACTGCTGAAATAAATGTATTTTTGAGGGAATAGATACTGGGTCCAGAATGTCTTCATTCCTTGAATGGAACAGTACTCTGTAGCATCATATAACAAGTAAGGCCCTCCTGAGTCACAGGGTGGTATACTGAAATGGAATGCTTGGGTTTCTGGTCCCAACTGTGCCTTTTTAGGAGTTCATGTGGCCTTGGGCAAGTAACTTCCCTTAACTGGAACTCCATCTGTGAAATCAGGGCTGGATGTTCTCTGGGGTTCCTTTTCCAACATTCACTGTTTTTTTGAGGGCCTTTCTTGTTCTGACATTCTATATTCTAAGGTCCTATCTACTTCTCGTATTCTATAACCTATCACCCTCAGCAAGTTTTAATCATGTTGTGTTCTTAAAACATAAGACAAAATCCTGGATGTTTGTTAAGTATAAAATTATGACTATTTCCTTTTTCTTAGGGAAATTATGACCTTAAGATTATATATATATACATATATATGTATATATATGTACATACATCCATATATATACATACTAGAATTTCTGAGAGTGTGACATAGTGTTTAGAGCATTGAACTTGGAACTAGGAAAGCCTGGGTTGAAATTCCATCACTTATTTAACTTTCTCCTGATTCAGCTTTGTACTGTCATGTCCTACTCTTTGTGACCCCATTTGGAGTTTTCTTGGCGAGGATACAGGAGTGGTTTGACATTTTCTTCTCCAATTCATTTTTACAGATGAAGAACTAAGGCAAATATGGTTAAGTGACTTATCTTGGGTCACACAACTAGTTAAGTGTCTGTGACTGGATTTAAACTCATGAAGATGAGTCTTCCTGATTCCAGACCCAGTGCCCTACCCACTGAGCCACCTAGCTGCCTCTGACTCAGTTAGTTCAGTGATAAAATAGGGATAACATTAGTGCCTACTTCACACTGTGGTGAGGATCAACTGAGTTAAACAATGGTATGTAAAACATTTTGCAAAAGTTAAAACTTTATGTAATGCTGCTCTACTACAGATGGGCACTGTAAGCCAAATACTTATAGATGAAGGAATTTGAAAAGTGCCATACAAGTGGAAAATTTAGATTTCTCTTAATTTCTTCCTTAGTAACCCTGGCTAGTCACTTGTCAGTGCCAGACAACTCTCCAAACTAAGGCAGTTACCAGATGCTGTTCTCCAGTGGATAGAAGAGCTTTCCTGAAATGTTAAGGCCCCTATATCCATGAAATCACAAATCCAAACTAAGAAAGACCAAAATTCTCCCTTGACAAACTTCAGTCTAGATCTCTTCATGGAGAGATCTTGATCTTTATCCCTTCTAAACCTTTTTCCTTCAGGGAGCCCTCCATGGCTGACAGCAATGGACAGATCATCCATTACTGGGAATTTCTTAAGTACCTACCTGTTCTATTTAGTCACTGGTGTTTAATGAATGCTAGTTGACTAGGTGACTATTTTTATCACAGTATATTGTCTCGCACTTCCAGAGGTGAGATATTCTTCCCTGGTCGGTCCATAGCCCAGAGTTGTTCAATCGGCTCATTAGTGATCTGGATGATGGAAAAGAGATTGCTCTCATTAAGTTTGCAGGAGATGACAAGCTCGTTAGCAGGGGCCAGGGAAGGGGGAGAGATGCAGGGTGGAGGATAATGGCTAGCACTTTGGAGAAGAGGAGCAGAATGTTAAATGTCTCTGGTCCATCAGAAGCATGGTCAGAAATGATGGAATGAAGTGTGATATTCCTTGCTAAAGTATTCCAAGAGCTCTTTGAACTCCTTTGTCCCCATCATTACCTCTCTTGTATTCTGCTTCTCTGCCTGTTATGTCCTCCCCTCCAATGGAAGATAAAGCTCTCTGAGGGTAAGGACCATATTATTTTTATCTTTGCATCCCCAGTATATGTCTCATTACATTGCACATAGTAGGTCCTTAATATTTTTTTTAAATAAATGCCACAGAAGTATAGATGAGGTGACAAGATAGATTAAGTAATTTAATAGTGACATGTCACTTCAAACTGGATTTCTTCCGTATGCCTGTTCTCCTGACACAGATCATAACCTACCAGTGCCTTAGTGCAAAGCATTATGGTAGGTTGTGGAGGAGACACAGAGTTTTAATAAAATAACCCCTGCCTACTCTCATGGAACAACAGTCTAGCTGAGGAGAACAAGACACATTGATAGCTAAAATAAACAGTATTTCAGCAGTAATATGATGAGCAGTACAAATAAAATCTTCCAGGGGTCTGAGGAATCAGTGACTGTCTCCTGGAGGAGGTGACATTTTAGTGGGGCTTCAAAGAATGATTAAAAATTAAACAGGGAAGAGGGACTTTGCAAGTAATGGGTACATCGGTAGGAGAGCACAGGACATTCAATAAAGAAGGAGATTTATTTTTTAGCTTGACTGGAGTGCAGAGCATGTAAAGTAACATGAGAAAAGGTTGAAACTGCAGCATGGTGCCAGATGGTAGAGGTTCTTAAATGCCCGGCAGAAGAGTTTGAACTTGACTTGATAGGGAATAGGAAACCACTGGAAATTTTTGAGCAAAGGAATATAGGACTATGTGTTGATCGTAAAGAAGTTAAGAAGTTCATTCTGGCAGTGTGTGAAAGTTGATTTGTAGTGAGGAGAAAATAAAGACAGGAAGGCTCTTCTACTTGCTAATACATCAAGCTTGGGCGGTATGATAGTGTAGTAGAATGAGCCCTCACCACTGAAAAAAGACCTGAACTTGATTTCCCAGCTCTCATACTGAATAGCTGGATTGCCTGGTACAAGGTGTGCTGGGCCTTAGTTTCCTCATCTGTAAAATGGGGGAATAGTCATCAGTAATATTTAAAGGCCCTTATAACCTTATCCTATGACCCAGTAGGAGCCTACTGTAAAAGACTAGATAGGTGGTAGAAGGCCTGTACTTCTACCCAGGTCTAAGGACTTTTCTTGGAGTGAGTTGGATAAGACTGGCAGGTGTGGGGAGGAGATGCTTGTAGCTGGTGATTATAGAACTGACAAATGGTTCAGGCTTCAGGGGAATGTGACTTCAGGCAAACAATGTCCACTGTATTTCTGGGACTCAGTTTCCTTCTCTGTCCAAAACTGTGCCACTCTGAAGCTCTAGCCTCACTCCAAAGCTCATGGCAGGACTCTGGATAACTCACTTCTCCCCTCTGGGGTAGTCTAGACCCATATGTGGTCACCACCCACAGTTTAAGAAGCACTGAAAGGGCAGCTATGTGGCACAATGGATAGATCACCAGCCCTGGAGTCAGGAGGACCTGAGCTCAAATCTAGCCTCTGACACTTGACACTTAGTACCTGTGTGACATGGGCAAGCCACTTAACTCTTGATTGCCTCTTAAATAATTAAATAAAATATGCATCGGGCTCTGGAGGGGAAAAAGTTTAAGAAGCCCTGGGTTAGAGGAGCGGAAGTGACACTTGGACTATCTACTCACAGGCTGTTGGAAGAAAATGCTCTATAAATGGGAACTGTTGTGTTGGTGACCAAATCATACGCCCGGAAACACACAGATTAGGTTCTTACTCCTTGCTGGGCACTGATTGATCACGCCCCGCCCCACCTGTATGACCAGTAGCTGGTGGGGGGAAGGTTTGAGGCTGCAGTGCACCCCTTCTCATCTGTATGGCCAGTAACTGGGGAGGGGGGCGTAGGTTTGAGGCTGGAGTGCACCCCTCCCCACCTGTATGGCCAGTAGCTGGTGGGGGAAGGTTTGAGGCAGGAGTGCTGCAGCCTGACCACGTGACCAGTGCTCTTTTCTGGCCAAAGGATGCTCACTTCCCCCTCTGACCTTTTGTGGAACTGTATTGACTTTCCCCATTCCCCGCCAGCAGGGCCCGTTGGTTCCCCAATCAATCCCTATCATTTTGCAGAGAGAAGAGGAGCCCCAGAGCAGGCTGCTGGGGAAGAGAGGCTCCCGGTTATTTATCTCCCCTCGGCCCAGTGTAAATTGGTCAGCCTGATCCTATTCGCATGATAAAAATCATAATGTCGCAAATTACTTACTCAATAAAATGGGGGTTTGTCTATTATTAGTGATCATTAGTGTTATAATGCGCATGGAAATTTAGAGCAAATTAACCACATATGCAAGCTGTTGCTAGCAAGTGCAGTTAATCACAAGCTAGCTGTGCCAGTGGACAGAGGGTTTTGCAAGGATCTTCCCAGGAAGAATCTGTGGGAGGAAAACCAAAATGCCTGGGCTGGGGGTGGGGAGGGTGGCCCCTCCTGCTTTGTTTTGTTTTCTGCTTTTTAATCTGATTCTCCCCAAAGCATATTTTGGAGACACTGTCAGTCCCCAAAAGCACTAGAAGGAATTACGGCTCAAATTAAAACAGCTTTGAATACTGACAGTCCTGTGGCCCCAGGACTTTTCCAAGCCATAAATAATGAATCAAAGTTTCAGGCCGATAAAAGAAAGACCCACCATCTCTTCTCTCCCCCTGCCTCTTCTTCTTCCTCCTCTTCCTCCTTATGGAACAAATGTATAGCCTGGACTGTCAGGGTGCTCAAGTGATATTAGGTGACATTTTAATAGCAATTTAAAAGGTTTCCAAAGAGATGTAAACACATTATTTCATTTGAGTAGTACAACTGCCCTTTGAGGTATGAGATTACTGCTTCCATACGGAAACTGAGGCTTGAGAAATTTTAGTAACTTGCCCAGGGTCACACAGTAAGTGTGGGAGGTAGGATTCAAACCCATTTCTGTTGGACACTAAGTCCACAACTCTATCACCAATCCCAATCCCAGGGCACCTCTGAATGGTGCTCATACAATAGATATTCAAGGCAGTCTGGTGTGATGGAGAGAAAATCTGGACTTGGAGCCAGGAAACCTGTGTTAGGATCCTGGATCTGACATTTCCCAGCTTTGTGTCAGAGGCAGAACTCAAACCCAGTCTTTCTATCTCCAAGGCTGGCCCTTTGCCTACTCTGCCATTTCTGCTTCTCTGTGAACTGACCATCATTATTAATATTCACATCCACATAACAAGACTTCATGAAGTTCTAGGCCAAGACTGACATAGATGAGACATAACATCATGCTTTGTTTGAGTAGAAAAAGTCCCTGGGGATCAACTGTCAGGGGTGGGGAACCTATGGCCTTGAGACTGCATGTGACCTTCCAGGTACTCAGGTGCAGACTTCTGAGTCCAGGTTTTACAGAACAAATCCTTTTATTAAGGGGATTTGTTCTGTGAAGTTTGAGTCAGTCAAAGGGCCACACTTGAGGACCTAGAGGGCCACATGTGGTCTCAAGGCCATTGGTTCCCCCACCCCAGAAGATGAACCCGTTCATTTTAAAGATGAGTAAAATGAGGCCTAGAGAGAGGAAGTGAGTCACTTTGGGTCGCACATCTATTAAGCACAGAGCTAGGACAGGAACCAGGTCCTTACTGAATCTAAGACCAGGGTTTTCTTTTGTATTTTTTCTAGAAGCAGCTAGGTGACCCAGTAGATAGAGAGATTTGCGTTCAAATCCAACCTCAGATGCTTACTAGGTGTGTGACCCTGGCCAATTGTTTGCCTCAGTTTCCTCAGCTATAAAATGGGGCTAATTATAGCACCTACCTCCCAAGGTTGTTTTGAGGATCAACTGATGTAATCTTAAGGCACCAAGTACAATGCCTGTCACATAACAGACTATTAATACATATATATTTCCTTCCTTTCCCTCCTATACCTACAGATTCTGAATTCTTTGAGAGTAGAGATTGTTTCTTTTTTTATCTTTGTATCAACATCATGTAGGACAGTGACTGGCATATAGTAGAAGCTTAATAAATGCTTGTTGGATTGAGTGATATGCCACCCTGACTTTCAAACATGTTGTGTTGGTGAAGGAAAAGTAATCACTTGGATGAATGTCCTCAGTCTGCTCCAATAAACCCTAGTCTACACACACATCAGGAAGTTTTGAATTTTCTTGCCTCGCTGAATTCTGTAGAAGGAATCCACTAGTATCTGGGGTCAGAGTCTGTCCTTACTTATCTGGTCAGTGTCTCTTTCTGCATATGACAGCTGTTTCTCAAACTCTTTCTCTTCATTTTAATCTGAAGAGGTTCATTTCCAGGACAGACTAACTGCCACAACTCAATTTTTAGCCTCGGGAGGGCAGGAACTACATATTTGTAATTATCTTTTGAATGTGCCTAGTACAATGCCATATATAACAAAGCCCTTAATAGCTTGTGTCAGGTCTGGGCACCAGTAACAGTATTGACAAGCTGGTGCCAAAGGAAGACCAAGAATAGACAGGGGACTGGAAGTCATGTCAATCATTCAACATGTAACATGCCATTCCATGCCATAATTCCAGGAGAGATGAAAAGTTGAAATAAAGTAAGGTTTTTTCCTTCATGGAACTCCCAGTCTAAGAGAAGGATGAGACATAAACTCAGATAATAATATGGCACAATATTACGTGATAAATACATTAGAGACATTCAAAGAGTTATGTGAGGTCCTGCTCAGGGAACACCTAAAGTGTCTAGACTAAAGAAAACTAGAAGTCTTTATCTTGGGAAAGTGAAAACTTAGGGGAAAGCATGATGTCTGTCTTCAGGTATTCAAAGGGCTGTCACTTGGAAGAGAAATTAGTTAAGAGGGAGGCAGATTTCAGGTTAGTACAAGCAAGAACTTTCTAAAACTTAGAGCTGCCCACCAATGAATCTACCCAACTCACTGGACAGCTTTTTCTTGTTCTGTTGGTGGTTTTTTGACACTGCCTCCTTCTACCTGACTGACCCATCTCTTTTCCCAGAAAGTACTGATCCTCAGTGATCTCTTTGTATGCCATTTGTCACATGAAATCCATCATTGGCAATGTTTGGCAGCCTGCCTTGCCCACCACATGCATCCCCAGCGCCCTTTGGGTCACCTCAGAATTCGATTTTTATAGGAGTGTAGCATTCTTTGATTTGCAGCCATATGAAGAAAGACATCATTGCAGCCCTTGATGATTTCAACACTAGGCCCTGATGAATGGCATCCCAGGTTACTGAAAGAACTAGCAGATGTGATTGTTGAGACTCTCTCCATGGTCTCTGAAAGATCATGGAGAAGGGGAGAAGAGCCTTGGTATTAGAGAAGGGCAAATACCCTAGTTTCCCAAGAGACTCTAGTCTGCAAACAGCAGGCCTATATATACAACTTCATGGTGAAATTCTAGAGCATATTATTAAAGGAATAGTTAGTGAACATCTCAGAAAAGTGGTGATCCCTGAGAGTCAGCCTGGCTTCATCAAAAACAGGTCACGGAATAATAAACAAATTTCTTATTTTTTTTTTTTGACAAGGTTACTAAACTGGTTATAAGAGGAATGTGGTGGCTATATAGTAGTTCATCTAAGTATTAGCAAAGCTTTGGCAAAGTCTCTCATGTTATTCTTGTGGGAAAGATGGAGAGATGTGGGCTATATAACAAACATTATATTTGTGTGGATTTAGAACTGCTTGCTTTCATTTTTTTAAGGACTACTTAAATGATCAGACCTATTTCTGCTTAGACATCAAGTTGAATACCCTGTCTCCCATTCCACGGCACCTTTGAATGGTGCTAATATCAGTATCAACTTGGACAGTGTTCTCTACTTAAGAGATCAAAATAAGCCCATATTCTCCCTTCCAGTGCTACCACAGAAACCAGATTTAAATGTAATTGGGAAATATTTGGAAAAACAAATAAAAATACAGTAAAACATAGATAATGTTAATTTGTTGTTTTCTAAGTCAATATGTGGCCCATGGGAATTTTAATGTATAATTTAGTGCCTCCTACCCTACTACTGTACTCTACTTGAATACTTCCAGGGATCTGTTCATAGCCCCTATTTTTTAAAAACATTTTTTATCACTGATATGAATAAAAATGTAGACGGCATGCTTTTCCAATTTTCAGTTGACCTAAATCTCAAATGAGTAGCAAAACATATCAGACAACAGGATCAGAATGCCAAAAGATCATGCCATCTTAGAACTTTAGACCAAATTTAATTAGGTGAAATTAAATAGGGATAACTATTAAAATGTGGATTTGGGTTTAAAAATCTATTTCACAAGCATAAGACAAGAGGTCTATGGCTAGAGATTAGCTTGTCTGAAAAAGATCAGTCATAGTAGAAAGTGCCCTGAACTTGGAGCATCGTGAGGACCTAGATTCAAATCCCACCTCAGATGCTTACCAGTTATGTGACCCTAGTCAAGTCAGTTAATCTCACTGAGGCTCAGTTTCCTCATACATAAAACAAGAGGGTTGGACTGAGGGGCCCTGAAGGTCTCTTCAAACTCTAAATCTATGACCCTATAATCCTATACTCTGGGGAGGTTTAATGAACTACAACCTTGATGTGAGTCAGCAGTCTAATATATCAGCTTAAAAAGCAACCACACTTATGCCAAGTTAAGAGAAAGATAATATTCAGAATTTAGGAAACAACTTCCTGACAATTAGAGCTACCCCAAATTGGAATGAACTGCCTTGGAGAGTAATAGGTTCTCTCTCAGTAGGTATCTTCAGACAAAAGCTACATGACCACTTTTTGTGTATATCACACAGAGACTTCTTATTCTGGTACCAGGTGGACTATACCAGGACTGTAGATGACCTCTTAGGCCCCTTTCAAGTCTGAGAGTCTGTGATCTCTTTCTTTTTTTTCCTGAGATTACATCCAGCTTTGACTCTAAATTTTTTTTTTTTTAATTTGGACAAGTCACCATCCTTAGCTTTAATTCCTTCATCTTCAAAGTGGGAATTACAGTAATTGAACTACATATCAGTCTGGGTTGTTGGGAGGGAATTTTTTGTAAGCTTTAAAGCACTATACAGATGTCAGTCATCACTGTCATTTAGTAAACATCAAAATGCCCTAGAAATAAGAGTTATCTTTTGTATTATTGTGGTCATTACCAGAAGGGATGAATTTTTCTTAGCCACAGCAACTCTCAAAAACCATCTACTTAAGCATCAGAAATCTTAGTTCTGCAAGGTAATAGAAATGAATTTTAAATCTTGCAGGGAATTTAGATACTATCCTGTCAAGCCCTGTCCTTTTATAGAGGTGGGAACTTTGACCCAGAGCCTAGCACAGCATGTGGTACACAGTAAGTAGTTCATAAATGCTAATTAAGTGAATTGCCCAAGGTCACATATCAAGGCAGTTGCCTAACCATTCACAATCTAGTCCCTATTCCACAATTACTACCTCTAATTTAATTTAGTTAACCGTAACAAAGCTAGCATTTATACATCTGCAAAGCATTTGACTAATCTTGTTTCCTTTGATCCTTACATACACCTGGTAAAGGTAGGTGCTATTATTTATTAACTGAGAAACTGAGCAGTTATAGCTCAGATAACTTATCCAGGGTCACACAGCTGGACTTTTCTGAGGCATGATTAGAATCTGGGTCTTCCTGAATCCTAACTTATTCTAGAGTCTAATATTCTACCCATTTTGAGACCCAACTGCCTAGTCAGTATTTATTGATAGCCTACTGTCTGCCTAGGACTATGCTGTGAAATCTTCAGTCTAATGTAAACATGAGCATAGAGACCTGCCTACCTAGTAGAAAATGGTTCCTTGAGATCTACCATCAAAGTGAAGCTGTGTTCTTGGGAGCCATTGGCATCAATAAACTCCCCACTCAGTTTTAAGAGATTAGTGTCCTCTAGAAATACTGTGTGCTCACAGTGAAGGAATCTGGTCCAACCAGATGACGGGTCTTGCCCTAGAGGACTTAACCTTTTAGCTCCAGTCCTTCAAACGTAGGGCACCTACATTCTGATTGGTGAGTGTCCCACCTGTGGCTGCTCTAGTCAGTCTTCCCTTTACTCCTTTACATCTTCTAGTAGTACTCATTCCTTCCTCCCTGCCCCCTTTCCAGATAGAATCACAATCAAATCCATACAGCCATTGCTACTAGAAAGGGTTTGTCAATAATGCACTCAAACCTAAGTACCGCTCCATGGTCACCACTCCTTTATATTATCTCTTCCTATTAGAAGGTAAGCAAGACCTGTCCTCACTGCTTTTGTTTTTATCTCCCCTCTACTTATCCTTGCAGGATCACTGTAAGTAAGTGCTTATTAAATGGTTTTTTTCATTCACTCATTCTTTCTTTCATTCCTTTATAACATTTGAATCTGGCAATGACCATAGTCATCTTGTTCAATCCTCCCACTTTTTCAGAAAAGGAAACTGAGACCCAGGGTGATTTTAATGATGCATTCAAGGTCACATAGATATTGTGAGTAGAGATGTAGACCCAGGTCAAGTCACATAACTGACCTTGGTCCCTCAGAACTTTACTTGTGATTAGAAAACTATTATCCTGTAATGGAAAGTAAAGTAAACGCAAAGTCAAGGGATCTTGGTTCAGTCATACATCTGACACTAACCGGCTGTCCATCAGCAAATTTAAGCCTGAGTGTCTGCATATAGAGGATGATAATAATTCTTGAACTATCTAGCCAGTTGGACCATTATAAGAAAAAGCATTTTGTACAAGGAAGTGGGTGTGTTTTGCATAAGGAAGTGGGAGTCTCCCCCCCAAGTTGTGTTTCTGCTTCTCTTCACCAAGTTTTGTTTCTCCATCCTATCAGGCTGACCTGGAGGGTAAAGAAGGGGGTGAAGGCTGTCTCTGAGAGCAGGCTTTGCCTTTGGAGCTGAGGAAGGTGATCTGGGCAAGCTGCTTACTCTGTAACCCAGATGGAAGCCCGTAGCTCCCAGCCCTGCCACCCCCGCACACATGCTGCTGCACCTGGAAAACCACACTACCTGTATACAAATTACCCCCACATTCTGCTTGGTTCAGCAGCTCCTGTTACCCTCCCCCGTGATGTAATTAGGCCTTCAGAGTTCACGTGTGCCTATTATGATCTCTCCTGAGTTTTGTCTTGGGTTTTTTTGGGGGGATAGCAGTAATCATATATATATTAAAATTGTGTATCAATTGTTTGGCTAAATTATGCACAGTGGGCCATCCTAGCCTCCCATTAACATAAAGTATGCTAAACAATGTTTTTTTCCTGATAATTATACTCAAATGCATCAATTGCTTATTCAAGAAAATTTGAATATGAGTTTTTCTTATTTCCTCAAACTTCCAATTGGCTTCATGGCCGTCTTCCCAGAGCCAGTACCCTTTTTGCTCTTTGCTGCTGTGACCTAATTATTCCTGGTGTCCTATGGAACAGTGGCAAGAACACCAAATTTGGAACCGAGATGAGCTCCGTTTTAATCCTCTTGTACTACTTAGTAATTGTATGACCTTGGGCAAGTTATTTTTTTCCTTGGTAAAATATTTCCTTGGGGTCTATAAAATAAGGGAGCTGGATTAGATGATTTTTAATGATTTTGTAATTCAATATCATATGATCCTGTTTTACTGGCATGGGGAGCCTCTTCCCTGGAATCCTCCTTATCTTTGTAGGTGGCTTTGTGGGACAGAGCCAAACAATATCAAACCCTGGTGATGAGTTTTTGTGTCTAGGGATTTATCTTGGAGATGAAGGCACCTTAGTGACCAACTAGTCCTAACCATACTTGAATAAGGATCCTTACCACAATATATACACAAGGGATCACCTAGTTTTTGCTTGAAGACCTTCAGTGACTGACGGGAAGCCCATCACCTCATTATAGCCCATTACATTTCTTGAATAGCATAAATTGCCAAGAATTTTTTTTCTCAAGATCAAGCCTACCTCTCCTGCCTTATAATTCTCACCTATTGCTACTACTTCTGGCCTCCATTCTGGGGTAGAACAATGCTCTTCCCTCACCCCCATGAGAGCCCTTCAAATACTGGGAGACAATCATGTTTCCTCTTAATTCTTCTCTTCTCCAATCTAAGCATCCCAAAGCCCTTCACCTCACTCTGATATGGTCTCTGTCAAGGCCTTGTACCATCCTTGTTGCTTTCCTCTCTATGCTTCCCAGCTTATCAATATCCTTCCTAATAACACAGCAACCAGGACTGAGCATATTATTCTGGATGTGATCTAGCCGGAATAAAGTACAGTACGTTCTGCTATAATGTGTGTTTCAAAAATGCAAATTTGTTACAATGTAATTGATATATTAGGGAACATCTTGAACATAATTCAGATTTTGTGTTTGACATTTCTTCTGGGAGGACCAACTAAAACACAGAAAACTGCACACTAACTTATAAGCTTCAACCCTTCCAATCTCTACTTCCACAAGCAAACTTCCAGTCATTGTCAAAGCACCATATTTGTTATGTATCTTTTGGTGCAGTAGGAGCCATGAGCAGAGAAGGTTTGGTCCAAAGCACCTCATCCCCTTCTGCCATGGCCTATAATTTGTGCATATAACAGGGGCACGTGCCAACCAGAAGCCAGAAGGTACAGATGCCACCACTATCTATGGTAATACTTATGTTTCTTAACCATTTAACAAGTATAAAACTGTGCTACCATTTTTTATTAAGTTCCATCCAGTCTTTTTTTTCATATGTCACTGATGAAGTTTTTGAGCCTTTTTCCCACTAAGTTCTATGTTTTTATTGTGTGATTGTGCATAAACCACTTCTTTTTAGAAACGCATGTCTCACTAGAGCAGAATTGGCTTGTGGACCTCAGACCATAGACATACAGTCATCATCAAGCCTCTACCTGAAGTCTTTCAGCTTGTTAGGACCTGTCCTAGCTGAAGATCTGCTGGCAAAGCCTCAGATACTCAAGGGTCATAACTACCATGATGCTGCAAGTCTCTCCTCACTGAAACTCAGTTTTACCATCTGTAAGATAAGCAGATTGAACTAAATTACCTATAATGTTCCTTCCTGTTCAGACACTTTGTGATCTATTATGCAATGATGCAGGACACAAGAGAATGACTGGTGGCTCATCAGTGCTTAGAAGCATGGTAGACAGTCCAAAGGAGTATCTTTGCCACCAATGGAGGGTCTGGGAAGGGGCGTGCAAATGCCCCTGAAAGCTAGCATCAGGATCTCATTTGATTTAGAAATGGAAAAGACCTTGAGATCATCCTGCCCCCACCTCCTGATCACTGAGACCCAGGAAGGTTAAGTGACTTGCCCAAGACTACAGAGTTAACAAGTAAAAGATTTGAACTTGAGACCAGGGCTCTTTCCACTATACTTTGGTCTTAGGATCAGTCAGGGGTGAGGTAATAGAAAATTCCCCAGCATCCCACACTACAGTTCTCTCTCTAGTCCCCACCTACCCTCCCCCTATGTCACATTAGGGGATATAGGAAACTTTTCTCTCTCAGGCTTCACTCAGGGAGCTGACAGTTATCACCTACATTCATCAATATAACTTCCATAAAAACCAAAGCAGTTGAGGAGAAATGAAAAATTACAGCCCATATTAGTAGCCTGGAGTACTCCAGAGGAGAACAGGGCACTTACCCAAACTAAACGTCAGAACCTTACACCCATTACTATTAATTGAGAATATGAGTCTCGGGAAAGGGAGAAGTGATTGTATTTGTTAGCATCATAACAATAAAGTCAATAAATGTGAATTCCTGCCATGCAGGGCGCACTGATCCTCTGGATTTGTGTAGGGTTTACATTATGCATATGGCAGGTTAGCCACATGGCTATGATCTCACAGCGATTCATTTTGCACATGGCCCAGGCATGCCCTGCCTGATGTGGTTAATTAATTTCAGGAAAAGATGACATTAGGTGATACATTAGAAGTTGCAATTTATTCCAAGCAAACAGCATTATACATGGAAGTACATTATGTGCTATAATCTAAGAGGTGGGAAGGACCTCAGAAGACATCTAGAAACCAAAGTGCTACCTGTGTAGGAATCCACTCTTCAACATACCCAGTGAGTGGTCAGAGAGCTTGAGTTATCCCAGGGAGAAGGTGCTCCTGAGCTTCTAAGGGATACACGAGTTCTTTCCTCCCTTTTCAGTCCTATTCGCAATAAGGAGCAGGCCCTGGGCACTCTTCTTTGGGGTTCTTTGGAGCCTAGATCCTGGTATTCTCTAGGACACTGAGGACCTAAGTGATAGCTGGGAATATCTCCAACCACTTGACCTGTATCTCAGTTGATCAACTAAATCAACAAGCACTGACAAAAATTAAAGAGCACCTGCCCTCAAGGAAATAAAGTAATGTATTATGTGTGTGTATGTATATATATATATATGTAAAATGTGTGTATCTATATGATGTGTGTATGTATATTTATATGTGTGTGTATAAAATATATGTATATATGGAGTTTGCATATATATACATATAAGTATATATGAAATATCTATTTCATGGTGTGTGTGTGTGTGTGTGTGTGTGTGTGTGTGTGTGTGTGTGTGTGTACGATGTTCATGGAGGACTAGCACTTCTGGTGTGAGGGCTGCCATGCCCTTTTCAGGGCTGCTTGCTTTCCACTTTTGGTATCTACCTGATTCACCCAACTCTGATCTGTAGCATGGGCATCAGCCACACCCCCTGGTAAAACTGTCTCAGCAGAGGGCTCAACCAGGTTGAGGGTAACCAAGGGGCCTCAAAAATCTTTCCATGAGTTAGAAAGGTATCTACTCCCAAGCATTTGAAGACTTTCCCCTGAGGAATGGGCAGATAAGAATAATTTGTTCCAGTGGAGGCTGAAGCAAGTGCTATATAATACTTAGAACTTGGTTAGACATTGGTTAGATGTTGAAGACACCAAGGTCACCCACTGTATCCTAAGTCATCATGACTTTTGTCTTACTCCTGGACTTTGATGACTCTTGAAGGGAGTGTGGAATTGATGATGTCAAGGCACTCTGCCTCACTTAAATCCAATTCACGCACAAGTCAAAAGACATCATTGACTTTGACAGTGATGTCATTTTGGTCCTCTTAATATAGACAACTATCATGACACATATACACATATATACATATATAGTACATATATACTATATAATAAATATAATAGGTATATAAATATATATATATATAATATAGGTTTATATAGGCATTATGTTGATTTATTCTATTTTATATATAAATATATAATGTACACATAATATACACATATAATAAATACAAGTTAATGTTCTCTCTGTTCTACCTGGTTTAAGAAAGAAAGCCCCCTGGGTTGGGGTGGAGGTAAAAAGAGTCCAGAATGGATCCTGATGCTTTAGGTGTACACAGCACCTCTGTTTAATGGAATAGAAATCTAGTAGAAACCCTGAATAAATCCATTGATTTTGTGAAAAAGCCATGGGTTTGTTCTTACCATTTTATTGTGACAAGATTTATTTAGAACTTGATTGTTTTCCAGAGATATAATTATAAAGCCTTTAGCTTTCCTTCATAAATTTATGGCAAGATTTAATTTCTTCCAATTACAACCCAAATGAAGCCATTCAAATGGGATTCGTGTGCTGTGGCAATGGCGGGCTGCCTTCTCTCTGTGCACACAGACAGCACACCAGTGGAGTGAATTTTAAGCACCTCCAGTTGTCTGTGCCTGCGAATGAATATCCAATTCAATTTGTCGGAAACTTTAGATTAATTAGTTTTATAATTTGCACAGTAAGGTAATGTAAATGTGTTGCTCCTGCCTGGCGTTTTTTGCTTAATCCTTTGAGTGGCTATTTAATCTTTTTTATATTAGAATTAAAGCAACTTGGAAGATATGAATATTAATCTAATTATGCACCGATCACTTTAATTTCTTTAATGTTTTGAATAAAAAAACAACTTTACAAATTGGTTTAGGTTGGAGAACCCTTTTAGAGGATTTGGTGTTTCATCCATAAGTGCAATTGAGAGGATGGTGGGGATTGGGAAGGGCTGCATTAAGTTTACAGTTATGCAAATCAGCGCCATTAATCCCAGAGAACCAACTTTCAAGGTGTGTGCTGGCTTCAGGATTTTGTACAGCTTGAACTGAGAAAGGAAGATTTCAACAACATGGAAACATAGGAGAGCAAACAGTTTCATGGCACACCAGTTCTACAGAGTTAGAATTTTAAAAGGCACAAGGATAAGTGATAACAAAAATTTTTCTCCCTTTTTTGTTCTAATTATCTCAGGAGACGAAAGAAATATCAAAGTAGGGCATGAACAGTGCTTGCAAATTTTAATACCTCATTATAATTGATACCTGCTTTCTATGCCAATCAAAGTGGTACTAGCTGTCAAAAACAATATTTCAGGCTGTGTGTGGGGTTGGGTAGTGGTGAGGTTGACATAATTTACCAGCTTCATATACGGGCATAGCCACATAAAGTTGTCTTGAACAACACCATCATAATAGGTCAGGTCTGTTTGTCATGGCTCATGAAACACTTTCCTCACAGACTTTCTGTGAGGTGGTGGTATTTTTCATTGGTTTCAGTCATGTCCGATTCTTCATGACCTCATTGGAGGTTTTCATGGCAAAGATACTGGAGTGGTCTGCCATTTCCTTCTCCAGTTCATTTTACAGATGAGGAAACAAGAAAATAGGGTTAAGTGACTTGCTCAGGGTCACACAGCTAGTAAGTGTCTGAGGTCAGATTTGAACTCCTACATTGCCTAGCTGTTATCTTAATATTATTATCCCCATTTTACAGAAAAGGAATGTGTACCTCAGGAAGATAAATTACTTGTCCGGAGTTAAACAACTATTTAGTGACTGAACCAGGTTTCAAATCCAAGTCTCCTAATTTAAAGGCCATTGCACTTTCCATGCCACCTTGAAGTCATGTTGTTTATCGGTTATCACCACCACCACTCCGCCACAAAGTCATGAAATATCATTGAATTTCTGTTTGCCTTTACTCTTTGAAACATAATCAGATGATTAGAGATGATTCCAAGAGCAGGTAACTCTTAAGCATGAATTCCCTCAAGCATCAGTCTTTTTATTGTCCCATTCATGACATTTTTCTTATGTAACCATCTTCCCCCATAATGTTGTTTCCCCTAAACATGCTCCACAGAACCAATTAAGCTCACCAAGGGACTGTGCTAATTCCCTCTCTTGTCTGAGTGGCCCTTTTACAAACAAATGTCTTTTGTAACAAACATTCAGTTGCTCTCAGAAAGAAAAAAGGAATCAACTCTTCAGTGTGGTTTCTATTTAAGGGAATAAAGAACATATGTTTTAACTATTTAAACATTTTAAAAATCAACTTAATTTTAAATTAATTTTAAATATTTTTCCAGAAAGTCCAATTGCTAAAATTTCATATGTGACAAACTGGAGAAAATTTTCTCTAAAAAAATTGTCATGACTTTAAATCATTTAAAAAAAAACCAGACCTACCAACCTCTTGAAATATAATAACGAATGATAGCTCACATTTATGTGATGGCCTTTACAAATGTTCCCTCATATGATCCTCACAACAACCCTGTGAGACAGGTATTATTATTATTTCTATTTTGAAGAGAAGGAAAACTGAGGCTGATTTGTGGGATTTGCCCAGGGTCACACAACCAGTAAGTGTTTGAGAGAGGATTCAAGCTTATGCCTTCAAGCCCAATACTCCGTCTACTCTACCACTGTTGTTTTTCTTCCTTTCTCTTTTGTTGTTTTTGTTGTTCAGTCATCCAATTGTGTCCAGCTCTTCTTGAACTCATGGACCATATTAGGCCAGTACTGTTCATGGGATTTTTTCAGCAAAGATACTGGCTCTTTCTCCAATGGAATAAGGCAAACAGAGGTTAAGGGACTTGCCCACACAGTTGGTAAGTATCTGAGGTCAAATTTGAACTCAGATCTTCCTGACTCCAGGCCTAGAGCTCTAGCCACTGCACCACCCAGCTGCTTCTTTCTGGTATTAAACTAATAGAGTTTCCCCATTATATAGTGCTTTGTGTACATTATCTCATCTGATCCTCACACCTCTATGAAATAGGCAAGACGGCTATTATTGCCTCACTTTTGCAGAGGAGGAAACTGAGGCTCAGGGAGTGTGACTCTACTGAGGTCACACAAATAGAGGGTATAAGACATAAGACTTTAATCTGTCCTCTAACTTGAAATCAATTTTCTTTCTATTATGCCACAAGGACTCCCATGTTTTATAGGACTCAACCCTCTATCCACTATACTACCTTAATAACAAACGTAAGGAGTAGAAGCCATGGTGACTGCCATGGTTTTATTTATTTATTTAGATTTGGCATCAGAAGACCAGATAGCTTTTGGGAGTCTTGAACCTGTTGCTCACTAGCTGTGACCTTGGGCAATCCTCCTCCCTTCTCTGATCGTCACTTCCTCCATGTTTAAATGAAGGGGCTGGACTAGCTGATCTCCAAGGTCTCTTACAGCTTTAACAGTCTGGTTTATGTTTATAATTATGATACTATTACTAGGCCCCTGAGATAAATGGTAATCCTAGGCAGTTGTTGGACACTGGACTTAACACAGCTGCCTCCCATCTGGGAGAGCAAGGAGGCAAGCCAGCACCACCCAACATGAGGGACCATCACTGAGATCAGGGAGGCAGAGCTAGTACCTCTCTCTCTCTGTCTCTGTCTGTCTGTCTGTCTCTGTCTCTCTGTCTCTCTCTCTCTCTGTCTCTCTGTCTCTGTCTCTCTCTCTCTCTCATGCTTCCAGATGCTCCCAACTGAATTTGGGGGTAACACATTGTCCAAGGCCCTTGGAGCCCACTCTGTGCTGTTTTATTTTGCCTTCAAATTCAGATTTGGCCAGCAGTTATTAAATGCCTTCTATATTACTGTAAGAAAATATTATTGTGCTATAAGAAATCAGAAACAGAAAAACAGGGAAACATTTATACAAACAAATGCTGAGCCAGAAAATACAATATATACACCATGACTACTGCAAGGAAAATGGAGGGAAAACCCAACAACTACAAAACAATAGACATAGAGGTTGAAATTATAAAGAATAAATTCGGCCCCTAAGAAGAGATATAAGAAGACACCTCTCTCACCCTCCCTCTACCCTGTCAAACGTAGGGGTCCAGTGGTTTGGAACATTGCATAGGATGTAAGATTTTTTTCTTTTTTAAAAAAATTAATTGCTTTTCAATCAATGAAAATCCACTTTCTCTTCCTTCCCTCCCACACATTAAGAAAGAAAAGCAAAATCTTTGTTACAAACTTACATAGTCAAACAAAACATTTCTGCATTGGCAACATTAAAAATATATGTATGTATATAATGTATGTATATATATGTATCACTTTGTAAAAAATGTGTGTGTGTGTATGTCTTAAATCCATCCCTTTTCTGTCAAGATGTGAGTAGCAATAGCATTAGATTTTTTTTTCAATGTATTGATTGGTTTTACTGAGGATTTTTTTTCTCTTTAAAAAAGTCTTTGTTATAAGAGATAATTCTCTGGGAAGGGAGAGGGGGAAGGATACAAAGAGAAGTATAGGTTATGTGAAAACGATTTCATCTATCTTTCTATCTATCTATCCATCTATCCATCTGTTTTTTGTAACTATCTGCTATATGAAAGAGGAACCAGGATATCTTCTCCAAAGAGGTGGTATCTGATGTGGGCCTTGAAGGAAGAGAAATATTTTACCTACCAGAGATGAGGAGGTAGGGTGGGGAAGAGCAGGAAGTATATGGGGCAGGAGGGAAAAAGACCAGTGGACAATTAATTCAAGTAAACAAACATTATTAAGCTCCTACTGTATGAAACTGTAGTCATAAATCTACAACTAACATAACTTAAAAAATAAGACAGTGTTCTTGGTGTAAACAGTTTAGACACTCATTAAAATGATGATGAGGAAATTATAAGCAGTCATACCTCAGTTCACTATTTTCTAGTTAAAATATGGGTAGTGCAAAATACACTGCACTTTAATCTGGGCACTGATGAGTCTGGAGGAGAGAGTGAGGCTGATGACTTTGCACAGCCCTACCTCACTTAAGTTCAATTCACATGCAAGTCAAGACATCCCCTTCCTGATGTCATTGGTCCTCTTTGAGAAGGAAGGATGAACAACAATAGTGGGAGACTCAGACTCTAGCCCAGCTCGGACAGTTATTAGCCCTATATCATGGGGCAAATAAATTACCCTCTCTGAGCCTCAGTTTCCCCATTTGCAAAGAGTTGATAACAATCCCAGTCCTACCTCCTTCCCAGGATTATTGTGAGGGGAAGGACTTTGTAAGTGTATGAAACTTTAGAAATTTGAATAATGATTGTTTTTATTGTTTTACACTGGAACATTAGTAATCCCCTCTTGCTGATACAGTGTGTTAGCCTGTTAAATATTGAGTGTAATTAATGTATGAAGTGTGACTGTAAGTTAATGATACTGATTTCCATGTTAGTCTGGTGGAATTAGCCTCATTACTTTATAGTCACACCTTATAAATTCTCAGGTTCAGACTTTTCCATGACTCCAAGCCAGTTAAGTTTCTTTGCAGAAAGGAAATCTGGGGATAAACGATTCCTGTTGCACATGTATTTGTTTCTTGAAGTAAGAATGAGCCGAGGGGAGACGCTTGGCACAATCAAGTACTATTAGACAATCACAATCTTCTTAAAAAAAACCAACAAAACTTTCCTCTTTCTTTCATTTATAGCTTTACTATTGATTGACCTCATTACATTTATACTTTATGTTTATACTTTTTATATATTTATTGCTCTGACTGAACTTTGGAGTCAGGTGAGAGATTAGAATGCCAGTCCCAAGGTGTGCTAGCCTAACCCTCTTCCACAAGAGAGCCCTTCAAATACTTGAAGACAGCTATCATATTCGGAGAGGTATCAATAAAAAGACTGTTAGATTTGGGGTAAAAAATATCTCAGTTCAAATTCTAACCTGCTACTTGATACAGTAGTCACTTAACACCCATGGGCCTTGGTTTCCTCATCTACAAAATGAACAGGTTGAACTAGATGACCTCTAAAGTCTTTCCTAACTCTAAATCTCTGATCTCTAAGACTTCCCTTCTCCAGGCTAACTGTTCCCAGTTCCTCCATTTAATCTTCCTTTGACATGGATCTTAACCTGCTCTCTAGTCTGATTACCTTTCTCTGGACATACTTCAGCTCCTTGATTTAACCAGTAAGACTTAAATATTTGTGGCTTTTTCTTATCAAATATAGGGAAGATCAGGAAGGCCACATCTCTTTAAATATTTGCCTTTTTTTTCTTCTTCAAAGTCTTCCTTTTTCAACCTATATTTTGGGCTTGTCTGTAAAAGATTGATCCAAGTGGCTATCCCAGAATTTAGAAGTATGGCATCAAAAAAAAAAAATCCAGTGTGACATGATCTCATCACTACCATATTTGCTGGAATTTGAAGTTTCTGGAGAACTGCTGCTTGATCCCTTGATACATTTTCACAGTGTAAACTAGATCTAAACTGGACTTGTGTCATTAACAAGCACTATGGTTCCCCCATTGGAAAAGCAGAGAAGTTTCAGCTTGCAGGGATAGGAGAATGAATATATAGTGACCACAGCAAATGACTCTGCCTTCTAGCTCTTCAGTATTTACAAAGTGATTTCCCCTGGACAACTCTGTGAAATTGTGAAAAGGTTCTTATGCCCATTTCACGTGGGAGCCAAGTGAGGCTTATAGAGAAATGATTTGTTTCATGTCACATAGCCAGTAAGTGCTGGGATGATAGAAATAATCACTGGGATATTACTGGACTCAAAGTCTGACCAATGTTTACTGTAATAAGAAGCCTGATAATCAGTTTTGTAGCGCTTTATAAAGTTTGCAAAGTGATATATGAATGTGATTTTGTTTGCTTTTCCTAACAATTCTATAATATTATTCTAACAATTGTACATATGAAGAAGTGACTTGCCTGGAGCTAGTGAACGTTAGAAGTCTGATTTGAACACCCAGGTGTTATGACTTCAAGTCTAGAGTCCTATCTATTATACCATGATATCTTCATTTACTGGGTGTGTGACCTTGGTCATGTAATTTAACTTCCAGGCCTCTTATTCCTGGTGTGAAAAAATGACAGAGTTGGACTAAATGGCCTCTAAGATCCTTTCCACTTTTAAATCTATGATCCTAAGCACTGGAGCCAGAATTTGGACTCAGGGCCTAACTCTGAATCCATCTATCTAACTTTCCCTTACACGGCACTACCTTTCTTCATTTGGGAAAGCTATGAACACACCCCAAATTACCCTTCCTCTGCAGGACCCCTTTCTCCCAGCAAATGCTAAATTTACATTCCTGGCAAAAATATGGGGAAATCGAACTCCATGAAAATCTCAGCTTTTCCCCCACCACCACAAGCTAGAACAATTGTAACCATAGCCTGTGAAGTGAGCCGGGAACCGCGAGCATGGAAGAGGTTTGCAAAACTGGAAAGGGGGTCATCGTGTGCTCCTGGGCTGAAAAAAACCACCCGGTAAGGCCACGGTCAGTCTCTTCGGAGCGGTGTTCCTCCGCACAAATAGGAATGTTCAGCTAGGAGGAAACATATCGAAAACGCCCGAAGTCATTTTGCAGCGATGGAGTGGAATTGAAGAGCTTAACCCACTAATCTATTATGGCTACTTGGGGAGTGCTGCAGCGGGTTCTAACATGCCATGAGAATACTACAGAGGGTACTAGGAAGCGCGGTGATAGCTCTGCTTTTTAGTGGTGGAGGAGAAAATGGCTTGGCTTTCTTTCAAGGTACCAAGCAAGTCTTCCTGTGGCAAACTCCTGTTTATACTTGGTCAGCCCAGATAACCCCAGCATGGGGGATGAATTGGAGTGGAAATCGATGGAATCACATCGGGATGCAATTGTCCCAGACGATCAGAGGTGAGAGAAGACAGCTGTAATTCACTCACTTGCACATTTTACTCACTTAAGCCGTTTTGTCCAAAGCGGCGTTTTTCATTTCGGAGTCACTCTCTTGGCAAAATTCTCTACACAAGTAGGCAATAAATAAATGCCTTTGAATTGAAGTGAACCCCGAAGAGTAAAAATGTCAGTTGGTTCGGAGGTTCTGATGGACCAGATCAACGTTGTGGCCCCTTCCCCTGGAAGAACTCAAGAGAATTGTTCGGTAATTTCAGCTAGTCAGATTCTTTAGATTTGATTGACGGCATAGTTGTCCCCACCAATGATGCCAGTAACGACTCTCCCTCTCCCACCCCTCATGCCTTTACATCCTGGAGGGCTCTAATCTATGACTTCTTATAAATTTCCCAGAGGAGTTCAAACCCACATGTGGGCATCTTTTCTCTCAGCCGTCTAACAGTTCAGAAGGAGCAGTTAGAATTCAGGTTGACCCTTACTCCCCTGGCATGACTAGCCCTCTTTTTCTTGAGTTACTTGTTTAAAAAATACCCACAGAATAGAAAAAAATGCCCCAGAAGGAAACTGAAACATCATGCTAATTAGAGTCCAAATAGAAGAAGGTAGTTATCTTATCCAGCACAGGCGCCAAGAGAAGGGCTGAGGGAAGAGAGCTGTGTAAGCCAGACTAATGTCCAGAGTGAAACAGTGTTGGATGCAAACCCTGTGGTTCCAGGAACCCCAAGCTCATCTGAGCATCTGGGCCAGGTAAATGGAAGAGTTTAATTGAATGTGCAATTCTCAGAAATGAGTTAAGTGCCAGAAGCTGATGATGTTTGACACAGACAGGAAAGGAAGAGTGAATAGGAGTGGATTTAGGTGTGCTGACCCGCACAACATAGAATTCCAAAGAGGGAAGAAAGCCATTCAAATTAGAATAAATTAGAATGGCAGGGTTTGAAGGACCATGATCGTGTAAAATTTCCCAAAGAAGACTGTGAAGACCAGGGAGATGAAGGGAGTACAGTGGAAGAGCCCAGACTCTGAATCAGATCTTCTGTTGTCCACATGATAGCAGGTAAATGCACGGGACACTAGGGAGCCCAGGGGAGCATAAGATGGAAAATACCCATGCTGAATGCAGAGGTGAAAGTCCCATGCCTGGACTGATAAGAGCAAATCAAGGGACCTCTCTAGTGGGTCATTAAAGTATAAGTAAAGAAGCCTCAATATCTCCATGGGGAGTTCCATTCTTTATTCTATCCTGAAACACCACGGTGTGATGGATTGAGAGTTGAGCAACCAGTTAGCATGATGGACAAAATGCTGGGCCTGGACTTAGGAAGATCTGTGTTCAAATATGGCCTCAGACACTTACTAGATGTGTGATCCTGGGCAAGTCACTTAACCTTTGTTGCCTCAGTTTTCTCAACTGTAAAATGGGTACAATAATAATACCTGCCTCTCAGGGTTGTTGTTAGGATCAAATAAGATGATATTTGTAAAGTGCCAACAGCGCCTGGAAAATAATTGGCATTTAGTCAATGTTTATTCCTCTCTCCTTCCCTCTCTTTTTTTCCTTCCTCCCTTCCTCCCTCCCTCCCTCTGTTCCTTCCTTCCTTTCCCTTCCTTCTTCCTTTCCTTCCTCCCTCAAACCAAAGAGACCTGGGCTTAATCCCTGTCTCTGACACATGCTGACTGTATGACCCTTGGTCAGTCACTTCACTTCTTAATGCTCTAGCACCTCTCTAAGATTATAAATCACAGAAAAGATACTAATCTTCAGTGGTCTGGGGAGTTTCCTCACCCAAGAGATCCCTATACCAATGAAATTTCAGGTCCAGTCCCTGACCTAATTATTTTCTACCATCTCCAAAATTCACTGAAATAGCTTTTAACTTATTCTTCCATTAATTTTTAAACACTGCTCTTTTGTATGACATAAATCCAAGTGTCAGATGACATTCTATTTGTCAAGGGCCCATTGTGTCAATAGTCTCTCTGCATTATATGATGCCATATGTTTGAAATACGTATGAGGTTAATAGAATTGAATACCACTTCACAAAGCTCAGGGATAACTTTCCATTCCATAAAACTTGGTATTCATCATTTTAATGTCCAATAGGCTGAGAACCAGTATGATATAGTAGAAAGAACATCGATCTGGGTGTCCAGAGACCAGAGTTCCAGTCTCATTTACATTCCCTTCCCCACCCCACCTACCTGAACTTGGACAGGTAAAACTTCTCTTACAACATGGGTTTCCTCTTCTGGGATGAAATGATGGAATTGTACTAAAGTAGGTAGCATGGTGTGCATAGTGTGATTACTAGACTAGGATTCAAAGCCTGGGCTCTAATCTTTCATCTACCACTAACTTAGCGTATAACCTGGAGTAAGTCACTTCCTCTCTGGATCCCAGTTTGCTCATCAGTAAATTGTGTTGTATTAAATGATCTTTAATTCTTGCAGTTTTAAATTAGGATTTTTCCTTCTCTGTATGTCTATCCCTAGGACCTAGCAGAGTATTCAGCCTATGATAGGTACTTAATAAATATTCTTTGATTGTTTGATTGCCTCTTACATCCTATGCTCTATGTTCGAGGCTTCCTTCCAGCTCTGGCATTTCACACTCCAAAATTTCTTCCAGTTTGGACATTCCATTATTGCTGTCCTTTGTAAAATGAGAGGTTTGGATTAGATGCTTTCTAACATACGTGCCTTCCAGTTCTACTTCCTGGGAACTTCTGATCTGTATTACAAGGACTGTTCTCTCTTTGCCATCCTATGATTTGGACTTGATCAAAGTCCAAAACTCAAAACAAATCATCATAGATGCCAACTCGATAAATCACGAACATTCAGGTTTGCTGCAGAATCAGTGGGCCACAGATCTGGAGCCACAAGGGGCCCCAGTGGTCATCTCCTCCAACCTTCTCATTTCACAGATGAGGAAGGTAGGTCCCAGAGACAATTGAGAGGCTTGTATAAGGTTACAACAGTTCATTGAGTGCCAGGTGAGACTTGAACCCTTGGCTACTCTTCTTGCCATCATTCCATGCTTTCCATGTTTTTCAGAAATAGCCCTTTTATATATTCATGGATTTACAAACTATGAAAGCAAGAAACAAAGGACATCTGTTGAGCTGATGAAAAAACAAAAATCTAGTTTTGAATGCTAAGTTTTTTGGTCATTTCCAGAGAGTTCACTCTTCCTTTCTCCTGATGAGATGCTGGTAGCCATCCCTTGGTGTTTTCTTTAGACTGGGCCAGTATCAGCTAGCAAAGTTTGCCTAGCAGAGTCTATGGGTATAATTGAAATCAGTTGTATCTGAGGCCAGGTGTGCAGGCAGGTCATGGGAGGGTAATCCAAGAGGTCTTGCCTTTGGCATGTCAGCCAGACGAAAGTTTGCAAAACAACTGGGAAAAGGATGATTGCTTGGACTAAGAATATCATTATTGGCCTCCTGGTTGTTTGTTTTTACTGCAGGTTACCAGCCCCTGAGACTGAGGGTCACAAAGAAAAATTAGGGAGGACTTAGCACCGTAACTCTAATGTAAACAGCGCCCACTGTATTGGTTCACCATCTCTTCCAAATATTGTTCTTTATTCTAGGGATTTTTTTTTTAATCAGTGTTGAGTTGTACAGGAAGTGTTTTCTTTTGAAAACGACATTTTAAATTAATGTGAAATTGCATTTTAATTTAATTCACTGGGAGTCATAAACAGGTGGAGAAATTATGTAACAATAATTGCATTCGCAAGAAATTGATTTCATCCTAAAATTACATGAATATGCTATTATGGTTTGTTGTCATACTGAAATGCACCGTTTAACCATAAAATACAGTCTAAAAGACACCCTTATGTGGAGGTCCTTAATCTAGTGTGTAATTGCTTAAATAAGTACATTAACTATATTGTCAACTAGCTGTACCCAAATACCACACCAGTCTAGGTTTGACTATGAAATCAACAATGTATAAACTATTAGAACAACAGTGTTTGACATTTGTGATTATGCTACAGTCTGAGTCTTTTTAAACAAGGCCATGGCCATTAGCAACCTGAACTGTAAATAGCCTTTTAACTTCCAAGAAGTTATTCCTTTAATAGTCTTGCCAAGTGTACTAAAGATAGTTATACATTAAAAACAAAATCTAAAAGAATATTTTGGCTCTGTTCATAGAAAATATGTGTATTAATGGTGCCTAGTCATTCATCATGTTCAGTTTGCATGTGGGATGTGTGTGAAATTTTATTTTTTTGGTACATTGAAAGTCCATTCTTCCAACAGCCTTGTACTTGGTGACTATTATAGATTCTTAGCGTTGGAAGGGATCTTAGCAATCACTTAGTCTCTCCCCTTTCACTTAAAGGAGGAGAAAACTAAGACCCAGAGAGAAGAAAGAATGGATAGGATCATTTAGACATAGAAGAGCCCACTAGCAATCATAACATCCAGTTCTTTTGGACTTTTTAAAGAGGACTTTTTTCCCTCTTTACAGTGGAGGAAACTCATTTTCCAAAGAGGAAAGTGCTTTATTTATGATCAAACTCCAGACTTAGATTTGTAATTTTTTTGAGAATCTCTACTCTTTTGTTGTTGTTGTTGTTGCTTTTTGGAGGGGGGAGGCAGAGCCATTGGTGTTAAGTGACTTGGCCAAGGTCACACAGCTAGTAAGTGTTAAGTGTCTGAGGCTGGAGAATCTCTATTCTGGTCTCCTCATTTTACAAGGTGGAAAACTGAGGCCCAGAGACTTGAAATAATTGCCCAAGCTTACATAAGTAGTAACAGAACCAGTGTTTGGACCCAGGTCTTCTGACTCCTGAGGTCAACGTTCTTTCCATGTAACCTTTTTTCCCCTTCTTTTTTCTGTATTCACAGAATCTCGATAAAAATAAATGAAACTAAACAGGCATGGTTTTTTGACACTCTTAGTTACAAACCAGATGCCTCATGTCAGCTCTTTAATGAAAAATAAAAGGAGGGCCTAATGCTTTCAAGACTTATTTCTGCTCTGCTTGGTCCTTCTGAACTTTTCAAGAATACATCTTCACTAACATCTACAAACAGCTTTGAAAAATACCATGGACTACTATGCTGATTTTGCCCAGGGCACACTGAATACTGATTGGTAGGAGTCAAGAAGCACAATCTCTGAATTAACTTTTGGCCGCCTGCCCCTTGGTCCCCCCATCTTGAAAAATGAAGTGATTTAATCTGACCTGGAAATATCTGCCTTCTGATGCCACTGGAGAGGTGAAAAGGGACTGTGGCCACTGAAACATGTCTCCCCGTGACTAGAGCCATCTTCTTTGGGTTATTCCCCCAATGGAGTCAGGATAGTATAGTAGAAAGAACAATTAATTTGGAGTTGGAAGACCTAAGATTGAATCCTGACTCTGGCTCTTACTGGCATTATGAACTATAATAAACTACTTTCTTCTTCAGAGCATGAATTTCCTCCACTGCAAAGCAAAAGAATCATGTTTTATGATTTGTAATAGGTCCTTCTAGTTCTAAATCCTGTGAAATCATGTTCCATGAAATTTCATTATTAATTTTTTAAATCAGGATTAACTAATTAGTAAATAAATGACAGCATTCTTCATTTTTTGGTCCAGAATTCGACAATCAAGAGAGAGAGAGAGAGAGAGAGAGAGAGAGAGAGAGAATAGATAGCTGAAGCAGATGACTAGAAATAGATGGATGTAGTTAGATTACACACACACAGAGCGCACTTTTTATTAGGCACTTAAATGTGCTAGGTATTGGGTTAATTGGTTAAGTACTAGGGGTACAACTACAACTATGCAAGACAGGCTTAACTCTGAAAAAGCTCCTATTTCCATAGAGGTAAATAACCTTTAATGAGTAGTAGGAAAGCAGAGGTGCTTTTTGAGGAGGCTGGACAGAGGCATGAAAGGCTAGCCCCCTGCAAACTAAGTTTAGAGCTTCCCTGTCAGAGCCAGAGGGACCCATGGGTGGAGTCCAGGGTTCTAATTGGAGGGAGATGGCAGGACAGCAGATGGCATACTGCAGAAATGGCAGGAACTCAGGGAAAAACATATATAAATAAAATGACTTTATCTTTTCAAAATTAGCTCCATTTCCATGAGATCACTGGCACCACTATGTGGTGAATAGATTTGGTCTTCACATTCTTTCATGGTTAGGAGGATTTATCTTTGTGAGAATATCTTTTCTCCCCCACCAAAAATATTAACCACCTTTTATAATAATAATTCTTATATGTTTATAGGGTTTAATAGTTTACAAAATACTTTCCTCCCAACAACCCCATGTAGTTAATATAAGTGTCATTATCATTATTTTACAAACAAGGGAACTGAAACTCAGAACAGGCAAGCTGAAACTTATAAGAATTGTGCCCCCCCGCCATATCAGTTTGTTCCTCTTAATTCTTAATATTCCAGGCTGACTTAATGTGAGGGCAGAGGAGATACTAGGTACAGAAGGCCTTCTTGCCAAGGAAAAGAGTGGCCCAGCAGGATGGCAGAGGGCCTGGAGATCATGTCACATAAAGATTGTCTGAAGGAACTAAGGATGCTCAGCCTGGGGAAGAGAAGCCTAGACGGGGCATGATGATGTCCTCCAAGTATTTGAAGAGCTGACATGTAAAAGAGGAATTGCATTTGCTACACCCGACTTCAGATCTCAGCACCAACAGCTCTTGGTTTCTACGTTCCAAGCTAAAGGACCAACTCAATGATAGATAGCATTTACCTTCACAGTTTGCAAAGCACTTTCTATATGTTAACTCATTTATTCACAAACTAACATGAAATGCTTATTACATACAGGCCCATGTGCTCAGCAGTGGGCATACAGAAACACATGGAGAAGAGGTTGTAGGGAGGATTCTTGGACAAGGGCAGTAGGCTGGTCCAGTTGGCCCTCGAGGTCTTGTCCTTCTCTGGAATTCTATGATTCTGCCTCTTCTTCTCATCTCCAAGTTTACCACATATTCTGATCTTCCCAGTTCTCACCCTTTGGGGTTAAAGCATTGAAGAATACTCTTGAAATGAACTGATTGCCTAGAAGAAATGACACCTGGGGCAGCATGTGGCTCAGTGGTTAGAGTCAGGAAGAAGTGAATTCAAATCTATCCTCAGACATTTACTAGCTGTGTGACCCTGTGTGAGTCACTTGCCCTCTGTCTGCCTCAGCTTCCTGAGCTATAAAATGAGGATAATGATAGCACTCATTTCTCAGTGTTGTTGTAAGGATCAAATGAGATAATAACTGTAAAGTATTTATCACAGTTACTGGCACATAGTAGGTGCTTAATGAATGCTAGATATTCTTATTATCCATCATTTAACACAGTGCCTGGCACATAGGAGACATTTAATAAATGTTTATTGATCGATTGGTTGAAAAGAGGAGGACAAAGTAAGAGGGTTTTTATCTATTTCAGCCTTTTGTAGGGCATCAGCTCTATCAGCAGGCATTTTATCAAAAGAATTCTAGGTTCTAGTCATACTATTTTCCTATCTAGTTCTGCTCCCTCTTGCTTCTCCTCTCCCTATCTAGAAATCTTTCTTTGACTTCCCTACTCAGCTCAGGTGCCACCTCTATCAGGAAGCCATCTCTGTCCTCCTCTGTTTTTCTCTGGTCTGTGACATCTCTAAGGTCTGTTCTATCCATAAATCCTGTCATCCATCCCTTTCCACCTTTGTGTTGGCAATGCCATTTCTCCCCTCTCCCTCCCCCTCAGCCCCTATAGCAGTAAGCACCCTAGCATACCCAGAATGGCTGCTAGCACAGGTTCTTTGATCTGCTTTTCTAAAGGAAAGCAGCTCACAAAGGGTTACAATCTTTAATCAAACATATATCATTTACCTAGTGCAGGGGAAAAAGTAAGCACCCTAAACTTCAGAGAATACAAACAGAAGTTACAAGCAGACAAAAATACAGACAGAGACAATAACATAATTCATCAGACAAACAGACAGGGCTTCTAGCTGGCTGACCATCAGATACATACAGAGAGAGAAGCACCAACATCTGGGTTTTTAAATCTGGGGGCTCAATAGCTGTCCAGAATCTCATTTGGCCAAATCACACAACTCTTCCCAAAGTAAGCCCCAAAGCAAAACCTCACCTCAGAGTATATATAGCCTTCTCCAGGGTCAGAGAACTTCACAACCCTCATGACCCATTTGACTGCAAAGTAACAAAAGTCTTCCTGAGAAACAAGCCTCCTGCCACAGGCTCCATGTGACCATATTCAGCCTATTGTGGGGCAGAGTAAATTTTCAGATCTGGGAAGGTCCTCAGAGTCACTTAGGCCTATCAAGGGGTAGGGGAGATCTTCAGATTCCCATTCCCATCACAGCCCCCAGCCCACACCCTCCACAGTGCCATGCACAGAGAAGTTACCTAATGTTGCTTGGATCTTTTAGGTGCTCGATTGACATCTAAATAGTGAGGAAGCTGAACTACAGGAGCACTAGTTTTTAGTTTTTCCATTCAAGAGATTCTAGGATTCTGTGATTAAGTTTTCTCATTTATTAGCCATCCATCCATGTACTCAAGTTGTCTAAGCCTCAGTTTTCTCATCTGCTAAGTGGGAATCATAAGAACTTTGTTGTCCCCCTCATAGAATTAAGAGGAAAGTCCTTTTTCAATTTTGTGACACTAGAGAAATGGAATTTTCGTTCTTGTTATTTTTTGCTTTATCATTACTCCACAAATGTGCCTCGTCTCCTAGACTCCTAAGGCCAGATTTCGGGTTCCTGAGTTCCCCATTTATTCATACAACTTGTGGGAAGCGCTCTCTACTGACCGCCTTTAACCATAGGCCGCCTTGTGAATGGAGGAGTGGGGCCCTCACCATGGGCATGGAGTTCTGGGCGGCCTTTATTTCTGTGACAAGGAAGGAGGGCATCTGCTGCAGATCCGAGCCCTTTCAAAGTTTAGGACACTCCTCAGTGCCATGCAGCATAAATCACGGCACAAACTGTGTGATTATCCCCTGCAGGGAAATAGACTGTGCGTTTATGGAGTTCCTCACCAAACACTTAGGGGTAATCTGATATAAAGCAGCAGGGGAGGAGAGTAATGACAACTTCAAATTAGTTTTAATGAATGTTTCCATTAAAAAAACTGCTTTTCTCCAAACCTGCAAACACAAAGTGACAGTTTCCTTGCTGCTATTCCCTGCAAGAAGATCCTTGCCTCTTCCAGCTGCCTACAAGGATGTCTTGACTTAACTCTTTCATTCTTGGTGTCAGACAGACCTGCCCTTTTCTTACCCTTGTGTTTGACAATCTTCCACATAAGGTTCCATAGTATTTTCATTAGAAACACTGGTTTGGAGCTTGGGAAACATCTGTTTTAAGTCAATTTCAACTCAATCCAGGAAAAAATAAATTTCTGGCTCTCCACCTGCTCCAAAGGTCAATTGCTTACCCAAAGCAGCCTGAGAGTACTGATGGGGTACAGATGCAGGGCATATTTTTAGCTGGCGTTTGGCAGATGACCCACATGTTGAATGTAAAAGAGAGAAAGCAAAGGGAGGTAAGGGTTGATAAACCATTAAATGGTTTTAAATGCCCCTGCAAACATTCTTGTGCTGGTTCCCTACTCCCCCCACCCCACGCTTCAAATAAAGAAGGCTTCATTTGTAAAGGAAGAGGGGAAGCAAATGTATTCATGTTGCTTGCATTAAGTGGAGTGGACCTTAAAATATTTTGGCCAAGAAAGTAACATTGCATTTCAGATATAATTCCTGAGCTCTGGCTGCCTCTGCTTTTCATAATGGTGTTTACAAAGCAATGTTTTAGTCCTTTGCTTCTAAACCTGGATTTTCTGGGTGTGTCTGTCTTGGCCGCTTCAAATCATATGGGGCTGAAACTCTTTCTCTGGGCTGCCAATCTGGAGGTGGAATTTTCCACGAAGTTATGTAAATTGGATTTTAGCTATGGGTAAGAAAAAAAAGGGAAGATTTTGTGCCCTTTCAGGTACTGTTGGGAAGCTAGACTGAGATTCCAAGAATTGATTTTTGCCTTTGAAGTAGGGTCAGACGTTTGGTTTTGGAAGCATCACTAGGAAATCTAATATGTTCATTAGAGCAATGTTTTTTCTCCTGGTATGACTGAAACACCATCACCATGAAACACTTCTCAGAAATGTCTTGTGCTCTATCTATAGAGCATCAGTTATCTGGATAAAAGTAAAGAAAACCAACAGTGTTGGCAAATACTGCCAAGTTTCGTTTATCCAGAGGCTAAGCAGCCCAAGAATTCAGTTAACCAGGTGCCTATTGTAGCTATACATTTTGCACTTGATTCACTCTCTTTCTTTCTTTCTCCCTTTCTTCCTTCCTCCATTTCAAACTTTCTCTCTTTGCCTCCTTTCATCCTTTCTTTTATTCTCTCTTCCTTCCTCCCTTTTCTTCTCTTTGTCTTCTTTCTTTCTTTTTTCCTCTCTTTCCTCCTCCTTCCCTTCCCTCCCTTCTTCCTTTCTTCTCATTCCTTCTTTACCTCCTTTACCTTCCTCTTTACCTCCTTTCTTCCTTCCTTTTCTTTCTTTCCTTTTTTCCTTTCTTTCTTTCTTCCTCCCTTTTCTCCTTCCTCCCCTCCTTTCTTCTTCCTTCTTCTTTCTTCATTTCTCTTTGTTTCTCTCCTCCTTCCTTTCCCTCTCTCTCTTTTCTCTTCTTTCCTTCCTTAGAAAATCATGTAGACTCTTGGTGCTGATACTTGAAATTACATAGTGTTTTGGTGGCTATTATCTTGTGTAATCACAGAAAACCTCTTCTACCTCCTTTTAATTGTAATGCCCCCTCTCTTTTAATTGTTTCCTATTTATCCTTGTACATATCTGATTGCTTGTTCCATCCCCCATTAAATTGTGGCTGTCTTTTTGTATCCTCAGCACTGTGGATGGTACATTTGTTGTTGTTCAATTGTTTTCATTCATGTCCAATTCTTCATGATCCCATTTGGGGTTTTCTTGGAAAAGATAGTAGAGTGGCTTGTCATTTCCTTCTCCAGTTCATTTGACAAATAACAAAATTGAGGCAAACAGGGTTAACTGATTTGTCCACAGTCACACAGTAAGTGTCTGAAGCCAGATTTTAACTCAGGAAGGTGAATCTTGATTCTAGGCCCAGTACTCTATCCATTTTACCAGCTCTCTGCCTACTACATAGTAGGCCCTTAATAAATGTGTTCTGATTATTGATTGTGTGCAGTTTGATTACATATTAACAAGGGATCTGCTAAAACTTTGATGTCTGTATGAAAATTGACACTGTTGATACAGATACGCATTTCTCATACTTCTATTTCCTTTACATGTTTTCCCACAAATCCACCATAGAGAATCTATATTATACACTAGAGCTCTACCTTCCCATTTTTTAATATTTAGAGTAAGGGTTTTTTAGCCTGCGGTCTGGGAACTTGTTTAGCTAATATTTTGATAACTTGTATTTCAATGATTGTTTTCCTTGGTAATCTTATGTGCTCTATTTTATGCATTAAAAACATTTATCCTGAGGAGTCCATAGGCTTATGTATTGTTAAAGGAGTCTGTAACACAAAGAAACAAAGACCTCTTTTTCTAGTGCGTACCAGAGCAGCACTCACACTGTCCACTTGCCATCTCTTGCTCTCACTAACTGACCTTGAGTAATCCACTTCCCTTTCTAGCTGTACGCATCCTTAATAGTGTCATTTAAACTGCTTGTCCTGCACAAGTCTTAATTGATAATGGGCTCTAATAAGCAAGTAAACGAGGACTTCCATGTGTGACGAACAGCAAGTAATCCAGTAAAGCTAGACTATAGAGTACATGTAGGGAAGGAATGCATAAGAAAATTGGAAAGATGGGAAGGGACCAAAAAGTGATGGCTTTAAGCGCCAAACAAAGGAGTTTATTTTTATGTAATTTTATATATTTATATTATATATATATACACATATATACACATATATACATATATATACATACATATATACATACATACATACATATATATATATATATATATATATATATATATATATATATATATATATATATATATATATATATATATATATAAAGAGGAAACCAAAGCCCAGAATGGAGATGTGTATCTTGTCTATGGTTACATAGTCAGTGGCATGACTGACAAGTCTTCCTATTTATATATACAAGGTACCAAGGACTCACATTGTAGGCAGCGACAGTTGTCTCTTATCAAACGATATTTAGCTATGATTACAACCTGGTCTTCCTTTCCTCTGTATCCCTCCCATAACAATTCCAAATTCTACTGATAACTGTCTTTACACTTCTCTGTAAGGTCCATGGTTTTATTGCTCTGGTGGCTCTGTCTTTGCAAACTATGGCCCTTAACCCATTCAGGACTTAGGAGATTATTTCATGAGTAGCCACATTAAAAATAATGCATTGCTTGGTAACTGATCTTCTGGTATTAATTCTCTCCAACACTTAGGTAGGCAGGGCCTTGGACAACTGACATATGTCCCATCATGTTGAGTCTATATCCTTTCTCTGAGCCTTTTCAGGTTGGCAAGAGCCCAGTAAGTGTGCTTCTGACCTAGTTTGAAAACTCCAGACACTTTGTACCCCATGCTGACTTTCTGAAGAAGGATTTTTCATGATGGATTTTTCTGTGCAGGATTTTAATTATGCAGGTTGTGTTTAAGAAAACTTTGGGCATATTTCTGAAGGTCAGTTCCGTGGTATGGACAATCACTCATCAAATTTGAATTTGCTTCTTTCCTGGTCTTTGTGAAAGTCATGTTGAGTTTCCCATAGGCAAGGATACCATTTCTGTAGACCTTAAAGAGAAGTAGAACATATAAGAATCCTCTCCTTCACAGTGGGGTATCCCAGCTCAGAATCTGTCTCTATCACTTACCATCAGTATGGCCCTCCCACTTACCATCAGTGTGGCCCAGAGCAAGTCACTTTCCACATGTATGGAAATAGGAGAATAATACTTACATAGCTACTTTGCAAAACTGTTATGAGGAAAGTGTTTTGTCAACCTTAAGATGTTTTGTTTAGTCTCTCTTTTATGGGGTGGGGATTGTGTGTGATGGGGTGCCCATACCTGTGATTTTATTCATATTGGGATCTCCTGGTATACAGACTCCCCCTACTAATACAGATTGTCAACTGGTCTGGAACTTCTAGTCTTAAAGAGTTTCTTGAGGTCTTAAGAGGTTAAGTTACTTGTTGATAGTCACAGAGCTAATAAAATGTCACTGGAAGGACTTGCACCATGCATCTAACTCCGTACCTGATCTACCCATTGTACCGAACTGTCTCTTTGTATTATTATTATTATTATTGTTATTGTTATATAGCTTAGGAAACCATGCCTTAGAGATATGTAGGCACTTTGCATATAGCTTATATGCGTTGAGTGCCTGGGGACATAATGCCAGGTCATCGAAGTCCAAGACTCCTTTCTGACACTTGCTAATATGGTTTTTTTGGTATATACTTGATATGCAGTGATTGGCCCTTTTAGACCATCACTTGGTGGTCTGACAAGTAGTTTTATCAGAAAATATAGAACAGGTATATTACCAGAGAAGGTCTGCTGCCAGCTCCCTAGGTATCATTCCGTACCACTAAGGAAGAGCTGCTGCTGGTGGGCTAGCCACCCAAAGGAAAGGTTAGCTCCCTTTGGGAGCATCGTTCATGCCCCGAGCAGACAAGAGGAAAGGAAACCTCCCTGAGCAGCTCCCTGCCTTCTAGTCAGCATGATGAATATCTTTTGGAGTTGCTAGTCCTTTGACGTACTCTGTGCAGACAGTGTCAACTTCACATTAATCATTGCTGTGCTGTGGTAGGACCGACAAACACCCGCTTCGGTGAAAGAGCCAAATGATTGGGAACAAATTCAAAACAGCTTTATTTCCTTGACAGACAGGACCTTTTTGTTAAACTCTGTTTTAAAAACCCTTTACATCTCTGTCTTGTTCACTCATCATTGTAGTCATTCATATTTATGTAAACCCAGGCAATGCACAGCTGGGTTATTTATCAGCTTATTGGCAGGGGAGGTTCACAGAGAAAAAAAGGCCCTCTTTCAGGCCCCCTTTTTTCAGGTTATTAAACTACACTAATGAGAATTACACCATTACTAGCCATTTCCAAAAAGGAAGGCATTTTTAAATGGAGAGAAAACCCCTGTATTTCATTGTGCAAATGGAAAGAACCAAAGTTAATTGGATGAAATGTGAATGTGGTCATCACAAGTCGCCAGAATTTGTGTTTCTGGGGAGACAAAAATCACTGGTGATTCTGGAGACACTCTGGAGTGAACTTGTGCTTTGCATTGTGAGCTTTTAGCTACTCAGAACTGTCTAAAAACAAGACTCCTAAGTCAGATTCATATGGGAATGGGAACTTGCTTTGACTGAACTGGGAATAATACTGATAGCTCATGTTTTTATGTCATTTTGAAGTCTTCAGAGCTCTTTAGATATATTATTTATTTGATCCTCACAGAAACCCTGGGAAGTTGAGCTTATTATTATCCCCATTTTACAGATGAGAAAATTGAGCCTCAGAGAAGTTAAATAACATGTTCAGGGTCACATAGCTAGTATCCGAGGCAAGATTTGATTCCTAGGTCTGCTTAACTCCAGGTTCATCATTTCATCCACCATGCCATGCTTCCTCTAATTATTAGGTTAATTAATCTAAAAGCATGTTAGGATCATCAGACTGTGCTCTGGAAGGAACCCTAGAGACCTTCTGTTCTAACACCTTCATTTTAGGGAAGAGGGGAAGGAGCGTGGTCAGAGTTACCCAGGCATATGTAACAAAGCTGGGAGATGAATTAAAACCAATGATTCCAAATATAGTTTGGATTCTATGACACTAGTGGTTCTCAAAATATATTCTGAAGGGGCAGCTAGGTGGCTTAGTGAATAGAGCACTGACCCTGGAGTCAGGAGGGCCTGAGTTCAAATGTGGTATCAGACACTTGACACTTACTAGCTGTGTGACCTTAGGAAAGTCATTTAATCTCAATTCTCTTGCCTCCTCCCTCCAAAAAATATATTCTGAGGACTGCTGGGGGACCCTGAGATTTGGGGGGTCTGCAAAGTCAAAACTGTTTTCATGATAATAATTATTTTCATTGTCAATTATAGAAAATATCAGTCTATAATCCACATCAACAAAAGTTCAGGGGGTAGGGGTGGGGATAAGAGCTCAGTAATTTTTAAGAGTGTAAAGGGGTCCTAAGACAGAATGTTTGACTATTTCTGCCCTAAACCATGCTGTCTCTTATTATTTTTTAAATTACCAGGAAGTAATGCAATCCTGCATTTCATTCGGCCCAGATATTAAGTGTAGAACAAAGTACTTTCTGAGTCCCTAGATGTTTCCTGAAGTATACTTTGTGAAAAGAAACCTATTGCATACTGTTCATCTGAATAAAACTTTTATTCAGCATCCCCAAAATATTCACGGTATGCTAGAAGGGGCATTAGAGATAATTTATTTTGTTTCCCCCTTCCCAATAGACAAGACAACTGAGGACCAGAGTTGGAAGTGACTTGCTGAAGGTTATTTACATAGCTGGTAAATAGCAATCCTGGTCTTTTAATTCCAAATTCATTGATTTTTCTACTATATCTCACTGCTTCTTTATCTGTAGTTATTATTTTTATTATTATTGTCAATGGTAATGATATTAATAACAACAACCACAATAATTCTGTCACATTTCCTTAGTGCTTTAAAGTTCACAAAATGTTTTCCTCGAGACAACTCTGCAAGAGAGAATATCTTTATAAACCCATCAGAGGAACAAAATGAACCAATTCAGGCAAGTGGTCAGAATGAAACTGCCCTCCTAATGCAAGCACTGTGCCCAGCCATACAGCAATGTGACCCTGATGAGAGAGTGCTTAGTGTTTATGAAATTAGTAGACACAGAGACCAGCACCTGCTCCCTCAGAACACCGTGCACAGATTTATTCTTAGGATGTTGGACTGTCCGAACCACAGATGGAATGTACCTCCACCAGGACAGCTTCTGAGAACAGCCTGCACTTGTGAGCTCACTTCCAGGGAAACAAGCCATAGGGTTTTCCCCAGCAATGCCTTCATGTGCCTTGAGGAGGGGAGAAAGAACACTCAACACATCAATGAATTTGGAACATTGCACACATCAAGCTTCTCACTGTTTCTCTGTTACATAAGATGGGATACAAGTCCTACAATGTTCTACCCAAGTCCAATTTATACAGGTCTTTTTTTCCCCCCTCAAATAAATAGATATCAAATTTATCTTAAATCCTTCATTATGTGTGTGTAAATGCATGTGTGTATATATATATATATATACACACATACATACATTCATACATATATAAAGTATACATACTTTATTTATACACTCATACATAAATCTGTGTATGTGTATACACACCCCCAATGTACACATTCCCTCCACTGTATAGATAATATTTCTGTAATTGATTGTCTTAGAAAGTTTCCTGGGGCATTGAGAGATTAAGCACCTCACTTCTACACTTACCACTGCAGTATCTGTAGTCCTGTAGTATTATTTGTTAGCAGCAGTTCTTGAACCTAGGTCTTCCCTACTCCAAGGCTGATCCTCCAGCCACCAAGTCATACTGCCTCTTATAAGGGACCTTAAAAGCAATTCAATTCAAATTCCTAATTTTATAAAAGAGGAAACTGAGGTCAGAGAGGAAAGATGAGTTACCTAAAGCCACAAAAGTAATAAATATGAGAGCCTAGAATTCAAACTCATGTCTTCTAACCCAAAAATCTATTGTTCTCTAAACCACATGGTAGGAGACTTGAATTTAATGCCTATCTCTACCCCTGCTAATCATGTGACTTTAGACAGATCTCTTGACCCCACTGAGTCTCAGTTTCCTCATCTACAAAATGAAGAATGAAAACATTGCTTATCTTAGAGGGCTGTGCTGAAGAAATGACTTTGCAAACCACAAGGTGTATAGATAGACAGCCTGTTCTTTATTCTGCACACAGATCATTCAAGGACTTCATTATTTATGTGTAATTCTTACATTGTACTCAATGTATAAATGTATTTCTTCTTACTGCTTACATTCTCATTCATTTTTGCTATTCCACCAATGCCCCTCCTTTTAAAAAAAATTCCTAGAAATAAATGGTTGTCTTCCAATTGGTGTGCTTGCTAAATGATGTTTAAAAAACAGTTTTTAGCAATTTGAATGTGCTTGAAATGTAGAAAATTTCATGTAGCTCCTTCCTCTAACCTTCATGGAGTCCTGTTCTCTAAGGTGCTTCTCCAATTACCCAACCTTTCCCCCCCCTCCCTCAACCTCAGGCTTTTTATTACTTCAGTCCCCCTGGCTTGTTCTTCTAAGCTAGCTGTTTTAGGTCCTTGAAGTTCTAGGAAAGGTCTCCTGCCTGGCTCTTTGCCATCCCAATGTCCCTCTGCAGCCTTTAGTCTTTCAAAACCTTGGATGCAATAATTCTTTTTCTCAGCTAGTTTTTCTGAAGCACCCCAAGCCTCTGACTTGGATTCTAGCCCTCCTGTATAGGTTACCAGCCCCTTCCAGAGTTTAAACTTAGCTTTTTCACTTGGCCCTCTTCCTTATGACAAATAAGAAAGCTGACCCTCACACTAATGGTCCTAGTTGGGTCATGAGGGTGTTAGTTGATTCCCCTCAAACTAGATGGTTTCTGATTCAGACTTAACAGTAAAACCAGATTCTGTCTGGAAACAAGTGGTTTGGTGGGAGGTCCGGCTCCCTGGAGAGAGAAGTCCGTTTAGTCATAACCAAAGCTATTTTCAAGCCAAACTGCCTCCCTGTGTGGTGCCTTGGAAGAGTCAGTATTTGATTAATCAGAAATCAGGCAGTGTCTCTCATGTGACCTACCTGAGTGACAGCTGTCAGTATTGTATTCATCTAGAGACCACTCATCTTCTTCATATAAACATGGCCTTCGTGTGAGGGCAGCTCCCATGTCTCATATCCTGGTGCTACATTATAAGCCAGTCTGTAGGGTCTGGAAATGTGAATACATTTCACAGAATCACAGAATCGAAGAGCCAGAAGGGAGAGGAGAGGTCATCTATCTAACCTCTTACCCAATATCTTCTTTTAAAAGAACCCAAACCATATTTTTAAACTTTAAATCATAATTGGCAAGAATTTGTTTGTGTTAGTCTAAAGTTTATTTTTTGTATGCATGTAGATAGATATCAATACCAATGTATTTGTATATATATGTATACACATATGTACCTATATACCTATGTACATATATATGAATATATTATATACACATATCCATTTAATGTGGGTCCAGAGGAAGGGGGGAGGGAAAAGGGAAAGGAAGATAGTGGCAAAGGAAATGTCAAGTTTCTATAACAATACTTTCACCTACCACTTTGGTTAGACTCTTAATTTAGACAATCATAGAGTTGGAATAGATCTTAGAAGTAATTTCGTCCAACATCTTCCTTTAAATAGATTAGGAAACTGAGACCTAGAGAAGGTGTCTTGGCCAATGTTGTCATACAACACTGCAGGAATTAGAATCCTAGTCTGCTTTTCCCTAATCCAGTGTTCTTTCCCTATTACCATGCCACCTCAAAGAATGTGATCAATGTGCTATTTACAAATTATTCTGATCTTGTCAGCAAGCTTTTATTCAGTGACTACTATGGGTCAGGCATGGCACTACGTATTATATGTAAAAGAACAGGCAAAAAAAAAAAAACCCAACCCCAAAAACCTATCCCTGTTCTCAATGAGTTCATAGTCTAATGGTGGGGATGACCTGAAATTAAAAAGAAACAAAACTATGTACACATAAACTATATAGAGGATATATGGATTTAATCTCAGAGGAAGGCAGTCAAATAAAGGAGGACTGGGGAAGGATTCTTGGGACTTGAACTGAGACTTCAAGAGACCAGGGAATTAGAGGGTGGAGAGGAGGAAGGAGAGAGATCCATGCATGGGGGGATAGCCAGTAAAAATGCCTGAAGTTGAAAGATAGTATATCATGCATTAAGAATAGCAAGGAGGCCAGTGTTACTGGATCAGGGAGTATGTGAGGGAAGTAAAAAGTATAAAAAGACTGAGGACATAGTAAGGGGCCAGGCTGTGAAGAGCTTTAAAAGACAGATGACTTTATATTGGGTCCTGAAGTAATAGGGAGCCAATGAAGT
This sequence comes from Gymnobelideus leadbeateri, assembly GCA_011680675.1. Lineage (NCBI taxonomy): Eukaryota > Metazoa > Chordata > Mammalia > Diprotodontia > Petauridae > Gymnobelideus > Gymnobelideus leadbeateri. The sequence goes on from WOXC01009109.1 coordinate 2,646,674, forward strand.
TTATTGAATGTGTGTGTGTGTGTGTGTGTGTGTGTGTGTGTGTGTGTGTGTGTGTGTGTGTGTGTGTGTGTGGAGAAGTTTACCTGATCAGACCTGTGCTTTAGGAAGATCCAGTTGACAGCTGAAGTCAAGGATGAATTCAAGGAGGGAGAGTCTTGGATCAGAGAGACCAACCAGTAGGCTGCAATAGTGCAGGCATGGAATGATCATGGTGGTAAGAGTGTAGGAACAAAGAAGTGGGCATGAATGAGACTTGTTATAAAGGTAGAAACAACAAGAAGTGGGCAAATGATTGGATAGGGGAGAGGTGTGAGTGAATGAAGAGTCAAGGATGCTGCCTTAGTTTGAGAGAGTGGATGAGTAGCAGGCTGGTGGTAACCTTGACAGCACTGGGGATGTTAGGAAAAGGGGGGAGATTTGGGAAGAAAGAAAGTGATGAACTAGTTATGAACTAGTCATGAGTTTAAGATGACCATGACAAGGTCGGGATAAAGGTCACAGCTAGACAACTAGATATGAGAATCCTCTACAGAGAGATGATCATTGACTCTTTGGTTGCTGATGAGATCTCCAATAGAATAGTATATGAGGGAAATTAAAATGAGCAGAGGCTTTCATACATGCACACACACATACATACATATATACGTGTATGTATGTGTATTTATTCACATGTACGTACATACATAAATGCTATATACGCACAACATGTTATAGTGGCACAGTAGATAGAGTGCTGGGCCTGAAGTCATAAAAGCCTGAGTTCAAATCTAGCCTCACTTACTTGCTAGTTGTGTGACATTGAGCAAGTCACTTAATCTCTGTTTTCCTCAGCTTCCTCATCCGTAAAATAGGGATAATAATAATATCTACTTCATAGGGTTGTTGTGAGGATAAGGTACTTAGCACAGTGCCTGGGAATATAAACATGTGTGTGTGTGTGTGTCTGTCTGTCTGTCTGTCTCTGTGTGTATCTGTGGATATATACATATGTACATACAGGCATATAATATATATATACACACACATATATAATATATATACACACATATATGTGTGCGTTTGTATATATATACCTATACATATAATATATACACATACATACATTATATATATACACATAACATCTGTGTGTGTATATATATGTATATATATATATATATATGAGAGAGATATCCCCTTCCACATGCATAAAACTATTAAATGTATTCGAAAGCATAAAACTTTCTTTTGAAGTGTTCTCACTCAAACTTCCCTTATTTTCAGATTCCTCATTTGTAAAATGAGAGAATTAAACTTATGATCCTATGATTCTTTTCACTAATTCCGACTGACTTTCCCCTCATTAGGGTAAATGAAGAGAATCTGACCATCCTGAAAGGCCATTCCCTTATATTTCAGAATAAGAATCCTGCCGCCATTTAGGAACCAATCAATCAGCCGATCAATATAATGCTACAAGAGGCCTGCCATGCCTGAAACTGTTAATTGATTCCATGCAAAAAATGGCATTAGGTGAGACACCATGACAGAGGACAGGTAGCTTGGCTCATCCATGACTGTCTGCCTTGGGGCCCAGCTGGTTATAGTACGGCTTCCCACATCATGGTGGCACATAGTGTGTTAACAATGTGATTTTGAGATAAAATGATCAAATTTGAACTGGGAGGATCATGTAGTCCAACCTTTGCATTTTATATATGAAGAAATCAAATTCTAGAGAATTTAAGTTACATGCTTAAAGCCTTACAAGAAATAAGTGGTAAAGCTGGGATTCTTAATAATGGCAAGCATTTCTCTAGTGCTTTGAGGTATGTAAAGTGTTTTTTAACAAATGTTTCGATCTTCAGACAACCCTAATATATGTCCTATCATCATCCTCATTTTACAGATGAAGCAAAGAGTCATTTGCTTCAGCTTCAGCAAGCTTCAGCTTGCTCAGGGTCACAGAACTAATATGTGTCTTAGGGAGGATTTGAACTTAGGTCTTCCTGATGCCAAGTCTAGTGCAGTATTTACTGGGCTACTCAGCTGCAAGTCCTCTGATTTCAAATCTGGATGTTGGTTGGGATATCATTATGTGGGACATGCTTTCTCATGCCCCGAGCTGGGACTGATAGTGGAATATACTGCCTTAGCTGGCTTGTGTTTGATATACCCTGTCCCAGATATTGTAATGGCATTTTTATTGACTGTGCTTTAGAGTTTCATATTCATCCAGTGACATGATTCCTGGAGTTAAGTTTATTTCAATATAGCACACCTTTGTTAAGTGCGTCTAATGCCACTCATCCATCTCTAAGCCCCAGCGCTGCTCCCATTCTTGTGCTTTGTTTAGTTGTTTTTCAGTCATGTCCAACTCTTCATGACCCCATTTTGGGTTTTCTTGCCATTTCCTTCTTTAGATCATTTTACAGAAGAGGAAACTGAGGCAAACAAGATTAAGTGACTTTCCCAGGGTCACACCTAGTAAGTCGAAGATTTGAACTCAGTCTTTCTGACTCCAGGCCTGGTGCTCTATCTGCTGTACCACCCAGCTGTCCCTCAGAGGAGAACCTCCCCTCATAATTTGATAAAATTAATGTCTATCTTTCATGAGATGCCACTCTTTTTCAGCTCATTTCAGCACTGTCTCCACTGCCTGCTCTTATTTTGGAGGATAAAGTGATCTTTCTTTCTCCTTGCCAATGCCAGCCCTTTACTTTTGCCCTTGATCTCATCCTTTCCTGTCCTCTCCAGAAATTTGCCTTTCTGTTATTCCCAATTGCTAATTTTTGGTGTCTTCTTGTCCATTGGCTTCTTCCTTGCCCCTTGAAAACATACTCAGATCTCTTCTCTCATCGTTAAAAAAACCTTCTCTTGGTCCTATTTTCTCAAGCCATCTTTCTTTCTTTATTCCTCCTTTCACGGTCAAAGTTCTCAGAATCTCTGACTACACTGATTGCCTCCACTTTCTTGTCTCAAACTCCTTGCAGTCCAGCTTCCACCCACTTCTCCAATAAAGCTTTTCTCTACAAGGTTACCAATGACTTTTACCACTTTATCCAGTGGAGCTTTTCTGTATCCACATATTCCTTTGACACTGTTGATCACCACCTCCTTCTGCATTTTCTTAACTTCCTTCCGTTTTTGTGACACACACCCTTCTTGTTCTCTTATCTATCTGACCTCTACTTTCTTCTGAAGAATTTTCCTCTTTGCCCTAAGCCTGAAAACTTGGGTTTACCATAAGACTCTATCTATCCTCTTCTCTTCTAAATCTATACTCTCTCTTGGCGATTTCTCATCAGATCTCATAGCTTCAACTATTACCTTCATGCACACAACTCCCAAATCTATATTTCCCACTCATCTTTTTCCAGAGCTCTAGATCTTCATGTCCAACTGCCAGGTGAACATCTCCATTTGGTTTTTTCCCTAGGCATCTCAAAGTCAATATATCCAAAACTGAACTCATCATCTCTCCCCTTTAACCTTCCCCTCTCCCTCACTTTTCTGTTCCTATCTAGGGTATCACCATGTTTTTAGTTACTAGACTTGCAAACTAGGAATCACCATCAACTCTTGATTCTCATTCTAATCAGTTGCCAATCTATAAGGGTTTTAATCTCTCTCTCTCTCTCTCTCTCTCTCTCTCTCTCTCTCTCTCTCTCTCTCTCTCTCTGTCTCTATACCATAACTACCTTCATTCAAGCTCTCATCACTTCTTTCTTGTATTTTTGAAGTAGCCTCCTGATTGGTCTCCTCATATCCAGTATCTCTTCCATCTAATTGGTCCTTCACATAGTTTTGATATTTACAAAACCGAAATCCCACCACTTTACCCCGAAGCTCAAGAAATCAGTGATTTTTTGCTGTTTCCAGGATAAAATGCAAACTCCTCCACCTGACATTTAAAGCCCTTCACAATCTGGCTCTAAGCTATCTTTCCTGATTGATTTCACATCCTTCCCCTACATGTACCCTCCATTCCAGATAAATGAGCCTACTTTCTGTCCCTCAAACATACAATTTCATCTCATATCTTCATTTCTTTGCATCTCTTCTCCTTCACCATTTCAGTCAATCAATCAGTAAACATTTATTGGTGAGAATTATGGCCAGGCACTGTGCTAAGTGCTGGGGATACAAAAAAAAAAAAAAAGACAAAAGACAAGTTCCTACCGGCAAGGAACTTACAGTCTCCCTGGGGAGACAATGTGCAAAAAAAAACCCCAAAGCAAGCCATGTACAGGATAAATAGGAACTCTTTTCAAGGCTTCTTTCAGGTGTTACCCTCTTCAACAGACCTTTCCTAATTTCTTCATTTACTTTCTTCAGTTGTTCGTGTCTCCTGAAATCACTTTGCATTTCTTGTCTGTGAAGTTGCTGTTTGTACCTCTAGATAGAGAACTTCAATATAGTTTTGCTATTAAGCCTGGGACCAGTTGTCCAGAGGTTCTTTTTTGTCCTTCCTCATTGTATGAACTACTCATTTGGAGCAAATGCTCAGACAGAATGAAATAAAAATAAGTTTATCTTTATCTGGAGATAAAACCCATTATAAAAGTCCAGAGAGCAAATAAACACGGTTTAAGGGTAAGCATGCCAGTTTCCCAGGCAGTGGTAAAGCAGAGAAGAGGGAGGGGGTAGAGATGAGATAAAGTCATCTGCTCCCAGTGAGGCAGCTAATTCTATCCAAGCAGGTCAATGAGTAAGACAAGGCTCCAAGTGTTCATGATTATAATTAGTTTGGGACAGCAGCACCCTTCCCATTCAGTAGGCTGGCCACTGGTGCTTTTGTGGGAGGGCTCCCCCATCTTCTCTATGGGGTCAAAAAGTCCCCAGGCTCCTGCCTCCAATGTCCCTCTTTCTAGCTAAGAAAAAAATCACTTTTCTTCCCAACACCACCTCGATCTTGCTGATTAGAGGCTACCTTCCTTTATCCTTTTCGTACATATTTGTAAACATTGTATTCTCAAGCACAACATAAGCCCTTTAAAGACAGGAATTATTTCACCATAGTATTTGTATCTTCAGTGCATGGTACAATGTTTAGCACATAAAAGGCACTTAATACATCTTGCTGATTGATTCACTGATCCTGTGCTCAGTACTAGGACTGCAGAGAGAGAAACTAACAGTCTCTGCCCTAAGTTAGCTTAAAATCCAATACCATGAATATGACATGCCCACAAATGAATCTGATACAAGTCAGTAAGAAGACAGGGTGGAGAGCTCCTGAATGCTCCAAGAAAACGTGAGGAGGGAAAAATGAGATTACCTTCAGCTGGGGAAAATTAGTGTGGGTCTCGAGGGTGGGCCAGGCAGTAGAATACGCTTCTGGTCATCCAGGCAACAGTGTAATTAACACTTCTTGAATACTTCAAAAATCCATGATCTTGTTGGTGTATGGACTCCTTCCAGATTCCCGGCCTTAGTTCAGGAGTCAGCAAACTATAACCCAAAGGCCAAATACAGTCCACCACCTGTTGTTGTACAGCCCGTGAGCTAAGATTGGTTTTTAACCAATATTTAAAATATAAACATCATCCTTAGCTTGTGAGCTAAGAAAACAAGCAAACAAAACAAAAACAGGCCTTGGGCTAGATTTGGCCCTTAAGCCACAGTTTGCTGACCCCGTAACTAGCAGATAGGTGGTTGCCATGAGTTGCCATGAATGAAAATATAATCTTTGCAGCCCGTCTGGCAAGTGTCTCTGACCTTAGCCTCTCCCTCCTTACCACTATATCTTGGAACTCCTTACCCCTTCAAGGTTTGGCTAATGTTCTCATGCAACGGCTCTGCAATCTACCACAAAGCCAGTATTTGAAGTCTTTCCATCTAATTAGGACCTACCAGAGCATGTGCTTTACAGGTATACCCTCCAAGAACCAAGAGTCACCTCCACCTGAAGATGAGGCTTCAGAGTAGCATCTGAGGAACTGGTACAAGTATTAATAATAACAACTGCCATGTCTATGGCATTTTAACAGTTTACCAAGTACTTTTCATTTTATCTTCAAAATAGCTCTGTAAAGTAGATAGCATTGATCTTAAAGTACAGCTGAGGCACAGAAAGATTAAGCTGAGTTGGCAAAAGACTTTTAGGTAGGAAGTAGGAAAGCAGAATTTTAAAGATCCAATTAAGTATGGAGAGCCCTGTTCTGAATGGGTTGGCTACCAGGGAATGAATTTTTTTGGTACAATAGCTTAGTTCATTTCCTATGCCATTGAGGGGCTGATATATGCAGTAGTGGGGGTAGGGAATGACCACGGCAATGACGTCACTGCTCTTTTGAAGTATTGATTAGATCACATTTTTGTAATAGTGTAATTCCTCCATGTAATATTAGTTTGTGTTGGAAAACTGTGTCTTCTGAATGCTTATCTTAAAATCAAATATATGTCATGTAAATCATTAGTAAAAGGATATACATCTACATATGTGTCCATATGTACTTTATTTTGATAATTAATGATTATTGTCACCAAAGGCATTAGTATAATTCTCTCTTTATCTACTGTAATAAGGTTTGTAGATGCAGGCGATTGTGTAATCACAGCCCATGAATTGTGGAAAGGGGCTGATTCTGCAATTATCCTCAGTAGCAAGTTCCTGCTGCACATATTAGATTTCTGAATACAGGTCACCTGATAAGCACAATAAATAGCTACAACATTCTGTGATTAAATTAAAAATAGCAGACCCAAAGTGCTGCATAGCGATGCTAATTGCTAACCAATTGCCTGCAATATGAAAGGTCAGGAAGGTAACCTTCATATGAAGGATTATTCATTCATTCATTCATTCATTCATTCATTCATTCATTCATTCAACAAGCATCTATTAAGTACCTATTTTGTGCCTAGCATTAGACTACTTATAGAATCTTTCAGTTGGAAGGGACGTCAGAGAATAATGTCCAAGCCACAGCCCCTACCTGATCGACAGAAGGGAGGTCACATGACGAGAAGCAGAAGAGAATGAAGGAAGCAGACTTCCAAACTTGACTCTGCTGCTTGCTACCTGGGTGACCTTCGACACTCTGCACCCCAGCTTCCTAATCTTTAAAATGACAGGGTTGTCCTAGATAACCTCTCAGGGTCCTTCTGGCTTTATATTGATTATTCTGTGATCAATTGTATGATATCCTCCACAACAGAAGGGTCTCTCTCTCTCTCTGTCTCCCTGTGTCTTTCTGTCTATCCTTCTCTCTGTCTTTTTCTAGGTCTATTTCTCTGTCCTTATCTCTCTGTTCTATGTCTGCCTCTATGCCTACATCTGTGTTTTTCTGTCTATATCTCTGTCTCTTGTGTCTTTCTGTCTCTCTGTACCTGTCTCTGTCTCTCTGTGCCTCTCTCTCTCTGTGCCCCCCCTTTCTCTCTCCCCCCTCTCCCTTTCTCTCCCTCTCTCCTCTCTGTCTCTCTCTGTCTGTCTCTGTCTCTCTCTGTCTCTCTCTCCCTCTCTCCGTCTCTCTGTCTCTCTCTCTCTCTGTCTCTCTGCCTCTCTCTCTCCCTCTCCCCCCCTCTCTCCCTCTCCCTCTCCCTCTCTCTCTCCCTCTCTCTCTCTCTGTCTCTGTCTCTGTCTCTCTCTGTCTCTGTCTCTCTCTCTCTCCCTCTCCCTCTCCCCCCTCTCTCTCCCTCTCCCTCTCCCTCTCCCTCTCTCTCTCTTTCTCTGTCTCTCTCTCTCCATCTCCCCCTCTCTCTCCCTCTCTCTCTCTGTCTCTCAAACTTTTATTGTTCTTAGATCTGCTTTGGGGGATTAAGGAGAGAAAGATGAATTACTCTTCCATGTGATGGCTCTTCATATACTTAAGAATTAGGATGCTCTTCCCTAAGTCTCCTCTTTTCCAGGCGAAACATTTCCAGCTCCTATTGTCAGTCTTTGTATGGCCTGGGATTCTCTCAGTATTCTTGCCCACTCTTCTCTAGGCACTCCATTTTTGTTTCATTGAGCACCGCACCAAATATTATTCTATTGTATAATTATTTCTCAGGCTCATAATAGCATTATGTGGCAGTATTCTCAGACAGCTCTGGATAACAATAGTACTGTAGTCACTTACCAGTTGTATGACCCTTAGTAAGCTGCTTAATCTCTTTCAACTTGTTTTTTCATCTATAAAATGAGGATAATAATAGCATCTACCTCTCCAAGTTGTGAAAATCAACTGGAGTAACATATAAACTTTATAAGCCTTAAAGCACTACATGAATGCTACTATTGTTGTTGTTAATTTAAGTCACAGATTGTACAAGATGAGGGCTGGAAGATACATTAAGAGATAGAACGCAGAATATCAGAGCCGAAAGGAGGCTTGGAACAAAAGACAGAACACCAGATCTAGAAAAGACATTCATGATCATCTGAACCCAAATGAGACCCAGGAAGGAGACTGAATTCAGTTCAGTTCAGCAGGCATTTGCTAGACCTTGGGAATGCAGATACGGAAAATTAAACAGACTTTTAGCCCCTACCTCAAAAAGCTTCTAACTGAATAGGTAGAGTATGACAATAAAATAAATAAGTATGATGCAAAGCAGAAAAGATGCCAAAGTTTAGACAATAAGAGAATGGCAGAATGAGAATTAGAACACTAGTACCTAAATACTACAAGCTGTTTGCCTCATTGGATTCCCTCTCCCTCCCTCTATTCCTTCTTCCCTCCTTCCCTTCCTTCCTTCCTCCCTTCCTTCCTTCCTTCCTTCCTTCCTTCCTTCCTTCCTTCCTTCCTTCCTTCCCTCCTTCCCTCTTCCTTCCTTCACTTTCTTTCTTCTTTCCTCCTTTCATTCTTTTTTCTCTCCTTCCCTTTCTCTCTTCTCTTTCCTTTCTTTCCTCCCTCTCTTCCTTTTTTCTTTTCTTTCCTTCCTTAATATTTTTCTTTCTTAATTTCTTTCCTAATTTCTTTCTCAGTTTCTTTCATTCTTCCCCCAGAAGAAAGACTCTCACAATCCAAACTAGACTCTAAAGGCCTTTAGTTTTTCAGTCCAATGCTGCCCACAATCTATACTTGTGACTCTCAATGACATTAATTCTATTTCTAGCCAGGACAAGACCAATATAATAGACTGATTAAAAGACACTGAGGAGGCATGAAACTAACAGTGTCCTAGTGTTCTGGCAAATAATAGAAATCCCAATTTCAAAATGGAACTGGGTCACCACAAAATACAATGGGGGAAATTGTCATGGCTTAGTCCCTAAAATGTGTGGATTAAGGAGGGGGGGAAAAACACCCTGATCTGAATGGTGCTTCAGAGTAGAATCTAAGCATGAGCTGAAAATGTTCTTTTAAAATACAGAACATAAGGATGCAATTCACAGAGATGGTCTGGAACTGTAAACATGCAGCTGTGTAATTTGCTAGGCTCAAAGCTTACATATCGACAGCATACAAATTGTAAAGTACTTAAAGGCCCATTGTTACCCAAAGGGCCTTACCCAATGTCCTTAAATGTTCCCATTTCTTGTTTTTTTTAAAGTTACAGGATGTAAAATAAGGTTGTTGGGCTATAGGGCCTCTTTTATGTTATATTTTGGACCAAGGAAGACAAAAAAGCTTCCCCCAATTCCATTGGTTTTATTAATATTAATCATTTTGGGGAGATCTTTCCTAGATTCTTCCCCTCCACAGTTACTTTCTATATATTCATTATATATTTTGTATAATATATAATATGTATATTATATATCTTGTTTTTATTTACATATTTATTTACCAAGTACTTAGCATAGTGCCTGGTATATAGCAGGCATTTAATAAATATTTATTGACTCCGATTCTGACATTGTGCTCTCCCACCCATTAGAATGTAAGCTTCTTGAGGGCAGGGCCTGTTTTTGCCTTTCTTTGTAGCCTCAGCACTTAGCACAATGACTAGCAAGCGCTTAATAAATTGATTGTTGAGCCACTGATTGATTTCCTACATCCTGGCTCCAGTGTCTTCTCCATAACCTCTGTTATCCGGACTCCTCACTTTTCCTCATCTGTCCTGTCCATTCAGTAACCAAATCTTGCCTTTCATCTTCCATGACATCCTCTTACATCTAGTCCCTTTTCTTTAATCACATAGCCACCATCTTGGTGCAAGAGCTCCTTATTTCTTGCCTAGCCTACTACACTAGCCTCTCAATTAGTTTGATTGCCTCAATACTCTACCCACTTCTGACTATCTTCCCTGAATCTGCCAAAGTGGTTTTTCTTTAAGGTCAGATCTGACCATATCACTCACCTATTCAAAAAATTCCAGTGGCTTCCTATTATGCCTAGCATAAACCAGAAAGGTTCTGCTTAGCTCTCAAAACCTTTCACAACTTGGCCACAAGCTATCTTTCCAACCTCATTGCACATTATTTTCCCCTCCCACATTTCAATCCAACCAAACTGGCCTCTTGTTCCTCACTCATGACATCCCATATTCAGTCTCCTCTTCAGTACCTTCAAAATGGCTGTCCCTTATGTCCTGGATATTTCCTTCTCATTTCTGCTTCACAGAATTTCTTTCTTCCTTCAAGACACAGTTCAAACATCACCTTTAATAGGAAGCTATTACTGATCCCAACAACTTCTTATGCTCTTCCTGTCAAACTACCTTGCACTTAACTTCTTTGTCTTCATTCTCATATGATATGATCTGATATATACATTTATATATGTGTTTTATTTAAATATATATACATACATACATATATATGTATATATATATATATATATTCTCTACTTGTCTCTATGTGTACTTTTTGTCTCTCCCATTAGAATACAAGCTCCTTGAGAGAAGAATTGTTTCATTATTTGTACTTATTTTGCCCAGAACCAGCACAATGCCTGGCATATAGCAAGTGTTTAATAAATGTCTGTTGATTGATTGATCTGATGGGTCTAGAAGGTAAAGAAGCAAGGAGAATCATGTCTATTATTTTTAGCTTGACTTCCAAAGAGCTCGAAGGACTTGAAAGGGGGAAAACTATTATTAGGCTGTATTGAATAATTCCAAAGTTGGACTGAACCCAGTGATAGTGAATTAGGTTATTTTACATTGCCTGGTGGGAAAGCAGCATGATATAGTACCAAGAGCATTGGGCTTGGAATCAGTGTATCTGGGTTCTAGCCCTGGTTCTGCCAGGTATTAGTGACCTTAGTCAAATAATTTCCTCTTTCTAGGCTTTGATTTCTTCATCTGTAAAATGAGGGAGTTAGACTGGATGGGCTTTCCACAGTGCCTTCTAGCCCTGGTTCTATGGTAGAAGTCCTTGCTTTTTTGATGGGGTTGTGAATAATTACTGAATAATTATTATTATAATTATAATCTCTGAATAATTACTTTAGGTCCCATATTTATGGTGCTTTATGAGATATATATGTATATATATCTATGTATATATATGTTTATGAGATATATATATGTATATATATGTGTATATATATATATATATATATATATATATGTCCCTTTTCTTTTACAACAAACCTTTTGAGGTAAGTCATGTATATATTACTATTCCCATTTTACAGAAGAGGAAACTGAGGCACAGAAAAGCCAAGTCACACAACAGGGCCTTGGGGATTCAAATTAAATCATCCTGATGCCCAAACACATGCTCCTTCTACTTTACCATAGTCTGCTACAATCTCCTATTCTGCTTGAATCTATCACAAGTGAAGCCTAGCAGTACAGTTTGCTTATACTCTGTGCTCAAGGAACATATGGACCAGATTATGAGATTCACAGATCAGACAGTGAGAGGCCACTTTGGCACAAGCCGTATGTGAGCCAGAGGAGCCAGATCATGGAGGAAGGCAATGGCTGAGGGAAGGTAGGTTATCTGTTTGTGTCAAGGTGGGATAAAGCAGAGGACACACACATTATAAGCCAACTCAATTGTCAGACAACTTTGGTTCTAGCTCTGGCTTTGCCACCTTCTGGAGTAATTTTGGGCAAGTTCCTTCTTCTGGCTAGACCTCAATTTCTTCATTTGTAAAAAAAGGGGGGTGTTGTACTAGATTAGAGTGGTAAATAGAACAAAATAACTAGGGCTTTGACCTAGGGTACTAAAATTTAGAGATGTGCTAGTAACACTTTAAGTCAGCTGCAAAGAAACAACTGAATTTAGCACCTAGTTAGCAAGAATCACTTAAACTGAAGCTATGAAGCTACTAGAAAGCAGTTTCCTTCCTGCTCCCTCTTGCTCCCTATGACTAAACCCTTGGACCAGTCCCACTCTACCCTATGCACCATCCAACATGGTGGTGTCCTCCCAAGCAGTGATCTCACAGTCTTCCAGTAAGTGAAATAAGAATGTATTTGGCAGCACCCACACTAGGTGCCACATTTTGCTAGACAGCTCTGGACTACTGGGTCTCTGAGATTCTTGCAAAGATAGGATTCTATTACATTCTGAGCATGAAACCTCAGGGTAGTTGACCTGGCTAGCCAACACAGAAGCCATGCAGTATGGGGGGCATAACTAGAAGAGAAAAGAGAACCTGGTTACTGAGGGTCTGGACTACTAAAAGGAAGAGTTCAGTAGTGTGTTGTGGCAGAAGAAATACTGAATTTCAAACCAGACAACCAGGGTTCAGATTTTGGCTTTGCTTCTCAGCATCCATGTGACAGACACCTCCCTTTCCTCTCTCTCTGGCCTTCAGTTTTCTCCTCTTAAAAATAAGGAAATTATACTAGTTAATGCCTCAGGTTCCTTCTAAGAACCTCTATGTACTGGTGTGTTGAGATATGAGGCAGCTAGGTGGCACATCAGATAGAACTCTGATCCTGGAGTCTGGAAGACCTGATTCCAGATTTGGCCTCAGATACTTAATAGATGTGTGACCCTGGAGAAATCACTTAAATTCTGTCTGCCTCAGTTTCCTTATCTGTAAAATGCGGATAATAATAGCACCTACCTCACAGGGTTGTTATGATGACCAAATGAGATCTTTGTAAAGTGATTTGCAAACCTTAAAGTACTACATGAATGCTAGTTGTTATGATGATGATATTATAAATAATGACAGACTTTACACCCACAGAGTATTTAACAGAATATAATGTACTGATATTCACATAGAGGGCCCAGTGAGGTTATGGGCCAGTCTGTGATATATCCGTCCTATATCCCTTTTGTTCTGTTCCAAGACATCCCCCAGCATCCTTAGAGTCCACCCAGTAGCTGGTCAGTTTTTCCAGGGCTCCAGACTGACCTGAATGGTTCCTGAATAGTTGAGGATTATCCTGTTTTATACTCAAGAGGGTAAAAGGAGCTGAAATACTTTATAAATGCATCAGTCAAGGAGGATGGACAAGCCACACCTGTGAAAATAGGAGTCCTAGGTAAGATAGCTAAGAATGCAGGCAGGAGTTGGCAAAATCTCTTTAGTCCTCCAGGGCCTATGGTCATGGACTCCTCAATCACTCAAGCTGGTTTTGTCTACTTCATCCCTCTACCCTCTCTAGTAGTAGAGGCCCAGTTTTATCAAACTGCCTCATTATGATTTGATTTAATAGACAAGAGAGAACTAAATTATGACATCGAGACAAGGAAAAGTTAAGCCACTTGTCCAAGGTCAAAGAGCAACTCTATGGCAGTCGGGATGCCTTCATCTGGTTGCCTCTAAATGGTGTCCACCATTGAGTCCATTACCACAGTCATATCTCTGTCAGCTGGTGTGCTCATGGAAACAAACCCTAGGAAGTTGAGAAAACAGAAAATATAAGTCATGGCCTTAGAGAATCACTTAGTCTCCTCAGGTCTCAAAACAATGCTCATTCTGAAAGCTCTGTTGCAACAGAATCTTGAAGAATGCAGAGAGGTTGGTTTGTAGGGGGCATCCAGTCAGATTTCTTTGCCTTGGTTTTCAGGTGTCAAGACCACCTTCCTTTCCTCCAGTTTCATTCTGATTCTCAGGTTGGCTCAGAGTAGAATCTAAGTCATATTTTGAGGTTTCCTCTATCAGCAGAAGAACGATTGACTTCTAATTGGCTTTCACAACCCCAAGACCGTTTGGAGCTCAGTTTATTTTCACAAACACTGAGATGTTGGATGATAGCTTAGGTCAAAGTTAGAGTCAGTATGACTGAGCAGAATCTTCATCGTCCCACGAGATACGTAAATGTCTTAGTGGTTCCCAAGGATCATCCAAGTAACCTACCTAACAATCAGAGGGTGACATTAGCACAAGAGCTAATTCTTGGTGATCTGGCATAATTTTGTTGACCTTTTTCTGAACACGTTTATCAGAGAATCCCAGACTTGGAAGAAACTCCAGAGCTCATCTAATCTAGCCCTTACATGAAAAGGAATCCCCTTTACAAAATCCACAGAAAGTGGACATCCAGCCCCTTCTTGAACTCCATCAATGACAGGGAGCCATTATCTTATGAAGGAAGCCCATTCCATTTTTGGACAGGGCAGTTAATGTTATCTCTTTTATTGAGTTGAAATCAGCCTCTGGTAACTTTCCCTTTTGCTCCTAGTTCTATTTTCCAGAAGCAAGAAGAATAAGTTATAACTTTCTTCTAAATGATAGCCATTCAAATAGGAAATAATAAATATTTGTTGAACTGAGAAGAGAAGGCATAAGGAGGTGTGATTAGTATCTTCAAATAGCTAAGGGTCTGTCTCAGTGAAAAAAGGCTTGGCTTGTTTTTGGTGCCTCCAATAGCCCCAGCTAGGACCAACAATTGGAAATTGTACACATTTCAATTCAATGTAAGGGAGAACTTCTTAACCTTTAGAATGGTTCACCAGTACATTGGATGTGCTTCATAAGGGAGTAAGACCTGTATCAACGAGGATTATCAAACAGACTATAAGAATAAGTAAATGGCATTCGAAATGTGATAAGTGTCTTTAGTTTCATAACATGAATACAGGAGACAGGAGAGGCTTCTGCTTTGAAACATAGACATGGAAAGGTTCGGGACAGAGTTCACTCAGTTCCGTTCAACAATCGTGTTTTTAATGTCCACTATGTGTCACCATCCCATTCCGGGGACAGTGTCAGGTGGAGAGTCTAACTGGGGCAGTATACCTGTTAAACCATAATGCAGGTGTCCTAAGGTAAGCTCAGGAAGGATAGAAACCTCCCATGGAGCAGAAGGGCAAAAACTCACTTGTTCTTGATTTTCAGTATGAATACAGACCGTGAAAGCAGGGCGTCATGATCCTGGAGGTACAGAGGTGAAAAATGACACCAAAGATGCCTGACTTCTCAGAGTTTACAATCTTCCTGGAAGAGGGGCTGGCCAAATATTACACATACACAAACGAATGTATCATGTTATAAAAGGGTGATAGGTCAAAGGAAATAATCAGGAATTCTAGGGATTCCAAACATAGAGAAAATTATGGAAAGGGAGAGATCATATTTGCCTGAGGAGGCATTGAAAGCTTCGTGGAGGAGGTAGGCATCCAAGTGGACCCTTGAAGGAAGGTAGAGGCTTTGAAAGATGGGGATGCGGGAGGTGTAGCCAAGACAAGGGGGATAAGTGCTCTGTAATGAGATACTATAGAAAGTTAGGGATGTGCCTGTCCCAGGTGGACATTCTTTACCTTTCTGATCTGTCTGCATCACAACTCTCACAATCTCTACTGCCCTGCCCTGTGTTGTCCTGGCAGAAACAGAGTCTTGGGCAACACAGATAACTATTCTAACATGGCATTTCTTGGCTTCTTATGTTCATCTTTACTTTCAATGTTATTCATTTGGAGTTTTCTCAGCAAAGATTCTGGAGTGGTTTGCCATATCATTCTCCAGTCCATTTTACAGATGAGGAAACTAAAGCAAAGAGGGTTAAGTGACTTGCCCAGGGTCACACAGCTAATAAGTATCTAAAGTACTGTATTTGAACTCAGATGAGTCTTCCTGACTCTAGGAACAGCACTCCATCCACTGAGCCCCCTGGTGTTGCTTTATTTATTTATTTAGGATTCTAGCTTTAGGTTGTTCCCTCCCTGAGCCTTTCTTTATGGGTCTGTAAAGTGGAAGTAATGCTTGTGACATCTTACTTCCCTGGGCTGTCATGGAGAAAACACTTTGCAAATCCTAAAGCACTTGAGGAAATGTTAGGTGTTCTCAACATTCTTTTAAATCATACAATCACATTGTCTTAGCACCACCTTAGACACCATCTGGTTCAGCCTGCTCATTTTACAGATGAAGACACAGGGGGCCCAGAGGGGAAGAAGGAGCTTGTCCAAAGTCACCCATCTAAAAGTGGCAGGATTCGAACCCAGCTCACCTGATTTGACACCCATTCTTCTCTCCACTGTGACTTCATCCAAAAGGATATAAGATAGACTCAAAATAGGGCTGTTGGGCTAAAGAACAGAGCCAAGAGCTTTTGGTACTTCCAGGTACCTGGGACAACTGAGCCCTAAAGGTTCAGTTAGGCTCTTAGGTTTCCTGGCAACCTACAGATCCATTCAAGAGGCAGCAGGACAAAGTAGAGGGCTGCATTGGAGCAAAGAACATCTTTCAGTTCTTCCCATGATACATACTGTCTCTGTTGTTCTGGCAGCGAGATGGCACAAAGGATAGAGTGCTAGACCTGGAATCGTGAAGACGGGAGTTCAATCCAGCCTTAGACACTTATTAGTAGTGTGACCCCAGACCTGCCTCAGTTTCCTCATCTTTAAAGTGGAGGTAATAATAGTATTGCCTCCCAGGGCTGTTTGAAAGATAAAATTAGACAATATTTCCTGAATGCTTTGCAAACTTTACAGTGTCACGTGCTTTTTAAAACAATGACCTACCCTCTCAATACCCCTATCAACTTTCTGAGAACACAAGTTACAATGAGTTGCTAGTCTGTACAGCTGGTGGTTGTTTTCACACTGGGAGTTCTCTTTAATCCACTGAACCACGGGTCTGAATAAGAAGAAAAGGGGGCAAGAATAGTGACATAGTTTTCATCAGTGTTGTTGTCTTATATAGCGTTCGCTCTCATTTCACTTGTCTTCTTTGTGTGACTTTGGTCCAAGACAATGGTGTTTTTTTCCAAGATGGCAAAAATATTCCTCCCTCCTTTCATTGCAGGCAAGCTGACAAATGGTTGTTCTTTGTTTCCCCAAGGTGGGTTTTTTCTGAGTGTGCCCTTGTTATTTTTATTGAAAGAGGGCTTTCATCCTCATCAGAGCTAATTCTGAGAGCCCACCCTTACAGTTTCTGTGGGGTTTGGCTTGGTTAACCACTTGATGCTGTTACAAAAGCCCACAGCTAGAAAATGATCATTACCAAGCAGCCTGATTTACATTGTGGTGGGTAAGTGGGTGGAGATGCAGAAGGGAGAGAAATCAGTGTTGCTGTAGATGGAGCCAAAGAGGGGCTGGCTCACAGTTGCTTGGTGGCAGCCTTGGTACTTGGGGAACTGGCCTTGCCTTAGGAATTGAAGGAGTCTTTAAAGAAAGATGGGTAACTAATTGTTGTGATTATCCTCCCAGACACAGGGGGGATAGACCTCTGTGGGGCTGATGAGAGATAAAAGAGAGAGGTCAATTTTTAGATGAAATTGTGAGTTGTCTTATCTGTGAGCATGTGTATACCCATACATAAACATTGAGAACTGTAACTGTGGTGGGGAAACCCAGGCTTTGACCCAGAAAACATTGACCAACCACACCATCCTTGGACATACTTGCTTTCCTTAGGGACTGCTCCCACATACTCTGACGTCCCCCACCATCACCACCTTGTCCCTACTTCTGCCTCCCTCCCCATCAGTATAAATTCCTTAAGCAGTTTAGAACCTTCTAGTGCCTCAGAATGAGCTTTTCTCCCTCTAGTGGCTACACCCCAGGAAAACGCTCCACTTTTGCCCCAGTGCAAAAATTTCTTGTTATGACTGTGCATCCACATGTGGACATAGGTTTGTCTACATTTTAGAATGAACATTTGTCCATCATCTAAATTGGCCTTGTTCCAATAGAACGTCCACTCCTCAGGAAAAACTGCTGAGTTCAGTGATAGCATTTGTATTCTCTTTAAAAAATCACATTTTATACATATCTTTTGATTCCACTCTGACAGTCACCAAGAAGCTACCATTTCTGCCGTCACTGAAGTTATCTCCACCAAGGGAAATGAAATGAGGGCTGAGATAACCCTCTGGCCTCCAAATGGTGCGTTTGGAGCCTGGATGTTCCATGTCAGTGTGCACGTGTAGGCACTGCCAAGTCATTTGGTGACTGCATATCCTCCTTTCCTGTCTCACCCAAATACAAAATGACCAACACTTCATTAGCATGAACATTGAAAGGGAAAATACAGTTTCCTCATAAGAAAACTGGTGTGGAGAATAACTAGGAATAAAGAACAATGAGAACAGACTGACTGATGTGTCTTTTGGAATTTAAAACCACACCATCCCCTTAATGACTCAATGCCTATAGAAATTAAAATGGGAATTTCATTATGCTATTTTTTTTAAAGTTTAAAAATGGCATGGCCCAACACTTTTACTGCAGAAGCAGGCTACCCAGGACTAAGAACCATTTTGTATTTTTCTGTTTCAGGGGTTGCCATAGCCAATGAATTCATCACCATGTGGTCAGCCTACTGGTGACACCTCTGTGTATTTAGCTAGTTATTAAAACATGCAAGGGAAAGAGGGACCAAAAAAGTTTGTATTTAACTGCTAATATAAGTGGTATTCTGACTGGTATTTATTTATTTATATGCAGACGTAAGAATAAAGACTTTTCAATAGCCAGTGCCCAAAGAGAATTTTGAGTGGGACAGTCTCCAGGTTGAGGATTAAAGAGTTGGAATGACCTTATGTAGCCATGATTCGCTACATTTAAAACACAAAAGAACAATAACACCACCACCAAATACCCTGCATCTTCTTTCTCTTTAGGCTGCATTTCAATTATTCTAGTTAGCTCCTGTTTAGGGAACTCCAAGTAACTTGGAAAGATCCAGACATCAGTTTTATTTTTGCCCTGAATTAAAAGCTGTACCGTATATGTACAATTAGCATTGTATCAGAGCCTTTTACCATGTAGGACAAGCTTCAAAGCTAAAACTAACTTTGTCTGGTAGATTTACTGGCCAGCCCTGGAAACAGAAGGTTCAAGTTTACCTAAATTTACTTTAACAAATGTTAAAAAATTTAAATTTGAGACAAAGTTAGATCATGTTGGTATCTTATAAATTCTACACAAATTGATTCTTCACATAGTGAGGGTTTGGTTTCAGAGAGTGGAAGAGAAACTTTTATGTTTTTAGATCTGGGGTGAGAAGAACAGGTTTGGAATCTTGGATCTGTTCTTTCCTATCATAAAGCTCCCTATAAAGGTAATTTCCAGGTCTAGGATGCTAAGATCCTGTAGGGAATGATGGGAAGAATTGGAGATGACATCTCTCTCTCTCAAAAGCTTAGGTATATGAGCACTCCTAGATTCACAGGGGCCATAAAGAAATGGTCTCTGTCTTAGGGTACAGCCCCAGGGGACATGAGAAGGTCAGATGGAAAGAGTGTCTCAGAGTTTTTATAAGCACAAGGTGAAAAAGATGTGTTCACTTCAGGGAGAGCTGCCAGACCTGCTCCAAAATTCTCATCCTGCCCTCTATCCCTTTTCCGTCCTGAGTGGGATGGGAGGGCAGGTAAGACCATGAAGACTGCCCCTGCTTTCTGTACCCCTTGGAGGCTAGAACCCGGAAGTTATAATGATCCCAGGCTGTCATACATACATTCCAACAATGACAGGCCAATATGGCTTTACCCCAAACCCCAACACTTCTTCTCTATCCTTCTGAGCCCCAGTAATGTGTATTACTCCACAGAGTAATACACAATACCTCCGAGAAGCAAATGCTCATTTGTCCTCTGCAGTAACCAGCTTTATACTGGGTGCTGGGTGATTAAGGGGAAAGGGAGCTGATCCTACCACAGAAGACTTAAAGCCAAACTATGCAACTTTGTTTTATAGCCTGAGTGGAAAATATTTTCAGCCAGTTCACAGTTATCTCTGCCAGTGGGATCAAGCATAGAATGACTAGTTTGAGATTCCCTAGTCTCACTCCTCTGCTGGAGAAGCGAGTGAGGAACTGGATGGCCAAGAGGCAGGCAGCCAGAGAGAGCACAGGGAGCCAAGAACTTGGACCGGAGAGCCACTGGATAAATAGCCCTAAATAATGGAGAGTTGCCTGTATGTTGGGAAGCAAGAGGAGTTATCTTTGGATGGACATTGACTTCACGGGCAGGCTTCTCTCTACTCTAATCTGTGGTTTCAGCCCAAACAGGAGATGTAAACTGCTCTAAATCCCTTGGAGAGTGCTTCTCACTCATGCCAGAATGTAATAGAAACTACCCCCACCCCCAACCCCTCCACTGGAATCTGGCATCCTCCATTTTGAGTCATTCTCAAAGGGACTGCAGAAAACAAAGATATGTCATAATATTTGCCAAGGGCTCGTCTATACTGACCTCAGAGCCAGAAAGATTTTTTTTCTGCTTTTGTCTCCATCATTGTATTACTCTTTCAGCTTCATCCCAAGCTTGGTCTGTTGGTAAAGAACATTTATTAAGCTCCTACTCTGTGCCAGGCACTGTGGAAACACTGAACAGTTATGACAAAGGTACAGTTCAACTCAATTCAGTTCATTGCAACCAATGTTTATTCAGTGCCTACTATGTGCTAGGTTTTAGAACGGCAAGACAAAAGATGAAACCTGAAGAAGAGAATATTCTTAGTTACAATATGAACATGGATAGTAAATGAGGGAGAAAACACAGACAAGGAGTGACTTTGGGGAAGACTTCACAGAGGGTTGTCCCTCAAGCTGTGCTTTAAAGGAAGGTAAGGATTCTGACAAGCAGAAATGAGCTGCTAAGACTGTTCAGAGGTGAGAGAAGCAAGCATGCTGAGGATTGGGGAATAGTCCAATCTGATGGGAATAGACAGTGCATGAAGGAGAGCGGTATGACATTAACCTGGAAAGGTATTTGGAGCCAGATTGTGGAGGGCATTAAATGCCAGGCTTCAGGCTTTTTATTTTGTCCTGGCAGCATTAGGGGATCAGTGACAGCTTTGGAGCAGGAAAGCAGTGTGGTCAGCCCTGTTCCTTAGGAGGATTCTTTTGGCAGCTGTGTTTAAGATGGATTCTGGCAGAAGACGAGGGGGAGATAGGGAGGCTAGACAGCTAGTCTCATTAAGGAAGACCATCTAAGAGCCTCCTACAGTAGGTCGAGCAAGAAGCTAAATGTGGTCAGCTCTCCAGTCCAACCCGGAGAGACGAGCTTGAATACAAGGTTCAGGCCTCATCTTTCTCAGGTTGGCAAAGAGCATGAAGAATCAGGGCTTAATAAATGCTTGTTGACTTGATGAGGGACAGCATGCTGCCTGTAGTCACGGTGACTCATGAGATACACAGCTGGGGAGCTGACAGAGTGAGCTAAATGATAACCCAAGAAACTTCAGTGTCTGCTTTGGGGGGATGTCTTCTTGTTGAAAGTAAAAGGGGTTTTCTGAGATTGACTCAAGGATCATTAGACGGTAGTTTCCATTTTTCTCAGCTGATCATTTCTACATAGGGCTTCCTTTCTTTTGGAAGCCTAGTGAACCTGTCACGTCTGTACTGATGTGACTGAAGTCTGGATTCACCCATTACTTGCAGATCATCCTAAATGACTAATTTCTTATTGAGAGAGGGAGAGAGTAGGATAGAAACAGGTTCACATTCCGCAAAACACTGATTCCCATAGTAACAGTGCACACCCCTCTGTCCCCGAAGACTCATCAATTAAATCGATCACTTTTGCCATTGATGCTCCCTGTCGAAGGTACTTTTTATGCTTCAGAATGAACTTTTTTTCTCTCCTTTCAGATGATGCTTAGGTTTAGGAATAACTGAACAGGACATTACTAAATGAACCTTCTAATATGGGAATTATTACCTTTGATTGCCCGCGACCCTGCGCCATTATTTGTGTCAGATGTTGTTATTAGTGTTATGACTAACAATGAGAACAGTAATGGAACCTCATATTCATATAATGCTTCATCGAAGTTGACTGCTTGCTTTCTGTATGGTAAGAAAGGGTGCTGCATTTGGAGATAGAGAACCCCCATTGGAAATCCAGGCTTGGCTACTTAATACTTGGGTGACCTTCCCCAAGCTGTTTCTTCCTGAGTCCTTAGTTTCCTCGTCTGTAGACTGAGGGAGTGAGATGACTTGGCCTGAGTGGGAGTGGGGGAGGGGAGAGAGTGTCCTTGTTAAGTCTAAATCATTGATATGATGATTCAGATGATGTCAGGATCTTTATTGTGCCAGTGAGAAAAGTGAAGCTCCCGCAGGCTAACAGGATTTCCCAAGGTTATATAGCTAATAATCATATTAACTGGATCCAAAACCCTAAAGTTCACTTTTCAATTCATCAATAAACATTTATTAAGCCCCTACTGTCTGCCAGACACTCTGCTAAGCACTGGGGATACAAAAGGAGGCAAAAGACAGTCCCTGCCCTCAAGGAGTTTACAATCCAAGGATATCACTTTAAGGTAAATGATGCAAGTATTATCCTCTATTTTTTTTTTTGATGGGGAAACACACTCAGAAATATAAAATGATTCGCCTAAAGTCACATGGCTACAACTAATTGGTCAATCTGAAATTTGAACGCAGGTCTTTTTGGAGACAATGATTGGAATTTTTCCGTGTTCGAAGAAGGGTGGTGGTGGTGGTGGTTAATATTTGTTTTACTTGGGTCCCATAAATAGTTGTAGAGAAGCCTATTTTGTTAGCTAGATATATAAAGAATAACTTCCTAAGGGTTACAGGTGAACAAAAAGGGAGTAAGCTACCTTGGGAGGTAATGAGTTCACCATCACCACATCCTCAGGTCAAGGTTGGATGATCTTTTTGTCAGGGATTTTTCAGAGAGGATTCCAAAACTAGAATGGGCTGGACTTGAATGACTGCTGAGGTCCCTTCCAGATCCTGAGACCCACTAAAGAATCATCTTGATCATTATATATTTGAGAAATTGTCCTGGATAGGAATAACTACAGCAATGGGTAGAGGTCCTATTTTATATCGAATTAGGCCCAGATCTCAAAGAGTGGTTAAAGGTTTTGCTAAAATAAAAATACAGTTTTATTTGTTTTGGCCCTCCAGATTTCCATAGTGGGTTGCCCCCGCCTTAAAGTGATTTTGTCCACTTGTACTATGTCAACTTTTGCAGAATCTTTGCATTTTCTTTCAAAAAGGGTTAAAGGAGGAAATTTTTCTACTCTTGTGAGTGTTGTTTTTTTCAACAGCCCATCATGGTTCAATGGCTATGGGGGCGGCTGAATAGAGGTGGAGACTGTGTGGATGAACAGAGGGCCACAGATGCAAATAAGAAACCTCTGGGGAAACTGAAAGCCCTGAACACTGGAAAAAGGGGGGCAGATCAGCTTCAGGCCCTAAAGTGGTAAAGGAACTTGCCACAACAGGAAGTGGGCAGGATGCTGTTTTCAATATACTCATGGGAACCGAATTGGAAAGTGCTGTGGTGAATGTGTATGGAAAAAGAGAGAGAGGGAGAAAGAAAAGGGGGGGAGGGCAGCTATAATCAAGCTATAAATATCTGTTTCTTTGAAGTTTTATGACCAACAATTTTAAAAATTACTGGAAGTCGTATAAAGAGGCGTTTCATGAATTGGTGGAGCAAGAGGTGCATAGTAAGGTTAAGTTTATCCTATCCCAGGAGACAGCTGTTGCTAACTCTTTTTTTGCTTCCTGGATCTCCTGATAGATTGAATAGGTACCTAAAAGGACAACCCTGCATGCAGCTTTTAGGCTTCAGAAAGTTAACTTCGGCCATTTCTAGAAGCCTAGCTTTCCGTAACATTTGATTCTTTCTTTAAAAAAAAAAAAAAACCTGATAAAATTTCAAACGCCTATGATTTTATCCACGTGAGTACACAATTCCACCAACTCAGGTCCCTACCCCTCTATACTTTTAGAAATGGGCAAATGAATTCCTAAGGCTGAAAAGCTTTATCCCCTCTTGGCTAATCCTTTGGCTGCCAATTCTCTAGTGATAACTGCCTGGACCTCAAAGTATTCACATTCTATAGGGAAAAACAAATTGTACATATAAAAATATATACAATAAAAGCATATACTAGAGATACAAAATCAGTACAAAGGGGGTTTGGGAGGGGAGATAGGAGAGCCAGCAGCACCTGCGAGGAATGAGAAAAATGTCTCTACTAGGTCATGATGTTTGAGCTAAGCTTTTAATTCAGCCAGAGATTTTAAGAGGCAGTGGTGAGGCTGGAGTACATTCTAAGCATGGAAGACAGCCTGTGCAAAGAGAGTGCCTCTTTGAGCCATCTGTCTTAATCGATATATGGCTTGACTACCTCCTTTCCTGGCCATACTTTTCATTGATGGTTTTGTTCTTTGTTTTTGAAATTAGCAAGTTTCGGTAATTTGCTGAAGCTAGGCCCATTTTGCTCACCATGTGTCTTTCTGTTACCCTTTGGGGAGTTCTTAACTTCTGAGACTGTGGTATCTCATCAATACCAACCATATAGCATTGCTGGGAGAACATTGATATTAAAACGATGGGCGTCTGTGGCCATAAGTTACTTGGGATGATTGGAAGCCCTGGGCAATTTCCCTAATGTAACCCCTAATGGTACATAAAAATTTTGATTAAAAATGAGAAATGGAGTGTTTTGTTTGGAAAGAATACTATTAAGATTTCCTTATTTTATTTTTTGGTTATCAACATTGAACCAGGTCTTATCACTTGAATAACTCATTTGTTTATTGTAAAGTTAGAAACGTTTTGGTGCCATCCTTCAGCATCATGGTTTAACAGAAAACATTGAATTAGGAGTTATTTTTTTTTAATCTTTTAAATTCTAAGGAGCTTCCTAGCCAGATGACCTCTCCTAACTCATTTAAGCCTCAGTTTCCTGTTTTGTAAACTAAAGGGGTTGAACTAGATTATCTCTTAACTTCTGTCAAAATTTCCTATTCTGTTCAGTTTCTTTTTTTTTTTTTAAAGCAATTGGGGTTAAGTAACTTGCTCAAGGTCACATGGCTAGTCATTATTTATGTGTGGGTGCTCATTTTCTGAGGCCGGATCCGATCTCGGGTCATCCCAACTCTGAGGCCAGCGCTCTTACTCACTGTGCCACCTAGCCGCCCCTTTAGGGCAATTGGGGTTAAGTAACTTGCCCAAGGTTACACGGCTAGGTTTTTGTTTGTATAGATTAAGTGTCTGAGGCCGGCTCTGAACTCAGGTCCTTCTGACTCCAGGGCCGGCGCTCTATTCACTGCACCACCTAGCTGCCCCTGTTCAGTTTCTTTAAGGCAAGAATCTCAAACCTAGAATTTTATTGGCCTGTGTCCCTAAAGTGTATATTATACAACCCTTTCTCCCTTTGTTCAGGCAAATATGTAATTGAATGCTTAGCAAGTTTTGTGAAGATAAATACAGATTTAAATATCAGTAGTGAAAAGAGAGGAGTGCTTTGAACTTAAAGAAAAAAAATGCAATTCCAGTTAGAAATCTCTGTTTTAAGCCACTCAGATCCAAAGGTAATAGAGGAAAGTCTCTGATGATTTGCAAAAATTAACCTTCCAAAGCAATTCATCTCCATATTCACCTGGAAGGAGATAAGGTTCTGAACCATGTGCTTTGCTTCCCCTCCCTCTAATAAGGTTAAACCTTAAAATAAAACTTCCCTAATATTGACTCCTCCAATTCATAGACTGAGTTAACTTAGGCCAGGACTAGGGATAGAGTTTACCTTTTCATTGTCTATGAACAGAAAGAGAAGCTTGCTAAGCAAATATCTTAAACTAAGTCATTGAACCCTCTTAAAAGACAGAAATACCCATTTATAAACAAGTATTCATATTTATTCTCATTTAAACAAGTCTGCTAAAGATTCCTTAAAAGGCATTCTTTATTATCCAAGTAAAATTGGGTTACTGTTTAAAAGTAATAAATATATATTATCTACCTTGTGGGCATGTAAGGAAAGTGTACTGTAAACACTCAGTACTATATGAATCTGATATTAATATTGTTGTTATATACTCATTCTATGATCTTCTATATGTGAATAAGAGTATCTTTATCACTCTGTTTTTCATGTGATTATAGGATTTAGAACCAGTAGGGAAGTTAGAGATCATCCTTTACAACTCCCTCATTTTCCAAATGAGGAAACTGAGGACCAGAGAGGTAAGGTCACATAGGCAGGAAACAGCATACTCAGAATTCGAATCCAAGCCCTCTCACACCAAAACCAGCCTTCTTTCCACTGTCACTCTCCTTCCACTACAACCCAGCTGCCAGCTCTTTGACGAATGGAACTCATTATGTGCGCATTTTGCCCACCTATGATTCCGTCTTTGGCAATATTAAGATCCAAAGAGATAACAGAGAAGGCAACCTATGGGGAAGGCAAATCAATTGTTTTGCTTGCAATGATTGCTTTCTTGAAAAGAGAGGAGCCCAGCAAAACAGCAGCAGCCTAGTCTGCAGTTAGTTAACATTAATAATGCCAGAGGCAATATCACCAGGCTGTCTGAAAAGGATTTGCTCATCACATGATTAGTATATGAAACTATGTGTTCATCAAAATCTTGCCACCACACAGGCAATATATATCTTCCAGGGCTTATTTTTTTTATACCCCCTCTTGAATTGAGTATACAATTTTCAGCAAGACTTCCCCAGAGAAAGTTTGCTGCAGAGTGAAGGTTCTGTTTAATTGTCCTGTGGTCTGCTCACAGTCAATCTGGTGGGGTTCTTTTTCTGTAGTTAAAGAGCTGTTTGTCAGGGAATAAATTGTGACAGAAACAGAGACAGATTTATGGGTCCTTGAGGGATCTGCTTTCTTTCATAAGGACTCTCCAGATATGAGGACTTTAGAATACTTCTCTTGAATTGCTGTAAATACCATTTAAGAAATGTTATTTAATAAACCTCAGCTCACCCTGAACGACCAGCTTGCACTCCTCATTCCCCTCTCTCTCCTGCCTCCCCAGTGCCTGGAGTCTGTTTAGATTTTAATTCAGTGCATCTTTTCTTGTCCTCACTCATTCCTTGCAGTTCTCAGTTTAAAAAAAATGCCTCCTTGTCTTGGGCTGACCCAACCACTTGCCTGACACCTTGAATTGAAATGTATGTGTTGCGTGGGTGTTGACCTCAGTTGGGAAAGTATGAGTGCATTTGGCCCTGCTAGGATGTGTTTCTATTGGCTTGAAGATTTCAGGAGCCATTCTTCAGTATTAGTGGATCTCAGCTGACCACATGGGTCACAGATCCCAGGTCCGCCTTGAATTTCAGAGAATCGAGATTCCCAGTATTGGAAGATATTTCAAAGGGCATCAAGTACAGTTAGTGCCCAAACAATAGGAATTATTTCTACATTATTCTTGATCAGCAGACTCCAGTGAGGGAAAACTCAGCACCTCCTGAAACAATCTCTTTTGCATTTAGAAGACTCTAAATCTTAGAAAGTTCTCCATTATCTAATTGATAGCCAATAATTGCCTCTCTATAACTTCCCTTCATTCTTTCTACTTCTACCCTCTGGGGCACAGCAAAAGAAGTTGGGGCCTTCTTTTTTCCCACATGACAACCCTTCAGATTGCTGAAGAAACGTGCTTCTCTCTTTTTTTTTTTTTTAAAGCAATTGGGGTTAAGTAACTTGCTCAAGGTTACACGGCTAGTCATTATTTATGCGTGAGTGCTCATTTTCTGAGGCCGGATCTGATCTCGGGTCATCCCAACTCCGAGGCCGGCACTCTTACTCACTGCGCCACCTAGCCTCCCCTTTAGGGCAATTGGGGTTAAGTAACTTGCCCAAGGTTACACGGCTAGGTTTTTGTTTGTGTGGATTAAGTGTTGGAGGCCGGCTCCGAACTCAGGTCCTTCTGATTCCAGGGCCAGCGCTCTATTCACTGCGCCACCTAGCCGCCCAACGTGCTTCTCTTTTGACTGAGAGAGCCCTTTGCTTCAAGACTTGCTAACCTTTGGGTCAATCAGTTGATCTCACTGGGTCTCAGTTTCCTCAAAAGGAAAATGAATGTTTGGCCTAGATAACCGATATCTTAGATTTCCTCCAGCTCTAAATCTCTGATCCTAATTCTGTTTTTGACTCCCTGTAGAAGTTAATACTAGAAAGATTGTGCTTATTAACTAAATTGAATAAAGACTGTTTTAAGTTTTAGTCTTGTTCCTCTTTCCTGAGTCTGCTCCCTCCCATCCCCCATGCTTTTTGGCAGTGACCAATAGGAATGTAGTATTTAACTTAGCTGGGGAAAAATGGAAATAGGACTGTCTGGTCAAGAAATAGACCCACCACAAATCCATTTTCCCCACCTCCCACACCAGGAATGTGCAAAAAAGAAAGGAAGTAGAGAAGACTATAGTTTTGTATGTCTTTCGATCATTTGCTATTGAGTGAATAAATGAGAGAGTAAAATGCCTAACCCAGAATTGGTTGGAGAAACCGAAAAACAGTAGGGTTATTTTGGGCTATATCAAAAGAAAATCTACTAGTCATCTCTCTCCTGGTCCCTCAAACTTTGTGAATATTTAAATTCTTTCAGTGAACTTTAACCAGCAGATATAGTCATAGGATTATAAGCTGGAAAAGATCTGAAAAACCATTTAACTGAACCCTTTATTTTACCAGTCCTGAATGTTTGATCAAGTTAGCCAAAGTCACACAGGTAATAAAGAACAGAGCTGGGGTTTGAAATCAAGCCCTCTGACTACAAATCCAACGTTCTTTCCACAGTTTTCCACTCATTCCTTCCCATGATGTTGTTCACTAATAGTTGATGCCAGCCATTCTGTTCTATATTAAATCTATTTAAAAATAACACTTGTCAAAATTAGTCCAGTGGCCTTTTAGAAATTAACACCATCCCTCCAAATTTTGTTGTACAGTGACTTGATAGGATGACTAGTCCCAAAGCAAAATCTGATGTCCTCTCTCTTTTCTAATAGACCTGACATCTTCCATGTCTTAATAGATATTAGATCTGTTCCAAGCACCTTGGAACATTTACTTTCAAGGTTCCAGTGAGACATCAGTGAGTCAATGAAGATCATCTCCGAACAATTACCCCCATTTCTGTTCATCTCATAGTTTTTAGTGTACTATACTAGAGCCAACAAGGGGGAAGAAGTCAGCTTCAAAGAACTCTGTGTCTTAAACCCTTCTTAACTCAATTTCCATTTTGGGGAAGAATTGCTGTACATAGTAACTCAACCAATGTTGGCTCAGAGGAGTAGAGATATGGTCCCAACAAAATAGCCCCCTAGATGGTTCAGTGCATGAAGTATTAGGACTGGAGTCGGAGTGATCTGAGTTTAATTCCAGTCTCAGATACTAGCTTTGTGAACCCAGGCAAGTCACACAACCTCTGCCTGCCTCAGGTCCCCCATATGTAAAATGGAAATAATAGCACTTATCTCACAGAGCTGTCCTGAGGATCAAATGAAATAATATTTTTAAGTTCTCTACACAGTGCCTGGAACATGTCAGGTGTCTAATAAATACTTATTCCTTTTCCTGGCCTTCTTTCTCCTCTCTTCTCTCTGGAGAGATGTTGTCTTTGAAACCAGGCAAGCAGGACTGCAAAAATGCCATTTCCTGGGATTCCTCACCTTTCATTCCCTTTGGCAACTGCCTATTTCCCTGTGAGCCTGGGACCCCTACAGATAAATCAGACTCTCATCTTTCCACCAAGGCAAACAACTCAATACATTCTAAGGAAGATGCCATAATGCCATAAATTAATCATAAACAAGTTGTTTAATCTCTCAAAGACTGTTTTCCCCTTGGAAACTGATATCAATAATAGTTGTTCTTCACAACTCACAGGTCTATCATGTGGAAAGAAATGTACAAATCCTAAAGCATTTATAATGACTAGAAGTGCCACTATGGTAGTTGTTAAATCCCCTGCCTCAATGTGACCATGTCATCTAACAAATGCCCTCTCTGTTCCAAGGTCCTCAATGACTTCCTAGTGTTGAATAGATAAAATCCAGACTTCTAGGCTGGGCATTCAAGAACCTCTACAACGTGACTCCAGCCTATCTTTCCAACCTTACTTCATACTTATCCCCCATTCTCCTGTCCTGTAGTCCAGCCAAACTAAATGACTTTCCATTTCCTTTTGTTCATCCTGACCTCTTTAGTTTTTGCATTATTGCCCATGTTGTCCTCTTGTACCTAGAATGGAACCCTCATTCCCTTCTCTTTATGGAAAGACCCTCGATTCTGATACCATCTCCTCAATGGTTTCTTCCCACCAAGATGAAATGATGTTTCTCCTCCTCCACAAATCTCTCAGAAGACTTTATACCATAGTTATTTATGTGCATGCTCCCCCCATACACCCCTAATTAGGGTGTAAGCTTCTTGAGAATCAGGCCTGCGTCATATCAGTCCTTGTATCCCCCTAGCACTTAGCATAGTGCCATGAACATTTTGGGGGGAGTGGAGGCCCAATGTTTAAAGACATTCATGTAGGGGAATATTAATATAAAATAATATCCACTGAGTCAGACGAACAGCTTCTCCATAACTCATTTTGGGACAGAAGCTCTTAACCTTTTTGTGTCATTGTTCCATATGGAAGCCTATGGGCCCCTTCTCAGAATAATATCCTTTTTTTTTTAAGAGAGAGGGAGACAAGGCAATCAGGGTTAAGTGACTTGCCCAAGGTCACACAGCTTGTAAGTGTGTCAAGTGTCTGAGGTCATATTTGAACTCAGGTCCACCTGACTCAAGGATTGGTGACCTATTCACTGCATCATCTAGCTACCCCACAGAATAATATTCTTAAATAATTGACAGAAATGCTCATTTCAGTTAGATGAGGTCAGTGAAAATAAGATATAATGTTTTTTTTTCCTTATTCGAGTTCATAGACCCTACCCACCCACTGACCCCTAAGCCCTGCCCTGAAATCTATCCACAGATCCAAGTTAAGAACCTTGTCTTAGAGAACTTTCTGGGCCACCAAGAGGTTAGGAAACTTCTGTGGGCACATATGTGTCAGAGTCAGGATGTGAACTTTGACCTTTTAGCCACAAAGACTAGCCCTTTATCCCCTACATCATGCTGCTTCTCATACTTTGCACACAGTAGGTACTTCAGGAATATTTTTTCAAGTGAAAAACTTGGGAAAGGAGAAGGATATTTTTTTCTTTGAAATAGGTTACTATCTTGTATTTTTATGGTTATTTTCTTCAAGTAACTAAAAGTGTCTTCAGGTATGTCTTTGTTACCTCATTAATTCTCATAACTAAGTCTCATAATAGACATTATTTTCTTATTTTAAGACTGGAGAAATTGAGGCACAGAAAGGTTACATGGCACAGGGAGGGTCATGAAGCCCCCTAGTAGCAGAAGTAAGAACAGAATCCAGGACTCCCACAGAACACTCAGGTGGCATTCATCTGGCCATTCTTTTCCACCAAGTTACAAAGAGGACCATCTTGAAAAGATAGTGAGAAGAAAGGAAAATGGGAATTCTTGTGTCCTTCCAGAATTCTTTTTCCTTCTCTGTGTCCTGGGGGAGCAGGTTAAAGTGGGGTTTGCCAATCAAATCAAGGCATCTCTGAGAGAGAAATCAACCTTCTGAGAAGAATCTGAAAGATTCACTGGTCACTTCTCATCTTGGGGACATTTAGCAGCCCCTTTTCTGTGAATTTACCATTTTCTCCAGGTGCATGTTAACCTAGCCTGCTTTGTGACCCTCTGATATTCATTTTGGGGGGATAACATCAATTCTGATGGGTTGAAGCTGCTCTTGATCAATCAAACCACAGAAAAAAACAGTGCTCTGGTATGAATTACTTGATTTCTTTGATAATTGCATAATGATATCTTAAATTCCCACACCCTTATCTCCAGCTGTTTCCCTTAGTCATTTATTCAAGATCCATACCACCATTTAAAATCCAGCAGGATGCATATTTGTATCTGGCTTGGAAATGATTTCTTTCTTCTCTCTCTCTCTCTCTCTCTTTCTCTCTCTCTCTCTCTCCCCACATATCATGGGAACCCATGGCAGAAAATCCTAGCAATTAGCGGGAACCAACGCGATAATTTATTGCAACCAACACTGTGATATAATTGTCACACAATGTAAAAGCAAAATCCATATTTTTTTCACAGCACCACTGCAGTGCTGTAATATGCCCTGCATGCTTTCTAATGTCTTTTGTTTGCATTAGGAAAAACATAGCACTCTCCCACTGTGAACCAGAGATCCCCTCAGGTTCTGGGGACTGTGACATTCAAAATTGTACTTTGAAGGAAAATGTGTGTGTGTGTGTGTGTGTGTGTGTGTGTGTGTGTGTGTGTGTGCGTGTGTGCGCATGTGTGTGTGTGTGTGTGTGTGTGTGTGTGTGTGTGTAGTGTGTGTTTTGATGCACGCATGCCCATGTGCAAATGTTGGGTTGGGTATGAAAAGGTAAATTTAATTCCACCTCATGTGATCTTCAGAGGGTAAAAAGGTCTTTTATTTTTTAAAGCCCTTTTGTTCCCCTCATTTTTCTTTTCTTACTATAATATGTAGGTAATTTTGCACACACATATTCACGTATGTGGGTGTTGGAGGTGGTATCTGTAGGGGATTCCAGGGTACTATTGGTCTTTTATCAAGGCATCTCGGTGGAATTCTATTAATTTTGCAAATCTATCCACCTTGATAATCAAAATCTGCTTTAGAACAGAATGTTGTTGGGACTTTCCAAACTGTCATGCCACATGACTCTATGGCAGAATTATGGGTCAGGTCTTTCCAGATGAGGAAACTACTGTTGAGATATTTCAAGTCTTTCACATAATAACTTAGTGGCCTTCAAGTATCCATGCATACATCTAGAAGAATGGACATCCAGTCCTCCGGGGACATTTCCTCAATAGGAATTGATATATAAAGTAGAGATACTCTGGGTACCTTCAGAAATCCCTGAGTACAAAATCCAACCAACCAACCAAAGCCATCCCCCATGATACAGGAAGGGTACTGGTATTGCCTGCCTTCTGTAGCCTCTGTCTGGTCTTTCAATATCTCAGAGCTTCTAAAATAGTTATTAAGGGAAGAAGCCTCAGCTGACCGCACAAGATGCTCAAATGATAATCCAGTTTTATTTTGTTAGTGCTAAGAAATGTGTTTCCTTATTTGACCAGAAACATGCTGAGTTTAAAGGTTTGGCCCATCCCCACCTCAGTCCATCCTACAGAACCTTGCCTGGTTCTCCTGTGCTTACTCTAATATGACCATCCCACTGCCTCCCACAATGATTTCTTGTTACCTACTAAATAAAAACCAAATTCATTGGCCTGGCAATGTCTCCAAGCATTAGGGTCTCCAAAATCTGGCTTTCACTTACCTTTCAAAAGCCTTATTTCACACCCCTTCACCTCAGCCAAACTGTACAACTTGTCAAACTCATTTCAGGGCTTTTAGACTTCCATCTCTTTGCCCTGGTGTGATCTCCCCTATACTCAGGTTCCCATATCTGCCCTTTTGACTTCCTATCTGACCCTGGGGGACCAAGTCAAAAGTTACTTTTTCTATGAAGCTTTGATCACACAATTCTGAGTTGGAAGGAACCTCAGAGGCCATCTGGTATCCAGAAGAGAATCTCATCCACAGAGTAGCTAACAATTGGTCATCCAGCATTTGCTCAAAGACCTCCAAAGAAGGGTGACCTACTTCTTCCCAACGCATTCTATTTCACTTTTGGATTGCACCAATTGTTAGGAAGTTTCTCCTTATACTATACCCCCCAACTGGAAGTGATCTCATCTCCTAACACTTTCTATTCTTACACATATAACATATTCTCATTTGTGTGGAATTTCCTTCAGAGTCAAGCCTAGACCTTAGTATGTAATAAGTCAGTCCTTAATTAAGTTTTGACTGTTGTTAAATTGGCTAAAGAGTAAGGAAACTCTTAAAATGGATGTCCAAGAATTCCATAACCTCAGGTAAAAAAGGGACTTGACCTTTCAGCATCAACCTAGTAAGGACATAGAAGTTTTCATAAGCTGATTATCATAGGAGGATTGTATTTTCTATGATTCACATATTAGGATCCTGAGAGCTGATCTTTGTGAAGTAGAGTGAGGGTTATGTGGGGAAAAGGAAAGAGCCATCAATTAAGAGTCAAAAGACATGAGTCTGAGGTCTGGCCCTACCATTTCCAATTTTTATGTGATAATAGATAACTCCCTCCTTGCATCTGAGCTTTCTTTTCTTCTCTGTCAAAGGAGACAATCAGACTAGATGCTCCCTTGGGTCCCTTGGCCGCCTCTAAAGCCCATGACCCTAATGCTGAGCCAAAACTTGTTTAGAGACTACCATCCGTGGGGCTCACTCAAGTGCCAGAGGATTGGTAGCTTGAAGTGGCCTTTTATTATCATCATAATAAATAGCAAACGGCCCCAAATCGTACACGGTTTTTGTTGGCTTTGACCAATGAAGTAGAACAAGTCCTCTGAATACCCCATTAGTTCTAGTGCTCTGCTTTGATGACTCTGCAGCAGCAGCTTTTTTTCTTTCTAAGTCACCAGCCTCACCCGTGTCTCTTAACAAATACTGTTGACAGGCCGCGTTGCAATTCTTCTCCATGTTCTGACAGTTTAATTCAGTACCTCCTGGCTAAGCAGCCAGAGCCTGAGGGGCTACTTCAGCACCTTGGCATCCCGCGGCTGCAATTAAAATAATTCAGGGAGTTGGGCCGGGCTTGCAGATCCCTCCTTCTTCTTCACTTTGAAACAGAGAGTGCATTTTCCAATCCCCTCATGGAGGGAAGTCGAGCTCCCTTTTAGAGTAGATGGCAGGCGGAATTTATTAATAAGATGTTTACTTCCAGGGACTGAATCTATTTGCATTTACATCCAGTGGGGTTTTCTCCCTTCTGTTTGACATAGTTTCTTGGAAAGACTGCAGAAAGGTCATGGGTAGGGGAGGTCCAGCAGAGAGGAGAGGACAGAGATAGGGGGATGTTACAGGATGCTTTGAGGAGCCTTTTTCTCAAACGTTCAGAAGTTAGAATTGCTGTCTTTCATGCCCCATGCTGCATTGGAGAGATAAATGGGAATTTGGGACAGCAGTGGCAGAGCAGCAGTGACAACCAATTGGCCAATTTGAAGCCTCCCCGGGAAGAGGGTTCCTTGATGTTAATTTGGCAAGGTGTTCCTTCTTGCTTAAGTAACCACAGAATCGGGTAGGCAATATTGGGGCAGTGGGTAATGAGCTTCATTCTGTTTACGTGGGCTTTGGAAATCTTCTGCCTGGAAAAAAAACAAATGAATACCCGCATTGGCGAGAGAAAGAGAGGGAGGAAGAGAGGGAGAGAGAGAGAGAGAGAGAGAGAGAGAGAGAGAGAGAGAGAGAGAGAGAGAGAGAGAGAGAGGGAGAGGAGACAGGCAGATAGGGACAGAGAGAGACAAGAGAAAGAGAGAGAGAGAGAGAGAGAGAGAGAGAGAGAGAGAGAGAGAGAGAGAGAGAGAGAGGAAGAGAGGAAGAGGAGCAGGTTGAATACCTGGGGAGAAGGGCTGGGAGGACAGAAAAGGTACTTTGGGCAGACTAGAGTTTAAAAACTGTGGCAGCTGTTGCCAAGCAGTTTAACATTTAAAATAACAGCCAGGGAGAGAATCCTCAGCCTTTATATTTACCTCTTGAGTAAAGTATACTTTACAACATATAACTGCCAGAGACAGAGAGGGAATCAGTACTATTGTTATAAATGAATAGATAGATATATCGATATCTCGTCTTACTTCTCCATACATATACTATATATTTTATTTTACATATTTAAAAATCTTGTTCTGAGAAGGGGTCCATAAACTTCACCAGACTGACAAAGGGGTCCAAGATACACACACATACACACACACACACACACACACACATATGCAACGTACACACATACACTAGAATTCTTCAGAAAGCTACATTTATATTATCACTGTGTATATAAATCCCCACCCCCTTCTCACCCACCTCCAGATCCCTGGATGTTTAACAATTTATATAGTAAACATAGCCACGGGTCTTTGCAGAAAGTTCGGCTTCCATGCAGTGGCCCAAAGAGGAGGGAACTATTTAAACTCTAGCCCTATAGAAATAAAACCAGGGGCTGGACCTATGACTACATTGGCACAGGAAGCTCTTCAGGTAAAGAAACTCCCTCTGTCAATGCAGGTCTATACCTTCTCTGCAACTTAAAATCCTAGAGAGTTGCCTAGAGCACAGAGAACTGACACGACTTACCCAGAGTCACACAGCCAGTAGATGTCAGAGGCAGGACTCCCTGGCTTCAAAACCAACTTTCTGTCCAACTACAGCTTGTCGATCTAGCTGTATACATAAATGATCATGATAGCTGACATCTACATGATGTTTTATAGTTGGTAAAGTGCTTTAACTCATTTGGTCTTCCAACAACCCTGTAATGAGAGTATTATTATTATTATTAGTAGTAGTAGTAGTAGTAGTATTATCCCTATTTCACAGTTAAGGAAACTGAGGCTGAAAGAGGTTAAGCATCCTCACCAGAAGAACAAAATAAATAAAAAGTAAATATTGTGAAGACCACAAATTGTTGAGTTAGTCCATCATTTTGTGGTGATCTATAATGAATAATATAGAACTAAAAAGGAAGAGAAGAGGAATCTGGATCACACTTGGAAAATTCTGGGGCACTTTCAATCACCCAAAGGTGTTTATAGCTACAAAGCTCATCTCTTTAGCACTGTCTCCCAGTGATGCTCTGTGGCTGCAGAGCTTGGAGCACCAAGGTCTTAGGGAAATTACAAATATGAGTGACCCAATATATTCAATGGGAATAAGCCAGGTGGCTCTCAGGAGGCTGCAGCATTCAGGAAAACAGCAGGACACAGTGAAAAGTGCCCCAGCTCTGGAGTCAGAGGATGTGAGTTTGAATCCTGCCTCTGACACTTGCTTCAATGTGTGACTTGGGGCAAGTCCCTTAGCTCTTCTGGGAGTCAGTTTCTTCATCTGTAAAATCAGAAGGGTTGAACTAGGTGACCTCTCAGATCCCTTCTGGTTCAGCTAGAATCCTACATGACCAGGAATAACTTGTAGAAGTAGCATATAGAACCTATTCTAGCACATATACAACTAATAAAAGTGTTGGATTGGTCATGTAGGGAGACTGACGGAGCACAGAGGAAGAGTTTGAGGGTTAAATGGTGCCCTCAAGACATTAACATGACAATAGAAAAGCCACTGACACGTTGGATGGATCTTTATGGAAGGCTATGGACAAGAATCATACCGGATAAGATGGTGTGAAAGGGGCCAAACCTGTACTTATGGAGGGAGGAGTCATGCTGAGATGATGGTAGCCTTCAGTGGCCCCAAGTCACTTTCACACCACATGTATCACAGAAGGACTTTGGCCCACACATTTTGCATAAATGGAGGCTCCAAAAAGCCTACTAACTTGCTTAAGGTTGCCTAGGTGAGCCAAACCCAATGCTCTTTTCATTATACAACCCAACTCTCAGTGACCTCTACAGGTCTTTCCAGGTCTTGATCCTGGTTCATAATTCCATTTTTGAGTCATTTGGCAGCATGATGTTCCCCAGATCTGAATATTCTTTAAGATCTAAAAATTCAGATTCCAAATGTAGTCTTTTTATTTTAAATTAATAAACAATTTATGGGTTTCCTCCCACCTTATTTCAAAGGCCTTGTGCTTGTTAAATGAAATTCTTTATTAAAAGCAGGTGGCCCAAGGCCCTGTGACTATCCTAAGGCCAGACTGTTAGAATGTGCCCCTAATTTAAGTCTTTGAATACTTGCTAGACAGTGTCCACTGGCCCACCCAACATAGATGAAGTGGGCCAGGCCTTCTTGGCATATTCCTGTATTTGAAGCAATTCTTAGGTTAACACTTAGCATTCATCTAAAAAGAGAAATCTTCACTTGAACAATAAAACCTCCAGACATTTGTGTTGGATCATCTTGGCTGAAAAGCTTTTACCATTCTAATTCCTTCTCTTTCTCTCCCTCTACATTAACCAAGGCTACGACCTATTGACTATAGTGCTGCTGGAGTAACCTGCCTGAGTCTATGGTTTGAAATGTTTCTATTAATTTATGTATTTAATTTCCTTATGATGGGACCGTTATCCTCTGAATACCATTATAGAATACCTTTGAGGGAAACCCTGCCACAGAAATCCCCAATGAGGAAAAAAAAAAGCACTTTGAGAATAGAGGATTTCATAGAAATGCTTTTATTGAGCTCAACATGGCAGGGAATTATGGAAAAGACTGCAGGCCCCACTTGGGATTGTATGCCTTACTTCTGGGTCCCTGAAATCCACATCTGTGAACCATTAACTGCAGTTCACCAGTTCCACAGAGGTACAGAGGGATGGGGTCAGGCCACAAGACAGTTTGTTTGCCACCTAATTTAATATCTTGTGTGGCTCCACTTTGCTATAGAAGTTGATGTATATAGAGTCTAAAGAAAACTCTTAGCACCCTGAATTGACTGGATAGCCCAGCTCAAGACAAGTACAATTTTATTAAGGGTTTCTTAATACTGATACTAAAAGCTCACATCTCTACAGTGATTCAAGGTTTCCAAAACACTCTCCTCATAGTTGCTTTGTTGTGTAGCTAATTAAAATATTGTTTTGCCCATTTTAAATATGATGAAATTAAGGATGATAAATGTTGGAGCTGGGACTTAAATCCAGTTCTCTGGACTTGACATTGGAAGAGCTAAGAGCATTTAGAAATGGAAGATTATCCAGTCCAACATCTGAAATTGCTTAAAAAATCAGGTGGCAGAGAGAGCAAGATGATATCTAGTCCCAAGTCTCTTAACTCTAGTCCCATGCACCTTTGCATTGGCTGTCCCATCATGCCTGACCTTCAAGGGTCTGCTCAAACACCAACTGTATGTGCTGCTAAGGTGATGTGCGGGAGGTTTTACCTGGTCCCTCACAGCTTGCTGTATCCTTTCCATGAGGTTAGCTCCTAGCTACTCTGAATGTATAATGTGTCTACCTACTTCTTTACATGTTGTATCCTATGTTAGAATAGAACTTCTTGAGGGCAGGAACTTGTTTGGTTTTGTTTTGTTTTTTGCCTTTCTCTGCATTCTAAGTGTTTAGCACATTTCTGGGGGCATAATAAGGACTTCGCAGATGCTTTTTGATTGATTAAGTCCCATTGATCCATGATCTATCTCATCTGGCATCTTTGCCCTCTTTATGAGCACCACTGTTGTATGATGGAAATGAGTAGTGGGCTAAGAATCCAAGGACCTGTATTTTAGGCCTGGGTCTTCAGCTCACCCCAAACTTCAGCATTTTCACATGGTCTGGGGTTTGTTGGGTTATAGATGACCTTTAAGTTCACTTCTGGTCCTAACAGCGTATGATCTGTGTAGTTAGCAGCTCTGAGAACATGGACCATTTCCTAGAGAAATAGGAAAGTGACTATGACTCAGGACTGTAAACCACTGTGACTGACTGCCTTTCCCAACCAGCTGCTGGAGCCCATCTCATTATTTTGTGGTCACATCACCTAATAATGAGCATGAGGGAGACTCAGGACTTCTCTTGGGCACAAGAATCCCCATTTTCATGCAGACA
The DNA here is from genome assembly GCA_011680675.1 of Gymnobelideus leadbeateri. Lineage (NCBI taxonomy): Eukaryota > Metazoa > Chordata > Mammalia > Diprotodontia > Petauridae > Gymnobelideus > Gymnobelideus leadbeateri. Next base: position 2,686,299 of record WOXC01009109.1, read on the forward strand.
GATTCAATTTGAGCTCCTAGAGCTGAGCAGAAAGGAACCTTGATTATGACAGTAGATAACACACTACAGAAAGAAGAATCTTCTATGAACAGACAGTAGCATTAAGTATGGTCCCATCATGCTCATCACTTGGCCCAATCTGTATCTTTATGGATGACCTACTGTAAGCACAGAAACCACTGCCAGGAACAGGCAGATCTCGCTGACACCACAGAACAGGAGAAGGCTAAACTTTGCTAAGAAAAAGCAAGAACGAAACAAAGGTATTTACATACCCCTTCTGCTCTTGGATTCAGAAATGGTGCTGTCGATCAGTTCACGGGGACTTAGTGAAAACTAGAAAGCCCATCTTGGAGGATGAAGGTGAGGCTTCCAAGCAAAGCAGCTGCTCAACAATCTTCCTTGCCAGGAACCTGTTTTTAATTAATGAATGAGTGAACATTTATTAAGTACCAGCTGTATAACAGGTGCTTGGTGCTAGGTATACAAATACCAAAGTGAGACATGTTCAACTCTCCAAGAAGATTCTAAGAATGATATACCAAATTTTGGGGAGCAGAGGCTTAGGAAGGGAACTTTGGTCTGGGCAATCACAGGCATGATGAGAGGATTCACAGATAGTCACTATCATGCCTTTTTCAGTAGCAATGGGAACACTCATTGGATTACTGTTTATAGAAAAAAGGTAGAAATTGGGGTTGGAGGATAGGGAGTGGGTTGGACAAGGAGAGAGGATGATGTATAGGTGTAGTTACAAGGCATGGGTTTAGCTATAGTGGGCTAGGTGAATTTTAACTCAACTATCCATGAGGCTGCTGTGGAAGAGAAAAGTTTGTGTTGTCCTAAGTGATGAATGAATGAGCTCAATCTCACATAGCCTATTCCACGTAGCTGTCCTAGACCAGGCCATGCTTCACATCCCATCTTGTTGTCCACTCCAGTCATCTTCATTCTGTCTTCTCTGCCACCACTCCTACATCACCCTTCCCTTCCCTTCCCTTCCACTGATTGCCCTGTGTGTACTGGATTTTCCTTTTGAATATGAATTCCTTGTGAGCAGACACTGAATCTCTCTTCCATTTGTTCTCTGGTGCTTTGCACAGTACCTGGCACATAATAAACACTTAATAAATGCTTTTCATTCATCGATTCGTTTCTTCACTCATTCCAGACACCTCAGCACCTGGGCAAAGTGCCAAAGCTAAGTGAGTTACCTGGAGTTAGATCTTGGTCTCAGTACATCTAGGCCAGGCAAGGGGAGAACAGAGAACACCAGCAGGACAAACGTAATGATATCCCTGCTAAGTAGGACCTGCCATATGGAAGGTGGCTCAATGGGAAGAAAAGGCACACCTGAAAATGAACCTAGACATGCTGAATGTCATAGCTTGAAGGGGCCTCAGAACTGTAGAACATTGAAAATCAGTGCATGGCAGAACCTGAGAACAAAGACTAGATAAGCTAGAATAAGCCTTAGCATATAGCATGTCAGATCAGAATGGGATCTCAGAATATGTGACTTGAAAGGTCAGAGATGTGACAAACCCTAGAGAGCATGAATCCAGCCCCCTCATTTTACAGATAAATAGGCTAAGGAAGGTCTAGAGATAGAGAAGGGATTTTCCCAAGGACATAGTACACTGATGACAGAAACAGCATTTAGAAGCTTCTCTCCTGATGCTTTCTGCTAAGCACAATGCCTAGGGATAATTAGAGTGTAGAAGATACAAGAAAGTGTGAATTGAGGGGCAAAGGCATAAAGAGGGGGTAAAAAAGAAGAAAGAGCTGGAAGAAGATAGGGCAGGGAAGGCAATGATTCTTCTTTTGGTTTGTTTAGCCACTTTTCCTGTAATCCCTAGTGCTGATATCATATGTTACATGATAACTTCAAGAAATACTAAGCATGCATTCCAGATTGATGAGTATTCTAGTGCTAGGGATTCAAAGACAAATTAGAAAAATAATTCCTGTCCTCAAGAAGCTTGCATTCTTCTGGCAAATGGTGTTTCATAATTAAGACAGGAAAAGCTTACTGGCTGGCACAAAGAAATAACCAGATAAATGCGGAAGGGTTGGGGAATGACTAGGGGGCATATGCATTAGGAGTAACTGGTTCAGAGGCAGAAAAACAAGTTTCCAATCCTTGTCATTTTTCCTCCCCTGAGCCCCAAGAAATCTGTAAAACAGGAGAGTAATACTTGCATAGAGTTAGCGTGAGGGTCATATGGGGGGAAAAGATCTAAAGCACTTTGTAAACTGTAAAACACAAAATAAAGCTCCTTACATACTACTATTTAGAGATTCATCTGCACAATTGTCTCAGTGGGAACTGGGATAGTAGAAAGAATGCAGGATGTTTAGCAGCTCTGGGTCCCCATCCCACCTTTCCTGCTTAGGAGAAACATGGCCCTGATCAGTCATTGGAATTTATGGATGGTAACCTTTGAACTCTCGCCTCTCCAGGAACACAGAAATACCGATTTAGAACCAGAAGGGATCCTAGAGCTTATCTTTTCCAGGCCCTTCATTTTACAAACTGAAGCAAAGGGAGGTTAAGGGCAAGGTCAAAACATAGCAAAGCTAGGATTGAAACCCTTGTTCTTTGATTAAGGTCTTCATTAACTTCCTAAAATAAGAGTTGTTATTATACTTTGCTCAGGTTGATTTCATGTATCTTTCATACTTCAGTTTTGTATTTTTTCCATTGGGAATAATGGTTTAATATTCATTGTATTTTTTTATTTAAAATGTGTGCTGAGAAGAGCTATGATGTAGTAGAGAGTGCACTAAATTTGGAGTCCGAGACCCTGTGTTCAAATCTGAGCTCAGCCATTTATTTATTATCGATATGACTTTGGACAAGTCACAACTCCTCCTTCGGCCAGAATTTCATCATCTATAAAATGATTCGTTTAGACTAGGTGATCTATAACACCCTGTCCCGCTCCCAATCCTTTGAACCTATGAAAAAAGATGGCCTTCACCTGTTTTCCTTCTGAATGCTCAGTTACAAAAACATCGAAGTCTAGAGATTGTTCAGCATGGAATGGGCTAGTCGCTGACTTGTTTTCCCATAAGATAATGTCTTCATGCCTGATAAGTGATATCCAGCTCCATCATGAGAGACTCTTTTCAACTCTTTGCCAAGAAATTAACAAACTGTCTCCCAGAAAACTGACAATAACTGCCCACAGAATTGCCACTACCTCAGGATTAACTGCCTTCCCAGTTTCTTCCTCGGAAAATGGTGCCTGAGCACAATGGGATCCGTCCCTCCTTCCCTTCTCCTTCTAATCTGCAAGTAGGTCAGGCAGACAGTGAAGCCCCATCATCTCAGGGCTTTCTCCTATTGATACTTCTCTGCATTCTCCGAGTTCCTAGCAAGCTGCTGTAACTTTAAAAAAAAAAAGGTTGAACAAAGACTACCTCCAGCAGCTGAGCTGAAATAAGAATGTCTCTTGAGTTTAATGGATCAAGTAGCCATGATGGGTTTTACGGCTCCTTTTCACTTTAGGGCAGAGGAAAGAAAGACTAGGGCAGGTTGGTTTTCAATTCAAGGATTTATGTTGTTAATCCTCCTGGCTAATTATAATTTATGGGATCTTGGTCAATTAATATGCGGTTGCTATTCAAAAGTGGAGAATGGTGTGTGTGAGGCAGGCGTAAACAAGCCTTGTTCATTTTTAATTTATTTCCACCAATGGAGAATATTAAATAAAATGAACACTAGGGTATTTTGTACTGTGTTTGTTTTCATTATTTATCTCTAAATTATGGAATTCATATAGCAAATCCAGGCCTTTTTCACAGAGAAACAAGAATTGGAAAGCTTTCGAGTCTAGAGAAGGAAGAAACAAATCAGGAATCTTTGTTCTGCCTTGTTGCCAAATGCCCAAAGACTGTGGTGGGTTGGAAAGAACACTGGTTGTCAAGTCAGAAGACCTGAGTTCATATTCTGGTTGTGACATTCAATGGTCGTGTCACTTTCAGCAAGTTTTCCCAACAACTCTGAGCTCTAGTTTTCTCCTTTATATAGTCTGGAGATAGGACTCCAAGTTCTAAACCTCATGCAAAGAGACAAAGACCTTACAAATTTATTAATCATTTGACTTTAGAGTTGGAAGGGACTTGAGAAATCCTATGTCTTAATTGATTCCATTTTCCAGATAAAGACACTGAGGCTCAGAGAGGGGATATAGTCATAAATTGAGCTTTCAATTCTAAGGGGGAGGGTTGAATGAATCATATTCAAGAGATTAGGCAAGGCAGGGGGTGAAAGGATGACTTAATTAATTGTGTGTGTTTACAGTCTTTTCAATTCCCCAGAGTTGAACTTACCTGTGCCTGGAGAAAGAGTGCTGAATCTGGAATTAGGTGACCCAGGTTGGAGCTTTGGTTCTGCTATTTACTACAGAGATAGTTTCAAACTTCCCCTCCCTGGGTCTGTTTTCTCCTCTTTAAAAATGAAAGAGTTGCTCTTTTGTGGCTCTAAAATCTCATAATTGTGGTATCCTACGCCCAGGTCACTTATAGATTAGTGGGTACTGAGTGGAGGACAGGAAAAGCTCCTGTAAGAATCCAAGCCCTGACCTGGAAAGTCTATTAAATTGCCATCTTGGATGTACAAACGTCTCAGCTTGCCTCAGTGGCATCACCTTCAAGTCCCAGTGTGCTTCCCTTTCAAATTACTCAGCTCTCCCCCACACCCCCCGCCAGAAGCTCCCTTTTACAGAGATAAAGGCAATGTTCAACTAAGAGTAAAGGATATTTCTCTGTTCCAGTGAGTTGGATGAAGCAGAAAGACTCCCAACCAGTCCTGACTCAACTTCTCCTTCTTCTCCTTCTCTTCCTTCTTTCTCCTCCTTCCCTCCTCCTCCTCCTGTTCCTTCTCCTCAGATTACCTCATACTCTATCTGGGAGACACCAGGCTCTGAATTGATCAGAAGACAGTTCTGACTCCCACCAACTTTGCAACTACAGTAATAATCTTCGACTCTCAGAATCGAACCCATAGACAGAGTAAGTGGACCATCAGAGTTTGGAGGGACCTTGTAACATAGAGTGTCAGAACTAGAAGGAACCTTAGTGATCAAATCCATTCCACCCTCTAGTTTTAAAGATAGGAAACTGAAACTCATTATGGGGAAGGGAATTACCATCACTGTACAGCAAATTGGTGGTTAAGTCAAAACTTGAAGCCAAATCTTCTGAATCCAAACTCTGTCTTCTATCCACTGTACCCCACCTCCTTTCTTCTAGGGTGTTTTAAGACCCTATAATCAACATATGAAAACACATGGGTATATGATAATCATACTGATTCTAGCTTATTTGTAGATTCATATTTATATATAATTATAATATATTATAATAATATAACAATTATTAACATTTATGAATCATTTTACATGTATTATCTCTTTTGATCTTCTCAACATTCCTATAAGGTATTATGTGAATATTATTATGTATGAAGATTATTATCCCCATTTTACAGAGGGGGAAACTTTGCCTCATGGAGAAGTAATGTCCAAAGTCATACAGTGAACCACTGTAGGCCACAAACCAAGGTCTTCTTCTGCCTCTTGGTCCATATGGACAGAACACAGACCCAACATTTTACACTGAAAATGCAAGCATATGCTCCAAGCTCAGCAAACAGTCCTGTGTGTTGTTCAGAGAGCTCAGCAGAATTGTCTTCCCAGGCAATATTTCACTGTCATCTCTTTTTTGGGGGGGTTTATGGAAACAGCAGGAAATCAAATCAACTTGTTGACAGAATCTCTGACTTCCCATTAGCTCCTTATCAAGGAATGGTAGAAAATTTTGTGTAAAGGATTTGGAGTTAACTGATGAGAAGACATTCTACGTTCAGGATTGTTTAGGAATAAAAGCTTAAATATAAACTAGGCCACATGCTTAGTGCACATCAGTATTGTTATAATTAATAGTCATATTAATGCATTTTTCATAAACTTTAGATTTAAAAGATGGAGAAGACTCATGGGCAGACAACTTAAAAATCACCCCAAATCCTTACAACTTAATTTACAAGATATTAAAAAGATCAAAAAGGAAATATTCAAGAATTATTTACTTAGGGAAAAAATCAAAATGAATAACCGGTCAAGGAAGGCAGAAGATTTGGGTCAAAGTGATCCTTAGATTAAATATAGGATTATAAGATATAGAGATAGATAAAGAGATATCACCTAACACTTTCATTTTACAGATGAGGAAAATGATGCCCCAAAGTCAGAAATGACTGGCCTGAAGGAACATAGCTCAGAAGCGGCAGAGTAGAGCCCCAAAAGCCCAAAGTCCTGACTCTAACCTAGCACATCTTTCATCATACTTTCCTGCCTCTCTGTTAGTATGAGGTATAACTACGAAGAATATCACAGGATTATAAAGATGAAGTTCTGACAATGGGGTCGATTTGCTTGGCGCTATGAGGGGATCCTCATAGCCCTTGATGCTGTGTTCAGTGGCTCGGAATCATGAATTACAATCATTTTCTCTGCTAAGCCTGGGAGTTCCTTCAGGACAGGTACCAGGCATTCCTTACCTTTAGCATTAACTAACCATGTGACTTTGAACAACTATACTCTGGACAGCAGAAATGGAAAGAGAATTTCTGTGTGTTTTAGTAGAAACAGCACTGGACTTGGAGTCAGTCAGGAGAAAACTGGGTTCAAGTCCCATCATGGCATTCTACTAGTTTTATGACCACAGGAAGGTCATCTAACCTCTCAGAGTCTCAATTTCCTCATCTGTGAAATGGGGGCAGCAATACTTATAGTACCTATCTTAGTCAGTCACCAAATTCATCATACCCCGAAAGATGAACTGCAAAGCAACATTTCTTTGGCGACTAAATTTTACAAAGACCTCCAGTTGGTGCCAAATAGATGAGTCTGACTCTGATTCATTTTTATGAACATTATCTGCCACCTTATTTTAATGGGAGTTGATGTTATTCCTGTTTCACAGCCCACGGCCAATGACATAGTGTGGCCTGTGCAGCAGACAAAATTATATACATCTCAAGGGCAATTAAGCAATTAGCTTACCCACAGGAACACTGCAATATGCACAATATTTGCTTTCCCAGCAAAGCTGCCTTGTAAGTTCCTGCCTCTCTTTTATGATCCCCAGGTCTACAATGCAGAAAGGGACCAGGCATCACAAACAATGGCTCAGACCATTTTCTGTTACATGAAATTAACTCTTTCCTGCCTCTAGAATGGATGACCTGCTCAGCTGATTGCCCCAAATGGGACTCTACCTCTTGGAGCTCTTATAGTACTTTTCACGCATCTCTCCGATACACTAATCATGTAAAAGTGTATATGATAATTACCTGTATCTGTATTATATCCCTCTACTAGACTGGGAGCTTCATGCAGGAAGGGACTATGCTTTATCTGAGCTTTGTATCTCCTTTAATGGCAAGTATTGGGCTCTAAGCTTGGAAGGGAAGGAAGGATGGAAAGAAGGAAGAAGAAAGGAAAAAGGGAAGGAAAAAAAGAAGAAAAGGAAGTATTAAGCACCTACTGTGTGTCAGACACTGTGCTAAGTGTAGAGAAGGAAGGAGGAAGGGAAGGAACAGTAGGTAGAACTTTTTGGGATTCTCTTATGTAGTCCACTCTTTGGGAAATAACTTGGCTTAATAGGAAGGACAAAAGATATGGACCTGCAAGACCTGTACTCAACACCAGCTCTATACTTGCTGTGTGATCTTGGCCAATGTCCTTCATGCCTCAGTTTCCTCATCAATAGGGAAGGTATACTAATATTTGTACTTTTTACCTTAGTGCTATTGTGAGGATCAAGTAAGAATGAGTGTAGACTGTTTTCCAAACCTTAGATCACTGTAGAAATGTCAGTTGTTATTATAATATAGATCACCGGGGTTTTTGTTAGGATGGAATGAGATCATATATGTTCAGTTATTTGTAAAAAGCCAGTTTGCCTTGAGTTATTTTTATTTTTATAGAATTAAAGTGTTCTGCCCTTCATCTATAAGACTGACCCACAAGTCAGTCAGATATAAGTTTGCAGTTGGTTTTCCTCAGTGGCAATGTGTCACACTGGGGCAAGTGCACATTTTCCTCCTGCTCAAACCCGTGGTACCTTTTATGCTACATTTGGAGTGTTATTAATGTGCTTATTATTAATGTGCTTCAGAAATAACAACTTTTATAGGGTTTACAAAATGCTTTCCCCACAAACAACCTTGAGATGCGGGTAGTGGAAATAATCTTATCCCTCTTTTGCAAATGAGGAAACAGACTCAGAGAGGGTAAGTCATTGGCCTAGGTTCATACAGCTCCTAATTGTAAGAGCTGAGGCAAGAACCTAAATCTATGCTGTTTCCCTTATTTGCTAAAGAGGGTGAATGCCACACTGGACCAGTACTCAGTAAGACAGACCTTGGTCCACTTAATGCCTCAGAAAATTATGAGCTGTATGACCCTGGATTAGTCACGTAACAGTTCAGGACCCTTGGTTTCCTCATTTCTAAAATGGGGATAAAAATAGCACCTACCTGTGTAGTTCACTTATGTTGGTAGTATACTTTCCATAGGTGATGAGGTTGATGTACACATTGCCAGAGCTAGCTCAGTGTTTGGGAGGCTCTGAAGGAAAGTGTAGGAGAAAAGAGGTATTGGACTGACTGCCGAAATGAATGTCTACAGAGCTGCTGTGCTGACCTCTTATGCCTGTGAAACTTGGACAGTATACCAGAACTATACCAGGAAACTGAATTGCTTCCATTTGGATTTCTTAGGAAGATTCTGAAGATCACCTAGCAGAATAAGATACCAGACACTGAGGTCCTTACTTGAACTAAATTGCCAAGCATTCAAACTCTGTTTCATAGAGTGCAGCTCTGATGGGCTGGCCATGTTGTTTGAATGCAAAACATATGTTTTATGGAGAGCTTGCACAGGGCAAGCCTTCACATGGTGGTCAGAAGAAGCCATACAAGGATACTTTCAAGGTCTCTCTCAAGAATTTTGGAATTGGTTGTGTGACATGGGAGACACTGGCACAGGAACGCTCAGCATAGCATGCCCACATCAGAGAAGGTGCTGTGCTCTATGAACAAATTAGAATTGAAACAACTCAAAGGAAATGCAGAATGTGCAAATTTAGAGAATCTACCCCAAATGTTCACATGGACTATTTGTGCCTGGTCTGTGATAGAGTCTTCCAAGCTTGTCTGGGTCTGATCAGCCACAGTCTGACACACTGAAACTTGACTCTAACATAGTGATGTCATTTTGGTCCTCTTCGAGAACGAAGGGCAACAACCAACCACCTTCGCAGGGCTATCATGAGAGGGGGAAAATGACATAATGTATTTAAACCACTTTGCAACCTTAAAACACTATACAATTGGCAACTTTAGTATTATAGCTAGGTCCTGATTAATACCAATAATGAATTCCTTGAAATGACCACATCATTTGAATTAACGTTGCCTATTTCCATTGGGCTCCAACCAACTGCTTTATTCTGCACTAACTTCAAATATTATGAGTCTGAGTAAATGGCACCACTTCTCTAGAATTAGTATTTGCACTAATTTCAACCTAGTTGGATTCTCTTCTCATGTGTCAAATGTAGATTCTAAAGTGTAGTGGGGAGTTGGGGGGGAAGGAGGCAATCATTTATTAAGCACCTACTTTGGGTTAGGCACTGTGTTAAGATAGTTAATTATTTTATTTGATAGCAGAAAGTCCTCTTGAGTCCCCTTTGCACTATTGTTTTTTTCTGCTAACTTTTCTGAGTGAGAGTGGTAATATCGAAGTCTCTGCAGACTTCAAGAGAGTTAGCAGCTTTGCCATGAGCCCCATGCTATCCTGTTTGCTTGGGCTCCTTCCTGTTGCATAGAAAATAGCTCATCTGGGCCCAGGAGACCACAGGAGTGACCATACTGGCTCAGGGGAATCCAGCCCCAAATTTTGTTCTCTTCCAGGGGACCAGGCAAAATGTTCTGAAATACATACCGACCTCAAAGGCTTTTATGTAGAGATATGCTGCAGAATAACCTGGTTTCTCTTAATGAGCCAGTGGAGATCCATCATCCATTATGATATATCAGTTTGGAAACTATGTGCAGCCTATTCCATATGCCCAAAGTAAATGAATTCCATAAGTTTAATATGCTGTGAGAAGTAATGTTTTCTTGTCTTTCTCCAAACTGAATCCCATCCAAGCCTCCAGGGAGACCATATCATGCTGGGAATTGCTAGAAAAAGTCACCCAGTATGGGTAAAGAGTACTGGATTTGGATTCAGGAGACCTAGATTCAAATGCTGATTCTGGTTCCCATTAGTTCTTGTGCCTTGCCCTGTAGGCTTATAGATTTCTAACTGGAAGGAACTTTGGAGTTCATCTTGTCCAATTCTCACATTTTACTGAGGTTGTTGTCACAACAGGTCGCAAGTAGCAGAGGGTGGGATCACAGTATATCTATCACAAAATATATACATGTATATACACACATAATACATATAACTTCCAGTTGAAATGGCACAAGATAGAAGTGATATATAAAAATTATATATTAATATATTTACATATAAATATACATTAAAACATATGTATAAATATATTTCTATATCATGCATTATAAATACATAAATATTTATATATTATAAATATATAAGTGTTTATATATTCTATAAATAAATACACAATAAATATTTATTAATATATACAATTTAAAAATATATATCAGTTCTATCCTGTGCTATTTTCAACTGGAAGGAATTTGACCACATGACTGTAACCTCATCTGTAATTCCATATAAGGTCTCTCTCTCTCTCTCTCTCTCTCTCTCTCTCTCTCTCTCTCTCTCTCTCTCCCTCTCCCTCTCTCCCTCCCTCCACACATTTATTAGTATACATCCATCCATCAGTCTGTTGCTATCTCTGTGTCTATGTCTCGATCTTACATGGGACTGTAGCTAGGGTAAGAGCTCACTGGTCAAAGTCCTTCCATTTAAAAAAAGGAACAGGATGGAAAGGTTATACAGTTGTTTTTCTGTGTAATTAACATGAAAAAATGAGTCCAGGTGTTTAACAGGTCATACCTGGGCCGCTAGAACTCGGTGGCGCACCAACTGAGTAAGTCAACAGTTTGGCCTGCGTGGCCCTTTTGAGAGGGCTTCTGGGATCCTCTCCACGAAGGGCACAGTCAGGGCCAGAGCCGCGAAGGCTCCTCTCCAGCAAATGCTGGAGCCGTGAGGTCGAACTCTGTTGGGAGAAGAAAAAAATAATAGGTTAGTGCCGAGGAAAGTCAGTTCCTCACGAAAGCAGGACTAGCCTCTAATAATAAATAACACCGAATGTTGGATATTAAAACAATTCGTTCTTGGCACTGAAAGGGCAGGTTTGCTATTTGAATTCCCCCCAGTAACTCTGGGCTTGAGCACGATCCTCCTTATATGCTGCAGATTTTAATATAGCACTGGGTTCCTACAGGCACAATAAAATAACCAAAGCTAAGAGTATTAATTCCTTTAAAGAGGCTGATTAATCCCAGGTGCGAGCGCGCAGGGTGCTGGGCGAGCGCGCGCGCCAAGCCGGCCCAGGTGCTGACAGCGCGGTTTGGTTCCGTTGGTGCCGGGGCAGCACACATGTTCCCAGAACACAGCTGTTTCTCAAATCCTTTGCTAGTCGCTCAAAAGCCTCTCTGAAGTTGTACTGCCTCTGGGCACAATTAAAAGCTGTATCCTACATTTCATCAGGTAGTGTTAGAAATTTAGGCTGAGCCAAAAAGAAGGGGGTGGGGGGCGGCAGAAACGACTCCCTTGTTAAAGAGGCATTAACCTCCTTACCTCTGCTATTGAAACAATAAAGCTTCTAAATGCCATATGAAATCCTCACCATTAAGAGAAAAGAAAATGCGAAAGGTGTTAGTTTACATGGAGAGGAATTTTGGGATTTGAAAATGACTACCTGAATCTTCCCATTGGGGAAAAGAAAAATGAGATAAAATTTGGAGAGGGAAGGTATCCAGGGATGTGCCCCTCATTCGGTTGTCCTTGAATGGCAATGGGGAGTGGTATAACGAATGGAATGAGAAGTGAGTTTGGAGTTAAAAGCTTTGGATTCAAATCCTGCCTTTGTTGTTGTTGTTAAGTCATGTCTGACTCTTTGTGACCCTATGGACCATAGCACATCAATGCTGTCCATGGGGTTTTCTTGGCAAATATACTGGAGTGATTTGCCATTTCATTCTCCAATGGATTAAGGCAAACTGGGGTTAAATGACTTGTCCAGCACACACAACTGTAAGTGTCTGAAGCTAGATTGGAACCCAGGACTTCCTGACTCCAGGCCCAGAGCTTTCTATCCACTGAGCCACCTTGCTGCCTCCAAAATCTGGTTTTATTACTAAATATTTATGTCATCTACTTGAGCAAGTCCCTTACCCACTCTGGACCTCAGTTTCCTTAAGTGTAAAATTAAGAGTTGTAGACAATGTAATCTCTAATCTTTCGCCCAGCTCTAAATCTTTGACTTGCCCATCAAACTTAACTATATATTCTAGAGGGAAAGCCTGGAATTACATTTTGGAATCTTTCTTTTTTGAGCGACTACGTGTGAATGGAGAGCCAGCCCTCTTTTCTGAAATTTCTCTCATCCCAATACATGCAGTGAGCCTTCCCTGGAATCATCAATCTCAGCCTGCATGGAGTTTTCAGTCAAGTCCTCCTCTTGTGGTATGGAGGGAGAAGCCATAGATTTAGAACTGAGACCTAGATTCAGATCTGCTTAGTGAAAAACAGTGTGGCATAATGGATAGGGCGTTGGAGTCAGGAAGGCCTGTGTTTAGATCCTTCATCAGTTAGACCTATTGTCTGTGTGACTTGGGCAGATCAGTCAACCACTTTCATGGGTCCTTTTAAGGATCAAGTGAGATAACAAGTAAAGTGATTTGTAAAACCCTAAAACATTATGTAAATATGAGTTGTTCTTATTCTCATATTCATGGAATTCAGATGGAAATAGTCCAGGAACAAGCTTCTGTCCAACTATTGTTCTTTTTTATAGCTAATGTTTAGAGAACTGTCATGCAGGTGGAGAAAAGTCATGGTTGTTGGGATTTTTTTCTCTATAACTGAATTAAAATATTGGGATGAAATCTTCTGTTTACACGGGGAAAGCATCACTGGCAAGACTAGAGTGGCTGACAGGTATAGTGTAGATATTGCACTGATTGCAATACAGTTTCTATGTTGAATTCTCAAGAATATTTTGGGATTTGAACTTGTATTATGGGCATCTTTGTTTATTAAGTGTAATTCTTTCCACTTCATCTTGTAATTCTACATATTCAGTAGGTGATACACTTTTGCAGCTTTGAATGATAAACTGCACAATTTTCTGCCATTTCCTTGCAAAAGTTGTAATAATTTAGGAAGTCTAAGTAGCCTAAGAATGAATTTATTGCATTTTCTGCAGTGAGGTGGAGCAGTAGATAGTCAGGCCTAGAGACAGGAAGACCTGAGTTCAAATCCCACCTCAGACACATACTAATTGTGTGACTTTGGGCAAATCATTTAACCTCTGTCTCAGTTTCCTCAACTGTAAAATGTTGTTCTGAGGATCAGTTGAGATATTTGTAAAATGCTTAGCACAATGCCTAGAATACAGTAGGTGCTTAATAAATGTTTGTTTCCTTCCTTCTTTGTAGCACTCTCATAAACCCTCCATTTCTATAAACAAATTTGTGTGACAGTCACTGTTTTAATTTTCCTAGTTGACGTTGTTGAGTTCATAAGTACTTAGCACAGTGCCCAACACATAGTAGGTGCATAATAATATTGATTGATGGTTTATTGATATCACCCAAGAAGGGCAGTTTGATTCTATTCCTTGATATTAGTAATTTTTATTATTATTGTTGTGTTATTAATAATCTTGTTCTTGTCTTTTTGGCTGGAGTCCAGATAGAAATGGTCTTCAGATGAGTTGCTGTCCTGCTTTTATATTATTATATTGCATTATATTATATTATTCATATTTGTTATATTCTTTTATATTTAATGTTTGTCAAACTATTGCACATCTGGATATGGTAATTGCTTTTTATAATTGAATAAAAGTATTAGGATATAGAATCATTTTCTGTAGGCTCACTGACATTCTATTCAGGACAGCTCCCATAGCACATAGAACAAATGGAATGCTGTATACCTTATCCTCCTCTCACACAATTTTAATTTCTTCTCCTATGCCCCTCTATTTTGAGAGGTTTTTTGTTCCACGTAGATTGGAGAATTTAAGTCTTTACTGGCTTGACATCTATTAAAAATGCTGTTCTTAGATTTTATGGATCAAAACCAAGCCTGGGCATTTCTGGGCAATAGTTCTATCAGCGATAATGTTATAGTTCCAGTATGATTAATTAGTTGAGTTTTCAAGGATATTTTGGGATCTGTTTATATAATGCAGAAGGCGTAGTGGTGCTCTAGATACTGAGCCAACTTCATAATCAGTAAGGTCTGCGTTCAAGTCCTTCTTTTCACATATGTTGGCTTCGTATTCTCAGGCAAGTCACATGAATGTTAACATCGCAGGAAGTTCTCTGAGACTGTATGAGCTACAGAGATGGTGTGGATCTATAGTGGTAGAGAAAATTACTGACCAGGAGCTCCCTATACAGATGAAACCCTGGGTCCAGTCAAAAACAAATACAATTTGCCATATGAAGATTTATTGCCTGTTAGTTTTTGAAACATAGCAAGCTCTTGACATATAATTGCATCCATAAGGTTATGTCTTGCTAGGTGTTTAGTAGGTACTAAATTTTTGCAGCCTGCAGTGATGTGTTACACAGTGCTGACCCCTTCCTTGTCTAATCTGCATTGATCAATAAGTCTGGGTTCCTTATGTGTTTCTAAGCATCAGTGGCAATGACCCAGTCCTGAATTGCCATCATAAACTCCTCTATTTTTGTAAACCAGGATTTCTTTTTTGTGTGTCATGGACTCCTTTGGCATTATTCCAAGAAGGGGTTCTATGGACCCTTTCTCAGAGTAAATTTTTTTTAATAATTGAATGAAAGAGGTTCGTGAAAATAAAGATGCAATTTCCCTCAACTTCATGGACCCCTTAAATCTTCGCACAGATTCTTTAAAGGTTCGTGAAGCCTAAGTAAAGAACCTCTGTTACAAACAAATCTGTCTTTGATGACTTATTATCATTGATTGAATTCATTAGGCTGTCACTCTTGTAAGTCTTTTGATTACACTCTTGGATCTTAACACTCCATCAAGAGGAAAAACCAATTTCAAGTATTTGATAAATCCAAAAGCATTATTACCTATATGTTTGTTCCAAGTGTATTTCTGTATGCTTTTAACTTGTTTCTCATGTGTGTCCTAAGAATGCCTATCAATCTCCTTTCTCCTTTTTGACGAGGAAATGTTAATCTTTCTATAGCTGCCTTAGGCTGATGAGGGCTGTGTTTCATTAATATTATATAAGTTTCTGTTAGGATACTTTTCAAATAATCCATTTTATGGTTTCAAAAGTATATGTTAAAACTGGTTTTGCTTAGGAGTTAATTCATTCCCAATGAGCTTTGATTTTTAGATGCCAATAAATCTTTTAATATACACAGCCACAACTTTCTCCATGATAGTTTGGTATGTCTTACCTAGAGGAGATCCAGATATTTGCAATCAATCACTTAATAACTACTTATTAAGCATCTTCTACATGCCAGGCACTATGCAAAGCACTGGGAATACAAAAAAGAGGAAAAAGATAGTTCCTGCCCTCAAGGAGGTTACAGTCTAATGGAGGAGAAAATATCCAAACAAATATGTACGGAGTAAGTTATATTCAGGATAAAATATTAAGCAATTAACAGAGGGAAGGCACTAGAACTAAGAAGGGTTAGAGAAAGCTTTTAGTATAAGAAGATTTTTTTAGTTGGGACTTAAAAATCTAGGGAGATCAGTAGGCAGAGAGGAAGCAAGAGACATTCCAGGCAAAGGGAACAGGAGTGAAAATTCCTGGACCAGAGAGATGGAGCATCTTATTTGTAGAACAAGCAAAAGGCCAGTGTTACTGTATCAAAGGGTACCTGATGGGGAGTAAGGTGTAAGAAGACTCAAAAAGTAGGTGGGGGCTCGGTTATATGAAAGGCTTTGAATGCCAAAGAGAGCACTTTGTATTTGATCCTGGAGGCAACAGGGAACTACTGGTTTACTGGGAGTTTATTGGGTAGGGGGATGATATGGTTGGACATATGCTTTAGGAAGAAGCACTTTAGTGGCTGAATGGAAGATGTGCTTGAAGCAGACAGACCCACCAGTAGGTTGTTACAATAGTCCAGGCATGAGGTGATTCCCTGCACTAGAGTTGTGGCAACTTCATTGAAGAAAAGAGGCCTTATATGAGAGATGCTCCAAAGGTGGAATCAACAGGTCTTGGTAAAAGATTGGATGAGGAGAGGGGTAAGAGATAGTGAGGCATCAAGGATGAGTCCTGTCCTTTGGAGCTAAACTCCTTGAAATCATGCCCTCTAATCATAAGTGTTCCTCAGGGTTCTATCCTGGGCCTTCTTCTCTTCTCCCTCTCTCTAATTTCACTTGGTGATCTCATCAGCTCCCTGGCATTTAATTACTGTCTCTATGCTGATGATTCTCAAATTAACATATCCTACTCCAACCTCTCTGCTGACCTCCAATCTCACATTTGCAACTGCCTTTCAGACATCTCAAACCATATGACCAGTAGCCATCTTAAACTCAACATGTCCAAAATGGAGCTCATCTTTTACCCAAACCCTCCCCGTCCTATCTTCCCTATTACTGTAGAGGGCAACACCATCATCCTAGACACTCATGCTCACAGCCTAGAAGAGATATAGGACAATAGTTAGTAGGCACGGAAGGAGGAAGTAAAAGTTATTTCAAGATGAGGAAAATAGGGGCATGTGTTGAGACAGAAGACGATGAACAAGTAGACAGGGGAAGATTACCATGGGTATGACAGAGGGGATGATCTGTTGGAGGGATGGAATGAGGTCACTTAAACAAGTAGAGGGGTTAACCTTGGTAACCTCTTGGTAAGGGGTAAGGCCACTTCATCATATGAGACAGAGGTGAAGGAAGTGATAGTGGCAAAAGGCACCTGAGTATAGAAGGTGAGGAAGAGGGGAGAAGAAGGAGTGAGATCATGAGGAATGGCATCATTTTTTTCTGTAAAATATGAGGCAAAGTTCTCAGTTGAGAAAGTGGGGGGAGATATAAACCAAAAGAGTTTGAAGAGGGATGAAAAGGTTTTGAGGAGTCACTGTGGAGAGTGAGATAGTGAATTGATAAGGGCGGTATAATAGAATTGCCTGGCAGTGCTGAGGGCTCAATTGAGGTTCTGTAATATAAGTTTGTTGTGGACTGGCATACCCAGGATGACTGCTAGCACAGGTACTTAGATCTGCTTTACTAGGAAAGATAGCTGTTTACGGGGTCAACAGTCTTTGTTTAATTACATTCTCTAGTTCAAGGGAAAAGTCAGCACCCTGAACTTCAGAGAAAATACAAAGAAAATACAAGCAGAGAAATAAAAAACCAACAGACAGGGCTCTGACTGTCTGAATCAACTATACACTTTACATACAGCCCTGGATCGAGAGAGCCTTTACAGATGTAAAGCTGTCAGGGAACTCTGAACATACGGCCACTCAGAATCTCTACCACAGAATCACAAGATTTTTCTCATAAGCGAGCTCCCAAGGTAAAATACCAGCTCAGAGTATATATACACTTCTCAGAGCCAGAAGGCATTGTAACCCTGGCAACTCAGTGCCTCATTAGAAATTAACAAAAAGTATGAAAGCCTTCCTGCAAGCAAGTCTCCCCTAAGCAAGCTTCCTTTAATGGGCTCCACCTGAGGTCTGTCAATGGGCAGGGAAGATCTTACATCCCATTAACTTTATATAGACCCAGACAGAGTGGTGTGATTTTCTCCTTGTTCATCAGCAGTATGTATATAGAAGCAAAAGCAGCAAATGGGCTGAGGTTTGGCTGTGTGTAATCAGTGATGCACTAAGGATGTTAGGGATTCAACAGAGGAGAACAGTGTAGAATTGAGCTGGTTCACCAAAGGATCAAAGTAAAGAAATGAGGAGAGAGGTTGGTGGACAGGACATGATCTGGGAAAGAACTGAGGGACTGATGGATTGGAGGTTATGGTATATGAACAAGAGTAGGATTTTATAAGGGAAGGAAATGGAGAGGATGAGGTGAAAAGCCAACAGATTGTGGTCAGAGATGGAGATTCTGGAATTCTTGAATGTGGTGGTTATACATTTGTGGGTGATGGCAAGAACAGGGGTATGACATCTTTGTGTGTGGCTGAGGTAGCATGGTCATGGGAAGTGAGCATGTTGAGGAACTAAGTGGTTGGGATGTTTAAGGGAGAGACAGTGTACAGATTAAAGTTCCCTAATATAAGGACAGCAGAGAAACATTGTGTTCCAGTTCCTACTCATTGAAGAAAGAAAGTGAGTGACCAGGGATCTGTAG
This sequence comes from Gymnobelideus leadbeateri, assembly GCA_011680675.1. Taxonomy (NCBI): domain Eukaryota; kingdom Metazoa; phylum Chordata; class Mammalia; order Diprotodontia; family Petauridae; genus Gymnobelideus; species Gymnobelideus leadbeateri. Next base: position 2,704,862 of record WOXC01009109.1, read on the forward strand.
ACAATAGGTGCCAGGATTTTAATTGGGTGGTAGATATGAATAGCGTGAACCTCAAAGGAAGAGATTTTACTGAGTGATGGAGGAAGAAGGGGAACCTGGAGGGTTAAGCAGTATTTTCTATCTATCTATCTATCTATCTATCTATCTATCTATCTATCTATCTATTTATTTATTTATTTATTTATTTATTTATGGAGGGCAATTGGGGTTAAGTAACTTACCCAAGGTCACACAGCTAGGTTTTTGTTTGTGTGTGCGTTAAGTGTTGGATCCGAACTCAGGTCCTTCTGACTCCAGGGCCGGCACTCTACTCACTGTGCCACCTAGCTGCCCCTGTAAGCAGTATTTTTACTTGCCTACCTTAACTATAGAACTGATGGGAATAAAGGAAGTTACAGCTGGTATGAGGAAGGGTAGCCAGGAAGGTTGTGACATCATGGGGTAGTCAGCTTTCAGCAAGAGCTAGTAGATGGAAGGAGTGGGAGAAGAAAGATTTAAGATAAAGAGAAGTTACCTATGGAACAGGCATTCCAGGGGGCACAGTGGAAGGACTGAGCAGTGTTTGGTTGAAGGACATTTATACATTTCTCCTTTCTCTGTTGATTCAATTTGACCTCTGAATTCAAATTGGAAGTCTTCATTCTCCATCCTTTCTTGGCATATATTAAGAATATCATACTTATCAAGTACAAATGACATTTTGACCACTGGAGAAAGATTCTACTAGGTGGAGATTATTATAGCTTTAGAGTTATCAGAGACCTTAAAATTCATTGAATTTGACTCCAACATTTTGCATATAAGGAGCCTGAGGCAGAGAGAAGTTAAGTGACTTGCCCAGGGTCACACAGCTAGTAGGTAACTAAGGAAGGGTTTTAACTCATTTTTTTCTGTCTTGACATCTAGTGTTTTATACACTCTCCTATCGAGCTACCTCTAAGATGTTTGATACATTTGTTTTGGGATTTTTTGTTTTCCTCTGTGGAGGCTAGGCAGAACCATAAGTGACTCAAACTTTTCCCCTGTGAGATGTCTCATTTTACATTTAATTGTTCTTTACATTTTTGTTAGTGTTATGTTTTAAATATAGAAATTCCATATGGACATCAGATACTATAGCATTTTCACTGTACTCGGGTTTATTTTATGTATTTGCAATACATGAATAAACCATGAGTATGGAATTGAGTCAAAGGTTTTGTGATAATCAGTAAAGGCAATGTAAAAGTTATGGTTCTTTCAGGAGACTTGTTCAATAATTTCTGAGTAAGTTTCTCAGTGCACCCCTAGAAGTGGCATGGTATAAATAGAGAGATAGCCTGGAACCAGAAAGACCCGAGTTCTAGTTCCCATATGAAATCCATTGGCTCTGGTACCCTGGGCAAGTCACTTAGTGTCTCAGGGCTCTGGAGACCTCTCTCTGTAAGACCACAAATTACAGAGAAGATAGTAAAGGCTTTCTCAGCTTTTGACTGCCTTAGATTTTCAACCTTGGTTTCACCTTGAACTCCTTATTCTCACTCACCTCATATATACAATGAGTTCCCAAGTCTTGTTGATTTTATTTCAGTTGCATCTCTTCTGTACATCTCCTATTGAAACAGCCACCATCTTAGGTCAGACCCCCAGCACCTCTTGCCCAGACTTTTGTCCAGACTTTCTGATTGATCTCCTATGCCTTAAGTCTTCCCACTACAATCTGTCTTCCTTATAATCACCAAAATGGTTTTCATAAAGCACAAGTCTTACTAAGTCAGCCCCATGATCAAAAAAGTATATTTACTCCCTTTTAATAGCTAGCACCTCTTGGATCCTATATAAACTCCTGTGTCTGGCATGTAGGGCCCTTCCTACCTTTCTAGTTCCCCCTCACAACTAGTGCCTTCTCTCTGAGATTACTTGTCCGTTACCCTGCATATGCCTTACGCATACATAGATTTTTGCATTCTGTCTCCCTTACTAGAATGTTAGCTCCTTGAAGTCAGGGACTGTATTTACCTTTCTTTGTATCCTAACCTTACCCTGTTCATATACGTGGTTAGTGAGAAGTAATCTCTGAAAGAAGGCACTACTGTATGTTTGGGGGTGCTTTGGGGGCAGGAAAAGTAGGAAGGGACCTGGAAGCCCTGAATGGCAAACACAGGAGTTTATATAGTATCCAAGATATGCTTAGCAAAGTTTCTGGCATACATAAGTACTTAATTAATGCCTGTTGATTAGTGTTTTTTTTTATTTACATGCATGTTGTTTCCACCTAGTAGAATGTAAGCTCTACAACATCTTGCCACTTTCATTTTTGCGTTTTTAAACAAAGAATAGGGCCTAGAACACGGACTTTGAGTAACTACTTTAATTGAAATTCCTGCAGCTCTATATCATAAAAACAGATGCAAAAAATATTTCTTTCTAGAACACAGCACTTAGACACCCTGTCAGTGAGTTGTAGTCATAAAAATAACCTGAGGTGAAATCACAATTGTTTAAAACTAGAACACAGTACAGAATTCTGTCCATCTGATTACCTGAATCCTGGAAAAGTTCTTATCCCACTGCTCTTTGCTTGGTGAGCCGACTGATGCATGATTGATCTACCAAAACAACAGGGCATTTGAAAAGGTTTGATTAAACTGATCTGAAAGCTCTCTGGCTCCATCCCATCATGGGCCCCGATTGGTGCCATTAGGCCAAATTACAACAAGGGGCACCGCAGAGCTGAGCTAAATAAACTCTGCCTTTGCTGACCCCGTGATTGTCTTATTAAATAATTTCTTTGCCACTTAAGTGTAGACATAGAGCACTCCATTCCTGAAAGCCTTCTGATTAACTACAGCCTTGGGCTCCAGCTGATTTTATAAACTTTGGAGGAAGCCCTAGAGGGCTAAGCTTCCTGTTGTCAATTCCGCCTGTTGCTATAGATACTGAACTTCACAATCGGTAATTAGAGCGTGCCCCTGCCCCAGAACTGGTCAGACAGTGCAGAGAGCTCTGCAAATGGCCTTCAAAGTCTCCCAGCTTCCATGAATAGGCTTTGCCATTAACGATGAGGTTTGTTTTATTCATTGAGTAAGCCCCCCAGTTTGGGGGTGGAAATAGGGAGAGCACCATGGCGAAATAGAAATAATTATTATGCCCTTTGAGGTAAAGCTTTTTTTTTTTTGGTACTAAGTTATGTTAATGACGAGAAAGATGGTGACAGTGTCTCACATGACAACACAAAGGCCATTTTGTCTAGTCCGTTCAGTGTCGTGTAGGAAGTTAATTCATACACAGATTTAAGCGTCTTGCATGTTATCCCAAAAGCTGTTTTTTTTATCCCTTTATTCTTCAGCCAGTTGTTCTTTCTATTATTAATACTAGAGAGGCAGTTGGATGCTCACGAGACGTGGTTGTGTTATTTGGACAAAAACATATATAAAACACAAGTAGTTTCATGCCATGCTGAATCACTTTAGGCAAAAGAACACAACTAAAATAACACGCATCTCTGAAGGCTTTGCAGATGTATTCACCAATAATGTCACATGTATGTAGGGTAGGTAGTGGGAATTTATTACCCCTATTTTACAGATCATGAAACAGCCCCAGAGAAGAGAGGTGACTTGCTAGGTCATTGACATATGGTCCCTACTCAGCTAATAAGTGGCACAGCAGTCTCGTGCCCAGATTTTCTGATTCTAGACAAAGTGCATGTCATATGCCAATACGTTTCTAACAACTTATTTTTTTTTCCCCAGGAATGAGAGAATATGTTTTTGCCTTCCCTCTCAGGAGGAAAGCCCCAACTAACTAATACAAGCAGGGCTTGGCCTCAGGTCATTGGCATATAAAGTAAGAGGATATTTCCCCCTAGTCCTAATTACCATGTCTACACCTCACTTTATAGTCCTCTACTAGCAACAAGGCACAAGGATCCGTAGATTGCCATGCCCAAGATCCCGGCTTCATGGTACCCTTCTCCCAGAACTTTCCCTCCTTTGTTCCATCCCCCAAGAGCCAGACCCTCTGATGAACCATCTGCTCCCTTTCTTGGCATGATGGCACCTGTGGCCGGAATGTCATCTATGTAACGTTCCCCTCCTCTGTTATATGGTACTCTGCAAATCACTCCTACTTCCCTCACAAAACAAATGAACAAACGTATAATTCCCCCAGATAATAGGATTTCTAGTTATGACTCTGAAAGGAAGATTTCTGCATGGAGTAGCCAGCATCACTTAACTTGGGATATGACTCAGACTGCCCAATAGGTCCTACCTATTTTTCCATTTAAAATGCATTTCAGAATTCACAGTGATCAAACTTTATTTTAAGATCGCTAATGAAATTCTTTATAGCATCAGCAGCAAGCAAGGTAAAAAACTACTGGTATTTAAGGAAGAGTGTTGATTATAGTTTTGATTAGTCTCAAATCTCTTTGATTTGCTTATTGATTTAAAACAAATCTGTGGGTTATATGCAAAGTTTTATTTGCATTATGATAGAAGAGGGGACTGTTCTGGGCATTAGATAAAACCTGGTGACTTCAGCAAACCTTTAAAGTTCATGAATGTTCTTTACCCTGTAAAGGTAGTGGCAGCTGGAGAACTACTGCATTTTTGATGACATCCTCTGCATTCATACACACTACAGCACTTATGACATAAGGTTTTGTACATCATTGTACCATCCTAGCTGCCTCGGAATCTGTCTGACACGTTCTCACTCTGTAGTGAAAATGTCAAGGGATTCTCTTTGAAGGGAAGGGGATTGATACCTATAGCAAACTGCCCTCATCACAAAGACTGATCCTGCTGGTTATAGCAGGCACTTTTCAGCAGAGGGAAGAGAGCAAATAAAGGCAAAATAAGGTTCCAAGGGATTGTTCTTCTGTGGCCCTCGCTCCTCTACTTGTCCACAGTGACTGTGGACACCAACACAACAGATCAATTGATTCAATCAAAGCAGCATAAAAACCCAATAGCTCAACTATCCACCATCCTCAATTCGTTCCATACTTCTCCCATCTCTAGGCCCTTGCCTTGAATGTCCTAACTCTTGCTCCATCTCTGCCTTTTGAAATCCTATGCAATACAAGTTATCTCTCTATGAATCACTTATTTTCTTGTCCTTTTCCTGCCAGAAATGATATTTTCTTAATTGGACCTTGAATACCATTTTTTTGACCATTTCTTTTATATCCTTATTAGGTTCTACTTTCAGTCCTAGGGGGTTTTTGTTTGTTTATTTTAATTTTTTCGGTGAAATTTGTATCCTACAACTAAACTGTGAGTTTCTTAAACACAGGGACAGTGTCAAGGGCTTTATAAACCTTATGAAGGGTGGCTAGGTGGCGCAGTGAACAAAGCATTGGTCCTGGAGTCTGGAGAACCTGAGTTCAAATCCAGTCTCAGACACTTAACACTTACTAGCCATGTGACCTTGGGCAAGTCACTTAACCCCAACTGCCATACCTTCACCCCTCCAAAAGAAAAAAAGCAACCTTATGGATATGTATTTATACTAATTGATATATACCTGAAGGTTCTTTTTCCTCTGCTTCCTCTTATTTGTTAATTGGGTTCTTAGAATGTAAGCTGTGTTTAGAGACTGGGTCAGTATCTACTTTAATGGAGATCAGCAATGGTGGGTATAATCTAAAACAGTTGATGTTCATTCATTTCAGTCGTGTCTGACTCTTCATGACCCCATTTGGGGTTTTCTTAGCAAAGATATTATAGTAGTTTGCCATTTCCTTCTATCTAGCTCGTTTTACAGATGAGGAAATTGAGGCAAACAGGCTTAAGTGACTAGCTTAGGGGTCACATATCTAGTAAGTGTCTGAGGCCTGATTTGAACTCAGGTCTTCCTGACTCCAGACCCAGTGTTCTATCTACTGTACTGTCCTCAAAAACAGTTGATGACCACCAGACTATTTATATTTGACCTGGGTATATGCTATTCTCATGCCAAATTCTCAAAAATTTATTTTTAAATGCTTCTCACAGTCTGTCCTTTTTTACATAAAGTATCACTGATGACAATAGTGCACAGTACAATGTACTTTATTGTGTTTCAATGGTTGCCTTGGATTTCTAATGATTTTTGACATGAACTCGCGTCACCACTACTTTATGTAATTACAAGGACAGTTCCCATTCCAATAGCATTTTATGGTATTCAAACTATAAATCATCTTGTAAAGTAAGCAATGCAGGTATCATTATCCCTATTTTCCAAATGGGGAAACTAAGTCTCAGAGGAGAGAAGTGACTTACCTATCATCAGTCTATTAAGTGACAGCTAGAATTTGAACCAGGGTTCCTTGACTTTAAGATAGGTGTTTTCCCCACTATATGACACTGACCTAACATGTAAATATTTTAGATCATAGAATTCATAAATGAGATCCATAATTCATTCATTCATTCATTTATTTCTTAATGATTCCTTAAACTTAGACTGTGTGCAGGGCCCTGGATGTCTTGAGGGCTTCTTTACCCCTTTGGTTTGGTAAAAGGGAAGAAGGATCTGGACCCAGTGACCTTAAGTTCAAACCCCAGTCATGGTCTACTACTTATGAGACCATGAACATATCACTTCCTTCTCTGGGCCTTAATTCATTATCTTCAAAATTCATGGGGTTGGATATGATCCTTAGCCATTTCTAAATGAGCAAGGTTCCTACCACTTTGTGGTCCTAAGGAGAGAAATTCTGTCTTCCCACAAAGTACTCCAGATTGCCTCAGTCAAGAATAGAAGACTGGACTGCATTGACTGTGGGTCTGACTCTGGCTGGAAGTTGTTCAATGCCAGAGTATCTTCTGAGATGAAAAATGGAAGGGAAGGAAGACAGGCAGGGAGCCTGCCAAAAAGTAGGGAAAAGCCAACCTAGAATCAGAAACGTGCCACAGACAGTCCATGGAGTCTACATTCTTCCTGTGGAAAATCCAAAGTTGACTTACATTATGTATGCTCCTCGCTTACTTCTCTCAATTCAGCATGTGGCCCAGCAACATTAAAACCAGCCATGGAGACTTACAGCCATTTTGTGATTCTCGCCTGAGCTGTTTTTCCTATATTTCCCTTTATCCATCTGGCTCTTCATTCAGTATCTTTTCTGGCAACTTGCCTCTTGTTCTGTTTACTTACGATTACTGTATGGGTTTCTTTCTTGGCTATCTTATACGGGTGTGCAATTCAGTATATTCTTAGGGAGTACCCATCAACTGGCAGGTAGGGCATTGGACCTTCTAGTTTAAGAACCCATCGCCTGCTCACATGTCTTTCCTTATAGTCTCATGAGCCCCGGGACTCGATTGTTTCTCCATCTAAACCAGACCAGAATAATACAGTCCTGTGCCACAGTCAGGTCACACCCCAGGCACTGTGTCTGGTTCTGAGTGCCACATTTTGGGAAGAACAGAGACTGGCTAAAGAGTGTCCAGAGGAAAATGGTCCAGCTGAAGGAAAATAAGATACATAGAAGACTGTTGTTGTTCAGTAGTGTTCAGTCGTGTCTGACTCTTTGTGACCCCATTTGGGGTTTTCTTGGCAAAGATACTGCAGTGGTTTGTCACTCCCTTCTCCAGCTTATTTTACAGATGAGGAAACTGAGGCAAACAGTGATGAGACTTGCCCAGGGTCACAAAGCTAGTTAGTGCCTGAGGCCAGATTTGAACTCATAAAGATGAACCTTCCAAGTCCCAGTAATCTATTTAGTGTGCCATCTAGCTGCCCCCAATAGAAGGCTGAGTTATCTATAAATAAACATTTTTGCTCCTTTAATAGAGGATTGGAATTATTTTGCTTTGTCACAGAAGGTAGAACAGAGAGCCGATTGAAGTTACAGGGAGTCAGATTTTGACTCCGTACAAGGAACAACTTTATAACAATACAAACTTACAAAAATGGAGGTCCACACTTGAGGACCTAGAGGGCCACATGTGGCCTCAAGGCCATAGGTTCCCCACTCTGGGTGTCTTTCTGTCATGTGATGTGCTTTTGTCTGCCCAGAAATCAGATAAGACAGTATGGCTTTGAACACTTAATACCTGAATGAAAATAAAGCATTATTGAGTAAGTATACATATGCACACACACACACACACACTTCTGTGTTTATATATACTATATATGCACATATTATATGTATATAAATGTCACTATACTAATTTCTGATTAATTGGGAACAATTTTGAAGGGGAAAAAGCATGCTTCTAGATGATGGACATCCAATCTGAAGTAGACATTGGAGAGAGAGAGGGAGGCTTGCCACCTTGGGTTGCTTGCTTTGGAATGTTAACTGAGTGGCAAAGTAAGAGGCTTATGATGAAATCGCCCAGGCAGTGGACTTTAACTCTCTGGACAAAGATGACATTGTTTCTCTTTGTGAAGGGAGCCCCAAGGTTTCACAAAGCAGTCAGAGTGACACCTCTGATGGTTTGAATGTTGTTTTGCATCTGACAGTAAGACAGCAAACAGTGTTTGTCTGCTCTCTGACTTAACAAAGAAACTCTGTCTCTTGTTTCTGACCGAGGAGTTGTTGCAAGTTGGGATCTTGGTCAAAATACTTGTGATGCATGCAGATAATAAAGTGCTGTCCAGCATATCACATCAGTGCCTATTCTTCTGGCATTTAACCTTCAAAAGTGTCAAGAAGATCCTAATTGAGGAAGCTAGAAAAATAACAGATTTTCTAGCTTCCAGAAAGGCCAGAGTCTAAATATTGGGTTTCAGTTAATCCAGAGTATACATGTTCTAATAGACCCATCTTTGGTGAATGTAGTGGCTAATACACAGGTGTAAATACTTTCGGATACCAAGATTAAACACTCATACAATAAGCATCATATGTTGTAGTCTTAACCTTTTAAAAGTTTTAAAAAAACATTTCATTTACCTACATAATTTTGTCAGAAAACTGTAAATTAAATATATAGTATGTTTTATTTGATAGGGGTGGCTAGGTGGCACAGTATAGAGGGTCAGGCCTGGAGTCAGGAAGACTTGAGTTCAAATCCAGCCTCAGACACTTAATATAGCTGTGTGACCCTGGGCAAATCATTCAACTGTTGCCTGCTTCAGTTTCCCCAAATGTAAAATGTGCTAGAGAAGAAAATGACAAACCACCACAGTATCTCTGCTAAGAAAACCCCAAATGGGGTCATGAAGAGCTGGACATGACTGAAAATGAAGAAGAAGAACAACATTTTTGATTGGCCCTGAAAGCCAATAGCAAATTTCTGCTCAGGGTTTGAAGGTTCATGGTCTGTCAAAATTCAGGCTCCAAGATTTTGGAGATAAGAGTGGTACCAGCTTTTGGTGTCAAAGGGCCTGGGTTAGGTTCATAGCTTAGCCACTTATTACTTGGGTGTCTGCTCTGGGCCTCAGTTTCCACATCTGTAAAATGAGGGGGCTGGACCATTTGACCTCAGAGGATACTTCTGGCTCTAAAGCTATAATGACCTTCCTTGATCATTTCCATCTAACTTGGTTCCCATTCTGACCCAGGCCACCTTTTTCCTCAGTCCCCTGTGGTTTTGCTTCAGGTCTGACTTGTTTATCTGGCTCCTGTAATGGTCAACCTCCTGGAATTTCTTCCAGGTCTTAGCTGTCCCTGCCCAAGTTCCAATTAATGGTTGTATTTTGGGCCCTCCTGGCTTAGAATAAACGTCTGTGGTAACTGTTTCCCTTTGGAACAGCAAGCCTGAGGGTCTCCCCCTCCCAGCTTATTTTTCTTTTTCTAATTAAAGGGGCCATCCCTTGGCTCACTTCTTAAAGCGGCCTATTCACTAAATGGGCGTTACTTCACCCCGAGTACCTGCAGAGGCCTTAGCCTAAAAGGGCCAGTGTCTCGAATTGCATCCTGGGTCATCTTCAGTCATCCTGATGAATATCTGGTCACTGGACCTAGATGGCTCTAGAGGAGAAAGTGAGGCTGGTGACCCTGTCTCACTCAAATCAAAGTTAACTGTAGGATGCCATGGTCCTCTTCAAAAACAAAGGACAAGCACAACAACAGAAGCTGTAGTCTGTTGGGCCCCACTTCTACCCCACCCTGAAAATGAAAACATGACTGAAGTTAATTCCTCTTAAATTTAATTAATTAGCTAATTAAATTAATTCCTCTGAGGTTTCTCTTAGGCATCGGTGAGTGACTTAACTTAAAAGTCAGGAGAACCTGAGTTCCAATCCTGACTTTAATATTCCCAAGTTATATGACCCAGAACAAAGTCACTGAACCTTTTTCAGCCTCAGTTTCTTCACCTGTAAAATGGGGATAATAACAGCACCCACCTAACAGGATTGTTATGAGAATCTAGGTGTTGCAGTGGCTGGAACACTGGCACTGGAGTCAGGAAGATCTGATTTTAAATCTGCCCTCAGAGACTTACTAGCCGTGTGACCCTGAGCAAGCCACTTAATCCCTATTTGCTTCAGTGTCTTCATCTGTAAAATTGGAGTAGCCATAGCACCTAGAGTACTTTGCAAGCCTTAAAATGCTAGATAGCTGGTAGCTATTATGATTGCCATTGCTATGAAGACTTACTTCTCTGTTTGACTTCAAGACTCATTGTGGCCCCTGCTTAACCAGGCTGGAACACACTCTGTAGTTTCTCCAGCAGTTATAGGTAAAGATAATTCTGAATATGCTCAGATTTTTTAGATCATCTAATGTCCTCGATTTGCAAATGGGGAAACTGAGGCCCAGGGTACTTAAGTGATATCACCCAGTATCACACAACTTGAAGGTGATAGCAGCTGGATTTGAATGCAGGTCCATTAGCTCCCCTGCTGCACCCCACTTGATGAACCTAGGGAGGTTTCAAGGCCATCTTTTAAAAATGCAGCGATTATTTGTGTCCATATTTTTTTTTCTTTCCACAAAGATTGCAAGTTCTACTTGAGCCATGCCTTTTTCTTCTTTAAGACCTCACAGCTGAGTTTAGCCCATTGTACACAGTTAGCATTTAAGAGATATTCGTCAAATTGATCAGTGAAAGCAGAAATCTCATACAGCAATGACTACTGAACACTTCCAGAGCAACATAGAAACAAAGACAAAGGAGCACCTTGCAAGGGGATCTAATGCAGCGTTTAGAGTTCGTCTACCCCAGCCCGATTTTTAATCCCTGTAATTTGGATCCAGAATCTTTATCTAGAGGCGCTGGGACCGAGTCCATATGCTGTCTGACAGTTCCTAAGGATTTCCATGTTCCCCACCCCACCATGAGCTGCTGCTGTTGTGTTTGGCAAAAGGGAACTCTTTCGCCCTTGAAACTATGAAATGGGCTCCGTGCCAGCAAAGTGGAGATAGACATTCTTGGCCATAAATGAAACTGCTGACAAATGTAGGATGTCATAAAAGGGAATTTACATAATCTTCTGCTGGATGAGGTTATAGCATAAACAGAGCACATAGAAAAGGCAGATAGATCTTCTGATGGGATTTCACTTTTGAAAAACCAACCTTATGCCTCTAGTCTTTGGCCTCGGCCCAACACCCTCCATGCCCTCCCTGATAGCAGGTGGTAGTATCTCTGTAGCTAATAATGAAGAAAATGAAGTAAGGCAAAATTACAGTTGGTTTGAGGCCATATGGCAGAAATCTCCAGAAAGAATCCCGGGTCTGGAATCAGATACCCTTGGTTCAAATCACTAATCTACCACTTACTAGTGGGGTGATCTTTAGCAAATTACTTAACTTCTTAGGAGCCTTCGTTTACTCATCTATAAAACAGAGACAATCATTCTTGACATCACTGGATGGTTTGGGGGAAAGTGCTTTGGAAGTTGTGAGCCATATAAATTTGAGTTATGATTTTCACTCTAATGAAAATAACATACATTATATATTATATATGTAGGATAATAATAGCAATTATTATCTTTATTATTCTTCTCTAATTTCTAGTTTATGGGAGGGAAATTCCAAATATATTAGATATTAAATAAAACCGACAAATGTTTATTACATTCTTACTATATGCCCAGCATTGTGCTGCTAAACCCCGTGCGTAAGCAAGAAAGACAAAAGACACTCCCTGCTCTCAAGAAACTCACAGTTAATGAAGGAGACAACATTTAGACAATTTTGTATAAACAGGATCTTTTCAGGCTAAATTGGAGACCATTTCAGAAGGAAGGCAAGGGGATTAAGGAGGACTGTGAAAGGCTTCTTATAGAAGGTGGGGCATGAGTGGGGGCCCTGCAGGTATCCAGGAAGCTACTGTTCCTCATACACAGCCCTCCACCTGCCATCCCAATCTCTCTGTGTTTGCTTTTCCTCATGCCAAGAATTCTCTCCCTTCTTACCTCTGGCTTTTAGAATCACAGCATGGCTCATGCTCATGGTTCAGCTCAGGCGGCATCTTCTCGATGAAATCTTAGCCAAGTAGCTTCCGTTTCCTTCCCCTTTATATTGTCCATAAGTCTGTATCTGTACCCATCGACTCCTCCTGCTAGATTATAAACTCCTGGAGGGCAGAGCCTGTTGAATTTCTATCCTTGTGTCCCCAGTATCCAGCACAGAGTCTGGCATATGGCAAACCCCTAAATAAATGCTTAGTGATTGATTCATTAATTGATTGAAGAAACTGGAGACTTAGCTCCTTCATTGGCCCTGTGTTAGGCAAAATTATTACCTTGTAAATGAGGCAAAGAATAAGGAGCAGGTTTATTTATTTATTTTTATGTTTAGCCAAGGTTGAGATTACAGAGACCAGCATCAAAAGCAAGAAAAGCATGTAAATGTTAAGTGTATTGTGCCAATAAAATGAGTTCTATCAAATACCTTTATTTAACTTATGAAATCTTAAAGCATGCCACTAAATGATGGGCTTGTAGAAAGGCATTGCAGTGCACAGAATGGAACAGAAGCGGCCCCTGGAAAGCCATAAATCAATCCTTGAGTGATAGTGTATTAAACAATAACCTTGTCATATTTAATGTCGCCCAGGAAGGATCTACTGGGGCATTGTTCCTTCCATAATATCCGTGTGGGTGAATTGACTGAGAGAAACCTCATAGCATTGGAGAAATCAAGCTACAAAACCTTGGGATTTTTTTTTCCTTTCTCCAAAAAGCAATGTCCTAATATTCAGAGAATAATCATACTTCAAATCTTATCTTCTCTGATGTGTTTTTCTTCACAAATTTAAATTCCAGGTAATAGCTGCCACAATTTTGATCATTTAGAATTGAGACAGGGTTTTCTTTAAAAGAGTTAATTCACTGGGCTAATTAGAGTTTCCCTCAGTCTTTTTAGCAAACTCATTTGTTCTTTCTCTCAAATTTCTCTGTCTCTTTGATTAAAAAAAATCTTTGGTATTTTAGAACTTTACTAAGTTAAGGCTTTATATTGTCTTAAAAAAAACAACTACCCTGAAACAGAACTGAAAGGAGAGTCTGATAAATCAGCTTTTTGGAGAGTTAAGCAAATTCAAGCATCTTTAATCCTAAATTCCCTTTTGAATGTGCTTGTTGTACTTAATGTCAATCTCTTTCCAAAAGAGAGTGTCCCAATTATTTAGATGGCCAAAAGAAACAGCTTCAGCGCTTTATCACATAAATACACTCAAAGCCCTGATTTAAAACAGATGAAGAGAGAGAACAGAATGAGTGCTTGGGATCCTTGGTGTATCGAAGTTCAGGCCTATTGACGTGGCTGGCGTCTCTTCTATACCTTCAGTCCCTCAGCCCTGAGAGGTTCTTTGAAAACTATAAGCAGTCCTTACAGACACTCAGCCTTGGAAATATCCCCCTTCCTGTGACTGCCCTGGCTTCGAACCAGGCCTTCTGCATCTAAGCTGCTCCCTGGTCAGTGTCCTCTCTGGAGGGCTTAGCCCTGGTTCCTCTGCCCTCCATATAATCCAGGTTAATTGGACGTTGGGAGAACTGGGGGACGGAGGGGGAAGGGAATAAGTTTATTTCTAACAACTTTATGTAATTAAGTGAGTGAAATCATACATTTTATTGATCTAATAAAAGGCATGCCATGGTTTAGTCGTCCTTCATCCTTTGACCCCACCCTTTATAGTTTTTAGATTAGAGTCCTTCCATGTTGGTGATCTGGAAAACAGATTAACAGCAGACTGTCCTTCCCAAGTTTAAAATTTTCTTTCCATCTTAAAGGCAAATGGGATCTGGAAGGATCAGCTTCAGAAGACCCGGGGGGCAGGGTAGTGGAGAGGAGAGAGTTCTGTGAAATGAGTAGATTCTGGACTAACTGGCTCCTGAGATTTTTTAGGACGCTAAATCCCATAAAAATCCCATAGTTACACATGACAGTCGATACCAAATAGTGACACCAACCCAAAAGGTGTGATTGCTAATGAAACTTCAGGAGGAAGAGATGCTGGAGGTATCTATGAGCTGTTTCTTATTTTTAGCTCATTTATGATTTCCGTGTCTAAATGACTTCCTTTTTATAGAACACACAGTACAGACTGTGAGGGTGCAGTTTAAAAGCAGCTAGGTGGCCCTGTGAATAGAATGCCAGACCTAGGGTGAGGAAGACCTGAGTTCAAGCCCATCCTCAGACACTTAACTAGCTGTGACCCTAATCAAGTCACTTTAAAAAACAAACAAAAACTTTCATTTGCCTCAGTTTCCTCATCTGTAATAATAATAATTTAATAATATAAGTGATAATAACAGTGATAATAACAGCATCCACCACACAGGGTTATTGTGAGGGTCAAAGGGATTAATAATTAGAAAGTGCTTAACAGTGATTAGCACATAATAAATGCTATATGAGTATTAGCTGTTATTATCACCCTTGGTATTATTATTACACAGGCTTGTGGGGGGGGCGGGGGACAGAAGCTTTTCTTGCTCCACTGCTTAGAAATAACCCAGCTAGGAGAGAGCGGCAAAGCTGCAGGGTGCCTCCAACACCAACCCATCCCTGCCCAGGAAGATTCTCAGCAGCAAACCTGACTGATGGGCCTCCAGCCTCAGCTTAAAGCCCTCAAAGGAGGGAGAAACCCACCACTTCCTGAAAAGACCCCTGCTTTTGGATAGCCCGTAATGTCAGGAAGCTTGTCCTCAGATCAAGCCTAAATCTGCCCTTTTGAAACTTAAGATTCTTGGATTCTGTGAAATGCTCTCCTCTGGGAGAACACGTTGTCTAGGCATGCATGTAGAACTTGAGAGAAACATGATAAATAACACTGTTATTCTGGCCTGTCATAGAGCCATACATAGAATGGCAGCGCCTTCTGAAAGGGACATCTAGTCCAGCCTTCTTATTTCACAGCCACTGGTCCCCTGAATCTTGGGGTTCTTGGATTGGCAACATGCAGTCCTGAAATCAAATTACCTGTCCCCCTTTCTCTGGCACTACCACTGTCTGTGGGTGCTCTGGTCTTTGGCACCCATGTTCCTTTTCCCCTTCTACTCCCTACCTCCCTTCCAGACCACAAAAGTACAGATCCTAGGGTTTGTTTATAAAGGGAAAGAGAATATACAGATTCAAAAATAATACACAAAGGGAGGATAATGAGAAGCATTTATAAAAGAAATCCACCTAGTTCCAGAATGAGTGTCACCTAAACTTTCTAATCTAATCTTTTAACTAAAGCTCCCCAGGCCTAGTCTGACCTAAGGTCCTACTCTAGGCCAGGAGCCCCAGGTCTTAACTATTGCTTCATTAGAAGTTCCAAACTAGAATGGCATCTTCCCTCTCAGATGGTTGTGGTATAATTTCCTGTCAGGTTTCTTGGACACACCTTTGGACTTGGCTTTTTCACTTTGATTCCATCATAAATTGTCTGATGGCATGGAAAGGGGAAGATGGTTAGGGTATACCCCACTTGTATCATAAGCCTAAATAATCAATTAGCTAACTTATTCTCCCTCTGCCTCAAATATGGGAAGTGATAGAAATAGCTGTCACACAAAGGCTCCCCCCCCACACCTGCCATCATTGCTTCAAAAAAATCACAATAATTTAATGCTCCACATGAGTCACATATCTCCTTGTGGAACCAGATTTTAGGGAGAAGATTTTTGGCAATGGGGAGGAGGGTCCAACAAACACATCAGAACTGTAGGAAAGTACAAAGCTAGGAAGATTTTTGAGGCTGTCTCCCCAGAAGCAATGTAGTGGTAAGAAACCTGGATTAGGAATCATTAAGATAGGGCTCAAATTCTGTTTCTGTTACCTCCTACCTGTGTGACCTTGGGCAAGTCATGCCTATTTGGTTCTCAGTTTCCCCATCTGTTAAATTAAGGATTTGAACTCGATAAGCACTGAATTCCCTTCCAGCTAGAAGTGCCATGAACTTGATTTACCCTCATTTTCTCTAAATCAGCCACATTAGTGGGAACTTTCTAAAGTAACAGGCATTTCTAGTTCAATTCAGTACATGTTTATTAAGCATGTCCCATGTGCCAAGGCATCTATATAAGACTTCATGCTAGGCAATGGGGATACGAAGACAAAGATGAAAAACAGCTACTGCCCTCAGACCTCTTTAGGTGCTAAATAAATGTTCATTCCTCCCTCCTTCTCATTGAAGGAATATTAGAAAGTTACTAGAACTAATAGTTGTACGTTGGACAAGATAGCCTCCAAGATACCTTCTCTCTCGGAGATTCTCTCATTCTATGAACTTTAGAGACCATCCCATCTTTATATTAAAAACGAGCATACTGAAGTCCATTAAGGTTAACTTGTCTCAACAAAGTACAGCTTGTAAGGGGCAGAGCCAAGCCTAGAACCCAAGGACACTGAGTCTTGAGTCCTCTGCCATTTTTAATAACAGCAAGTTCAGCTTGAGACTTTTCCTGATATTTTAACCAAACCTAAAAGTCCCTTCTGAGGATTAAGCTGATGCTAGAACTCTTAAGAAAAAATCCAAATCAGATGTCTGTGTTCTAACAAGATTGCTTGGGTTGGAGAAAACATTCAGCTGAGACACATATTACACCTGGACAAATATGTTTGTTTTATCCCAAACTTTGCCTCCTTCTCAGGGCCAAATAGCTCAGGGACTATATTGTTTACTGGCAGGGGATCTGTAGAGGTTACCTAGACAGATGGGTACAGCTCAGACATGTTTTTTTCTGCTTTGATGCTTTGTATTTATATTCATTCTCTAGGCATAGCTTAGGAAAGTGAGGGCAGGTCACAGACTGTGCCTTTCTCATCACTAGAGGGAAGAAGAATGTGAAACTGTTACTTCCCACAGGAATTTCAGTCCTTCCTATGTTCCCCCCTCCCTTTCCCTGAGAATTCATTCTGTGTTCCTTCTTTGCTCAATAATGTAATTACTCACCTTCCAAGATGTTTTCCTTCAGGCATAGACTCTCTTTAAAGAACTAAATTTTTATTATGTTTCCCAATAACTGGCTAAATCCATACTGTACTGCTAATAAGCTGGGGAGTGTCTAAAGGAGGCAGACCAGAACAGTAATGGGACTAAACTCTGGGCCAGGCAAGGATCAGTTGAAGGAGTAGCGGATGTTTTCCCTGGAGATGAGAAGACATAGGGAGGACAGATTCACAGCCTTCAGATATCTGAAAATCTTTTATATGGAATGGAATGGCTTGATTTACTCTCAGAGCTAGGCTAGATCTGATCCCACTTCCTGCCACACACAAGCTGATACTCTCATGATCTTTTCGTAAACAAACTCTTTCTCTGGTTCTTATCTAGAGTTGATGTTAAGTTCTAGGTGCCACATATTAGAAAAAAAAAACCTCAATTGACAAGTGTGACATATAAAAAGATTGAGAGACAAAATTTCTGGGTAATTAATCACCATACTAATTATGACTGGTGAATAATTAATGAAGGGAGTCATTTGGCCATCTCTGTAAACCAAAGACAGATCATGATGGCCCCTTGGTGCCTATATGCCCTTGGAAGTGTGGGTGTTCCTAACAGGCAGCAATTAACTGATTGGTTAACAATGAGAAAAGTGAATATTATACTGAGAGATAGACCTATTCTAATCTGGGGCTGTGACAAACATGACTTTGATCTAAACAAAGGATCTACTTACCTACTTTCCTACCTACCTAGACCTGAGTAGAACACGGTGGGCTTCAAGACTGAGGAGAATGTTAAATTCAATCTTATGATCAGCCCTGTTCTTCAGAGGCCGATCTGACCTAGTAAAGAATGAGCAAATAGCAAGGGAGAAAATCCTGGATCTCCCCAATAGTAATAAGTGGTTATTTAATAATGATTTTTCTCACAAGCTAGATCCTTTCCAGGGAGAAGGTAACCAGGATAGAGAGAGGACTGGATTTTATGCCTTCTGAAGAGCACTTTAAAAATTAGAGTTATTAGCCTGGTGAAGAGAAGGCTTTGAGTGGGAGAAGACATTTAGAGCTGTCTTCAGATATTGGGAAGACTATTAGGTGGAAGAGGTAGACTTACTAAATGGCAAATTTATCCATGATCCAGAAGCATGACCGTTCCCCAATGGGTGGAGACACAGGAGAAATGCCTGCCATAGCATTCCCAGGGCTTTCTGAGTAGTCAGTCAGTGAAGTGAACTCTCAGTCATGCCATGAGTAGACTTAATCTGTCACTGGGAAATGCAAGCAATTGGGATAGTAAGAGTCAAAAGTTGTTGAATTGTTTCAGTTGTGTCCAACTTTCCATGACCCCATTTGAGGTTTTCTTGACAGAGATACTGGAGTGGTTTGCCATTTCCTTCTCCAGCTCATTTTATAAATGAGAAAACTGAGGCAGACAGGGTTAAGTGACTTGCCCAAGGTCACACAGCTAAGACATTTCTGAGACTGGATTTGAATTCATGAAGATGAGTCTTCCAGATTCCAAGCCCAGTGTTCTATCCACTACACCAGCTAGATGCCAAGAGTCATGGGTTCATTACCTGGGCTCAGATTCTGTAGTTTTCTACTACTTACTAGCTCTGTGACATTGGGTAAGTTCCTTCTCCTCCCTGGGCCTCAGTTTCCTTATGTGTCCTTTGAAGACCACTGAGCTAGCTCTGCCAGTTAACTGCCTGTGTGACCTTGAGCAAGCCCCCTCTATAGTCCTCTATCTGTTCATGAGTTTTCATGTGTAAAATGATAGTCTTACAGTTAGATGGCCTCTAAAATCCCTTCTGGCTCAAACATTCTCTGATCTGTGGTCCACTTCACCTTAGACATTCTGTGATTCCATTTTGTGCTATCAACCCACTTGGTTCTCACTTCTGGAGAGGGGGAATAATTGAATCATCGTGGGTTTCTTTGTTGTTATTTAAAGTGATGGGATGCAGAATTTGGACCCTCATGCTGTGCCTACACAAATAGCTGATCTGGAAAACAAAACAAATCAAAAAGCTTGAATAAATGTTTGTTGAATTGAATTAAATTGGATTCACTCAACCAGTTATTTTTAAAACCCTGGTTGGATTCAGTGTGTCCATTACTAGCCAGCTGTTTTCAAGATAACCAGTTGAATCCAGACATTTCCCCCCAAACCTCTGTGTGTGTGCACACACATATGAGCATATGCACGCACATGTGTGTAGACACAGGCTGTACTTTTTGAAATTATTCTAGTCTGACAGATGTATAACCCAAAGCAGAAATTGATTTTGCACATTTCCTTAAAAACTTAGAGCAAGTCAACTTGTGTTTTCTCCTGTTGGTTCCTTAGGGTCAGAAACATGGGATGATATGAAAAGTAAAAGGCCATATCTTTCAAGTGAGGGAATTGCTCCCTAGGTGTGAATTAGGAGTAACATAAAAACATACCCTGGTTTTTCAGGGCCTGAAGTGGTTTTTACCATCCCACTGGCTTTATTGGATCTGGCGACAGCAGCTTTAACATTGAGCTTAACAGTAAGGGCAAAAGGTCCTTTTGCACAGGGCTTTTTATCAATAATGTCACCTTGCCCACAGGCTTTAGGGCATACCAGGTAAATCTCCTCATTTCATCTAGAAACCTTCCACCAAGCTGCCAGTCCTACTTGCAGAGAGTGTCTGGACAAATAATGTGAAGGTTATAAGCTAGAAAGGCTTTTCAGTTGTGTATTCTTACGACAGGAGAGGTGGCATGGAGTTGTAGTTGGCAAGCTGAACGTGGGAGCCAAGAAAACCCGTGTTCAAATCCTGCCACTGATACATATGTGAACCTGGGCAAGTCACTTTAACCTCTAAGTGCTGTAGGGAACTCTCTAGGTTGCAGATAACAACAACATGTGTGTGTTTCTATGTATATATATATATATATATATATATGTATAGATAGATAGATAGATAGATAGATAGATAGATAGATAGATATAGATATATTTGGAGAGAAAGCTTTAAGGTTTGCAAAGCTCTTTACAAATATTAACTCATTTGATCCTGACAACAACTTTGTGAGGTAGGTGATAATATAGTATAATATAATTTAATATAATATAATATAATATAATATAATATAATATAATATAATATAATATAATATAATATAATATAATATAGTATAGTATGATATGATATGATATGATATGATATGATATGATATGATATGATATGATATAATATGATACAATACAATAGTAGCTAGGTGGTTCAGTAGAGTTCAGAGTCAGGAAGACCTGAGTTCAAATCCAGCCTCAGACACTAGCTGTCTGACCCTGGGCAGGTCACTTAGCCCTGTTTGCCTCAGTTTCCCATAAAATGAGCTGGAGAGGGAACTGGCAAACCACTCCAGTATCTCTGTCAAGAAAACCCCAAATAGGGTCACAAAGAATCAGACAGAAGTAAAATGACTGAACAGTAACAACAATTCAATGCAATGTAATGTAATATATGCTGTTATTATAACATTACAATACATGTTATAACATGATATAACAACATAACCATAACATGACATAACATCACATAATAAATTTAGCATTGTTTGGATTGATGGTTTTCTCATCCAGGAATTCTCTAAACCAGTGAAAGCATGGGGCCAGTTCCTATAGTTATGATAGAAAGGCAGGGTTGCCTAGTGGAAGAACTTGACTGGTCATTGAATTCCTACTGTCACTTAATAGCTCTTTGACTCTAGCAAGTCACTTACCCTCAGCAACCAATCACCCTGTGTTACTATATGAGAGGTCCTTGGAAGAAATAAAAGCCCCCCTCAAGGAGCTTACATTTAAGTCACTTTTGTGGGGCTCAGTTTCCTCCTTTATAAAACCAGGATTGATACTGCACTGATTACCTCGCAGGGCTGTTGTGAAGAAAGTGTTTTCTCAACCTTCAAGAGCTTTAGAAAGGTCATCACAGAAATTACACTGACATCTTTACCTTCTATAGGCTTTCTTTACTTTTTAGAAGCCTTCCTTTTAGCCTCAGAACTACATAAGATATGAAATACTGGTATTTTTGCCCCCGTTTTATAATTAAATAAACCAGATTGGTGAAACAACTTCCTTGTGTGCAGACAATTAATAAGTGTCAGGAGTGGAATTTAAGCCCACGTTTCCCTGACTTTGGGTTCAGTATTCTAGCTACCATGCTGTCTTTTACTAATATTAATTGTTTTAATAACAGCAGTTCTTAACACTAGGAAAACATGATCATAGCTCTGGTGACATTTCTCCTTCAAGTTGCTAGTGCTGGGTGCCTCTGGCATTGCTCCCAGGCCAGGTGCCCCTACAGGACACTCCTCCTGCCTGATCCTCCTTATTGCTGAACAATTGCTTCATCAGTGACCTAGCTTCAGGAGCTCCCATCCTGCTTCTCTGCTTTCTATTTCCACTTCCCTCTCTATCCCTGGGCCCAACATTTGGCTCTGGCTCTCCTGCTTCTATGGATTCATTTCAAACTTGGCTTCTGTTCCCTTGGCTCTGACATGCCGCTGTTTTAGCACTTGACCTACCCAGGAAGTCATTCCTTTGCCAGTGGCTACTTCCCCTTAACCCTCTCATCTCCAAGAAGCTTCAGCTAAGTCTCTGATACCAATCAGGATGACCTTGGTGCTCTTAGAAAAGAACCACTATTCCTTGGCTGCCTCTCATAGATTCAAGCAATAGGACAGTGGCTATGGCTTGCAGAATAGAAAGAAGCCCTTAAACCTGTGATTCCATTGGTATAGGGAACTCCCAGAAGAAAAAATTCCCTCCACCAGTATCAGGTAGCAGCTTCTTGGCATCTAATAGTCTGAATGGGTTGTCTGGAACATTGAGAGGAGAGACAAGTTATATAGGGTCAGACAGTCAGTATGTGTCAGAAATAGCACCTGAACCCAGGTCTTAGGTTTCAAAGCTAGCTCTCTATCCACTCTGTAATACTCCTTTTCCTGTAGAGAATAAGTGGAAAATTAAATTCCAATTAATCCAGCCTATTTTAGGTACCTGCTGTGTACAGAATGGTTTGCCTTGTGCAAGGAAAGATAATAAAGCTTGAATAAGACATGGTCCCTGCTCTCATGGAGCTAACAATCTCTCAAGGGATTAAGACACATTCACTATAATTCAGTTCATCAACCCTTTATTCAATACCCAGCTAGGGCAAAACGAAGATTAGACATCTCCCCTGGCCTCATGGAGCTTACAGTCTGATAGCAGGGCAAAACACAAATTCACGTGCTTAATAGAGGTGTTCTGTGAGGTATAAGGAGAAAGTCCTGAATACCAGGTTGAAAAAAAAAGAAATAGGCAAAAAGAGAAAACCAGTAAAACAGCCTGATGACTGGTATCTTTATCACCACAACCTGCCTTTCCTTGGTCACTGGGTTCTCATTTCATCATTGAGAACAGCCTCATTGCTTTTGGAAGGAAATTCCATCCTCTTTTTAATGTTGAAAAAACAGGCCTGTTTTAGACTTATATAAAGTAAATATGAAGAGGAAGAGACCCCAGAGGGGCAGAGAGAGACATGTCTGGGTGAGGTTCATTTTTAGTGTAACTGAAGCATTCCACACCATGTTGGGGGTCTAACTTAGAGTTTCCCAGTTGTTTGTGAAGAGGGCAGCAGACACAACTCAACTTGCCTTTGGGTGTAGACTGCCTCACCACCTTCTTTCCCGAACCCCTAATCTTCATAGATCAGCTGGAATTTGGGAAGTTTATAGGATGATCATTCTAAGTTAAAGTGAGGTCCCTCACCAAAGCAGCCTAACTGTAAACCAGGGAGAGTAGTCAAAGAGGAGAAGCTGTGCTTCTACCACATGCCTGATAGGTGACATAGCTCTGAGATGGGAAGCCCCAGAGGCAGCAGAAATGCAGAGCCTTCTGCTAGAGGTCTCTGTCCTTTCAGAAAGAACATGGTTGGAAGCAGTAAAAAGTACATATGACTGCCCATATGAGAGCAATTCCAGGAAATTCAAAGGATCAGTTTGTCCAGCAAAGCCCTATCCAAGGTAAAGGGATCTGAATGGCCAGACAAACCCAGCCCAGCAGCAGATCCACTGATGCAGCTCCTTGTGGCGAACATACCCAGCTGAGTAGCAGATGAACCTTTCCATCACCAATTTTGTTGCTGTTCAGTCAATTTTTTCAGTCACATATGACTCTTCTTGACCCCATTTGGTGCTTTCTTTGCAAAAAAATATTGTAGTGCTTTACCATTTTCTTATCTAGGTCATTTTACAGATGAGGAAACTGAGGTAAACAGGTTAAGTGACTTGCCCAGGGTCACACTGCTAGTAAGTGTCTGAGGCCAGACACCACCAGATTTGGTGATTTAAAAAATAGATGGTAACTTTCAAGAGAGAAGTTTCAGTTGAGAAATGAGACCAGAAGCATGAAAGCATAAACCCTTGGTTTTAAGAGAAAATATTTTCTAACAACTGTTTTTGCTTATTCTGCTTGAGAAAATATGTCTTTTAAGAGCTGTTTGAGTCTACTGACTGATTTTTAATGGGAAACACAATGCCAGGGCTGGGGGTGTTAGCTGCAGTGTTATAAAGTCACTCACATGGTTACCCCTAAAACTTGAGCTAAGTTGGGTGTGGGGGCCCAACCTGCCAGTGTCAATGTGATTTAGAGGACTGAGCCTGGGAGTGGGAGGTGCTTCCCATGCATTGCCATAGCAGCTGCACAATTACATTGAACAATTTTCTTTGAGTAATCTGGCATCTTTATACTAGAGAACGCACCAGCTGTACCTGGATGCTATAGTTAGTAGAGTCCCAATAAAAATCACTATATGCCTTTATAAACAACAACAAACCTTATAAACCCAGCATCAGCTTTGAAAGGCAGTGTGTTGTTTTTTTTGCTAAATTTAATATCCCTAATAAGAATGACAATTTGCATTTCTATAGTACCAGATGTGCCTATAAAACACTTTCCTCTGGATAGCCCAGTAGTGTAACTATTGTTATCCCCATTTTGCAGGTGAGAAAATTAAGGCTCATCAAAGTTAAATGACCAGAGCTAGGATCCTAACCCAGTTCTTCTTGAAGTACCTTTCCACAGCACCATACTGCCTACACAATATTTAAGTAAAGATGGTTTGCTTTTTTCAAAATCTGATTTGGATTTGAACACAGCTGATACACTTGTAGGAATTTGAGAGTTAAATATTTACATATTGAAATGCCCTCAGAGCTGGCCAGTGCCTTGGAAAGGTTCCCAGTCCTTCCTTCCCAGTTTTTTATCTTTCTCTAACTCAGAGTGACATGGCTGACCTCTGCCCTTACCCTGGGGCAGCCCAGCAGAGCATTTATAACATGTTTGTCTGCAGCTTAGCCAGTCTATTTTGAACACCTTTGGCTCAGACTTACCCTAATGGAGAAAAGGGTGTCAAAGTGCCTGGAAAAAAAAATGTTCTCTCTCCCCCTTCTTTTTTCCTCCAGTAGTATTTGAATTGGAGGTCTTAATGACTTCCAGGTGTGCGTGGTGGAACAGCGCTTTGGCTGTGGGCCTGCAGATCCTGGGTTTGTGCCTTAACAAACAGGGGACCAAAAAAGAAAACGGGATGGAGGGGGAGAACTTTGAAGTCTTAAAGATGAGATTGGTAAAAAATAAACTCAACTAAGGTAGACCCTCTGACAGTCCAAGAAAGGAAAAGTTTTTGCCCAAAGTCATTTCTTAAGGCCATGTGGCTTCGTGTTAATACCTTAAAGCCCGGAGATTGAAAGCCAGAGGCCCGGGACATAGGGAAGTTTGGGAGTAGAAGGCCTGGCTACAACTAATTCCCCAGGAACACAGCTCAGATGTGTTCTGAACACAGCTCAAAATGTCCCAAATTGTTTTTCTTGGAAGACTTGCTTTCTAAAAGCCTAAAAAGTTGTTTTCAAGGAGTCAATTATAGTGGGTAGAGCTTTATTTTATAATAGCAGGCGGGTGTTGCTTTCATAAAGACATAATTAGCCTTGGTCTAGAAGCAGGAAGGACCTGACACATATTCATTTTACAGCAGAGAGTCCCATTGGTGATTCCAGCACTCTACCATGGAAGGCCTCACCAAGGCCACTTGGAGGTGACTCACTCCCAGAGGTATGGAGGGGAAGCTGTCTAGATACCAAAGACAAAGAACAGGGTTTTCTCTAACCTCTGAGGTAGACAAGGTGCTTTCCTGGGATAATGAGTGATTTCACAGATGGAAAAACTGAGCCTTAAAGCAAGCTGGTGGAATGACTTGGTCATGGCCATGTTGCAAGTAAATGGTGGAATGAACCCAGGTCCCCTGACGCTAAGACTTTCAGAGCTCTTTCCACTGCATTACTGAGGAAAAAGTAATTCCTTTACATGCTCATCCTCCTCCCCATCCATGCTTCTAACTCCCTTTAGTATTAATGACCTTTCTTTTCTGAAATATTACATAAGCTCCCCGGAACTGAGATATATGGTCTCTCCTCAATATTCACACACAATTCTGCCGAATCCACCAAGTTCACAGGGCCCCATTCTCTCTGCCTCAGGGAGGTAATCATCATCATTCATAATAATTATTCAAAATAATCATAATAATACCTGGGATTTATACACCAACGTGTCTCTAAAGAGCGCAAATAAACCATTTCGTGCAACAGAGAGGGGACAGATGTGCTTTGCGTTTGCCGCCAGTGACCAAGTGAAGTTCAGAGAGATTTATCGTGGCTTGCCATCCTTTGCCATGAAGAGACAATGTCCCATTGGCATATGGGGAGCCAGCTTATCATTGCACTTCGGGGTTGGCTAAAGCTGCCAAATGAATTACTGGAACAAGTTTTTTCCTGCAATTAATTTGACATCTAAGCCTGATACATTCTTTACATATTTCAGAGTCAGGCCAGGTTACAGTCTCCGCCAGAGAAACTGCCTTTAGTCTTTATAGGTGAGCATAGGGTCTCTTCATCTTAACCAGTAAATCAAGAACTACACATTGATTTTGACGAAATCACCGGGAGAAGCTGTTCTGTGAATGACATGACACTGTGTTGTTATTGTTTTGTTTTGTTTCATTTTCATTCAAAGAACCATCAGGCATCCCCAGTTTTGGCTTTTTCATTCAGTTGTTTTTCAGTCACGTCCAATTCTTCATGACCCTGTTTGGGTTTTTCTTGGCAAAGATACTAGAGTGGTTTGCCATTTCCTTCTCTAGCTCATTTTGCAGATGAAAAAAACTGAGGCAAAAATGGTTAAGTGACTTGCCCAGGGTCACATAGCTAGGGAGTATTTGAGGCCAGATTTGAACTTGGGAAGATGAGTTTCTTGACTTTAGGCCCAGTACTCCATCCCCTGTGCCACCTAGATGCCCTAGTTTTGGTTTACTAACATTAATTTTAATCAGGGTCAGACTATACCCAGAAGAGAAAATGGCATTTGCCCACAGAACCTATAGATATTTGGTGGTTCCCTTTTGCTTATGTATGCATGCATAGATGCATGGATATATGTATGTCTAGAGACATAATTTCTCTCTCTTTGTGTATACACACAGATAGTGTGTGTTGGTAAATGTTTAACAATAAGCTTTGAAGTGTACATATGACACACTTTTAAGTTTAGCCTGAATTATTAACTTCATTATTTTCTCAAGTCTAGACAATCAACAAAACAATAAATCAAACCCTGGTTTGTAGAATTTGCTAATTTCTGAGGCATAGATGCTCAGGTTGAAAATTTAGCAACAGCTCTTATAAGCTGGTATAAGCTGGC
This sequence comes from Gymnobelideus leadbeateri, assembly GCA_011680675.1. Lineage (NCBI taxonomy): Eukaryota > Metazoa > Chordata > Mammalia > Diprotodontia > Petauridae > Gymnobelideus > Gymnobelideus leadbeateri. Next base: position 2,731,889 of record WOXC01009109.1, read on the forward strand.
TCCAGCATACCATTGAAAACAGATAGATATACAATATATATATAATATTATTCATTCTATGCATAAAAATCACAATTATTACATACACTATTATCTGTAATTGTATATTTATACATATATGTATAGAGATATATACACACATGTATATGTGTGTATGCATAGATACAGAGAGATATATTCCTAACCTTGGCATTCAAGGCTCTCCTTTTTGTATGACACTATGCCACATATGGATCATAGATTTTTATCTGGAAGATACCTTAGATCAGATAGTTCAACCCTTTCATTTTATAGATGAGCAAACTGAGGCCCAGAAAGACAAAAGTGAATTGTCCAAAGCTGCCGAAGTAAATGGCAGAGTCAGGAATTATACCCATCTTCAGACTTCAAATCCAGCTCCCTCTGGTTTTTTTTCCCCACAGTGCCTCTTGCTTTCCTTACTCTGCATATCAGAAAAAGTAGACTAGCCCGTTGTCCATTCTTACCCTGCCTTGTTCTCTCTCTGTATGTCTTTGTGCATGTTATTCTCCCAGGCTAAAATTAGTTCTCTTTCCCCTTCTCCCCCCTATTTCCCCCAGAAATCTCATGCTCTAGCCAGAAGCATCATCCTTGGAAAGGCACTGATTTGTATGAATCCACAGAATCTTTTTAGAAGTGGCATGTGTAAATCTAGCACCATAGTTGCTTCATTTCATGAACAAAATCGGAGACAGCAGGATACAGTGAAAAATGGGAGGATTTGCAGTTAGAAGAACCCAATTCAAATCTTAGCTTTGCCTAGCACCAGCTGTATGTTCTGGGAAGAGTCACGCTCCATGCCTGAAATTCTCCATCCTCACTTGGAAAATGAAGGATTTAGACTGGCTGGTCTCCAAGGACCCTCCTAGCGTTACTATTGTTCTGGGTTCTAAGGTCTTTTCCACTCCCTGCATCCTGTACTCTTGTGTCCTCAGGTCCTCTCCAGGCCTGACGATTTACGTTTTAAAGGCCATTCCAGCTGGCACTCTGGCTAATGCTTTAGTATGAAAACTCTCCTCACTGTAACTTCCCTCCAACCTGCCCTACTCAAACCACTTGCCCTGCAGCCACGGCACCTGAAAAGCACAATTCTTTTGGAGTTCAGAACTTGTTCTCTGTGGGAAGTCATCAGAAACACTGCTGACTCTCTCGATTTCCTCCTGCGTTTCACAAATCTCTCCCCGCAGTGATTTCGATGAGGGAGTAGGCCGTGTGAGCCCGTCACACTGCTATGTGGTGATTAAGCAGCAGCCCCCCAAATTCCTTAGATCTAGATTTATAGGTCAGCTGGCTTCAGAGAACATCTTACTCAGAGTGAACAGAGACATTATCTTTTGTCTCTTAACATAAGCTTTCAAAATGAGTTGTACAGAGACAGAGATTTCAGCTTGTTTCATTAAGCTGTACATTAAGCTTCTGACTAAGGGGAGATTCTCCTTTTGTAAATTAGACTGGAAATGAGCAAATTCATTTCGAGTCAGAAATTCTATGTGTCATTCATACTCTATCTCTTCTGTGTTTCTCCTTTTAGAGCATCCCATATACCCCTAATTTTTTTTAAATGTGAGTCTTTGGGCCTTTCTACATCCTGGATTCAAAATACAGAAGCACAAATAAAATCTTATCAAGCAATTGTATCCATTGGCAGTAGGCTTTCCATTTTTATTGGTCCCTGGTTTAGCAGGGCCTCAGTGTCTCAGAAGACCTGGAAAATAAGATGAGGCTTCTGAGGTGAGGGCAGAGGAGGTAACAAATGTGAAATCTTACTATTTGAACTGAGGGGAAGAAGTAGCACAACTGAGTTAACCATTTAATGCCTTCTTTGTTACTGTGAGAAACATGGGGCCTTGAGGAGGGTGCTGTCATACGATGCTCTATGAAAACCCCAAGGAAACATACAGAAAATAAGGGATTGTGGCAGCTGGTCTCTTCCCTTGAATCGGAAGAGACTTTGGAGATCACCTTGTCCAATCCCCTCATTTTGAAGAAGAAAAACTGAGGTCTAGCTAATGAATGGAAGAACTGGTATTTGAGCCTAGGCTTTTTGATGCTAAGTCATTCAATGCCCTCTCTGCTTTAACGTCCCTCCTTCCCTGTCCTGTCATCTCTTCTTGTCTGTCCATCCTCTCCTTTCTTCTTCCTCCCCTCAGCCTTTCTAATTTAAATATTGCATCTATAAATAGTTTCATATATCAGTTTGACTCTTTTTCAATGATGATTTGTATTTGAATGTGTAGACAACTAATCATAATGTGAGTGAGTATAGTAGACTCTACTACTTCACATCAAATAGCAAGGCAGAATTAGCCATCTCACACTTGAAGTCCTGAATTCTTCCCTTGTACAGCCTAAAACATCCGTCTCCTCCACCTGCTCCTCACGTGGCAAGAATTTGAGACTTTCTCCTTTCTAGTGACTGTCTCTAGCATATCAATCACAGTTCTAAACTGTGGCTCCCCATACTGAGCATAAAACTCCATATATGGTCTAATCAGAGCAAAGTACAAAGGAACTGTTAACTCTTTACTTTTGGAAGCTATGTAGTCCTGAATCACATTCACTTTTTTGTTGTTGTTTACCATATTGTACTACTGACTCACTGAGCTTACAATTCACTAAAACCCTCAGGTCTTTCTTCAGACAAATGCACCCGTGCTATGCCTTCCCCATCTGGATCAGGAGGCATGGACTCTTCTCACTAGATCTTGACTCATTTCATTGAGTTTTGGGCTTCCTGAACATCTATTCATGGTTCAATGGGAACTTAACTGTTAGACAGTTGGCCCATCTATTGTTCGTTGCCGAAACTACATATCTGCCCCTGTAACCTGTGGAGTTCCCCAGGGCTTTGTTTTTGGCCCAGAAGAGGTGTCTAGCCTACCATTCTACCGTAAGCTAAGTGACCACTAGCTTCTAGTACCATCCTTCAGTTCACTTTTTCCTATATATTCTGTTTGTTTATTTTTTTTTCTTTTTGGAGGGGGGAGGTAGGGCAATTGGGGTTAAGTGACTTGCCCAAGGTCACACAGCTGGTTTTTTGTGTTATGTGTCTGAGGTCGGATTTGAACTCAGGTCCTCCTAACTACAGGTCTGATGCTCTGTGCCACCTAGCTGCCCCTATCTAGTCTCTTTGTATATATTTATTTGTTGTCTCCACCATTAAATTCTGAGCTCCTTGAAAGTGGGGATTATTTTGCCTCTTTTTGTATCCTCTTAACAAATATCCTTTATATGAAGCATTTAGCACAGTACTTGGTATATAGGTGCTTAATAAATGCTTATTAATTGACTGATATAATAATTTAACATAGGCATATTGACTATATGGAACTGAAATAAAGTCTGATTCTTTCTACATTTTCTTAAAAAACAACAAAAATATTCTGCTCTTACATTATAGGAATCCACCAGTTTTTAGTATATTGGGAAAGTAGACAACATGGGAGAGATTTTTGGAAAGGTCATGATACTAGAGGAAAGAACATTTGGGGTCAGTAACCACTGGGACTCAGCTTTCTATCAACCATTCAATTTGTATTTTGAGTGATGGGCCAAATGACTTTAATAACCTGAATTATTTCTTTCACTTAAAAGATAAATATATTTCATGCTTTCAGTTCAAAACTACTTATAAATACTATGCAGAAACCCCAACCACTGAATTTCCATCTTTTTAGATAACTCTAGATTTAACATATGGTCTCAAATTATAATGTAAAAAAAGAACAGTTTATTTAAATCAGAAATCATTGTGATCTTAAGAAAATACACCAAACAACTCATCTCAACCTGTAAAGGACAAAAGATTATGAGTCTCTCTTGGTCCTGACTCCATGGGCTGACCCTGGAACCCTCTGAGGTGAAACTGGTTATTCACAAGTGTTGAGGTAGTAACATTCTCCTTGGAGAACCATGGTGTTGTGCCACTTGATAATATCTGAGTTGCCAGTGCTATTGACCTTATTGGTCAAAAATTATGGAGGAGAAGAGGTCTGCCCAGCATCTGGAGATACAAGGCTACATCAGGCATGAGGATGAAACTCAGGCTTGGACTCTGAGTTCTACTTCCATTGCCAAAAGTCTGTATCACGTGGAAAAACATACTCCCTCTGTGTCTCAATGTAGAGATGCAATAAACCATGGCATAGATGTGTGGTATTATGTAAGGAGTTCTGACTCTGAAGTCAATAAACATTTATCAGACTCTTACTATATGCTAAGTAGTGTGCTAAGTGGTGGGGATAAAATGAGAAAAAGAGTGCTTGCCCTCAAGGAGCTTACAATCTAATTTGCTTCATTCACTCATTTCAGTCATGTTCCACTCTTTGTGACTGCTTTAGTGGTTTTCTTGGCAAAGATAATGGAACAGTTTGCTACTTCTTTCTCCAGCTAGTGTTACAGATGAGGAACTGAGGCAAAAATGGTTAAGTAATTTGCCCAGGGTCACACAGTTAGTGAGTGTCTGAGGCTAAGTTTGAGTTCAGGAAGGTGAGCCTTCCTGACTCCAGGCCCAGCGCTGTACCACCTGGCTGCCCCATCTAATAGAGGAAGACAGAACAGCAAAGGAAAGTAAAAAGGCAGGGGACCAGAGGGTACCCAGTGCAGACTCATGGTATTTGGGGATTGAAACCAATCAGATCAGCTGATGGGAAATAAAGATAGGTCAGAGTCTACCAGCTACATAAGCAATTTACAAGCTTGCTGGGCCTCCGCTTCCTCAATTTTGAGATGACTAATTTGTAATAGATAAGGCAGGGCCCTTCCAGTTCCAGCTCTATGATCCTATCATCTTGAGCTATAACACTTCCATCTTCTCTGTCTGGGGTCCTCTCCCAACCAATCACCAGGCTGGGGGTGCTAAGGTTGGGCTGGAGATGTGCACTAAAGAACATTTGCTTCAAGATGTAGCTGGTAGATGTTCCTCCTACACATGCCTTATGACATCAAAGCAAGGTGTGGTGATGACACGTTTGTGAGGTTTTTATAAAGCAAATTTAGTCAGGGAAACATTGCGCGAAGCAGGCCCATACAACAGAGAATCCAGAGAGCATCCAGTGGCCTGGGTGTTTTAGTGCATTTCCCATCCTTCTTGACCCCCAAAGGTTAAATAGCCCTTCCCAAAGTAATATAGTAGGTTTGTATTTCATGTGGATTAAAAAGCATCACAGTTTCTTGTCTCATTTGGCCTCCTAGATAGATCTCACTCACTCTCCACTTCTTTAGTAACCTCCCGTATCTGTCAGTACATTTTTAAAAAGCAGTTACAGCCTAATTTATTAAATGTATTTAAATTATTTGTTCTATAAAAACGTCAGTGTATTTCTTGAATCTTAATTATGCCAGAAGATAAATCACTGGAACAGCTGCAGAGAAACCTTAATGACTTATCTGATGATAGACTCAGTGTCCTGACTGAGCAGATCCCTCAGCTCCCCGAGATGGGAAAAGCAGGGATAAGGATCCCAGGGCCTCATGTGTCACAGATCCCCTCTCTGTACACACAGTTCCTTTGGATTCTAGTGGAAATTCTTCTATCTCCAGCCTACAAAGCTGAGAAAGTGAGGACCAGACCATTCTGTCTGGGTTTTATTCTAGGCTCCTTCTGAGGCTTTATTTATTCAGAGCTCTTATGGATTTCATTTCAATATGTCTGCATTTCAGATTTCCATCTGTAAAAGGCAATGTCACACAGTGCTATTGGATATCTATGTATATTGTTTATGTTTCAACTGCTTGGTGAATGACAAAGCCTCTGTCGGACACTGGTTTATTTTCAAATCCTTTCACTCCCATTATTTTATAAGGCTTTGTGTAGAAAAAACTTTAAGGTAGGAACTATGGTCTTAGCCAAACATTCTATCTTCTCCAGCCCCTAGCACAGTGACCTGAACATCACAGGTCTATTATTAATGTTTGTTGCATTTCAATTTGTTGTGTAAACTAAGAAGTTTCACTTAAACAGAGCAGGGTTATCTCATCCTATATTCCCTGCTATTCCCTCTGTGCTGCAGCCAAACTAGACAGTTCCCTAAACTCATCCTCTTCATTCTATTTCCTTTCCTTCACTTTTTACATCACTCAGCTTCCCATCATTTCTCTATCTTCCTCTATGGATGGTCTTCTCATCCTTCAAAACCTAATTCAAATATCTTCCCAGCCCCTCCCTCACCATTAGCCCAAAGTGATCTCTCAGTAATCTCCCATAAAATCTTATGATCCATTATTGGCTGTGTTACTCATTGTATTCTTATCTCATTTGCCCAAAATGGATTCTCTACTCCAGCTCTGTGGCCTGTTTTTCTGGTAGGGAGGGAGGGATTTTAAATGATTTTGTACAGAGTCTAATCCAATTACAGTATGAGTTGCTGGGGTTAAGAATGCAGTCTGTGGCCAAGGTTCAACCAGCCAATCAGTCAATAAATACTTATTAAACACCTACTGTGTTCCAGGTACAGTGCTAAATATGCTGGGGATACAAATGTCAGAAAAACAAACCTTATCCTCAAGGAGCTTATAGTCTAAGATGGCAAGACAATACACAAATGGAAGTGGAAAGGGGTCGGGGGAAGGTACCCGGCATGGGGGAATGGTGGAGAAATCCAAGTAAGTACAGTTGCATGAGAAATAAGGACGAAGTTACTCTGGGTATCCTCCTTAAATGGAGGTTCTGGGAGGAATTTGCCACCCTTCATTCAGAGGGAGGGGCCCCAAGGACAGAGGGTATTGACAAAGTGTTATGTTCCAGGACTGAGGTGATCTTCCAGGATGATGAGGTTTCCCGGTACATAATGGAAGAATCCAAAGCGCAGTCAGGTGGGGAAAATGAGGAAATGCTTCCTGACTCACAGGACCCCTAGTTCTGGGACTCTGGCCTCATTTAGTATTGGGATGGTCATAATCCACTGACCAGATAACTGAATAGAGTCTGTAGCTGAGTAGCACTGAAGACAAGGTGCAGGTATGGATTTAAAGACACCATTTGTTGAGAAATGTGCTTTTCTCCTCGTTTTCATGTGATTGAACTGGAGGAGACTCAGTGGACAGAGAAATGTCACAGAATCATAACATTGTGGAATCAGACCTAGGAGGAATCTCTAAGAGGTTGAATGACTTCCCTAGGTCACACAGTTGGGAAGTACCCTAGGTAAAATCAAAACACAGCATTCTAGCTGCCACACCATTGTATTAACAATGCAATATTCACTATGCCTATGGCAATTATAAATAGGCTTATGTGGTTATTAATCACAAAATATATCAGTCTCTCTATATGGGGGATAAAGCCAGAGAATTTATTAAAATACCAAATAACCGAGTCCCAAAACCAGAAAGTCAAAGCCATCAGGGTAGTTATGAAATTGGCACAAGTAGTTAACATAGTAAACAACCACATTCTTAAGCCTTCAAAACAGAACAGGCGGGAATAATGGGGGGAAAATGATTGTAACTCAAAATCTGGCGGAAATGAATGATGTAAAACAGAAGTTAATAAAGCATTTGTTTAAAAAAAAGTTAAAAAAACAAACAAACAAACAAAAAAAACAGAACAGGCTACTTCAGGCAAAGGTCCTTCTCTCCCGACTCTCAGCAACTGCTCAGCGTCCAGGAAGCGCGCTCACAACAGCTCCGGCCCCCCCGCAGTTCCAGTTCCCGGCAGCCCCCAACAAGAATCCTTAGCAGAAATTCTGGCTGGCTTAAAAAGAGGTTTGGGCCTCCACCTCTACCTCGGCAGTTACTGCTGTTGCTGTGGCCACCAACATTCCCCAACGGAACTCTAACTCTTCTTCCGCTTCCTCTTGCCCCTCCCCTTCCTGCTATGTCAGCAAGTCCAATGGGGCATGGAAGATCTTCAAATCCCATAACCCTTACAACCATCAATGCCTTTGGCTCTGTCCCCTTCATAACGGGTAAGATCTAGGTGCTGCACTGGATAGATCATTGGGCCTGGAGTCAAGGAGATGGGAGGCTAATAGTTGGCATTGCTTAGAGTGGAGAAACAGTGTAGAAAGATGAGGATGATGAGACTTAGGAGACCTCAGCCACACTGACTAGTCCCCTTTGACTCTTTGCTATGTATTTCTGCCCCAGGACTTTTTACATCTCCTGTAAACTCATTTTCTTGGAAATGGACAGATTTGAACCAATTGTTTTCCCTAAACTCCTACTTTATAGTACTTTGACTTATGGAGATTGGTTCAATGGGCCAAAGTCTACTCACCTTATAAAAATCAAGTCTTCCTCTTGTCTCAATTTTAACCTACCTTTCCTTTCCCATATGAATTGTTCTATTTTGGCTCAGAGGGATGAATTCCTTTGCCTTTCTTTAGTTGGGTGACTTCTAAGGCCTTTCCTACCTCAGAAAACCAAAGGATTCTTGTTTGCATTTCTCTGTAGAAAGTGTCTGTCCACATAGCCCACACCCCTGACCCAGCCCTTCCTAGTCAGAGAAGGCAAGGCTTGAGATAGGCCCCAAACTCTAGTTTCCCCTACCCTGCTGCCCATCACACACACACACCCTTTTTTTCCCCTGACACCAAGAAGTCAATGTACTTTCTCTTAGGCAAACTCTAGTTCACAGAGAGAAGGTTAAACCCCCGACAAAACCCCACATTGGTTTTGCTGACAATGGAGAGAATAATATAAGCCACCCTAAGCCAATACTGCCTGCTTCCTACTCAACAAAATTAGTAGTCCAGACTTGAAGAAAAGTTGTTTTGTGTTGTGGCCATTTGGTGGGTCTAAGAGCCTATTTTTGTCTGTTAACAAACAAACAGCATTATAATTATCTTGAGACTTAGCACAAGAAAAGACCCGGCTTTTATTTGTCTGCACCCAGGCTGGCTTTCTCTGCTCAATAATACAGACCACTGAGCAAGTCTTGGAGGACAAAGGATACCAGATGATAGGGTAAGAAGAGGTGACATCAAATATTTGGGTTTTAGTGTAAGCTTGTCACAACTGAGCCCACAGCAGAGATCTCTGACAGAGGCAGCCCTGTGTTTATTTGGGGCCAGAGCAAGGCTAACAGGGAAAGAAAATTCAGTCTCCTGCTGTGATTTTAAAGCTTTTACACGAATGTGATTATAATTCTCTTTTCTGTGTTTGGTGGGACTGCCTTTCTTTACCTTTCTTTTTTTTAACCATGAAATATTACAGTGGAATAAGTGAGAGTGTCCAGACCCTGGGCCTTTAAAAGCAATACAAGGTCTGCCTTGTGGAGAATTCGATGTAGTTGGCACTATATTAATCATAGAGGGGAGGCTTCAGGAGGGCCCCAGCTCTCATCCTCCATACCACCTGGTTTCTCTCTAACATCATTTAGAAGTTTGTCTTACTTGATCTCCTGCTGGTGAAAAAAAAAGGTGTTTCAGCCTCAGAAATTTGAATTTCTGTTTGCCTCTCTTGATCAGGTTGGGCAGAGGTCACCACAAAGAGCAGGCTTAGGCAACCTGTGTTGACAGAACCAGTGATGGATGAGGAAAGTACAATACTCAGCCTGTGGATGATGAAGGGATAGCACTGCTCAAACAGACCGGTTTCTGCCTGGAAAGGGAGTAGGGATCTGACATAAGTGGGAACACAGACATCAAATAAGGTGGCATGGCAGAAGGAGCCCTAGATTGAGCATCTGAGGCCCTGGGTACAAATCCTGACTCTGCTTATTTCTTGTGAGACCCTGATGACAAATATCTAATCTTGGCCTCAGTTTTCTCCTCGATAAAATATAAGGTCAAGACTGCATGACATCTATAGGCGCTTCCAGCTTTAGGCCAGAGGTTTTTATGTTGGGGTCCGTGTATTCAGTCCATGGGTAGATTTCAGGGGGTCTCTTAACTTGGCTGGGGAAAAATATGCCTTTGTTCTCATATTATGGGTTTCCTTTACAATCGTATGCATTTTATGTTATCCCTTTAGAAACATGATTGAGAAGGGGTCCTTGGGATTCAGGAGAACGCCAAAAGAGGTCAATGACACATCAAAGGTTAAGTATTTCTGATTGAAAGCCTAGGATGCAAGCAAGCAAGCTGTCTTATGTCAAGGTTCAAATCAAATGCCACCTTCTGATCACCCCTTCCAGTTGCTAGTACCTATCCTAAATTGCTTTGTATATATTTTGTATTGTGTTTATGCATGTATAAGTATATATATATGTATATATATACATATGTGTGTATAAATATGTATGTATGTATGCATGTATGTATTGTAAACCTTATATATGTGCCTGTTATTTCTCCCCAACAGATAGCAAGTTCCTTGAGGGCAGGAGTTGGTTGGTTCATTTTTGTCCTTTTATTTCCAAAGCCTAGCTCAGCATCTGGTATATAGTAGACACCTACTAAATGTTTGTGATAGGAGTGAATATTTGTTGTATGAATAAATAAATAGCCTAATCATCCTGAACCAAGAGCACAGAACAGGCCTTTTATCTCTCTCGATTGGATTTGAGGCAGAGTGGCAGGAATAGTTGTCTTGGTTGACTGTGCTACAATTCTGGTAGTTCTTTCCAGTACTCATTTGGAATTGCACAAGCCAAAATGAAATGTAGCCTAAACAGGGAGAACTGCACTTCAGCAAAAACTCAAGTGGATTCTCTTTCTGGTTCCTGATGCTTATTTAGTAGGGACAAGCAGATGGATTCAGGTGGCTACCTGTAGGTGAATGTCTCCCAGATCATCTTTGTTTGCTTTGGGAAATGCTATTAGTCATTGTAAATAGATCCCTCAGGAACAGCCTCAAGTGATGCATTGTTAGAAACTGTGATTCAGTATTAGTCTGAGTAATAATACTAGTAATGCCCAGCATACAGTCTATCACTTGGCAACCATTAACTGTGATGGAACCGGCTTTAAGTCTATCACACAGAGAAGTGATCTTTTGGGACAGGTAGCCTTCAAATAAAAAATAGGCTGTGATTCATCTACCAAGAGGATGCAAGTGAGCTCCACCATGAAGTGAGTTAAGAGGTTGGGAGTTGTTCATTCAGTCATCACAAAATATCCACCATCTTTTGCCTTGTCTAGCTTATGACTATTGAAATTAAACATGGAATTTTAGAGTTGGCCAAGATGTCAGAGGTCATTTAATGCAACCCATACCTTTGCAGGTATCCCCGTGAAAGTATATCCAACAATTAGTTCTCCAGTGAGAGAGAACTCACTATCCCTCATTTTGGGATGGATGATTGTTAGGAAGTTTCTACTTATAACAAGAGTCACCCATAGTTCAGCCACCCCACCCTCCACAAGGAATCTGAGTTTAAACAAGCTCACCTTGGATCTTTAAGACCTCACCTCAAGGAAGTCAATTTTTCTCTTTGGCTTATGCTCCCAGCTTCAGAAACTCCAAGGGAATTTCCTGAATAGACCTTGGGTATGGTTCCTGTCTATACGTTCCTAGGTGGATGCAGGCATCAGCAGCCATACTCACAGAGTTAATCAGTGAATAAAATGGCTATCCGATATATAGACAGATTTCATTTATATAGGCAGCTAGGTGGCACAGTGGATGGAGCACTGGGCCTGGAGTCAGGAGGACCTGAGTTCAAATTTGACCTCAGACACTCATTAAGCTGTGTGACCCTGGGCAAGTCACTTTGGAAATAATAATGGTACCTGCCTCTCAGGGTTATTGTGAGGATAAAATGGGATCGTAATTGTGAAGCACTTAGCACAAAGCCTAGCACATAGTTAGCCCTATAGAAATGTTACTCTTATCATTATTATTTCACGTACTGTAGAAAATACATAGGACACAAAGGACTCGCCATTTCCCATAAACATACACAGAAACAGAAGACCCTCCAAAGTCCATTAGATTCCCCCTGAGAAGGTAAAAACACTTTGAGGGATTGCTGAACACATAATTCCCGCTCACCTTCGACCTATACTGTCCAAGCAACTCACATCAATGTCATGAAGGGTTGGCAAGCTAGAAGGTTTCCTAGCCCCTCATAGCATGGTTTAGCCGCAGGTCAGTTCTCTATGGAGGATCCTCTTCTCCTTTAAAAAGTACCATGTAAAAGAAATCTCCCTCTGGGAGGCCACTGCCTGACTCTTGAACTCAGGAACTCAAGGTAACCTACAACTAGCAGCATCCGTTCCCAGGATCACTGGGCTCTGGTCTGTGCTCTGAAAAGGATACAGAAGCAAAAGGTGGCAGGTCCAGGAACTCCCGTCTCAGGCTCACCTGGGGAATCATGGGTTGCTTGCCATTCCCTGCTGCTGCAGGCTGCTATTTTCTGTGCCTATTTAGAAGTTAAAGGGAAAGAAAGTTTGGGAATAGAAAAGAGAAGAGAGTCATGTTCCAACTCCCCCTGTATTGGCCATGGAGGAGGAAACTCCTGTAACCTAAGTTCATCTTCCTGAGCCTCAGTCTACCCAGTCCCTGCGGCCCAGAGAATGTCTCTGTGCCCTCTGAGCCAGAGACAAGAATGGAAGGGTATCTCCTTGGGATGTTCCTTTGGGAGAGGGACTCATAACATTGATCAGGACCACAAAATGCAGAGAAGAGAGTAAAGCTTCCTTACTCCATATGGGAAATGGACCAACAAACTTGGCTTGTTTAGCACTATACTCAACCAACTAAATGGATGGGCAATGGCTAGTCTTCAAATTCAGGTCCCTCATTTCTAAGAGTTTAGAATATCCAGTGTGAAATTTTGGCTTCTTTTGCTTGTTTTCTGTAATATTTTTGGTCAATCTCACTATATATTGTTACTTAATGGTTTCCTGTGGGTTTGCCTTGACTTTCTACTTAGACTTTAAAACTCCAAAGGGCAGGAATCACAGGGGTAACAGGGTGTAATGGAAAGAGTCCTGGATTTGAATCCTGACCCTGACACTTACTACTCATGGGACCTCAAGCCTCTGTTTCTCCATCTGTAAAATGAGAGAATAGGACCATGTTAATCTATAAAGTCTCAACTCCAACATTCTATGATTAATTCACATCCACCAATACTAATTAATTCCTTTAAACAAGGATTTAACATTTAGGAACTGGCAGGGACTACAATTGTTTTGCTTGGCTATAAGGGCAGAATTAATAGTAAGGATAGTGAAGGGGAAGGAAGATGCTGAGAAGTAGATTCTAGCTCAAAGTTAGGAAATGCTGCCTAACTATCAGTTGTCCAAAAGTGGATTGAGCTGCCTGATGATGTAGTGAGTTCCCAACCATTAGAGATGTCCAGTCAGAAGATAGATAATTACTTCTCAGAGGTGTTGATATAGGTTGGATTAGGTCATTCCTGTTTTTACAATGTATAAAAATTTACAAAGCACTTTCTTCACACGAATCCCTGTGAGGTAGGTAGCTTTACTGATAATGCAATTAAGACTCAGAAAAGGTATAGACTCTAAAGTCCATTCCTGCTTGGAGATTTGGGGATGCCATAAGGAGTTATTGAGCATTGGCTAGACTGCGCAATGACCATATATAGTTTGCAGCCTCATACAATTTCCATGTTTCAGTCATTCTCCCATGCCCTCTATTTCCCATTTCTTCTTTTTCGCAGTCATAGCCACTGTCTTTGTTTTCTTCCCTCCATCCTTACCTACTTTTATTTATCCTCTATCTTTCTTTCCTCTCCCTTAAAATGCATGTTCTGTGGATGGATTGAAAAGAATTGAGATGGTGGCACATGTCAGGAAATGGCATCACTTGGTTTCTTAAGAGTTCTCTTTACACAGGTCCCTTCATGGCACCAACTCTACCAGATGTCAGTTTCACCAGGCCTCCTTCCTCCCCAAAACACCCCTCTACCAGTGATAACAGCTCCTGTCAGACTTATGTTAGCCAGCTTGTTAACCTCTGTATTGAAGCTAGGACATATATGTTATTCTTGTAGCTTTAATGAGCTTGATCTAAAGGTTGCTTGAAGGGCTGGGTTTTCTGGCAGAATGTATGTCATTGGGTTTTCTTTAAAAAAATATCCACGTCATTTCCTCTGACATGTAAGTTCATCAAATATTACTGGTAGAATACATGTTGGGGTGCAGTCATCTTTTTAAATGATAGCCCTTAAGTATTCCTTTCCTGGGGCATAATCCCTCCTATCGGTAGATACTCCCCAAATTAAAATAAAGGAGGAACAAAAAGCTTCCCCTAACCTGATGGACAGAAGTCATAGTTTAAGAATATTCAAGATTAAAGATGGCTTCCATTTCCATGGACTGCACAAGGTTACAGAGCCCTTTAGTCAAGTGTTATTATTCACATTTTATGAAGGAAGAATCCAAAGTTGAAAGGGCAAAGGAATTTTTACAAGTTCATAATGCCAATGGCAAAAGACTCAAATCTATGACTCCTCCCTCCAAGACAAGTTCTGTGTCATAGTGGGTACAGTATTGAACCAGGATTCTGGAAGACATGAACTCAAATGTGGCCTCAGACACTTACAAGCTATATGACTCTAGGCAAGTCACTTAACCTTACTCTGTCTCAGTTTTCTTACCTGCAAAATGGAGGTGAGACTAGCACTTACCTCCCAGGGTTGTTATAAAGATCAAATGAGATATTTATAAAGCACTTTGTAAACCTTAAAGCACTTCCGTAAATGCTAGCAAGTTATTGTAAAATGGGAGAAAATCAGAAATCCACAGTTTATGATAAATCAGCAGTAGTCAGTGCTTTTATTTATTTATTTATTTATTTATTTATTTTTAAATCAAAATAGCTACTGAAGTGGAGGAGGGACTTCCTGGTCTGTAAACTGCCTTTCACCTCTAAATCCTATGATCCATTTCTTAGATATCTGAAATGAATGAGTTATTACCACTAGCGGTTCTATAGTGAGCCTTAATTCAATTCAGTTCAAAATATACTTGTTAGGCATTTGCCATTTCTTGAGTACTGTATTGGAAACTGAGGGAGTTGCAAAGAAATTAGAAATTACCCCTACCTTTATGGGCCTCAACAAATATGATGATGATGATGATGATGATGATGATGATGATGATGATGATGATGATGATGATGGTAGCATTTGATAGTACTTTAAGGTTTGCAAAGTGATTGGGTATAATAAAACATAATATATGGTATTAGTTTATAGGAGAGGTGCCAGCAAAGTGATAATGAAGCCCAAGATGGGAGAGTTTACTTCTGAAAGGAGAATAAAAGCTCAGAGAAGATGATCCTTGAACTGGACCTTGAATGATGCCAACAGTCAGAGATAGGAAATTGAATATTCTAGGCACAGGTCACAGTATGATCAGTGAATGGGGCAGGGAACAGCAAATAGTGCAGTTTGGCAGTTATGGAGTATATCAGGGAGATTTGAGTGAGATAAGGTTAGGTAGATAAAGACAGAGAAAGGCAGTAGATAAAATTCCAGACCTAGAGTCAGGAAGCTTTGTCTTCCTGTGTTCAAATCTGACCTCAGACACTTACGAGTATCAAATCCCTTATACCTATTTGCCTCAATTTTCTCATCTGTAAATGAATCATATAGAAGAACATAGCAAACCACTCTAGTATCTTTGTCATGAAAACCCCACAGAGTCACAAGGTGTTGGAAGTAACTGAAAAATGACTTAGGTAGGTTATAGCCAGATTACAGAAGACTTTGATTTTTGGCTTCACGACCTTGGACTTTATTTGGCAGGCAGTGGGGAATGCCTAATGGTTCTTCATTACCTCAAAGGTTCATGGGTGTAATCCCTCATTTTACAGATAAGGAAACTGAGGCACAGAGACTTTTTTTATATGACTTTGCCAAGATCACCAGAGCGAGGATCTAAACTCAAATCTTCCTGACTCTTAGACTAGCACACCATCCACTACACAGGTATGAGGTCCCAGCAGGTGTTTTATTATCTTGAGACCTAAAGATTGGATTTTCAAGCAGAAAATATTTTAAGCAAAGCAGGTGGATACTAAATTCTGCACATCAGATGAAGGCTATTGAAAAACGAATTATAGGAATTTTTAAACACAAGAAGATTAGTAGTCAGAGATAATAAGCAGACGATTAACAAGTTTAAAAAAAGTGTGAATTGCATGCAGATGTTATTTTCAAGAAACATGGCTACAAAGGTAATTGCTCACAAATTTCAGGGTTTCCAGCAGGTATCACAAACAGCATTTTAAAATTGGGGGTTCAAAGCTATAATGCTATTCAGAGGGAAGTATGCATTTGCAAATTAGACTTAAGCATAATTACCTGAAATAGAAGCTTGTGTAGTTTAAACATTCCGAGTAAGAAAGTCCTTTCATTCTGTCTCCCCTAGGGAATTGGGGGGGAGACCCGAATCAAAAACCGCAATCACTGTTTTTCTGTTGAAAATGTAAATGTACAAAGCAGTGTGTTTGATAGCACAAAAACCAGTTCCTTGGGTGATGACAGCAGACAGATTGAGCAGAAAGCCCCCTGGATTAAAAATCTCTTCACTGGGATTCTAGACCTGATGCCACTGGTTTGCTCTGTGACTGAGTAAGTCACTTCCACCTCTAAGCGTACGTTTTCTCATCTATGATATGAGGAGTTTAGCAGGGTGGCTTTCTAAGGGCCCTGACAGCTCAAATAGGCTACATTTTTCTAGGAAGCCAGGTAGTAGAATGAGTAGAGTGTTGGCCTTGGATATAGGAAAATCTAAGTTCAAATTCTACTTCAGACACTTACTAGTGATGTGACCCTGGGCAAGTCACCTAATCTCTCCCATCCCTCAGTTTTCTTATCTGTAAAATATTGTAATAATGTCACATATTTCACAAGACTGTTGATCAAATGAAATAACACATGTAAAGTACTTTGTAAAACTTACAATACTATATAAATGCTATGTATTGTTAGTGTTAGTCAATTTTCTAAGATTTCTTCTAACTTCAACATAGTCCGATCCTGTCCAGAAAGTTAACATTTGAGACTTGTTTATTGAATTAAATTATAATGCATGGGATGAGGAAACCAGGATTTTAAAAGACTGTATAAGGTTAAAATATTCAGACAAATTCAATAAACTGACATTAAGTAGGGAGCAATGTAAAATTTTCTACTTGGGTCAGAAACTCAAATTTGCAGGATAAGAGAGGTAACATCTAGGCAATAGTTCACTTAGAAAAATTTCTGAGCATTTTGTTGGACCACAAGCTCAATGTGACTGAGCACTGATGTATTAGTTAGGAACATTTGTCTGTGTAAAGAGAGTGAGTAAATGACCGAGCCTGAGTGAGACAGGGAGAAGTGCTGATATCCTCTGCCATCTTCTGCCACCAAAGAACACATCTGGAGCCCTGAGTCAGTTCGTGGTTCTGTATTTAAGGAAAGATCTTGATAAGCTTAAGCATGCCAGAGGAGACATCCAGAATGGTGAAGGGCCTTTCCAGTTCAGTGATATGAGCATTGGCCGAAGGAGCTGTAGGTATCCAACCTGGAAAAGAGACTTACTGGGGGTTTGATATTTCTCTTCAGGTATCTGAAGGACAACATACACATGGAACAGGGATTATACTTACTGTAGAGGCCCCTGAAGGCAGGATTTGGAGAAACCGGTAGAAATGGCAGAGGTACAAATTTGCATTTGAACAAACTCATCTGGCAGCTAGGTGGCACAGTGATCAGAGCACAGAGCTTGGAATCCAAAAGACATCTTCATGAGTTCAAATCCAGCCTCAGACACGTATTAGCTGCATGACCCCTTGACAAGTCTTTTAGCCCTGTTTGCTTCAGTTTCCTCATCTGTAAAATGAGCTAGAGAAGGAAATAGCAAACTCTCCAGTCTCTTTGCCAACAAACCCCAGATAGGTCATAAAGTCACAGCTAAACAACAGCAACAAAGAACTCTTAACCATTAGTTAGAGTTCTCCCTAAGGGTTTGTGGTTGCCCTACATAGTAGTGGGTTCCTCATCCCTCGAGGTTTTCCAGGAAAGACTGAATTACCACTTGTTGAAAGGGGATTCTTGGTCAAATATGAGGTCTGCTAGGTAACCTTTGAGGTCTCTTCCAACTTCTATAAGTCTGAATTCATTAAACATTTATTAAGCACTCATTATAGGGAGGGCACTGTTCTGTTCCTGGCATGTGTATTTTATTGATTCTCTCCTTTATGAATTCAAAGAAAAATATCATCAGAAATTGGAGAAAATGTTAGTATTCCAGAAAAATATACTAGAGTGTGAAACTATCCATGGAGGGAATAGGGAGTAAAGATAATTTTAATAAGGCTTAAGAAATTATAACTCTGAAGTGCCAAGCTGCTTTGTCTAATAAGCAAAAAACTAAAATAAAACAAACAAAAAAAACCCCAATCCACACACTGATCAGGTTTCTGAGATTTCTATCAGGTTCATTCATTTATTCAGCAAGCAATAATTAAGCTTCTAACAGTAATTACTGACTTTTATGTGGTACCAAAAGTTTACAAAGTACCTGATATGCATTATCTCATTTGGTCCTCCCAATAAACCTGTGCAGTGCACACTACAAATGTTATCCTCATCTTACATATAAGGAAACTAAGGTTCAGATAGCTTAAGTCCAATGTCACAGAGTTAACATCAGAGGCAGAATTCAAACTCAGGTCTCTCCAGGATGAGTAGTCTTTCTCTTCTCCTACCCTGGTTCTACTGTATGCCAAATCCTGTGCAAGGTGATGAGGGTAAAAAGATCGTCATGTAATGTACAATCTAGTAGGGGGAGAGAGATCATGTCCACAAATAACTATAATGCAGATTAGAACAGAGTGTCATAGTTGCTTGACAAATATTTCTTGAAATGAGTTAAATATATGTGTATAAGTAAAATAGTATGTGTGACACTTTGCAGATCCAGTCAAAGAGTGGTGCTTGAGTTTATTAGAGGGCCACTTGTGGTGGTTCCCCACCCCTGGCCCTATACCATAGACTACTTACTCAGACTCAGGCTTAGTAGCCTTGGAGGAAGGTGAAGTAAATCATTCCATCAATAAACATTTATTAAGTGCCTACTACTTGAGGAATATGTGGGAGGAAGGAAAGGGAATTAAACTAGAAACAAGGATCTAGAATCAAGTAATTGGTGGTAGGAGGAAGGAAACTAGCAATTCCTTCTGTCACTTAATAAACCAGTTTTACTGAATTTTCAAAGGTATCAGGTTTTTTAGTCTCTGTTTAGGGACCAAAAGACCAGTGTAATTACTAGAAATGTGATAGTGACAGTTCCCAAGAAACATGTGGCCCAAATGCAAGGTAGGCCAATGTTAAAGCAGGATTGTGGGATTACAGATGAATAATCTGTTACATATATACATATATGTATATATACATGCACATATGTATGTATATATACAAACGTATATGCATACACACATTTATGTGTATATATGTATATGTGTGGATATAGAAATATGTGTGTATATATACATATACGTGTATGTACATATATGTATATATATATATATATATATATATATATATATATATATATACACAATTTCCAAGTGTGAAATAGGAACATAACCCAAGTCCCAGAGGCCACTAGTATGGCTTTCTTTTCATTGGTGGAGGCCAGTGTCCTAAACCTGGATGAGGCGTGGGTTGGTGAGAGCAGGAGAGAGGATAGTTTTGGGTCTTCTGGGTCTCTTCAACTCCACAGTCACTTTAGAGACTCCTTAGTCTCTTCGGGCACTTCTGGATCCTGTCTCTGAGAAAGCAGATGGATGATGCCAACCTTACTTTAGGTTCCTGAAGGGGGAGTAAGACTCTGGGAGGAAGCTGACATGAGAGTAACTGGCAATTTCTACCTTGTCCCTGTTCCCTATACTAGAGACTCTGGGGAATTTCCCTTTTGGATAAGATCTGGGACTCTCTTGGTTGAACTGTTACTTCACTCCCAATGAGACAGCTCCATCACTCTGCATATATGGCAAATATTCTCCTGTGTATACTTTCTCTGGTTTCTGTTTTGCTATTGACTTGGATAAATGGATATTTTTGCTATTTACTACGTGTGTTCATTGTGGAACTGATATTTGGTGGGGAGAGAATCAAGTCTTGGATAGAAAGCTTGGGTTCTCCTTTTCTCATTAATGAATTGCAAGCAGAAGTTTAGTTTGGGGGTGGCTAGGTGGCGCAGTGAATAGAGCACTGGCCCTGGAGTCAGGAGGACCGGAGTTCAAATTTGACCTCAGACACTTAACACAAAACTAGCCGTGTGACCTTGGGCAAGTCACTTAACCCCAATTGCCCTGCCTTCCCCCTCCAAAAGATAAAAAAAATAGTTTGAACCCCTAGATTAATAATATTTAAGGGAACAGATAGATACAATTCTGACCCAGTAGCCCCTCCCCTACACCTCCCATCCCCTCTCAGAGTCAGAGTGGTCAAGTTTTGGGCTCCCAACTGCCTGCTTCTCCTCCTGAGAGAAAATAAAGTCTCCCTTAGAGAAGGGAGGAGGGAGAAGATGCTACCTCCCTTCAAGCCACACAGTAATACCCCCCTGCTGCATGTGTGGGACAGCATCACCGTATAAAAAAGAATAAAATATTTTAAAATGCAAGCTGTTAGGTGGACTCTCTAAGGAAGATTTGTGAGAAGACATAGACAGGAATCATATGGGATGAGAGAGAGCAGAAGAGTTGCTACCTGCACCAATGGATGGAGTATCCATACTGATGACAGTCTAGATCCACATAAAGAAATAGTTCGATGAACTAAAATTTTTTGTTTTAAACATTATGCAAAAACAGCCACAGAGTCTACTAACAGTGAAGAGAGGTGGACAGAAGAATAGATGAAAATCTCCACCCTCCAAAAAAGATCTAAGCTAGTCCATATATTTAACAGAATGCTATCCACTAATCAATAAATGTAGATTAATGACTAATGAAACACCTACTATGTGTTCAAGAGATTTGGGTTTGTACTGTTAGCTAGTTGACTGAATTTAATTAAATCAATTAACTTCCTTTTCCTGTGCCTCAGTTTTCTCCCCTGTAAAATGATGGTGTTGGGCCAAATGCCAGTCTAACAGTCTAATCTACAATCTATTGCCATATACTATTGAGAGGAAAGCAAAATTGGGGTTACACACACACACACACACACACACACACACACACACACCTGGAGACCTCCCAGCCCGTATTCCCAGTGACAAGGAGCCAAGGTAGCTAATCGTACAGAAACCCCTGGTGGCTTCTTCAAAGCATTTTCACTGTGGTTGGCAATGGGAGAAATGGGCTCCTTGCTCTTTTGTGACTCTCAAAAAGCCTTGAAGCAACAGTGACTTTGTGTCTTGTAAAGACATCTCCCTCCTGTTCCTTCTACCATAGAGCTAACAGCGGGTGCTCTTGAAGTGCAGTCTCCTGATGCCATAATGCAGGGGTTTTATCGGAGAGGCATTCCCCACTGGCGCCTTCCTCTCGGCTAGGGTCCTGCTGGCTTTCCTCCGGGTTTGTGCCTTTCCCTTTGTCCGCCCTTTGGTGCAACAGGCCTTCTCTGAATCATCACAGCAGGGGAATTTAGGGAGGCAATTTGGGGCTAACCGTGCTGTGCCGCCCTGTAACAATTTGTGAATTGGCCTCCACTTTTTTTTTTCCTTGTGACCTCTTTTTCAAAAGCCACCAATGCTTTGCTTTTTGTCCGTTTTCATTCTTCACTGGCCTGGAGGAGAATGGGTGGTTCTGGAAGCTATCCAGGTTTCTCTAGGGCCAAACAACTGATTTAATGGTATTTTTTTCTGTCTCAGCTCTGCTAATTACTACTTGGGTCACTGTAAGCAAGTCCCTTTCCCTCTCTGAAAGTCAGGTTCATTATCTATAAAATGAGGGGGCTGGACTAGATGACTTCTAAGGTCCCTTCCAACTCTATAACATATGACCCTGTGAAGTGACCAAGTTGATTGGTTAATATGAGGTTATTAAAATACAGCAGCTCCTGAAGTAAGGTGACAGATCATAGATTCTGCTTGGGATCAGAACCTCTCAGCAGCTAGTGGCTCACCCAGGCCTGGGGCCCCAAACTGGAGATCTTTATTTACTTATAAATTTACCTTTATGCATAATCTTTTTTTGGCTCCTAGATCTGACTCAGTTTCTCCTAAGAACAGCAGAGTTTCCCTCACATTTGGGTTTCTGCAAAAAAGGCCAAAGAACAATTGATTCTCACATAAACTAACATTGACTACATGCAGAACAGACTATAATATTTGTAAAATATTTGGCACAATGCCTGGCACATAGTAGGTCTCAATAAATGCTTCTTTCTTCCCCTCTTTCCCCAAATAGAAACAGGAAGCACAAAAGACCCATTGCCACACCCATAAGTGGTCAAAACAATTAACCTTCCATCTTTAGTGAACTCCCCAAACCCCAGGGACCTATAGAGTGCTTCCTGACTTCTTGTTAGCCTACCACTAGGGAAAAGAAGTCACTGTTGTTTGAGAGTCAAGTAAGTCATTTTTCAGTGAGCTCTGCCTCCCCATGGAAGCTATACAGTAGGCTAGAATTACCCAGAGCCTATCTGCCTGTCTCCAACCCCCTAAAAAAGGGGAACTCAAAGTTATTGAACAGTCGGATTCCCCTTGAACTTTCACAGTCCACATGACTCACAGTACTAGTGAACGGCAAGGTCTGGATTTGCTCCTCCACATCATGGATCTGTCCTTTTACTGTTCCTTGTCTCCTATTCATTCTTGATCCTTAGAATTAGTCTTCTTAGTCCAAAATTTCATCCTTTAACTCTGTCACTGCCACTCTTCTGCTGCCAGTTCTTATTCCTGCAATTCCAGGTTGACCCAGGAACTCCTTGACACCTCACCACTATTTCCATTCATCCATTTCCATCCAGGGTTCTTTCTCTCCCTATTGCACATATTCCCTAGAGAGGCCTCAGGGCATGTGGCCTGTATGTAGCTGATTAGCTTCTCTATGGCCATCTCAGTTCTGTCTATGTGTGTCTGTTATTCACTAGCCCTCCTTTTGAAGGTTGATCATGAATCAATCAACCATCTTCAAATGTATTGTTAAAGGTCTAATGAATACCCAGGACCAGACTATATGAGTAGCATCAGTGCTAGAATCAAGATCTCATGCATTTCAGCCTTCTTAAAAAGTTAACCTTGTCAGAGGATTAGCAGCTTATGAAGGAGATCCTGACCAACTTCCTACCTAGGTCCACTTTCTACATTTGTTTGGTCCTGTGAATCTTCATCACTGTGCTACAGGAGAGCTAACGTCCTGACTCTGTTTTTATTTTTATTAATTAATTCTAACTGTTTTAAAGAAGGTGATTGATCACTCACCTCAACCTAGCTGTCCTCCTTACTTATCTTCTTCCTTCTAGATGTAAATTCTCTAATCCTTTAGAGCTCACCCTTAGTCCTGGAGATCAAGATTTTACAACCTCTGACCCAGGCCCATCAAGGATCATAGGGCTTTCTGTTCATTGTTGTTGGTAGATCATTTTCTAGTCATGCCCAGCTCTTCTTGACCCTATTTGGTGTTTTCTTGGCAGGGATACTGGAGTGGTTTGCCATTTCCTTCTCCAGCTTATTTTACAGATGAGGAACTGAAGCAAACAGGGTTAAGTGACTTGTCCAGGGTCACACAGCTAATAAGTATTTGAGACCAGATTTGAACTCAGGAAGATGAGTCTTTCTGATTCTGTAGCCCAATGACTCTGTAGTGTACTACAACCTACTGACCCTTGGGCTTTCCTTGCTGCTTTCTTAAGGAGGTATTAATCCTTTGACAAGGTTAACTCTTTCTTAAGAAGGTTAACATGGATGAAGCCTTGTTCCTGGAATTGATGCTTAGCAGTCTTGCCTAGGAATGTAGCTATCACTGAGCTTGGGAGAGAGAGTCACCATTACCCAACCCTTTGGAGTATTCTAAAACTTCAATGCACACAGGCCCTTTGGTAAAATTAGTTAAAATTCTCAGGGTCTTTATTGTCCTCAGCAGTGACAATCCCTGTGTCCTTGGGGCTGCCTGCCTTGGGAGGGAAAAGGAAAATCAGAGCTCAGAATCCTTAGTCTACCAAAGCTTACAGTTATAGAAACTCAGAGCAGAAAGTGGCCTCAGATGGCATTTTGGCCAGCCTCTTTCTAGGGCTGCAGTTATACCTTTCACAATATCTGTAACAAATAGTGATCCAGCCTTTACTTAAACTACAAAGAGAAGGGCCTAAAATGGACAGAGAGAGGTCCTACCTATGAGTCATTCTGGACTCCTCACTCTCTTTCCCCCTGCCAGATCCAATCTATTGTCAGGGCCTGTCTATTTTTGCAACATTTCTCCAACATGTCCCCTTCTCCCCTCTGACTGTAGTCAGACCCACTTTAGTCACTCCTGGATTGTTGCAATAACCTGCTGGTGGGTCTTTCTGCCTCAAGTCTCTCCACTCCAGTCCACCCTCCATTCACCCACCAAAGTGATTTTCCTAAAGCACAGGGTAGCCCTTTATTCCCTCCCACCCCAACTCAATAAATTCCTGTGGCTCCCTATTACCTCCATTATCATCCCTTCATACCTAACGCCCCATCCCCAACCTTTTCAGTCTTCTTACACCTTATTACCTGCTAATAGAGTGACAGTGGTCTCTCCCATTAGACTGTGAGCTCCTAGAAGGCAAGGCCTGTCTTTTGCCCCTTTTTGTATCCCCAGCATTTGGCTTAGAGCCTGGCACATAGTAGGTGGGCACTTAATGGATGTTTGTTGACTAGACTGACTGACTCCCCACATGAGTGGGTTCTGGTGATGCTAAGTTGCTGCCTCATCTGCAGGCTTTATCTGCCTCCAAAGTCTTCGCTCAGTGGGGATGGGGCAAGAGCTGCCAAACTTTGCTGCCTTCCACATGCACCCCTGGGACGGAGCCATCTGGGAGCCTTCCATCCCTCTGTCTCTGGCCCACTCTGCTCACAAGTGATTTCCCAAAGAGATTGAGAATTGCAAAGAAAGTGTATGCATTGCATTCATTCCCAACAGCCCAGTAGGCTTCTCAGTGAGGTGTTTCGTTAATTTCATGTAAATTTCTCTAAGTAAATATTCCTTAAAAGTGAATAAAATTTTATTTCACTTTAACAAGAGAATATAAAAGTTAAAAAGGTCACTGTAGTAATAGACTAATCTCAATTATCAGGGCAGCCGCTGAAACCCTCACTCCCACCTAATCTCATTCGGTGCACACGCAGCTCACCGTGTGATTTCCAACACGGCTAAATGAAATTATAAAGCAGTGTTAAATTTATTAATCATTTAATTAGCTAAATGTTCCTGCAAGTACTCGGGAGATGAATGGCATGTCATTTTCTAATGCAATTTGCCTCTCAGGCAGGCAGGGTCAGGAGGGAAGCTCCTGGCATCTTAAATGATCTTTTTCTACTGCACCTCCTATTAGGGGACGGCCATGAGAT
Source organism: Gymnobelideus leadbeateri (assembly GCA_011680675.1). NCBI lineage: Eukaryota > Metazoa > Chordata > Mammalia > Diprotodontia > Petauridae > Gymnobelideus > Gymnobelideus leadbeateri. Next base: position 2,757,241 of record WOXC01009109.1, read on the forward strand.
CACTGATTATATTTGAGACTTGTACACAAGGCCGAGGAAGGCGCTTGTTATAATAGCGGGTTATCTCTCCAACCGGGGTGACAAACGGAAAAGCTGGGATTAACCAATTAACCCATCTGCGGCTGCATCTCCCTGTGCCTCCTTGCAGGGCAAATCTTTTCATATTTAACAAGCCAGTGAGCAGAGGGAGGAAAACGATAGCAGCCAGTATTAAAGGGATGCTCAATCTAGTTTTATTTCTTTAAATTTACTCAGTCGAGAAGGAATTTGTGGAGTGAGAATTCTCCCCATGCTAGGTGAGTTTCTAAGCCTTCTAGTTTAGCTAGGATTTATTTGTGCTTTCCTACCTCTTGCCTTCACTCCCCAGCTAGGGCATTCAACATTTGTGTAACAGGAAGACTACTGGACTTGGGCTCCTGAATAGTGAGTTCAAACTCCAGCTCTTAACAATCACTCGTTGGATATTACACTGGTCAACTTATTTCCATCTCTTGGCTTCAGTTTCCCCAGGGCCCATCCAGCTCCAATGTCCAATACTGAACGTTCTGAAATCTCTGACAGTCTGTTCTCTCTACCCCAAGGTTCCTTTCAGCTCTAATATTCTGTATTTTAAGGTCCTTTCTAGCCCTTATGGCCTCCTTTTCTACCAACCTTCTCAAATACAAGAGGCAGGATGGTATAGTACAGTAGTGTCAAACCCAGACAGAAATGGTACTGCTAAGGGTCTCTGCTTAGAAAACCACTTATTGACATTATCAAATGCTCCACTGTATTTTTATTTATTTTGTTAAATATTTCCCAATTACATTGTAATCTGGCAATTCCTCTGGTTTACTAGATAGAGAGCTGGTTTCAGAGCCAGAAACACCTGGGTTCTAGTGCTGTTTCTGATACCTAATGGCTCTGTAATCCTGGGCAAATCCAGGAGTGGGGAACCTGAGGCCTCAAGGCCACAGGTGTCCCTCTAGCTCCTCAGGTGCAGTGCTGTGAAGCCAGTAAGGTTTGGATTTAATCAAAGGGCCTAAAGGGACACATGTGGCCTCAAGGCCACAGGTTCCACACCCGATTAACCTCTCAATGCTCTAAGCAATTCCCTGAGACTATAGATTGCAGAGGAAGTAGTGACTGCATTGGTAGATTCCTCTTCTGAGAGCTTCCTGCATCAGTGAACTCAGTCTTGCCTCTATCCTTTAAATGTAAGGACACTTTTTTGACATCAAAAATTGTTTCAGGATTCCTACTACCCCAAATACACACACACACACACACACACACACACACACACACACACACGTAGTTGTACTATGTGTCCATTGAGAAAAAATTTAGTGACAAAAAACTATCATAAAGTCAATAATTCTATTAAATGAATTTGTATTTTATTAATCATAAAGCATGTGCATACTTTGAAAAACTGTAATAAATCGGTATGAGATATTATTTACTCTGTAGAGGTTATGTTTGCTTATTTATGGGTTAGAATTGGTGTATCCCCTTAGAAAACCTCTGTGGCCTGGGAACCATTGTTCCAAGGTCCCTTCCAGCACTGGTATTTTCTGATTCCAGGCCCCACTCTGATCCCAGCTATCAGACTCCCAGCCTCTCCTGGGTGACAGCATTCAGATTAGTCCTGGGTATGTGATGGAATTTTTTTGATGTTTTGTCTTGTAATTATTTTTAACTGCAAAACCAGTGACAAGTAAGGCCCTGCCAAATGTATTATAAATCTGTTCCGATTGGCAATGAGAGAATTGGCATAGAGAACATTGTCTAAATTCACTTGGCAAAGAAATCTGCGAGCATGTATTATGAGGGGGAGAAGATCCAAATGAGCCTTTGGGATTGAAACTGTCAGATCTGTGTAGGCCAGCTGCAATAGCAAGTCAATGTATGACTTTTCCTGACTGACAAGAGACAGAGATGAAAGTAGCCAATGGGTGTGATAAGAAAAGTGTTGGCCTGGGGAATAAGGAAAACCTGGACTACATGTAGTCCTTAGGGGCTCAGCCTTCTCCTTGATTTGTGATCTTGAGCACAGAACTTTAGATAGCTGGGCCTCAGTTTACTTTTCTGTACTTAAACTTCCATACATCAAGGGTGTAGAGTTTCATTGGTGTGGGTGTTCCCCCACCTATGCCAGTCATAAGTTTGTGTCTTGTAGATTGTTTAGCTAGTCTCCATAGTTGACAAATCCATCACCTCAAGTGAAGAGTCCCTTTGCTCTTGGATAAGCAAATCATTGGGAGGCAAGGTAATGCTGTGCATCCCCAGCAATGTACTTGAAATCTTTCCAACATGGTAGGACCTGTCAGTGGTATTTACCTGGAGTACCCAGGGTCCCTACCATGCCATGAGATACCATCATAAGAGAATGCTAATGGAGATTCCTCACCTAGAAAATGGGGATAATAAACCCAGTTCCCCACAGTGAGATGAGAGTTCACCTTATGTAGGTACCCACAGACCCATAGTGAGAGTTCACTATAGCTAGTTACCTTCAGACCCACCACATGCATTCTGGCCATCTTCCTGCCATATTTATTTATTTTTATTTTTGGCTTTTTAGAGGGCAATTGGGGTTAAGTGACTTGCCCAAGGTCACGTGGCTAGTTTGTGTGTGTGTGTGTGTGTGTGTGTGTGTGTGTGTGTGTGTGTGTTAAGTGTCTGGGGTCAGATTTGAACTCAGGTCCTCCTGACTCCAGGGCAGGTGCTCTATTCACTGCGCCACCTAGCCGCCACTTCTTCCTGCCATCTTGCCTTACTTCCTACCGCTTGCTCTGAGAATAGCAATCAGATCGACGCTACCATTCCAGTAAAGGATGTGTGTCAATCCATTGCCCCATGACTCATGTCCTCTGTAACTTCCGAGACCAAAACCCTCCTCCTCAGCTATGACTGCCCTCTATGTGTCATCTTCTCCCATGAGAATATAAGCTTCTTTTTTATAATTTTATCTTCAGCGCTTAGATCATTAAGGACATAGTAAGTGCTTGCAAGTACTTTTTCATTCATTTGTATTTGTGAAAGCATTTTATAAATAGTAAAGCGTTGTCTAGACTAGATAGCACAAAGGATTCTTATCTTTTGACTTGACTGTTCCATAATGTTGTGTGACTTCATCACCAAAGATACAGCTGAAATCCCAGGAAGGCATTCACAGAGCTCCACATAGATGAAACACTCTGCATTGCTTGTCTGAGATCATCACAGCATCTTTTTTATGGAGGGGGGAAGGCAGGGCAATTGGGATTAAGTGACTTGCCCAGGATCACACAGCTATTAAGTGTGTCAAGGGTCTGAGGTCGCATTTGAACGTAGGCCCTCCTGACTCTAGTGCCACCTAGCTGCCCCATCACAGGATCTTTAGAGAGAAGAGGGAAACCAGAGTTCTAGACCACAGACAAAAGAGCTAGGATTTAGAGGAGTGCAGGACTGGGGACCTGAGGACAACTGAAAGAGAACCTTTAAGGGATGTTTCCCTGAGGTAGTCCCCTACCCTCCTCCATCTCCACTGCTATCTCCCAACATGGCTCTCTGATTTCAATTTTTGGCCAAAATAAAGGAATATTTTATAAGTCAAAGTGTTTTCTTCAGGACATGGATAGTACAAGGAATGTATGTCCATTTTACAAATGGGGAGACTGAGGTTCAGAAAGTGACCAGCCTCATTTAGCTAGGGATAAGTGAGACAGAAATTATACCCAAGACCTATTATTATTCCAAGTTTAGCATCAGACTATGCAAAAACGACCACCTTGCCTCATTGAATGATGGAGAAATCTGATAAAAGATATCCCTACTTTTTTTTTCCACAGTGGTAATAATCATGACATGTTGGCTACTAGAGTGTTACATTCTCTCTGTCTCTGTATCTCTCTTTTTCTCTCTTTTTCTTTCTCTTTCTCTCTCTCCTTCCCTCTGTGTCTCTCTCTTTCTCTCCCACCTTTTTTCCCCGTGTGTCTCTGTCCCTCCCTTTTTCTGTCTCTCTCAGCCTTCTTATCTATAAAATGGAGATATGAAAATAATACTGTACCATTTACATCAAAGGATGTGGTTAGGAAACTGCTTTAAATATTGTCAATCACTACAGACATGTACGCTAATGTTAGGCTATCACCCAGAGGGTAGCTTCAGACTTTTATTTTTGTAAATTAAGAGTCTCATATCATAGCACAGAGGCTTGAGGGGTAACATGGTTCATTGGGAGGCACACTGGATACAGAGTCAAAAAACTAGTCATGGATTTTTGAGGCAACTGATGGCACGATGGATAGACCACTGAGCCAGAAGTCAAGAGGACTGAGTTCAAATCCTGCCTCAAACACTTATTTAGCTGGGTGACCTGGGCAAGTCACTTAACCTTCACTTGCCTTAGTTTTCTCAGCTATGAAATGGGGACAAGAACAATACCTACCTTGCAGGGTGGTCTGGTCGTGAGGATCAACTGAAATAATATCAATAAAGTTCTTAGCACAATGCCTGGCAGAGAGTAGGTACTATATAAAAGCTTATTCTCTTCCCTTTCCCACTTATTGACTGGGAGGCCTTTAACCTGTCTGAGTTTTAGTTTCCTGGTCGACAGAATGAAGGGGTTGGATGAGACAAGCTCTCTGGTGTGGCCTCTGCTTCTTGGGGGAGAACAAGGGTCCTGCCCAGGCATGGACCACCATCCCCTCCCATTCCATTGCCTTCTGTCTTGTTTGGGGACCAAACTTTTCGGAGGCAGTAAACAAGAAGTTTCCTGTCAGCATTTTCGGTAACACTGGGCGTTTTTAGTAATGTGTGACATTTAGGGAGAGCATTGGGAAGAATGCATCTTCCTGGTTATTACTGAGTGCTGACAACACGTGCAGCCTATGTAGGCACAGCCGTGACACAGTTACTCCCTACTGGGTTTAGGTCTAAAGTAAGGCAGAGAACAATTAAGAGAAGGCCCAGAGAGGGATGAACAATTTGCCCTGGGGCAGCGCTGGGTCAGATGGCTTCAACCTTCATCACTGAGCAGTCTTTAGGCTGCTCCAGTGGCTGTGGCCTGCCCAATTCTGCTAATGTGAGTTCCCATTAAGACGCGCTCAAGAATAATAACGAAGGGGCTTATTCTGCCTTTGGCAACCCCCAAAACTGCTTCAGTCCAGCCACTGATAGGGGCCCAGCTGTTGAGTGCTACTGTGAGAGAGGGCAGGGTGGGCCTCCAAATCCTTCTCCCCTAACCTTTCCACCCAGCTACGGAAACCTGAGTTAAAACAGTGGGTGTGAATCTCTGCTTCCCCTTTTCTTAGGAATCCCTCCCATGGAATCCTCTATGAAGAAAATGCCAAAAAAATTTTTTTCTTAAAAAAATGTGTTATATGAAGACAATATTCCCAAATATTATTCATATTCCATTTGTTTTTAAACAAATATGTGTACAGAATAGAACCCCTTTATAATATAATATTGATATGGCACCAAAGTACCAGAATCATAGACAATAGCCATGTTATAACAAGCCTTTTCTTTGACAACAAGGCGTTGGCTTGTAGTGGAAGGAGAACTAGGTTTGGAGTCTGGAGAATTGGGTCTGACTCCCTGAGCAAGTCAGTCCCTCAGAGCTGTGGTTTCATCTGCCTTTGAACTACATACATACCTTACAGGGTCATTTTGGTGAAAACATTTTGTAAACCTTAAAGCACTCCACAAATGGGGATTTTTGCGATCACGATCATTTTTATTTTCCTTTCTGATGTGGTCTCTATTGTATCCCAATCTGTATGTGTGCCTGCATGTATACTTGTATGGATGGGGAGGAAAGAGACAAGAGAGAAGAGAGAGGGGAAAAAAATACAAACCCACTTATTTAGAACTGATACTGAATCTTTAAATATAAATTTTGTGTACATCTCGAGTATGCCTGTAGGCATGATTTATATAAACACTGGCTGGAATAGAGACACTCAACATAAAGTTTACATATATATACTGTGGATCAACACAGCCCCCCACAGACACACACACACACACATGCACACCCACAGATTGCCATATAAAAGCTCTTCCTTTGCACAACTTTATGGCCCAGAAACTTGACTGCAAAAACTATGATACCGTTTTTGATTTTATAGTGAAATATAAATCAATACTTTTACGTCTCTTTTCCAAGTTGGGGGAGCTGCCATCACAGGGGGGAAGGAGAGGCCCCTGGGTTCCAACCTCTATTGAGTTTCCTCTTCCCGTTTTTTTCACCATGTTAAATATTTCTGGTTACCCAGTTACAACGGGGAGATGGACATGATTGCTTTTAGATTGCTGCTATAACATTGAGTGAATTTTATAATAAGCAGCCATCTTTTTTCAAACAAGCTGCCCTTGTGCCCGCCTGTCTGACTTTGAGGTCCTCATTATTGTGGGTTTAAATGAAGGATGTTCATTCAGGCAGGGAGGGGGAGGGGGGAGGCCAATAGACATCAGGGCTGTTATCTGGTCCTTCTATCAGGCCAAGTGACAGGCTTCCAGAGGAAGAATACCGAGCTGATGGTGGAGACCTCGGGCAGACACCGAAGGTGACTCCCGTGACTCCAACCTTGAAAGGGAAAAGTTCCCACTTTATTAAAATGAATTTCGAAAGGGCCGCTCTGACAGCTGCATAATTAAATATTGGAGTGTCAGCGATAATTTATTCTGCTCGCATGTGGTGGTCAAAGCCTTTTCACTAGAGGGTCAGCAGGCACCGTGACAGAGCCAAGGATACAGTGGAGTCCAGGCCCTTTGTCATCGAGTTAGCCTGGACTCAGAAACTCTGGTTTTGACTAAAATATAGAAAACAAAACAAGCAGGAAAGAAGCAATAATTTATGAAGCAAGATTATTACACATTTGATCAAAGTCTCTTGGGCCCCATATCCTGACTTGGTATTTGACAGTTCCAACTGGTCAAGGGTACAAGTAGAGAGAGAGGCTGCCTGAGGTTGTGGTAAGTGGATGAGCCTTGGACCTTGGTCTGAATCCTGCTTCAACTATTCATTATCTGTGTGACTGCAACCTTCCCAGTTCATCTCTCTGCATCTCAGTTTCTCCAACTGGAAAATTCTCGAACAGCTTGCCTCCCAGAGGCAGATCGCCTTGTTGTGAGGAAAGTCCTTTGTAAACCTGAAAGCACGTTAGGCGTGTGGATTAGTACTGATTGTGTGACCTTAGCCAGTCTCTTTTGCTTCAATACTTAGTGTATCTGGTGGTGTCTTTATGGGTATCCTCCCAAACAGAACCAATCACAATCATTACATACTTCTCCATTGTGTGTGTCTCTTTCCCATGCTTTCTCAGAAATTATTCACCACAGGACATTGGCTCAGCATTCTGGGGAGTATGGGGGTGGGGAGGGCGATGATGGGACTTCCTCTGGTTCTTGTACCATTATGTGGAGTCACTATGCAGAATGACTCTGTCCAACTGTTATTCCTTACTCTTCATTTGCACTCTTAATAACTAACTCTCATGACTGGCCGACCTCCTGCGTCCATCATATATGACTTTTAGAGGGTCTTTGTGTAATTTTGTTTTGTTGTTGTTCTTTAATGTAACTGTGTAACTTATTTTTTCACTATAGTATATTTTGTTTTAAAAATATTTTTTTCAGGTAAAAAGCATTTCTTTTCTAATACTGCCACTTCACCCCATTCCCCTCAGGAAAAGAAAAGAAAAACAGAACCATTGTATCAAATGTGCATAATTATGTGAACAAATTCCCATGCTGACCATGGCCAAAAGTATATGACTCACGGACGTGTTCAGTCCATTAGAAGGCAGGTAACATTTTTCATCCCCAACCCTCTAGGATCATGGTTGGTCATCGGAAGGCTGCTGTTTTCAGAAGACTGGGGCTTAACTAGCATGAGTACAGGATGCCTGCTCTCAGGTTTGCCTGAATACACATTTGTAATTAAGTCTGTGTTACAAGCGAGAAGGGGACTGACAGTGAAAGGGACACTGGACCTAGGCCCTGATTCTGACAATAACAATGAATAGGCCTCTTTCTTCACTAAATTCTGAAGGCTTTGGGCACTTTAAGGTGTGAGTCTACTTTACTATTCAGTTGCTTAGAGATCCTTAACCTTTTGAGTTGAACACCTCTGTTATCCACATATTCTTTGCATTGGTACACATGCGTTGCACGCATGCACACAGACACACACACACACACAAACACACACACATCAGTCGTGCCTATTTAAAGAGAAAAATGCTAACGGTGACATATCCAGTGCATGACTGGGATGTGAACTGGCAGAATTATTGTTGTTTTGTGTGTGGTGGGGATGTGGGGGGAGGGGTCACCTTCAGCCCCTCTGATGTTTGAAGCTTTTGCTCCTTTCTTCATGGGCTGGATAAGACTTCTGATAGAACAAAGCCTCCTCATCTCTTAGGATGCCAAGACTGGCAATCTGTGACTGGTGTCTGTGATGCCTAACTAGGAGTTCTTCAGTCTGTGGCACAGTAGAAAGAGCATTGGCCTTCTGATCCCAAAGACTTGGGCTCAGGCCCTAGCTCTTGCACTAGTCATGGGACTCCAGCTTCATTTTCCTCAACTACAGAATGAAGGAGTTAGGTTTGATGTTTAGGCATTTTGTCATTTTAAAGTCTCTGCTCAGGTGCTTCAGGACTTCACTGTTAACCATCTATGCTTGCAATTTAATGTTTTGCTTTACACTCAAGAGGCTGAGAGTGACACTACAAAAGGGGACTTTTTGATGGCCAACTTTGGTCCTACCCTATTAATCTGACTCTAAAAGCTTCACATAATTCGCCTCTTACCCCGTATCCAATCTTATTTTTCTATAAGGATCAAAAATTCAAAACTAGAAGGGGCAACATTACAAACCCCTCATTGTATCATCAATTATTCAATCAGTGAACATTTATTAAACATCTACTTTATGCCAGACACTGGGCTAAGCTAGATGAGAAAGATAAAGTGCTTTATCTAGCTAGAAAGAGGGAGGATTTGAATCCACATGCTCTCAATTTCTTTGGACAATTTCATGCTGTTACCTCCATTATTCCCCAACACAACCTGCTCCCCAGTCATAATAATCACCTCTCTATCCCTCCCACATCATACTTCAATCCCATTGCCTGGGCTTGTCCTATTCCTCCTACCTTTCCAAATCACAGTCTATCCTTTGCGGCCCTGCTAGTCACAATTTCCCCTTCTCTGACAGCACCAGCCCAGTCATCTTTCCCGTCCCCAACTTCATATGTACTTACTGTCAGTCCCACACATCTCTCACCTTATTAAGCCCTTTCCTGTTCCGTCGGTACCACAGAGTTTAGCCATTTGTTCTATCTGCGTATATTGCTGTGATACATCATGCTACATCACTCACTCACTGATTGTTTCATATGCGAATGTCTCATTTGCCCCAATAGACCATAACGTCCTTTGTGGTCAGGGATGATGCCTTGAGCTTCCTTTACACCACGAGCCATCTAGCAGAGTGTTGGCCAATAGGAGGCGTGTCATAAATTCATATTGGTAGATTAAATGATAAATCAGATGTTGTCTATATGTATAAGGACTTTATAGGCTAAATAGCAAAGATAAGACCAATGACCAAGTGGCTCTCTAACAGTAAGAACAGCTGGTGTCTGTAGTGCTTTAACATATGCAAAGCATTTTACATATATATATATATATATATATATATATATACACACACACATATATACATGTGGAGAACACACATGTGTTTGTGTGTATATGTATGAGTACATTTATATGTATGCATGCATGTATTATGTGATCTTACCTTGAGTTACAATCTTCTGATGTGAGCTTGAAGGAGAGTTTTAAAGGTAGGAAGGGAAATACACAAATGAATCAGAGAATCATTGGATCTCAGAGTTAAAAGGAATCTCAGAAGTTATCTAGCCTAGCCTTCTATTTATCTCTTAAAGGGATCTCTCCTGTCCATATTCTTTCAGTGATGGGAAGCTCACTACCAAATGAGGCAGCCCATTCTGCCTTTGATCTGTCTCTCTGTATATCCCTCCTCTTTATCTTACTTCTGCCCTCAGCAACAGAGCAGGACAAGTCTTTTGCTTCCCACATGACCACCCTTTAAATTTAAAGACGCACCAAGGTGCATTGGGGTAGAGTGTTGTATTTGGATCCAGGAAGGTCTGACTCCAAATTTTGCTTCTGATACTTGTTACATATATAATTTTCTTCTATTGTTTTCTTCACTTTGCATCAGTTCATAAGAGTCTTCCTATGCCTTTTTATGTTCATTCTCATTCTTCCTATATATCCTCATTCTTTCTATATGCCAATACTTCAAGTATCTTTGAGGCAAGCCTATGTAGATTTTCAGTACAGATCAGTGAAAAAACAGCATTGTTATTAGCCATTCATATTTGGATATATCCATACAACTTTATCATTATCGATAAAACATTGTCATTTCTCCATGACTCAACACAGTCTGTACTATAGTGACCAGGCTTTTCTTTAGCTCCCTTCAAGTCTGGGCTGGTTTTTGTTATGTATTGTATAATGCCAATAATAATAGCTGATGTTTATGTAATAGTTTTGGTTGACAAAGTACTTTACATTAGTTATTTCATTTAATCCCTATAAGAACTAGGTAACAGGCAGATGTAATTATTCCCATGTTACAGATGAACAAAATGAAGGTAAGAGAATAAAATTAATGGCTCGAGGTCACACATGGCAAAGTCAGGATTCTAGCCCAGATCTTCTTTCCATCATTTTGGAGCTGCCCCTCATTTCAGGGAACTAAGATGTGGCAGCCTGTGTGCAATATTTTTCCCCTTTATATACTGCAACACAGCCATATGAAAGCTTATTTCAGAATTCTGACAAAATTCCCGAACAGGCAAATTCAGCCTGAATTAGCAGTTCTAGATCAGACAGAAAAGCTAAAGCAGCATTTCTCCTTTCTGGTCCTTAGTTTTCTCATCTGTAAAATGGGAGAAAGAAACCTGCCCTGTAGGACTACTGAGGAGAAAACTCTTCATATATCTTGATATCCTAAAGAAAGCTGAATGGACCAGAAAGAATCCTCGTCCAGGAGACAGACCACCCTTTGAGCCCCCTGCAAACCAACATGATCACATTGTGCATCCTTCTTTGACCCTGTGCTGTTTACTCCACCAAGGTAAAAAAAAGCAGCAGGCCAAGCTCGGCTAGTCAGAGTATTACCTTGTCAGAGGAAAGTGAGGCTACCCCGATTCAGCCTGAACAAATTACATCCCTCACTACATCTCAGAAGCAGGGAGCAGGGTTATAACTCAGTCTAAGCACCGCTCACTCTTCTATTACCTTCATAACCAAGGTCATACTAATCAACTCAATTACCAGTCCTCTCGGACATTTTCATAATGTTTTCTGCTAGTTGCTCTCCTGTGAAAATCTCTCGGTCTAAGCAAATTAATGCCATTTTTATAACTACCTACATTTCAGGTACAGTGATTGCCTTGGAAAAGAAAGACTGTTTCCCCAGCAACGTAAACTACCTCCCAACCACAGCATAATGAGAGAACAAGGGGATCCTTTACCGTCTCCCATTCTTGACCTTTTGTACCAGGAAAATACATTTCCTCCACATTAAGAAAGCACAGCTATTATGTCAGCACCTCCTCACCCTCAAATTCAGTTTGGTTCAAAACAGTAATAGTAATAATAACTTGCATTTATCTAGCTCTTTGAGGGTTTCAAACCACTTGATATATTTTGGATTCTTTTAACCTCCCAACAACCCTGTGAGGTAAGTGTTATTATTGCTCCATTTTATATGTGAGGAAACTGAGGCTAAGAGAGGTTTTTAAATGACTTGCCCAAGATCTCATAGCTAGTAAGTGTCTCAGTTGATATTTTCACCCAGGGATTGCAGATGCCAAGTCCAAATATTGATTAAAATAGCTACTATAGGCAGGACCCATATTCAGCAATAGGAAAACAAAGTCTTTGTTTTTTTTAAGACATAAAGCCTGCCTTCAAGCAGCTTACATTCTACCAGTATGATATATAAGTATAACACAAGGTAGATAGTTATGGGGACATTATACTGTATGAAAATTTGAAGAAGAAGAAGAAGAAAAAATTCAACTTCTCTCTCACAAGCAAATGCACTTACATTTAACCCCTCCCCCTCAAACCAAACATACTTCAACATGGTGGATAGATCAGGTACTTCTGACCCTGGGTTATTCTTGAATGTCAGAGCTGGCAATGTAGAGAGGTTGCTGGCCCTGTATCGATGTGGGGGAAATCTGCTATTAATGAGAAGGCTGGGAGTATAACAAGACAACTAAATGAGCTCATGCAATCTTCAGTTGCATTCACAGACATATAATTACAGAGCAAAGGAGGCCATAGTCTCTCCATCCTTTGCCCAGATCAGACCTCAACTGGAATATTCCGTTCAGTTCAGGGACTAAGTGATAAGAAGGGTAAGCAGAAATATATCTTTAGGGCAAAGAGGATGATAAGGGGACTCCATGACAAAAAGGGGTGTTTGAAGGAGCCCAGGGTGTTAGCCCTGGACAACAGAAGACTTAAGGAAAGGGGGGGGGAGTATATTTGATATTGTTCTCAAATATTTAAACAGTTGTTTCTTGTGGTAGAGGATTTAGATTTATTCTGCAAACTAAAAGCACATTGTAGAGAGTGAGATTTCAGTTCAATGTAAGGATCAACCTCCTAACAATTAGAATAGTGCAGAAGTCCACTATTCAGAGAATTGTGGGGGCCACATCCCTGGAAGTTGTGAGGGGAAGGCTGTATGACCACTTGTAAGGCATTTCTTAGGGGGGATTATTACTCAAGAAGATTTCAGACCAGATGGCCTCACATGGCCCTTCCATATCTGAGATTCTGTGAGCTAGGAAGCTATGACCCACTTAGTGGAAGAGCAGCTAGGGGAAGGGTTGCTGGATTCAGCTGAGGCTCTGAACTACCCACTTAGGGCTCTGGGAGAGAGCCCAGTGATACTGCCTGAGGGCAAGGGAGAAAACCAGTGTCATAAAAAGTCTGTCTGTCCCCACATGCCTGGGGGACTGGAATTAAAGAAGGTGGCCAAGTGAAGGTGCCTGAGGGCAAGTTGAGAAAACCCTGATCAGAAAAGCAGGGCAAGATCCAATCTGGAATAGGCAAGAAAGGCTGTTACCTAACTGGAACTCAGCAATGTGCCTCGTACAAGTGCCCTTAGAAAGAATGAATCAATTTGAATTGAATTGAACAAGCATTGACTAAATACCTGCTGTGTAGAGGAGAAGGGAAAGCAAGGGAAGGGAATAAGTATTTTTAAAGTTCCTACTATGTGCCAAGCTTAAGTGCTTTATAACTCTTATCTCATTTCATTCTCACAATCCTGTGAGGTAAATGCTGTCACCCCAATTTTGCAATGGAGGAAACTGAGGCAGACAATGGCTAAGTGACTTACCCAAGTTCACATAGCCAGGTAGAATCTGAAGTCACATTTGAATTCAGGCCTTCCTGTTTTTACCCTGGTATGCAGAGATATTCCCTTTCCTGTGCATCTCACAGACATGGAAACACTCCAGGTCTGACCATAACTTAAAGGCATCTGAGACCCTATGGGAAGATAAAAATACCAGAGAAGGGCAGAAGATGCCTTAATTTTCTCCTCTTCGGGACAAACTTGAGATGCTTATTTGATTGCAACTCTACCTTTTGTTCCCCTTCTCTAGACTGTTAATCATAAGCCAGAAGATAGCAAGAAACTGGCAAGGGATTAAGGTCATACATCAGAGGAGGATAGATTCTGAAGGATCCTCAGGAACTTAGTCCAGCATTTTACAGATAAGGAAACTGAGACCCAAGGACACTAAGTGAACAGCCCAGGGTGAGAGAGCAAGGTTTGAATCTGGCACCTCTTATTCCAAAGCCAGTGCTCTTTACTGTGGCATAGTGATTATTGGACTTGAAATCATGAAACTTGGGATCAAAAGTTATCTCTGCCATATATAGAGGCAGTTAGGTGGTATAAAGACTAAAGTCCTAGATGTAGGATCTTGAGTTCAAATCCTGCCTCAGACACTTCTTAACTATGAATCCCTGGGCACATTCCTTATCTTCACTCAGACTCAGTTTCCTAATCTGTAAATGAAGATACTAATAGCATCTATTTCACAGGGGGTATCATAAGGATCAAGTGAGATAATGTATATGAAGTGCTTTGTAAAAACTTAAAGCACTATCAAAATGCTGTGGAATCATAGGCAAGGTCATTCTGTCTTCTTTAATCCTGTTTTTTGTAGAGGTTAGAAAATAATCTCTCTCACTTTGTGGAATTGTGGGCAAAGTGCTTTATAAATCTTAAAACATCATTGAAATGCCATGATTATCAATGCTTTTAACTCGTTCAGCAGACTACCTTGTCATCCTTCTTCATCCTCTGTCACCTGCCTCACAGAAGGATATTTGTTAGTTAAAATAGGAGTCATCCTATTCTCCCTTGGAAAGAAGAGAAAAATTGCCACCTAAAAGGTTAAGTGACTTGTCCAAAGTCATTAAGAGATTAAGTAACAGGTCAAGAGATGGAAACTCAGGTTTCTTGCTTTAGTTGCTCAGCACCTACCCTCTAATCATACTGCCTTTCAGTCCCTCAGATCCTTGCTGTGGCTTAAAATGCACCCAAGTCCTGCTTTTGAAAATCTGATCGTGTTTTGAGATACACATTCCACATTTTGGCAAACTATTTATGGCTGCATCTCTATCAAAGAGATGATGAATTGTCCTTTAGACAAAGATTACCACAGAGTAGGGCAGAATGGATAGGGCACAGGATTTAGAATCAGGATATCTGGGATTGAATCTCAGTCCTGCTAATCACTAGCTATGTGACTTCAGAAAAGTCTCTTTCCCTCTCTGAGCCTCTATTTCCTCCTCTGTAAAAAGGAACTTATTGAATGAGGTAGAGCTACAACTAGGTTAGAATAATTAGATCTTTGCCATAGGCAGAAAAATTTAGAGAGCACCAAAGCACTCTTCGAGGATGTGTTTCCTTCCCCTTGGCCCCCGATGATTGTTCCCCTCTCTCTCCCACAGTTATAAACATGCCTAGTTATGGTTCTAGGGCTAGGCAACCTCTGAGGACCCTTTCCTCTAAATCCAATGCTCTTAGAGAAGATGATTTCTGGAAAACAAGTAGGGGATGAATGAGAAAAACCAAACCAAGAAATGTAAAAGGCATTAAAATCAATGAGATTGGAGGAGGAGGGGAGTGTTGGAAATTATAGCCTTTACTTCATGGTTACAATTGTGCACAATGAGACTGTGTAAATGTATTCACCCAGCATCGGGCTTAGAATTCTTACAAGCAGCATTCACACAGCTTTTTTCATCCTCTGGCCAAGCCATGGATGGTCTCCCTTTGAAGTCAGGAAGAGCTGCACACCCAGGAATTCAGGGTGTGGAAAGATATAAAGACAAGAATATGTACTCTCGGTTTCATGCAAATAATTGGAGTCAAAACCTGTATCTGAAAGGCAGGGACCAGCGCCCTGAATGCAGATTGACACTTAAATGTTATTAGCATTAAACTTCAGAAAAAAATGACTATAATCTTCTCTCTACTGAACTCCCACCCATTTACGGAGGCTGACATGATCATTATTCAGCAGTGTTTTGTCCAGCTGATCCTCTGACCTTTATTTTAACTCTAGTTGCTTCCCATCACTCTCTGTCTGAAATCTGAGCTCATTCATTTATCTGTTCATATAAGAAACATTTATTCAGCATCTATAGTACTGCATGCAGAACAGTGCAAAAGATACAAAGTTTACATATAATACAGTCCCTATCCTCATGGATCCTGGTGTCTATTGAGGATAAATCACAAATACAGATAGACTTCTGTTAACATATATCACAAAATAATTTCTCTGGAAAGATACAAAGTACTCTGTGGGTTCCAAGGAAGAGAGGTCATTAACATGGGGACATAGGGAAGACCTTCTTTCTAGGAGAAAGGATTCCTCTCTTTGCTCTGCCACTTACTGCCTTGGAACCTTGGGCAAGTTAATTTACCTCTTGGGGCTTCAGTTTTCTCAGATGTAAATCTAGTTCATCTCCAAAATCCCTTCCACAGCTTAAATCTGATCCCATGTCATCAAGGATTTATTTATCCTATGAGGGAGTATTTGAGTTGGGTAATAATAACTAGCATTTATGTGGTTCTTTTTGGTTTGCAAAGAGCTTTATAAATATTATCTCATTGGATTCTCACAACCCTGGAAAGGAGGTGCTACTATTATCCCCATCTTACAAATAGAGAAACTGGGGAAGACAGCAATGAAATCACTTGCCCAGCTAAGAATTATCTGAGGACAGATCTGGCCCACTAGGGCTGATCTCCAGAATTGTGTCTCCAGTTGCCTATTGGACATTTCAAATTCAATGTCTGGTAGACATCTTAAACTTAAAATGTCCAAACTGAAGTCATTATCTTCCCCCTCCCAACCCCAGCTCCAACCCTCCCCTAACTTTGTTATTACTGTTGAGGGTACCACCATCTTCCCATTCATGCAGACTCACAACGTAAGTGACACCCCTCAACTCTTCACTGTCACCACCCATATCCAATCTGTTGCCAAGGCTTGTCAATTTTGCCTTTGTAGCATCTCTCATATATGTCCTCATCTTTCTTCTGACACAGAGGCAGGCCCTTGTCACTTTACACCTGGACTATTGCAATAACCCGATGGCTGATCTTCCTGCCACAAGTCTCTCCCTACTCCAGTCTATGTTCTACTCAGCTGTCAGAATGTCAGGGGGCCTTAGAGTTTATTCATTTGTACATATACTGTGTTTTTTTTGTTTAGCCACATTCAACTCTTTGTGACCCCATTTGGGGTTTTCTTGGCAGAGATACTGGAGTGGTTTGCCATTGCCTTCTCCAGCTCTTTTAACAGATACAGAAACTGAGGCAAACTGGATGAAATGTCTTAATTAGGCATAAAGCTAGTAAATGTCTGAGGCTGGTTGTGAACTCAGGTCCTTCTGCCTCCAGGTCCAGCATGCTATCTATTATACCCCTAGCCACCCCACATATGCTAAGCTTTAATAAATTGGAAATATCTTGAAGTCACAGATTTTTCATTTTTTATCTTTATACCCCCCCAGTCCCTAGTACAGGACCCTTCTTCTAGTCCAAAGGTTCTTAACCCTTTTGGGGTCTTAGACCCCACTGGTAGTTTGGTGAAGACTATGAATCCCTTCTCAGAGCAATGCTTTTAAGTGCATAAAATAAAATACACAGAATTAAAAAGGAAGCCAATGACATAGAATTTCAGTTACCAATATTTTCTTTTTAATTGCAATTCATAGACCTTAGACCGGGGTTGGGGAACCTGTGGCCTCAAGGCCACATGTAGTCTTATAGGTCCTTGAGTATGGCCTTTTGCCTGAGTCCAAGTTTTATAGAACAAATCCTTTTATTAAAGGAATTTGTTCTGTGAACTTGGATTCAGTCAAAGAGCTGCACTTAAGGACCTAGAGGGCCAAATGTGGCCACAGGTTCCCCACCTCAACCCTAAACTAAGAACTCTCCATCTATTAGGTGCTTAATAAGCACTTCTTGACTGACAATGAATTGACTAAGTCACCCCCCCACTCCCTTGTGCACTTATATACAACCACCCCTAAATGACACACCAGGAAGATTCCTCGGTGTCATGACAAAAATAATTTTTTAAAGGCTGTGAATCCATAGGAACATGGACCTAGATCTAGGAGAGACCTAAGAGGGCACCTAGACCAGCCTTCTCATTTAACAGATGAAAAAACTGAAGCCCAGGTTGACTAGACAATTTGCCCAAAGTAAACAAGAAATACTGGAGTGGAGATTTAAATGCCTGTCCTGTCCCATGTTGGTGTTCTCCCAACTGCATCGGCCCCTTCACCTGTAGCTGAATGTCCTTAGGACTGGGCTCTGCCCCTTCTGGGTTTGTCAGCCTGTCTTGATGCCAGGTACATGACTACTTGTGATAAATATTCTTTTGATTCCATTTTTCACCCAACACACCAGGAACTCTCACTCTGTTTTGTGTCTCAAATCTGTAAGCCTCAGGATTAAGGCTGATAGATTGCTGAATGTGCCAACTTTTTAAGTTGTCTATCATCCAGTATTGGCTGCCAAGTATGATAGCTCAATAGCCAGGTACTCAAGAGAAATGCGATGGCTTCTTATCAACTCTATAAAGACTTGCATTCGACAGAAAAGCAGTAAAAGGAGACAGTGAAGACAGTGGATTATGATGAGGGTGACAGGAGGTAGAACATGGGTTAACTTTGTGTAGCGTGGGTAGGAAGGTGGTAAAGAAAGTGGAGAAATGCACAGGCCGCTTAAGCAGTATATGGAAACCTTCCTAAAAGAGGGGAGAGAAGATGTGGTGAATGAATGAATGAATGAATGACTGAATGAATGAAACATGTTCAAATCCCTGCATCAGCACTTCTTAGCTGTGTGACCTTAGCCAAGTCTTTCTACCTTTGGAGCCCTCTGTTTCCTTGTCTATGAATGATAGGTATACTACCAACCTCATGGGTTAAAAGCTTTATAAAGTTTCAAGTGTCCCAAATAGACCTGCTTCCTCTGCTGACTTTGCTGAGAAATAGAGGTTTAGTATAATGGAAAACATGCTGGATCTGGACTCAGATCCTGCCTCTGACTCTACACTGGTTCAAATCACCTACACCATGCCTCAGTTTCCTCATATGTAAAATGAAGGATGTTGGACTAAATCACATCTAAATCTCTTCCAATTCTACGTGTGTGTTCCACAGTGACTAACCTCTCTCAGCTTCAGTTTCTTCACTGGTGAAACAGGAATAATAATCCCTCCCGTGCCCACTGTTTTTCGCAGGGTTGATGTGAAGCTCAAATAAGACAGTCTATATAAAATGCTTGGCAAACCTTAAAGTGCTATGTAAATGTCTCCTATTACAGAAATGTGGGTAATTATTAAGCTGAGAGTATAATTGTAAGCAGAGTTGTCAAACCAAGGGAATTGCCAGGAGTGAATGCTGAAGGAGAGACTAAATCAAAGTCAGTTGCCGAGCATTAGCGCAAACCAGGACCAGAGAATGGGGGTATGCATCAGAGGCACCTCAACCTTGAGCAGACAACTGGAAATAGAGCATGGAGTAGGTATAGTAGTAGTGGGGTGGGGTCTTTGTGACTTCATGGGTCACACCAGCTTCCTAAGATTCAGGAACCAAGCCCTTAGAGCACATTCAAAAGATCCTGGCAAGGAAACATTCCATCCATCAGGTTATTGAAATGAAAGAAACTGGAAATCAACATTACACCATAGGGAAGGGCTTTGCCTCATCTTACACTAGCACATGGGAACCAATGGCCAATCTGAGTGGACGGAAAGCCCTATTTATCATCTAAAATAAGCCAACCCATACTATTTTTCAGGGCATTGAGGCTTAAGTATGTTCTAGAACTAGACTGTCCTGTCTATGTCAGTGAACCAACCTTGCTAGCTAAGGGCCAAGATGTTTCTCTCTCTTTTTTAAAATTTATTTTTATTTTGAACTTAGCAAATAACAAATAAAATGGACATTTGCATACATATAGTAGGACTGAGAAAATAAAATTTTACATGAAATTGCAGATCTCTATTAAATACAGCTTGCTTTTCTTTTTAAAGTATGTAATGGGTATAACTTTCAAAGCTATTCTACCTGCTGTGATTCCTTCTGGGCCTCATTCTGTTTTCTTCTGAGCATTTTTCAAAAATGCTTCAATGATTTCCTTTTCTTTTTCTTTCTTATCTTTTCCATTTCCCCCCTCTTTTCTTCTTTTTTTTTTACTCTATTCCTCCCATCTTTACCTCTCATCTCCTTTTTTTCTCACCAATTGGAAGAAAGGAAAAATAAAACCTTTATTACAAATGTACAAAGTTAAGCAAAACAAATTTCCACATTGGCTAGTTCCAGAAAGTCTTATTCTATAGTTTGAACCTGTCATTTCTTTGTCAAGAAGTAGATTGCATACTTCATTGTCCATCCTCTAGAATCAAAATTGGTGATCAAAATAAACCAAAGTCCTGAGATGCTAGTCAACAGAGATTTGAACAACAGGGAATGATTTGTATAATTGTTGATTTTTGGTCACAACAACCCATTGAGAACTGTGGGGCAAAGTGTTAAGGGGTGATCCCAAACTGATGAAACCACAAATCCTTAAAATATTGATGTATCTTAATAAGCGAGCAAAGTCTCAGTGAGTATTTCATTCTCAGATCTAAATGATGCTGGTCTCTCTGGTCAAGTGAGCTGTTCCAGTGTCAAATGCCCTGCATTTAGAATAAGAAGATTTGGGTTTGACCCACATTTCTTCTCTAAACTATCTGTGTGATCTTGGGTAAGTCACTTAGCTCTACCAGACCTGGGATTTCCTCATTTATAAAATGGGTCTAACATAGAGTGAACATTCAGTAAATGCTTGTTGATTGATTTAGGAGGATGGGTTACCATCTGGGACAGTGTGTAACCTCATGTTAGCCACTGAAAAAAATCAGCACTTCTAGGGGAAAGAAAATACTGGATTTGGAGTCAAAGGATTCCTTCCCTTGGGCAAATCACTTAAACATTATGGGCCTCAGTTTCCTGATCTGTAAAATGAGCATTTTGGACTAGCTGGTTTCTAAGGCCCCTTCCAGCTCTGAATCTATGATCTTATCCCTAATTGCCGGAAAAGGAATTTTGGTCTTTTCTGATGCATTATAGATTTTGAGTGTCACACCAAAGGGCTGCTGCCTTTTATCAGCCAATCTCAAGATGTTTTTTCTAAAGTCATATTGGGAGTACTAACTGAGCAAGAGAAACAGAAAATTTGCCATCTCATTCTTTTTTTTTGATGTCCTGACAAGCAGAACCAATCTTTAGAATCCTTAAGAAAAAAAATTTCTGTGATACATTCGATCCAAGAAGCTTTTAAAATTTGAGATCCCAGGAAGTTAATTAGTATGTCCTTTTAAGATTGCTTCCTGCATTTTTATCTACACAGAGACTTTGGTTTCAAATGCAGTTGGCAACTTGCCACATGAGAGGGCAGGTCATCTCTGGGCGCCAGAATACAAGAATACAGCCCTTCAAAGCTTCATCTTGGGGGCTGGGGAAAGGATGGTAGGGAAATGCCATGGCTGTCCTCTTCATTTACTCCACTGGTTTGCTCAGAAGTCATGGCACCTTATGGATACAAAGGGCTTTCACCTACATTTTCCAAGGCCCTCATAATCTCCTTTCTAAGTAGGTAGCATTAATACCATTACATAGAATCACTAATCTGGAAAAGACATCAGAGGGCAAAGAGTACAAGGATGCAGCATCTCCAGAAGGTGACCAGCCAGTTTCTGCTTGCCTACCACCAGTGACAGGAAGCTCATTATATTGCACGGCAGGCAAGCCTGTAATATGGGCAAGCTTCAGGAAATTTATGGACATTTACTATGGACTTGCCTGGTTTGTGATAATACATACCCTTTGCCTAATATTTCTAGTTCAAGATATGGTTTGTTGTGGCCAAAAATTTCATCACCTATTGGCCAGTTCTTATGGCAATCAGAACCTCTATGCTAAATTGAGCTAGCGCTCAAAAAAGAAATCTTGTCTCTCCCTAAGCCTGTCCTTGATGCCTTTCCATATTGGCAAGATCTGGTGGATCTCTGTCTCTCTGTCTCTGTTTTTCTGTCTGTCTCTCTCCGCTTCTCTGTCTCTCTCTCTGTCTCTGTCTCTCTGTCTCTGTCTCTGTCTCTGTCTCTCTCTCTCTCTCTCTCTCTCTCTCTCTCTCTCTCTCTCTCTCCCTCTCCTTTTCCCTCTCTCTTTCCATCTCCCTTTCTCTCTTTATCTCCTGGCATAACCTATGAGAATCCAAGACTTTTCCCATGCCTCTGGGAAATTATTTTAGCTACCTTTTTCCTATTTATCCTATAACTGCCCATAACTATAATATAATCTGATTTAACTCCAATAAACATGGAATCTTAGGGAATTCTTTCCTCAGCTTAGTGAGAGTATTAGACTAGATCAGACTATTGGAGGTTCTGGCATAACTTTTCTGAAACTCAGTTTCCTTATTTGTCAGAGGAAAATAATACTACTTGCACTCACAGGGCTGCTATTGAGGAAGCTATTTCATAAACTGCAGAATACTAAAGAAATGTGAGCTAATTCTCTTACTTTCCCATTTGCTCCAGAATGAAAATACACTTGTTCTACACCTAAATAAAGTGTCAATCAGCTTCCTAATTTGTTTTCATTGTGAGCTTCCGTGACCTAGGATCTTTTATTTTCTAACTACTTGGGAGAATTGTCTGTTGTCAAATTCACTGGTAATAGGAGAGAAGGCACCTAGAGGTAGTACACTCTCAAACTGAATTTCAGTCTAGTTTGGGTATTTCAATTCAATTTAATTCAACTGTTACCCTTGAGAGGTAGTTTGAAACTACCTCTCAAGGTAGTGAGGGTTTGGTGTGTGTTTGGATCACACCCATACACACACACACACACACACACACACACACACACACACACACACACAGCTTTCACCATTGTTGCTGAGTCAGCTCATTTTAATTACCGAGGCCATTCCAGTAATTCCCAACCATGTAATAAGTCAACACAATGTCCACAGACTCTTCCATCTTCCCAGTATCCAGTCCCCTAGCTTTTTCAATGTAGGTGACACCATCTTATTTGGTCTAAGTGTACACTAACCCCTTCACAAGTAGATAGCACGGATAGCTTGTAAGATCTCATTTCAAATTCCACTTTTGCCACTTTTTTTTATAATCCTGGGCAATTCACATAAATTTTCTGAGCCTTGATTTTCTCATCTGTAAAATGGGAAAAATAACTCCCACTTCACGCATTTATGTTAGGGATCAAATTAGGTAATGTATAGAAAGTTCTTCCTAAACTTTAAAGCCTTATGTATAAATGAGAACTATTATTATGATTACATTTTATGGGTTTCTTTTTTTTTTTGCAGGAGGAAGGCAGGGCAGTTGGGGTTAAGTGACTTGCTCAAGCTCACACAGCTAGTAAGTGCTAAGTGTCTGAGGCCAGATTTGAACTCAGCGGCCCCTATGATTATATTTGAGAAAACACTTTGCAAAAGTATTACAGAAATGCCATTATCATCATTGTTAAGCACGTGTTACAGGTGTTATACAATGTAAAGTACAATTACTTTTAAAGTTAGAGGACTTGGGTTAAAATCCCTTTCTAATGTCTATAATTTAGGTGATACTGAGCAAGTTCCTTCCTTGCTCTGGGGCTCAGTTTTCCTCATAAGTTAAACAAGGTGCCTAGACCAGATTATCATTCAGGTCCCTCTCAGCTGTCATACCGGCCACCATTCACAGCCTGGGGATACAAGGTGAACATGCCTTAGTCTTTGTCTTCTCAGGGGAACAGCAGAGAAGACTGAAGGTACACAAGGAAATGTCAAATAATGTGGTAAGATCAAAGGAGCAGTCCACACAAAATGCTCAAGAAAGGTTAGAGGAGGGAGAGATGGCATTCAGCTGGTGGGATCAGAGAAAGCTTCATGGAGAAGCCAATACCTGATCTGGGTCTTGAGGAAAGAAAGGTGAGACACAAGGATACAGGACTGTCATATGGCCCAAGCCTGGGGGCTGGCCCATGCTAATGTGCCCAAGTGTGGGAGACACCATGTCAAGATTCAGGAACAGCTTGTCTTCCAGTTAGAAGTTTGGTGGGAGTAAAAAGCATGTATATCGGATTAATGGGAGACAAGACTGGAAAGCTAATTATGCCAAGAGGTGAAATGGTTCCTCATGGGTGGGGCCAGCTGATGTACCTTTCTTTTTGGAAGCTGACCCCCTCCCCATCCCCCATGCCATGCCATGTTGTCTTCTTGGTAAACAGGTTCTTTCCCACCCATTTTCCCTCCTCCAGCCTGAAATTGAGTACAATGAATAGATGTCTCATAAAATCTTTTAATTGTCTTAGCATATGTTGCTTTTATTAGGTGAGAATAATTGCATTCATGGGATCACCTCCAAAGTCCTTTGGAATATAAAATTGAAATGGCTTCACACTCAGTGCACAAGTCCTTCTGAGCCACACTGTTTTCCCCTTCGCTGCCTCTTGTCCCCCTTTTGCTGTAAAGTTCACATTGAAGTATGACAAGAGACACTTGACAACTGACACATGCTGGATCTTATCAGCCATGAGTGCAGTCATGGGCCCGGCTGAAGAGCGATTGTCATTTCTACACCATTTATTCCTCTCCGAGCCTCATTGCTTGCTTCCTTTCGGAGGACATTTTCCCTGGGAAAGTACCCTACTTGTCATTTAGTTTGCCTTTTTTTCCTCTCCCCCTCCCCAGAAGGGTTGTGCTCTGCATTTATCCCACAGGCAAGTCCCATTCAGACTTCCACTCACCTCTTAGGGCCAGGGCTTCCCGAAGCAGATTTGGCCTTATAAAAGCAACCCAACAAAGCTTTTACAGCGCCATTACATCTCCCTTAAATCCCTTTCCTGCCAGCGTCCAATAACTCTATTGCCTCTAATCAATTCACTAGCTCTTTTATTTGAAAGGAAAGGAAATCAACTTCAGGCCTAGCTCATTTTGAGCAAGTTTTATGAGAGGCAGAGTTGGGTAATGGAAAGATCACTGTATTTGGAATCAGAAGACCCCAGGATGAATCCTAGCCCTGCTACTGGCTACCTCTTCAGCCTTGGACTCCACTTCCATTCTATGGGCCTCAGGGGCTTTACTTGTAAAATGAGGGTGAGGGGAAGTTAGATTACATGATCTTAAAGCATTCCTTACAGCTTTTATGTCTGGATAGAGCACCAGGCCTGGAGTCAAGAAGATCTGAGTTTAAATTCAGCCTCAGACACTTACTAACTTTGTGACCCTGGGAAAGTCCCTTAACCCCTATTTGCCTCAGTTCTTCTTCTAAAAAATGGGAACACAATGGAGAAGGAAATGGTGAATCACTCCAGTATCTTTGCCATGTAGAGTTGTACCTGACTCAACACCATCACTTTCTTTTTTGACAGTTGAAAAAAGCATCTAAAGCATCTGCTTTCTGGTTAGATTGTAGATGTATTAAGGTGTGAGCTTCTTGGGGGCAGGAGCCATTTTTTTATTCTTTTTGTATCCAAGAGCTTAGCACAGTGATTGATATATAGTAGGGCACTTAATAATAAAATGTTTGTTGATTGAGTGGTTGATTAGTTTACAAAAGGAAAAAAAAAACAGAACCTCTGACAGAAAAGAATATTTGACTGAAGAAAAAATTAGTTAGAAACATCTAGCTGGAATAGTGGATAGAATTCTGGACTTGGAGACAGGAAGACCTGAGTTTGAAACCTGTCTCAGGCACTCATTAAAAGTATGACCCTGGGCAAGTCACATAACCTCTCTTTGTCCTCAGCTTCCTCATCTGTAATATGGAGATAATAAAAGTCCCTCTTTGACCAGATTGTTGTGAAGATCAAGGGAGATAATAAATGTAAGAAATTTACAAAGCTTGAAGCACTATGTAAATGTCAGTTGCTCTAGCACCACTAGTAATAATAATAATAGCAGTTATCATTATTAATTATTATACAAGGTATCACCTATACTAGGTGCTCAATAAAAAATTTATAGGAAGAGAAGCAGAAAGTAGAAGGATATATGTAAGCAAGATAGCTAGATACTTAGAGACATACATATACACTTGCCCAAAGTAGACTGTTAATGACTAGGAAAGTCAGGATTAGGACTGCCGAAAAGGAAGTATCAGACAGAGTATTCATCAATTGAATCTTGTTATCTTTTAGCTCTTTAAAAATAATATAGTTTAATTGTACCCTACATGAAAGGAAAGGAAATGGAATAAGCATTTATCTAGTACCTACTGTATACTACACACTGCGCTAAACACTTCACAAGTAACTTATTTGATCCTCACAACACCACTGGGAGGTAGGTACTATGATTCTCCCCACTTTAGAATTGAGAAAACTAGGGTGGCTAGGTGGCGCAGTGAATAAGAGCACCAGCCCTGGAGTCAGGAGGACTTGAGTTCAAATCCGACCTCAGACATTTAACACAAAACCTAGCTCTGTGACCTTGGGCAAGTCACTTAGCCCCAATTGCCCTCAAAAAGGCAAAAAATAAAAAAAATAATTAGTTGATTACTAGTAATAACACTTCAAAAGATCTGGTGACTACTACCTCAAGTTCTAGGGTCAAGCTTGTGGGTTGCTACTGCTACTGTTCCTCCTCCTTCCCCAACTCTTCTTTCTCCTTCTCTCCCTCCTCCTACTACCATATATCATGAGCCCCCATCAATGTGCTTCCCATTAGTAGTCAGCCAGTAGATTAAATTAGCTCTTAAGAAATGAAAAGCATAGAATGAGAACAGTTACTACAAGCCATTGCTCCCATAACCCTGGGACTCATTGTGGGACACATTATCGCACAACTATTCACAGTGTCCATGGGAAGAATCAGCTTAAAACTAGTATACAGTGGTAGTGAGGCTCATGTTTTAGATATATGTGGGTGGCAAATGAGTAACAGTAATTCCTGGCATGGCAGAGCCTAGAAGTTCTTTCATTCTTGATGGAAGAGGGTTCATGCAATCTCCTTTGGTGGAGTCTACTCATTTGGGTTCCCAGGTTCTGTTCTTTCTCAGATGTCTTTATAGATTCTTGAGTAGGGAATTGACAAAGCGAAAGTGGTATATTTCAAGGATGAATGTGGAAGTGGATGGATTAAAATAGGAGAGATACTAGAGACAGGGAGACTAACCAGGAGGCTATTGCCAGATCTCCAAAACACACACACACACACAGTTGTGAGATGTTGATGAGTCAAGACAAGGGAGAAGCAATAAAAATGAACAAGAGTGAGTACTGAAGGCATTTAAATAAACAAGACTAGAATACAGAAAAGATAGAAAAGTTGAAACAAGGGTCAAAAATAACAAAGTTTTCTAGACTAAGAGAATAAAATATCAATGGGATAATTGAGGTAGAAAGCTGGTTTGGGGAGGTATACAGGGAATAATGTGGTACAAAAAAGCATTGAGTTTGGAGTCAAGGTTGTAGTCATGACCCTGCCATTAACCAGTTATAGATTTTCCACTGTCACTAACCAGTTGACCTTAGGGATAGCTTTTTCCCCTCAGAGTCTCACTTTCCCCATCTGTACCATGTAGCTGTTGAATTAGCTGATCTGAAAGCCCCTTCCAGCTCTGCTATTCTATTCTATATGTTCTTAGAACTGTTCCTGCTCTGATATTCTGTGTTCTGTATTCTGAGATTACTCCCAGATCTGATATTCTGTGATAATGGCCCTGTCAACTCTCATTTTCTGTATTCTATGTTCTAAAATTCTATCAAGATTATAGATTATCTAGTGCACCACATCCCCAAACTCACACACACACACACACACACACACACACATCTCATTTTATAGAAGTAAAAACTGAATTCTAGAGAGGAGAAGTAACATATCTTGGGTTATACATCACATCAGTAGCAGAACCCAAGAAGAACCCCAGATGATCTCACTCAGTGTTCATTTCACCACTGTCTACCAAACACCAGAGCTAATAATCCCACACTCCCTGTTTTCCACCCGTGTGATTGATGGGACCCTTGATTCAACACGGCAAGTTTTTAACATCTGGGTGACTGTCTTTAGCTTCATTGGTCCCAGTCTTTCAATTACACCAGATGATTCAGCTCCTTCTCTCTATGTCCTCCTTCCCAAAGTCTTCAACATATTGCTAGATTTGGAAGAAGAAGCAGGTGACCATGATGTATCCAGTTCAACTAGAGCCCCTACTTGGTTAGAAGCCAATTCTCTGGAGCCATCATCTTTGGGTCTGTAAACTAAGCCCTCAGACTTCAACTCACTTTAAGAGAGATATTGGTAATTTATGGCTTGACATTTTTCTCAGGTCTGTATAGCACTTGTTTATTAGAGATAATTTGCTTAAGCGTACAGAAGGTGGAAGGTCATGCAAGGAAGGTTTTTATTAGTTGTGGACTGCCTGGATCAATAATCATTTGAATACTGTAAATCTATCCCGTTAACAGGTTTATTTCTTCATCAGATATTAATTCCAGAGGGTTCCACCCATTATGGAATTGACATAAACCATGCCATGCAGATGTTGTCTCTGTAATCAGGTTCAGCTGCCTGTCTCGAGGAGCCACTCTGGGGGCTGCCTCTTAATGCTTCATCGAGGGTCTTGTGGTGAGGGAGCTGTCAGACTGTTGAGTCGTCAGAAAAAATAGAGACTTCTGGTTTGCTCAGGCAAGAAACAGAGAGAAGATGGAGGCACATAGGCTATGGTTACCAATAACAATCCTACACATTTCTTCCACACCTTTCATCCAAATGCATCCCAAAGCACTTTACAAACCACAGGATAAACAATTGGGATCATTTCATTCCCCATTGGGCTGAGCTGTTGTTATTAATATAACTTTACAAACAAAAATTCTTCTGAAAGCTTCTGGCCAGACCACAGTTCATTAGCAAAGCTTCATACCAGTGGCAGGGCCTGCAAAGTTATGACCACCCACTGCCGCCCAGCGGTGCCCCAAAGCTATTCCTGACCAAGACAGTGCCCATTCCCTTGGCCTTCTGCTGAGCCAAGAATCATAGATTGTTGGCCAAAGGCACCTTAAAGGTTCTGTCTCACCTGACAGAAAGGGGAAGAATGAAGCCCACAGATAACAAAGCGTTTGCCCCAAATAAGCTGCTAAATGAGAGAAGTAAGGCTTGAATCTGTCTCTCCCATTTCCCAGAATAAGACTTTTCCCTCCATAGTACACTTTCCTTCTAGCCCAAGAGCCCACTCGCCTAGGTCTTTAGCCAAAGCAATAATTGATAAGCTATTTCATCTAGTAACATATAGGGTTAATAATAATGTTGAAAGGTAGGTGCCACAGTGAATAGAATCTGGACTTGGAAGTCAGGACGACCAAAGTTCAAATCTAACCCAAGTCATTTACTGGTTGTGTGACCTTGGGAAAGTCATTTAACCTCTCCCTATCTGTAAAATAAGAATAATAATCATTATCTGTAAAATGAGGATAATAATAGCTGCTAGATGTGCATAGAGTACCAGACCTGGTGTCAGGAGGACTCATCTTCCTGAGTTCAAATCTGGTCTCAGATTCCTAGTAGCTGTATGACCCTGGGCAAGTCAGTTAACCCTATCTCAATTTCCTCATCTCTAAAATGAACTGGAGAAGAAAATGGCAAACCACTCCAGTATCTTTGGCAAGAAAACCCCAAATGGGGTCATGAAGAGTCAAACAAGACTGAAAATGACTGAATACATTTTGCAGGTTTGTTTTAAGGTCTAAATGAAACAATAATGTTTGTACTCCTTAAACTACTATGTAAATACTAGCAATTATCAGCTGATATTTGTATAACACTTTAAAGTTTGCATAATGCTTCATGTATATTCTCTCTTTGATCCTCACAGCAACCCTGCGGGGGGGGGGGGGGTTGGCTCTCATTTTATAGATGGAGAAACTGAGGCTTGTAGAGGCTAAGTAGCTTGGTTAAAGGTTACAGAGATAGGAAGCCTCTGAGGCAGGCTTTGGATCCTCATCTCCCCACCTCCTGAGTTCAGCACTATGGCACACTGTCCAGGGTCTGATGTTAGGGAGCTGTGATTTTGTTCTGTGAGGAGATAAATATGTGATGGAAACATAGCTTTACTCTATCCAGAGTGGGCTAAGGCTAGAGGATGGGGATGCTTTCTGGAGTTGTTATTTGTTCCTTTTGTGAATATTTGACTCCATTATCTGACTGTCTATCAAAGTGCCTTGTTGGAGTGTTACTAGTTAGAACAAAGAGGCCTCAGCCAACATGTGCCCAAGCCCCACATGGTAGGAAGAGCAGCTCAGAGCTCATATCAAATATCTGCTCCCTGTACTTTTATGGGCCAAATTGACATGATACAGTGCACGGTGTCAGACACCTGCCTGGTGTCAGACACCTGCCTGGTAACATTCCACAGAATCACATCTGGAACCTATCATATACCTCCCCCTCCTCCTCAGTCTGGGGGAGGAGAGGAGCAGCAAGTAAAATAAATCAGGGAATATCCAAAACTCCTATTTCTGTGGCACCCTATGTTTTACCAAAGGTTTTTCTCGTGACAACTCCATGAGGTAGGAAATGAGAGTATCATTAGGCCCATTTTTAGGTAAAGAAACAAAGGCTCAGAGAAGGCATGAACTTGACTCTCCAGTAACTGCCAGAGCTAGGATCTGAACAGTTTCCTGATTCCAGGTCCATTGGCCTTTCCCCCATCCCATGCAGTCTCTCTAGAAAGAGATAAAATTGAAAATGAATGAAAATCCATGTGGATGCTGCTCCTAAGCCTGTTTTACCATGATGTATGAATGACATGTACTTAGGAATGCAGATTCTGAACATATTCTCACTTCTGCACCATCCCCAAGAACTGGTCATCAGCTCTTGGCTTCCAAACCTGCACTGATGGGGGCTCATGTTCTCCTAATATAGCCCATTACTCTTTGCACAATTCTAAGGGTTAGGGAGTTTTTCCCTATCTGGAGACGAGCTCCATCACTCTACCACTTCTACCCAGTGGCAGCAGCTCTGTGGCCAAGCAGAAGAAGCTCATGCTCATCTGCACCTCAATCCTTCACTTAAATAAGACTAATGAACACGTGCCTCCAAAGTCTTCTCTGTTCTGGGCTAAACATCCCCTATTTCTTCACCTGAGCCTCAAATGAATTAACTCTTTTTATGGACTTAATTCCATAAAATGGCTTCCTGATGGCATTCCTTCCAAAGATGAGGATCCCAGACTTTCCCTGCCTTAGTAGGCAGTGCTATGAGTTGTTGTTGTTAAGTTGCTTCAGTCTTGTTTGACTCTTAGTGACCCCTTTTGGGGTTTTGTTGGCAAAAGAGTGGCTTACCATTTCCTTCTCCAGCTCATTTTATAGATGAAGAAACTGAGACAAACAGGGTTAAGTGACTTGTTCAGGGTCACAACCTAGTGTCTGAGAGTGGGTTTGAACTCAGGTTTCCCTGATTCCAGACCTGGTGCTCTATCCACTGCACCACCTAGCTGCTCTGAGTTGGCCATGACCAAAATAATTCATCTCTTATGATGAACTCCATGTTCAGTGAGACTGACTAGTCCTTAGATGGCTAAGACAATACAATTTGTTTCCAAGCCCACATTTAAAATCTTTCCAGCATGACAAGAGCTTCCTAAGACCTGCTAGGCTTTTTTAGAGAACTCTGGTTTCCCCTACCCCCAGTGGCATGAGGAAGTATCAGAGGAAGATGGCCTGCAATATTTCAATGGCCCTGTAATTTCTTCCATCTGAATATTCCTTCTACTGGTACAAATCTCAACATGTGCATACATTTTCCAAAAGGCCTTTCTTTACATCATTGCAAGAGTACTAGTGCTATACTCAGCAGATCTCTCTGTTCTATGTGACTAGCAATCCTTGGACTTTCTATGTGGCTAGCCCAACTCTTTCTAATCCTATGTTTACTAGATGATGTCATTTTATACCATTCATTTTGCCTAGGCTGTCATTAGAAATATGTACCTAAAATAAATTTCTCCATTGTTCTTTGGGTCATCTATAACTTTGATTTGTCAGAGATTGTGGGGTTCCAAGTTTTGCAACCATACTGGAAAGTATGTTTGAAAGTTAGGGTTGTTGTGTTACAGAATAGCTTGGGATAGTTAAAAATCATTGTGCAATTTTTAAAGAGGATATACAGCTTTTCCTCATGGTCCTATCCAATTCAAAGTTCTACTTAAGTTCTTACAGCACTGTATATTACACATACACACAATACTCAACTGAGTGACCTTTCAACTGTCCAAGCAATAGACATTTTTCATCCATTTAGTTTTTCCTATATGGATTGTTAAGCAGATCTCTTTCAAGTAATTTTTAGATTTCATTGAAGAGAAACTAAAATGTTCTATGATTTAATGTTATTTAAGGTATCATATGCAAAAAGGAGAATTTGGAGGACCTTAGCATCCATAAGGAATTCTAACATTTGAACGTGATCATATCATTGGCAAACACCTTGGCAAGCATGTACCTACTGTTTTAGGTTTCATTTAATATTAAAAATCTAAGAGTTTTAAACAGTCACCAATGTGGTTGTATGTAAGAAAAACATTTTGTATGATCTTAGCATATGCATTCAAAGCTCTTTGTTGAAGGAGCGTTTTTATGAAAGCATTTTGTTCAGTTTTAACAAATGCATTTTCTTTTCTTTTTGAGGGTATGGGAATAAGCAACAAACAATAAACAGCAAGATTTTTTTTTTTACATTCTCTGCTACTTTGACTCAATTGTGTAACTATAAAGATATGGTGCACCGTAGAAAATAATTTGTAAAAGCCTTCATTTTCCATTCTCATATCAAGGATACCCTTGACACATGCATAAATTGTTCCCATAAAGCATTTATAAAGATGGAAAGTAGGTATGTCGGTCAGTAGTTATTTACTGTATTTGGCTGGTAGTAATATTGTCTATGAAAGGCATTATGGAATAGTGAATAGCATACAGGATCTGAAGTCAGAATATCTGAGGTTTGTCTTGTCTCCAACACTTACTAGCTATGTGACCTTGGACAAGTCAACTAAACTCTAAGACTATAACTTATATAGATATAGTAATCTATGCCAGTGTCTTCCACACTAGTTGTGTCAAACACAAATGGAAATGGAGCTACCAAATGATACATATGGATCCCTGGGGGTTGTATATTGCCTTAGAAAACCACACATTAACACTATCTGTGCTCTATTGTATTTTTATTTATTTTATTAAATATTTCCCAATTATGTTTAATCTGATTCAGGTAGCATGTTATAGGGCCCAGCAGGCTGTGTGTTTGAAACCATTCTTCGACACCAACAACATTATTTGTCCTAGACATACTGACATAATATCATTTGTGTGTTTACATCCTCTAAGTATCTTCCATTCCTTAAAATATCTTGTAAAAATGATCCTTTACTGTTTTCAGGATTGTATCATGTCCAGAATAAAATTCCTCCATGTGTGCTTAGTCTGGTCCAGGTGCTTTTTTGAACATCATTTTCTTAGGCGCCATTTTTGCTTCTCCTATAGCACATCAGGGATTGAAGGGTGAGGGTCCAAACATGGTGAATCTGTTGTTATTGATGATGAAAATGAGTCATTCTAGAAACACTGGTAAAAACCAGCTCCATTTTCCATGTATTTGTTGTGCTCTTGGCAAATTCATCAATGAATCCTCTTGAGATGTTATCGTAGAGTTTGTCTTCATGCCAAGTTTTGTATAAACTTCATGTTGCTTCTACAACCTTTAGCTGTTTTATGAGGTGATATGACTCCAATTCTTTTACTGTCCTCTTCTTGATTTTTACAAGTGAATTTATATTTTAAAATAGTTTTGCCCCTGGCCATTATCTCTCTGGACTTGGCAAGGAGGCCTGCTGGCATTGTTTTTGATAATCTGGAGTCTTTCCTGTGCCATGAGGAGGCATCAGAAGAGGACTTAGAAGATAAATTTGATGACCTAGATGCTTGACATTAGGAAACATGAGAAGAGAGAGATTTGGAGGAGATGGAGCATTGGTCCTGGAGTCAGGAATACTTGAGTTCAAATTCAGCCTTAGTTACTTATGAGCACTATGACCCTGGTCAAATCACTTACTACCTAGTGCCTCAGTTCCTCATCTGTAAAGTGAGGATAATAATAGCATCTACTTCCCAGGGTTGGATAAAATAGATCTTTGTAAAAGTGTTATATAAGTGCTATTATATTATTATTACTTAGAACAGCAGCATGTTATATATGCATCTGTTTTCATTGATACCTTCCATTCAGAAATAGTTTTCTTGATTATTTTATATGTGGAAACTGGAAAGTCAGAGTAAGTCAATTAATATTTATTAACTGTCTACTGTGTGCAAGGCACTTGCTAAATGTTGAGGGTACAAATGCAAAAAAGAAAGTTCCTTCCCTCAAGCAGTTCATAATCTAAGGGGGAGGGGGGAGACAAAATATACACACGCACAAAGGAAGCTGAAAAGGGAAGGGGTGGAAGGGAAGGTATCTGGTATGGAAGAGACCAGAATGGAGTCCAGGTTAAAAAGTGTAGTCACTTTGTTCACAAAGTACCTTTGTACTTTTTTTTAGAGGAGCAAGTCCTTTATGGGATGTGATCTGGAGATAGAAACATCTTGTTTTTATTGTTGTTGTTGATGATGATGGTAGTGATAATGATGGTGGTGATGGTGGTGTTGGTGGTGATGGTGATGATGGTAAAGCGGGGGGTGGTGGTGGTGGTGATGGTAGTGATGATGATGATGGTGGTGATGGTGATGGTGGTAGTGATGGTGATGATGGTGGTGATGGTAGTGGTGGTAGTGGTGGTGATTGTGATGGTGGTGATGATGGTGATGATGATGATGGTGGTGATGGTGGTGATGATGTAGCAGCAGCATGTTTCTCTAGTGCTGAAAATTTATAAAATATTTTCCTCACTACAAGTTAGAGAGTGCAAGTCTTATTAAGTCCATTTTACTATAAGGCAACTGAAAATTGAAAAAAAAAATCACGTAACAAATAACAGAGCAGGACCCGCATTCAGGTTCTCTAATGTCCAAGTTTCTCATGCCATACCTATTTTTTTAATCGCACTCTAAGATTTCTAAAGGAGGACATTTTACAAATTGTCCTTAAGAAGTAGCTAATTCACCCCATTGAGACAGCAGCTCACTGGCTCCAGATCTCTTCCCCATCTCCTTCTCCTCCATTAGCCAAATCCTGGAATCTCAGACCTGGAAAGGACCTAAGAGAGCAACTGTACCTAACTTACAATGTGCCCCCAAGCTGTGCTGAGAAATGGGCATTTAGGCTTAGTTTAAAGACCTCACAGTAGAGGGTAGAGGTCCTTCCCAAAGCAGTCCATTGCTCCTTTCCCCTGCTTGAATAATTTGAAAGTTTTCCTTTATATCAAGTGAAATCAGTCTTTGTGGCTCTTAACTTTCCAAAACTAAGCCTGCCCTCTAGGGCCAAGTAGAACAGTTCCCAGCCCTAAGCAGCTTCTCTGTATACAGTACTGCCTTTTCCATGCATGAAAAACAGCAACACCAAGCATTTATTAAGCACCTACTGTGTGCCAGGCACTATACTAAGTGCTCACCAGTAGGAGTCACAACTAGGCATAAGGACGCACAAGCTGGGCCCCAGAGAATCAGGAAGGAGCATTTCCTCCATCTGCAGCTCTGAAAATATATTGTTATGTTCTCTGGAGCCTGAAGGGAAGGATTGAGCCCATTTTCAGTAGGAGATATGCAAAACTTCTGGGATTTTATGATGCAATCAGGCCGATTAAATATATGGGGCACAGATTGCTAGAGTCCTCCTGTTTTTCTGGAGTGGTTTGAAGAGGATTGAATACAAGTGCCAGTGTTAATGAGGTAGCAAGAATAGAAAGGATTAAGCAGTTTGGCTCCATGGTGGATGGTGCTCGAAGAGCTGTTTATTGAATTCAGCAATTCAAATCAACAAACATTTACCAAATGCCCACTATCTCCTCTTTGAGTGCTGGGAATGTTGGCTCTTGAAGTCTCTGCCAGAAGATTAGACCCAGAGCTGGGTAGGACCTCAGAGGCCGTGATGAGTGGGTACAGAGGGAGACAGAATTCCAGGCAGAGAAGAGATTGTAAGCCAAAGCAAAGAGACAGCGGAGCACAGGTTGTGGTCTGAAAATTGTAAGTTGTCCATTTTGGGCTGTGTGTTAGTGCATATAAAAAGAATAATGTGAAACCAGGCTGAAAACTAGGGATAGCTTGTAGAATGCTTCAAATGCCAGGATCAGGAGTTTGGACTTTATCTGGTAGGCTGTGGGACTCATTGAAAATTTCAGAACAGGAGAAAAATGCCATTAGTGGGAAGTTAGGATGATAGGACTTAGATTTTGGTATTCAAAACTGAGGGGACTTTAGAGATCCCTTATTCCTAGAATCAGAGATTGTAAAGTTACAGATAGCTCAAGAGCTAGAAAAGATCCAAGAACCCATCTACTCCTACTTCCTCAATATGAAGAGAAGGCAACTGAGGCACAAAGTACTTACGTGGCTTGCCCAAAGTCACAAGGTACTTTATATCAGAGTTAGGATTTGAACTCAGTTCTTCTGCCCCTAAAACCAATGTTTTTTTCTACCTTACTAGCTGATTTGTAGCAGGGTGTAAGACAAATGAGACTATCTCCAGAATCTGTCCTCAACTTATCTTTTCAGCTTGGATTTACACTATGCTTTCTTTTGTGCTCCACACACCAGCCAAAATGGGCTACTTGCCATTCTCAGATCACAAGCCATATTCTTCTACCTCTCTGCCTTGGCTTACACGGCCCCTTCCTCTCCCACGTCTTGCAAATTGTTACTCAGAGCTGTACAGGGTCTGAGAAAGCATCCAACCCACCCCCCTTATTTTACACACACAGAAAGTAAGGACCAGAAATGGTGACTTGCTCAGAGTGGCAGGGATAGTAGAAATAACAGAACTGGTATTCAGATACATATCCCTCTGACTCCAATCCATTGCCCTTTTCAGTGCACCATGTAGCATAGATTAGGCTGTCAAAAATGGTCTGCACTTAAAAAAAACACAACTGAATCCATATTTTTTTTAAACTCTTGCATTTGGAAAAGTAAAAATTTTGAATTAATTATTTGGAACATGTGCGATGTTTAAGCATTAGTGGGTAATGCCAACCCCGGCAATGTAAAATTAATCATATTCCTCCTTATCTCTAATTGCCTCGTATCTCCTGTATACATGGGGAGGGAAGCTCCATTCTCTTGCTTCCTGTGTTTCTTTACACCTTCCTCCCTTAATGTTCATTGTCAGTGATGCTCTCGTTCAAGAGGCTTTCTTCCTCCAGCCCTTCCTAGAATGTGTTTCAGAGACGCTTCCAGCTGCTGAGTCCTAGAGGAAGATGAGGCCAGAGAAGGAGGTGAGGGAAAGGGAACTGCCCAAAAAGAGGAAACGAAAAGTGAGAAGAGTTAGCATTTTTTGTGGGGGGGTGGAAAGGCTGGAAACAGCAGGGCAGCAGGAAGAAGGCATATTTACCTTCCAAATGCCTTATTTCCTTTTTGAATAACCATTCCAGTTTCCTTAAATGGTGTACATTTCCTTTCCAAGATGCCCCAAATTCCTTTCTCTCTGAGAGAATGCTTTAATAGCAACCTGGCTAAGAAAACTTTGTTGAGGAATTACAAATCACTAATGCAAGTGCTCCTCCGAATCATTTTCCTTTTGTTTTGTATCATTTCCCCAATTATAAAATCAAACTTTCTGCTAAATGTTTATATAGTAATTCAGCCAGTCTAAGCCATCTGCCTGGGTAGTGTCTGTGGAAGTCTTTGAGGCGTGCTCAGCGTTGTGTCTTCTGTTCAGCCTAGCACAAAGGCATGCTGTTTAAATCCCACGGTCTTGCTGCAGACTTTATATCAGGATTGTACTTCCCATCAGCTTCTTATGCTCAGGAGAAACCTCCACACATACCGTGCATACACTTGGCCCAGCCTGCACCGTGCCATAAGAGGTAGCGTTGTTATGTGAGGAACCAAGCCTGCCATAAGGCAGTCAAACCCTAGTGCAGCACTGTCTGGCCAGGTGCCCGTTTCTAACATTGATAACGTAGTTAACAGTGGAGCCCTCTGCCTCTTGCAAGTCGTTTTGCCTATTGTGCTATTTTCACAGCCCCAATTAATGATGTTAGGTATTCTAATTGATGTTTGCATTTTCTATTCTGGAATCATAAATTCAATTCATTTCAGTTCAATTCAATTCAGTTCATGAAACTTACCAGGTACCTACACTCCCTGTGATAGGTGAATGATTCACGTATTGTTAGAATGGAAAGGACTCTTGAGAAATAATTGGACATTATTTTACAGATGAGTAAACTGAGGCCCAGAGAAACTTTCTCAAGGTCATGTAGCCAGTAAGGGGCAGAGATGAGAGAAGAACCCATGTCTAAATCCAACATTTCCTTTATGATCCTCAGTCTTACCTTGGGATGCTATTTTCTCTTCCTTTCCCAAATACTTGTGTCATGCTGGATGTACAGAGAGGCTGGTGGCATTAGCATTCACACTTGTGTGTTACACTGTTATAACATGCACCAGAGGGAAAATATTATTTCTCATAAATGCTCAATAATTATAGTCTTTATTGTATCCAAATCTATGTTGTGACACATAGCAAAAAGCTTTCAGAACTCGGGTACGATGGTTGACAGATACTTGCAGGTGGAAAATGTGTTTCTAGGTGTTTGGTTTATTCTCTTGCTGCCACAGTAAATATTCATCTAAAATAGCATTAACCTTCTGAAAAAGAGACTAAAATTAATGAAAGGGGAGGTTTATTAGGAAAATGTATTCTTAAGGAATAATTATTCATAGTCGTTCCTGTTTCCGTCAGAGGGTTTAGAATGTGCACTTCTGACAACAGATGTTAACCAGAAGAGATGAGGAATGTGTCAGGCAGTGGTTTTAATATTATGTTTGTAATTTGCTTGGCCATGCTGAATTTTTAGGCATAACAAAGTATTACTAACTTCCAGATAAGGGGGGAGAAGGGGGAGAATGATTGTTTTGCATGTGCTGTTGATAAGAAAGGAGTAGTTTTCTCAGTAATTTAACTCTTTAAGCATAACTTGCAGTTATATGATCCTCTAAACTATCGAAAACAGTTTTTTGGAGATCTGGAAGACAGAATAAAGAAAATATGTTCATTTGGTTGGGTATGACTACTCTGTTATTTGACAGTGCCATGAAATCAATGTAGTGGTAGCAATAGTAGCAAGAAGAAGGAGAAGAGGGAGAGAAGGAGGAGGAGGAAGAGGAGGAAGAAGAGGAGAAAGAGGAAAAGAAAAAGAGGAGGAGGAGAAGGAAGAGAAGATTAAAGTGTCCTCATTTGTAGCAAAAATTCATGAGTGAATAGAATGATATTAGGAATGATAGAATTGTAGACTGGGAAGTATTTTTTAAAGCCTGAAACTATCCCCAAATAACCTTGAAGCTAATAGGAAGATAGGTACTCCTTCAAGAGAAGATTGCACTAAGTCTGAACAGTTAGTTTTGTGGAAAGAAAAGAAATCATCCAAGGTACCCTTCCCCTTCCTTTTTAACTAAGTTGACAAGCTATTGCTGATTCCTTCTCGGTCATTTTTAAATTTAAAAAAATTTGAAAAATGCCCTCAGTGACCTTTTTCATTCTTGTGAAACATGTTTCTTTCCTTGTAAATTAATCAGAGTACCCTTAAAATTAGGGGACCTCCTGGCATGCATTTCTTTTTTACGTCCTTAGCTCCAACCATGCTAACTTCATCTGAACTGTCATTGTTATTTAGTTCATTAACTAATAAAATGCTGGGGTTGATATGTGGCAGTTCACCTTTTGCTGTGGGTAAGAATAGATGGCCATTTGCAGGCTGGCAGAACTATTCCATTTAAAATCTATTTGGTGTTATCCTTCCAGTTCCATCCATAAATAATCTCAGGATCATCTGGCATAGTAAGGTCTCACACCAGTCTTTTGCCTGCACTACTTTTTTTCCATTTTATAAATAATAATAATTATGATAATAGCTAGCATTTATGAGAGTGCTTTACAAATAGTTTATTATCTCACTTTATCTGCACAACAGCCCTGGAAGATAAGTGCTATTATTATCCCCATTCTACAGTTGAGGAAATTAAGGCAGGCAGAGGTTAAGTGATTTGCCCAGGATCAAACAGCTAGTAAGTATCTGTGGACAGATTCTAACTCAGGCCTCCTTCACTCTAGGACCATAAAATTAAATTGCTCTTAATCTCCTATTATCCTTATGTATAAAGTTTTGCGAATTAGCCTGTCCTTTTGACTGTTTACATGACTTAACTGAGTATCTGACTGCTTTTTAACCAAATCCACTTTTGGTCTTCCCATGTTCTCCCTTAGTTTGAACTATATGGATTTAGAAGGTGAGAAGTCTAAGTCTTTTTTGGGACTTAAAAAGTTCCTATACACACACACACACACACACACACACACACACACACACACACACGTGGTTAGAAATTGGGTGTGGGCTTTTGAAAAAGACTATTCAACGCCAGTAATGTTTGCTGTTCTTTCAGTGACATTTGTTTCAAAACAGCTTTATCAGCACAAGGAAATTCTCTTTCCTTCTTCCCAAGGTTTTGGAAAGTCTTACTCATTCCTCCTTTTTTTGAGGGGGAAGGCAAGGCAATTGGGATTAAGTAACTTGCCCAAGGTCACATAGCTAGTAAGTGTGTCAAGTGTCTGAGGTCGGATTTGAACTCAGGTTCTCCTAACTCCATGGCAGGTACTCTATTCGCTGGGCCACCTAGATGTCCCTATTCATTTACTTCTAAACAGAATCTGTTAGGCCAAAGAAAGGCATGAAGGAGGAGTTTTCTTCCTAAGTCAGTAGAGGTAATGTGAAAACCACTGAAGTCACGTGTCTCTTGTGGTATGGAAGGAGAACTAGATTCAAGTTTCTGGGAACTCCTCCATTGGTCAGTGATGAAGATTTTATGGAATGTCATCTGAACAAGTTCCTATTAAACCCCCTTTGGACTTATCAGAAAAGCTTCCTGTCTACAAAACTATAGTAGATGCCATAGTTGAGTTAAGACTCAAAGCCTGGCCACCATCTCGGCAGGTCTGGAGCAGGAAAACTAGGCCTAGGAGTAAAGACTCTTAGAGAATCAGAGCACAAAGGGAAGTTAGGCCTGTGGGAGGAGATGTCCACATGGAGAACAAACCATCATCTCCCTTAAAAAAATTCTCTCATTTAGAATGCATGAAGTTGAGTACACTCACCAAAGGAGATGCTCTCAGGGGGAAAATGAGCATTTAAAATGAGTGACATAGGAGGAGTTGAGATTTGCTGTGTGTATTGCACTTGTACTAATTCCAGTAATTAATGCAGGGCTTTTAAAAATCTAGATAGCCACTTATTTATCATTATAACAACCTTCCTCCACACAGTGGTTGACGTGTAGGTGGTGAGTGCCCAGAAACCATCGGTTGACTTCCTAGTCTCAGTTATATAGGATTGATCAGACAAGAAAAGAGGCATATATTAGCAGCCATGCTTTTTATCAAACATCAATTTCGTACTTCCCAAGTACGAAGACAGCAAAATTGAGGGAGCATTGGTCAATTAGAGTCAGGAAGACCTGCCTGGGATAAATTCAAATCCTGCCTGGGATACTTGCTAGCTGGTTCACCATGCATGGCTGAGTCACTTAGCTTCTGTGAGACCAAGTTCTCTTATCTACCAAATGGAGATAATTATAGTATCTACCTCACAGGGTTGTTGTGAGGCCCAAATAAGATTATGTATGTTAAAGTGTTTTGCAAATTCTTATAGTGTTCTATAAATGTTAGTCATGCTTAATGACTATAGGGCATTTGTGCTGGGCATTGGGGAAAAAACAAAGTTTGGATAAGATACAGTCCCTGACCTCAAGGGGTTTATGAACTAGTACAGGGAGAAAAGACATAAACATAGAGAATAAATTAGAATAAAATCACCGCACCTCAGAACTGGAAGGGACTTCCAAAGAGCATCTGAACAGGAATCCCCTCTATGCTATCCCTGACAAATCGTCCTCTAAACCTGAAAACTTTCAGTGGAAGGAAACTTCTGCCTTCCATAGGTACCATATCCCAATTCTAGAAGGCCCAAATTCTTAGAATTTTTTCCCTTTCCTTGGGCTACTCTCTGATGCTTCTCTGTAATTTTAAGTCACATTCCTCCAAGCTCTGCTCTCTGGGTTCCTGCCAAAGTAATCTAATCCCTCTGTCACATGATAAAGCAAAGGCAAAAATGGACATATATAACCCTTAAGGGTTTGCAAAAGCACTTTAAAACAAATATCCTCTCTTTTAATCCTTAGAATAAAGTAAGAATGATAGGTATTATTATCCTTTTCCTCAGGTGAGAAAATGGGCCCAGAAAGATTAGGTGAATACTTTGAAGACAATTATCATGTCTCCCTAAATCTTGGGATAAATAATACTCTATTCCTTTAGCTGATCTTTATATATGGATGGTCTCTAACCTGTTTACCATTATGGCCATCCTCTTCCATATATTCTTCATTTTGTCAGAATCCTTCCCCAAAAATGTGGTTCCTACTATAGAACACTATGCTCCAAATGTGTCTGACCAGCATAAAGACTACAGAACCATCGCTTCCTCTGTGCTGGACCCCACCCCTTTCTTAATGCAGCCTAAGATTACATTAGGTTTCTTTGTTTTTGTGGAATGTCATATAACACTTTTTATTCATAATAAGTTTGTAGTCTGCTAAAACAATCCTAGCTCTTCTTTACAAATATAGCTACGTAGACTCTCCTCCCCATTGTACATTTGTACAGGTGATTCTTTGAACCCAATGGCAAGACTTTACATTTTTATTTATCAGATATAACTTTACTAAATTTATCAGCTTCGTCTAGCCTAGTTAGGTCTTTGATATTTCATTTGATTTGAATTTGCAAAATGTGGATAATACCTCCCCTATCTAGAAGAAGGAAGCTGGGCAGGATGATCTCTTCACATCCATTCCAGCTTAAAGATCTGTGATACTATGAAGTTACTTGATAAAGAAGAAGTTTAGGGGTGGCTAGGTGGCACAATGAATAGAACAGTGCTGGAGTCAGGAGGACCTGAGTTCAAATCTGGCCTCAGATACTTAATACAAAAACTAGCTGTGTGACCTTGGGCAAGTCACTTAACCCCAATTGCCCTACCTTCCCCCTCCAAAAAGCCAAAAAAAAAAAGAAGTTTGAAATTTCTTTAGGGGAAAGAGGAAAGTCATCCTCTGGATGGAAAAGTTAAGAGCATTATGGACATTTTTCCTCTGTAGTGGGAGACAGGTTAAATCCAATTTACTTTAACATATATGCCTAAATACTACTATATTCTGAACATCTGATACTTATCAAATGCAAATTTTAGAGAAGCTATGGTCCTTGCAACAAATGGGAAGAAATAAGATGTAAATATTGATAACTATAATATATAATATTCCATGCTAAGTATATTAGAGAGACACAAAGTACCATGCAAAGTTATGGAGGAAGGTGATGGTCACTGATGGGGAGTCAGGGAAGGTTTCATGAAGAGGGCAGAATTTATCTTGTCTTTTAAAGGGTGAATACATACCAGCTGGAAATGAGAAAAGAAGGTCTTTCTCAGTAGAGTGAATAACACAGGCAAAAACATATGATCCAAAAACTGCAAGTAAATTTAGGGAATATTATCAAGTTTGAATGGATTATGTATGAGAAAATAACATAAAATAAGGATGGGACCAGATTATTGACTTCCAAAAGAGTCCATGGGAAATAAGGAGCTAATGAAGATTAGATAGGTAGATAGATAGATAGATAGATAGATAGATAGATAGATAGCTAGATAGATAGATAGATGGATAGATGTATGTATGTATGGATAGATAGATAGACAAATATATATATGTCTATCTATCTATATCTATCTATCTATCTATCTATCTATCTATATATATATAGCAGAAGAGTTACTTATGAGATTACTTATGGAATCTATGGGAGGTATGAAGGAAGGAAGAGAGGGAGGGAATAGTGGTAAGAATACCAGTTAGGAGATTATTATGAGATTATCAAGGTAGCTAGGTGGTTTAGTGGATAGAGTACCAGGCCTGCACTCAGGAAAACCAGAATTCAAATCCTGCCTCAAACACTGATTTAACAGCATGGCCTGGGCAAGTCACTTAACCTTTGCCTCGGTTTCCTCAACTGCAAAATGGGGATAATAGTAGCACCTACCTCCCAGGGTTATGAGGATCAAATGAGATAATGACTAACGTGCTTAGCACAGTGCCTGGCACATAGTCGATGGTATTTAAATGTTATTGTTGTTGTTGTTGTAGTAATAAAGTCAAAAGAATCAGATTTGGAAGCAGACAATCTGGCTAATGCCAAT
Organism: Gymnobelideus leadbeateri; assembly: GCA_011680675.1. Taxonomy (NCBI): domain Eukaryota; kingdom Metazoa; phylum Chordata; class Mammalia; order Diprotodontia; family Petauridae; genus Gymnobelideus; species Gymnobelideus leadbeateri. Next base: position 2,801,349 of record WOXC01009109.1, read on the forward strand.
TATTAGAGATGGAAGGAGCCGTGGAGATCATCTCATGCAACCATCTCATTTTATAAAGCATGAATCCAGAAATGACTTACTCAGGGTCGAAGAGGTAAGAAGTGGCATGAATTGTACAGAGGTTTTTTGACTCTGATATGCCATGCTGTCTCCACTCAGCATTGTACGCCTTTGGCATTGGTAGCTATTTCCCTCTCTGTTGGTCTTTACAATTGGGTGGTTGGACTAGGTGAACCCCAAGTTCTCTTCCAGCTCTAAGTCTTATGGATTCAGACCCTGTTAACTATCAACAAAATACAAAACCAGTGGTTTTCAGAGAACAGAACAATTTATGGGAAGACTACAAAGCTGCATGCTTCAATCCAGTCATGAATGCAGTATATCAGCGGAGAAGGGGTAGAGACAGACATGGAGTGAGAGAAGCTACTTTCAAGTCTCATCTCTAACACTTATTACCTTTGTGACCTTGTTTGAGCTTGCAGAGGACAGAAACTATAGGTAGGAGAAGAGAATCCCACTGGTTTTGAGTTTCAGCATTTGGATTGAAGGGCATATCAAAAGGGTGAATGAGAAAGGAAAGTTGACTGCTTTTGTCTTTTTTCCTTCTCTGTTACCTTTGGTTTCTTATTTGAGGAAGAAGAGCTATGTTTGACACCTGCAGTTTTGATGGGGAAAACATTGTAGGTGACTTAGAGGGCAATAGAGAAATACATGGTGGGCATGAGTAGGTTGTGGCATTTGTTGACAATGGCTTAGTCACTCAAAAGAGCATGAAAGATGCCATCACAGACATATGTGACTGAAAAAGGAGGTGGTAAAGCCATGTAGTCAGAGAAAAGGATAAGAGCAGGGCCTCCCAAGTCCTGCTCTGGCCTCTATGAAAGAAGAAAACTTGAGCAAGGCTGTCATTATTTTCAATGGATTCTTTATAGAAAGTCATAGAAAGTCAGGGACCAGAAAAGTTTGGGTGGGATAGTGTTAAGAGATTAAGATATGATTGGCTGGAGGGAGTAGTTATGCCAAAGCCATTACAGATCTATCTTTGTGACTAAGGAACTATAACTTTGCCTTTTAAGGGAAATGCCTTTAAAACCTAAATAATGATTAGGAAGGAAAGAAATGAGCATTTATTAAGCACCCACTATATACCAGGAACTGTGTTTTTGAATTATTATCTCATTTGATCCTTACAATACTACTAGGAGGTAGGTTCTATCATTACAGTTTACAATTGAGGAAACTAAGGCAAACAGATTAAGTGACTTGCCCAGGTTCACACAGTTAGTATATGTCTAAGGTTGCATTGGAACTCAGATCTTCCTAACTCCAGGACCAGTGCTATATCCACTGCTCCACCTATGTGCCTCTACAGATAGTTAATAATACAGATTAGTTAACAAATATTCTGTTGGAAACTGGGAATGATGAGAAAGTATGGCATAATGAAATTATCTTGAACATGAAAATATAGGTTTGAATTCCATATCTGTCACTATTTGTGTGACATTAGACAAAATCTTCTACCTTCAAGACCAGAGTTTTATCCTCTATTAGATGAAGACATTGGATTCAGCCTCTAAACTCCTTTTCAGCCCTAAGGAAGTGTGAATGTGCACTATTGCGAAATGGACATTTTAGATAAAGTAACTGATATTGCTTTCCACAATACGAAGCCATCTGCACTTTTGCTTGAGGAAGTATTGGAAAAATAAAAACATAACTTAGAGTTTCTGAACCTCTGTGAAATTTAGTCACTGATTCAGTATGCCTTCCTCAGCAAGTAGGGAGGGGGGCATATTGACTTTTGGCATTATAAGCTGGAATGAGGACACTATTCAAACATCTATCTCAACATAGTGGGAAGGCTGCCGGGGATTTTAGGTTTTTAATCCATTAATTGTGGGATATAAGAGTGCATAAGAAGTGTAACTACTATTTATTATTTCTCATAATGCCCTCTGCTCACAGTTGGTCAGCAAACATTTATTGAGCTCCTACTATGTGTTAAGCACCAGATATTTCTGTAGCACTCTATGAGACTTTTTCTTCAAAACAATAATAGTGAAGAGTTTTTTCAACAGCTCTGGGATCATAGTGATGGGAGCACACCTGGTACAGACTGAGATCCTTCTTTGTCTCCTCAGTCTTCTATAATTCCCATCTACCTTCTCTCAAATCCACCCAAACATGCAAGCAGATTTTCCCCCCATTCTTTGAATATTCCATGGGTACCACTGCAGTGCTGCATCTGTCCAACAGATGACCCTTGTTTTTCCTGCCTCCCTTTCTGACCACATAGATCTTGGGTTTTGTTTTATAGCACTGCTTGCTCATAAATCATCCTTGGTATCTTCTGCAAGAGACCTTTTCTATCCTCCCAACACCCCCATCTAATTGCTAGTCCTTTCCCTCTGTTGATTATTTCCCATTTATTCTGCATATATCTCATTTGTATGTGCTTGGCTGTGTATTGTATCCTGCGATAGAATATGTACTCCTTGAGGGAAAGACTTTTTTTACTGTCTTTGTATTTCCAGTACTTAACTCAGTACCTGGCAAAGTAAGCGCTTAATAAAAGCTTGTTGACTGACTATGTATCTTTCTATGGCCCTTTGGTCATCTGCAATTTTGATTCTTCTGTGATGGGAGGAGTGGTATCATTATTTATAGCCACCTCCTGTTTATTGATAAGGAACCTGAAGGCCAGAAAGTAACTGGACTCTATGTCCAGTCTTGGGTACCATACAGTTTCTGTCAAGACTGGGCACTCTTTTCACCATACTGGCTACTACTCATGGAGCACAAAGACCATATTTAACCATACTGGGTTTTGGTTTTTGTGTTTTGTTTTTCCAAACCAACTACTAAGTTTCATGGGAATTTAAATGGTCATTTGCAGACCATCCATCCAAGAGAAGAACAATTGGGGTTCCTTGACTGCTTTGAGATGTATTTCTTTAATATCAGGCCAAATACGTAACTTTGGCTTTTATTCATTCGCTCCTGAAGCTTTGCACCATTTGCAATGACAGGAAGTCAATCCAAGATGTGTTCTCTGGGACAGTTAGAGCATCTTACAGTAGCCTATACTAGAGGCTGCTAACATGGTAACACAGAGTCTCCATTACTGTAAACCTGAAGGTCTTTTTAGCTTTCTCTTTTGGCCAAAAAAGCCTTTTAAAAAAAGACCCACATATACAAACAACAACAAAGAGCCCCAGCCTCCAACCCCCAGGGTTAAATGGTACATGAAATCTGAAGCAATTATAGACCCAGCCTTGAATGTATGAAAGAAGGGCTTAAATCAATTGATCATTGACAGAAACCTATGAAGCAGGAAGCAGCTTAAGAGTGAAAAACACTGAAAATTGAAACATAACTAAAGGAGGTAAACTTTTTTCCCCCTTGCCTGAGAGAAATGTGTCGGAGTATTTGCCATTTATTAATAGGAGACTGGGTGTTTTTCAGATCATTATTTTCGCGTGATTAGCCAATGAAATTGCAACCTTACAGCTTTCTCTTTGGGGCAATGGAACCACACCACTTTCTTGTTCCATTGTTATGTGGATGTGACCCTGGGGACTGACTCAGGCTTTGGCAGGTCTTGCCAATTTAGAATGTCTTTGTGTCTTGCTAGTATGTACGGAGGTGCCATGACATAGAAGATAATGTACTAGCTGGAAAGTCAGAAGACACAGGTTCTGATCCTGCCTCTGAGGATGACTGCTGGGGTGATTTTGGGAAAGTCTCTCTCTCTCTCTCTCTCTCTCTCTCTCTCTCTCTCTCTCTCTCTCTCTCTCTCTCTCCCTCCCTCTCTTTCTCTCTTTACCATCATCAGAAAAGCAAAAACTTTTATTCTTTGGGGAAGAAATAAGTCAAAAGGGTTTATCATTTCTTTAGATAATCACTATGCCACAGATATGCCTAGTTTTTTCCTCTGTGCTTTCAAGGTTGCAGAATTTCCCCTTACCTTCAAAGTTTTTCTATTTTTTTTTAAATTAAAATGGTTTGTTTATTTACTTTTAGTTTACAGCATTCAGTTCCTCAGTCCCTTGAGTTTCAAATTTTCTCCCCCTTCCTTTCGTCTCCCACCTCCCCCTATCATGGTGGCATGCACTTGAATATAGGATCTACAAATATCTTCACATTAATCATTAGTCAGTTTGTAAAGAAGGATTATAACTGATGGAAAGATCACTGGGAAAGAGGAAACAAAACAAAACAAGAAAAAGAAACAGCAAGTAGTTTGTTTCAATCTGCATTCAGACTTTGTATCTCTTTCTCTGGATGTGGATATCGATATCTCTTTTGTTCATGAGTCTTTTGGAGTTGTCTTATAACCTTTACTGAGAGGAGCCCAGTATATTGAAGTTAGTTGTCACACATACGTTGTGTCTGTGATTGTGTACAGATTTCTCCTGGTTCTGCTCTTCTCACTCAGTATCAGTTTATAAAAGTCTCTCCAAGTTATTATGAAGTCTGTCTGCTCCTCATTTCTTATAGCACAGTAGTATTCCATTACATTCATATACCACAACTTGTTCAGCCATTCCCCAATTGATGGGCATCTCCTTGATTTCCAATTCTTTGCCACCATAAAAAGAGCCGCTATAAATATTTTTGTGCATACAGGTCTTACTCCAACTTCTCGGATCTCTTTGGGATATAACCCAAAGAAGTTGTATTGCTGGGTCAAAGGGTATGCACTTATTTATAGCCCTTTGGACATAGTTCCAGATTGCTCTCCAGAATGACTGGATCAGTTCACAACTCCACCATCAATGCATTAGTGTTCTAATTTTTCCACATCTCCAGGATTTATCATTTTCCTGTGTTTTCATCTTAGCCAATCTGGCCAGTGAAATGTGGTACCTCGATGGCGGAGTAGAAACAGCTCATCCAAGCCACTCTGCCCCCACATTCCCCCCAAACGATGTAAAAGGGGACTCTGAACAACTTCTGGAGCCCCAGCACCCACAGAACGACACAGAGAAGCTAAACTCCCGCTGAGGACAGCCCAGCAGCCCTGCAGGAAGGACCAGTGCAGTGGTCTGGGACCTGGCAGCGTGCAGCGCGCAGAGCGCAGGAGCGGAGCCGAGCCGAGCACAGGTCCGCATGAGCCGAGGTTTTAGCCCCAGGGCGGCAGGGCCAGCAGCCAGCTGGAGGAACCCCAGAACACCAGTAGCTGTGGCGACTCCAGAATTATCAACATAGACTTGCCTAGGACAAAGTAAGAGGTTAGTGTCCTATGGACTTTGGGACTGGTATTAGGGAATGCGTCGGCTCCCTCCCCTGGGGGCTAGAAGCCACTGAGGACAAATGCCATTTTGTAGTTTTCAGAGGCAGCTCTCGCTCCCAGCCTGCAAATTTGTAGGGAGATCCAGCGATCAGTCTTGGGGGGTAATCGCTCTTGCTTTAACCTCCCTGGATCTGGATTGTGATCTAGGGTGGAAGTCGTGGGTGGGTTTACAGCTTGCCAGAAACGGAAGTTGCCCCCCACACGTTCGGGACGAAAATTCCTCTATCTGGCCTTAAAGCCATAGTGTGGCAACAAGCCCAAAAGTCAAGTAATTAAGTGGCAACATGCCAAGGCAAAGGAAACAGAAAAATGCAACCCTAGACTCCTATTTTGGGGGCATAGAGCGGGAAAAGGACTGTGAGGTCAGAAGTCCTGCTCCAAAAGCCCCAGGGGAAAACATGAGCGGGTTGCAGGCCATAGAGGACCTTAAGAAGGACTTTAAAAATCAAATAAGAGAAGTGGAGGAAAAATTGGAAAGAGAAATGAGAAGGATGCAGGAAAAGTATGAAATGAGGGTCAACAGCCTGACTGAGGAAAACAACACCTTAAAAAATAGATAGCTCAAATGGCAAAGGAGGCCCAAAAGGGCAATGAGGAGAAGAATGCCTTAAAAAGTCGAATTTGCCAGATGGAAAAAGAATCTCAAAAGTTCACTGAGGAGATTCATTCCTTCAGAGTTAGACTGGAGCAAATGGAAGCTAATGACTTTATGAGAAATCAAGATGCTGTTAAGCAGATCCAAACAAATGAAAGATTAGAAGGCAATGTGAAATATCTCATGGGAAAAACCACTGACCTGGAAAATAGATCCAGGAGAGACAATTTAAAAATTATTGGACTACCTGAAAGCCATGATCAAAGAAAGAACCTAGAAATCACCCTTCAAGAAATTCTCAAGGAAAACTGCCCTGATGTTTTAGATCCAGAGGGCAAAATAGAGGTTGAAAGAATCCACCGATCACCTCCTGAAAAAGATCCCAAAAAGAAAACTCCCAGGAATATTATAGCCAGGTTCCAGAATCCCCAGATCAAGGAGAAAATACTACAAGCAGCCAGGAAGAAACAATTTCAATATTGTGGAAACACAATCAGAATAGCCCAGGACCTGGCAGCTTCTACACTGAGGGATCAAAGGGCATGGAATATGATATTCCAGAGGGCAAAAGAACTGGGAATGAACCCAAGGGTCACCTACCCAGCAAAACTGAGTATTTTGTTTCAGGGGAAAATATGGTCATTCAGTGGAATAGAGGACTTTCAAGCATTCTTGAGGAAAAAATCAGAATTGAATAGAAAATTTGACATCCAGACACAAGAAGCAAGAGATGCCTGAGAAGGTAATCAGGGAAAAGAAATCAAAAGGAACTTATCAAAGTTGAACTATTTACATTCCTATATGGAAAAGCAATAACTGTGACTGATGATATCTTTCTCACTATGAAAATAATTGAAGAAGGGTGTGGTCATATGAATACATATGTGAATGTGTGTGTATATGGTTACAGTTATATATGGATAGAGGGCATAGGTTGAATTTGTTGGGAAGGGAGAATATTCAAGGGATGAAATTATGAGGTGAGAGAGGAAAGTGGCAAGAGGAGATGGGGAGAGACAGGGTAGTGTAAACTATCCCATGCAGAAGAAGCAAGGGGAAGTGGTTGCAAAAGAGGGGGAGAATAAGGAAGGCTAAAAAGGCAAAACCACATTCACATTGAATTTGGTTCAGGGAGAAAATGACATACAAACTAAATGGGATATCTCAACCTGCAGCAGGATAGGGGGAAGGGGGATGGGAGGAGGGATGATGGATGGGAGGGCATCCTTGGGGGGAGGGGAGGTTGGAAGTACCCACTATAAAGAGGGACAGGATCATGTAGGGAATGGACCAGGTGGGGGGTGGGATGAGTGGGAGGGAATTATAAGCAGCCTTGTACAATATATCTACTATGATAATGTTTTGCATAGCTAGACATGTACAACATATACTGAATTACTTATCTCCCAAGAGGGAATGGGTGACAAGGGAGGAAGGAAATTGATCTGAAATTTGAAGTCGTAACATTAAATGTTTCAAATATATATAAATACTATTATTAATACTCTTTTGCTTGTAATAGGGAGATAAGATGTGCAGGCATTGGGATGCAAAGACTCACCTTCCTCTAATGGAAAAGTCGAGGGGGTATGGGAGAAGGTATGGGAGAGAGCAGATGGAGGAAGCGATATCTTGTGGAATTACTATTCTGGGAGGTTGGGTAGGGGAATAATGGGGGGAAAATGATTGTAACTCAAAATCTGGCGGAAATGAATGACATAAAACAGAAGTTAAGCATTTGTTTAAAAAAAAAAAGAAATGTGGTACCTCGGATTTGTTTTAATTTACATTTCTCTAGTTGCTAGTGATTTAGAACATTTTTTCATATGCTTATAGATATCTTTAATTTCATCTTCCGAGACCTGCCTGTTCATATCCTTTGACCATTTATCAATTGGGGAGTGGCTTGTATTCATATAGATTTGACTCAGTTCTTTGTATATTTTAGAAATGGGGCCTTTATCAGAGACACTAGTTATAAAAATTCTCTCACTTCCCTCTTAATCTTGGTTACATTGGTTTTATTTGTACAGAAGCTTTTCAATTTAATGTAATCAAAATTATCCATTTTGCATTTTATAATGCTCTTTTAACTCCTGTTTCATCATGAGGTCTTCCCCTCTCCATAGATCTGACAGGTAGACTATCCCTTGCTTTCCCAGAGTGCTTACGGTATTAGGCTTTATACCTCCATCATGCACCCATTTCAACTTTATTTTGGTGTATGGTGTTAGATATTAGTCTATGTTGGGCAAGTCTCTTAATCTTCCCAGGTCTCATTTCCCTCATCAATAAAATGGTGGAGTTGGCTTGAATGGCTTCCAGCAATGAGCCTATGAGCCTTCATCTTGGGTCCAGCCCATTTAAGTATGGAGAGGCTGGTGTCAGCCACCGGGGAATATTTTTTTTTGCCATAATATTTCAAAAAGCCTGGAATCTCCATTTATGGAGATTATACTCACATTAATGAAACCTATCAAGAGATAGTGAGATGTATTGAGAAAAGTATGGGGTTTAGATTGGGAAGACCTAAATTGTAACCCTGCTCTGCTTCTTACTACCTTTGTGATTTTAAGCAGTTCACTTCTGTTCTCTGGACTCAAGGTCTTCCTCAGTGAAAAAGAAGGGGTTGGACTAAATGATCCCAGGTCACTTTTAGCTCCAAATTCTATGATTCTGTCAATGTAATTTGTGTTATTAAAGTATTTCACAGTTAGGATTACCAGAATCAGGATGAACAAAACCCAGCCAAGATGGAAAATCAATCATAGTTTCCCCATATCATTACCCCCATGCCACCTTCCTCTGCCAATCTCTAACTGGTTTGGCACATTGCTTAGATAATGGCATTTCATTCTACTAAAAAATCCTTGCCAGCAGCCAACATCTGTGATTGGCAAGCTCTAGTTGCATGGTAAGAAGACCCAGCCTCTATCATACTTTCAGTTATGCTACTAAGCAGTGTGAGAAACTCCTTATCTTGTTTATCTGGATACATTTGACCCTGGGCTTCCAGCTGTTGTGGAAAATGTCAAATTTTCACTGGTCTTCTGTGGCTTGGACATCTCCAGTCATTGTCTACCACGTAATCGCTCAATTCCTCACTTCCCTTCATCTGTGTAATCCCACTGGGGAACTCTGGGTCTATGCCTTTTAATGAGAAGAAATGCAGTGCTTAAGGCTGCTTTCATTTCTAAGTCTTGAAGGGAGAGATGTAGGCATCTATTTCCTAAAAAGGAGAACTACTACAAATTGGAATGGTCTACCCCAGGAGGTAGTGGTTTGCCTTCATTGTAACTCTTCAAGAAAAGACTGAATGACTACCCTTACCCTCACTTTCTAGGTTTCCTTTACATTTTGTCTTTTCTTATTAAAATGTAAGATATTTCAGACTAGGGACTCTTTTTTCTTTGTTTTTTGTATTCCCAGCCTTTAGAACAATGTCTGGGCGCATAATAAACTCTTCATAAATAGTTGATCTCTCTCTCTCTCTCTCTCTCTCTCTCTCTCTCTCTCTCTCTCTCTCTCTCCCTTTCTCTCATCTCTCTATGCATTTACCATCTATCATCTATTATCCATACACCTATCATCAATCTACACATCTATCCACTTACCTATTTATTATCTGTCTCTGTACTTGCTGTTCAGGTATTGATTGGGGCTGTTTGAGATGCCTTCTATCTCTGAATTTCTAGAATCTCCAAGAATGCTCTCACTTCTTCTTGAGGCATTGGGATAAGGCATCCCATTGTGAGTCTGAGTGCATTATCCTCCAGTGTTTTGTTCTCCAATGGTAGCCCACCATCACTGGATCATAGGATTTCAAGCTGGAAAGGACCTTTGAGATGATCTAGTCCAATATTTTCATTATGCAGAAGAAGAAACTAAAGCCCGGGGAGAAAAGACTCACCAAAGTCCACATATCCATTAAACCAATGGAGCCAGCTTTTGAACCTAATCCTCAGACAGGCCATATCAAGTACTCTTTCTACGAAAGGTTGCAGATCTTTCCAAACTGGTTGAGCCACCAGGAGAAGAAATGACAAATACTGGCATTGTTCTTATGACTGTGATTCTCCTGTGTTTTTTCTCTTTTTTTTCCTGGCTGTGCTTGTGAGCACATGATAGCTATGCCTTACACCCTCACACACTCACAGTGGTAGAGGTTGTTGATGATGAGCAAGCACACATTCTTTGCCGGGACCTTGGCCTCTGGCTTGGAGAAGAGTCAGTATAGACATCTGTAGGGTACGATGGCTATGAAATGGGTTTCTTATTGGAAGAAATCCATGTAGCCAACCTGTCACCATGACCATTTGGATAGTCTGCATGGTGCTTTGTTTGTTTATTAAGAGAAATCCTGTATGGCAGCCAGATTGCAATAGACTTCAGTGTTCAGGAGCACATATGCTACTCAGACTCTAACAAAACATCTCAGCCTTTTTTTTCCCTGAATGTGGCTGATGGATTCAGAGAACATTTGAGCTAAAAGAGACCTTCTAGACCTAGTCAACCCTCCCCCTGCTCCATGGTTAGCCTGGAGAAGGGGAGACCTAGGACAGAGAATGTGGCTTCCTTCAAGTATCTGATGACAGGGATTGTATTTCTATTTGGTGCCCATTTGAGTTCAATATAAGGAAAAACTTCCTAATGATCAGAACCAGACAAAAGTAGGATAGATTGTTCTGGAATGTAGTGAGCTCCCTCTCATTGGATATTTTAAAACAGGAAAGAGCTGACTACTTGTGGGATATATTTTAGAGGGGATTCTTGGTAAGGCATGAGTTAGATTTTCTTCCAACTTTCAGATTTTGTGAATCTAGTACTTAGCTTAATGACTTGTATGTATTTGGTACTGAGTAAATGCTTATTGATTGATCAGTTCTGTGCAAAGTTAAAAGAGATGAAGATTTTTTGTCCTGTAGAAATTAAGATTCCATCTTAGTTTAATAATGAAAGAACTCTGACATGGAAAGGTGACCAGATGTCCATTTTTTTCTGGTGTGGGAGGAGGGGAAAGGCAGTCATTCATTCTATAACCATTTATCAAATACCTGCTATGTGTAAAGCACTGTGTTTAGGTACTGCAGGAAATGAAATGATTGTTTAGACATGACTCTTGGTCTCATAGAACTTATAGTTTAGCAGCAAGTTATAACAGGTGCACAAATATGCAAGATAATATAATAACTATATAGAAAATTCAAATAATATAAGATAATATCAGAAGAGAGGTATGAAGGGCTATGGGAGATCAGAGGAAGGGACAAGCCACTCAAACTTAAGAAATTGGGGGGAGCTTTCTGGAAGAGGTGGCACTAAGTTGAGTTTTAAAGAATGCTCAGAATTCAACAGATAAAGAGGGAAAGGAAAAACATTCCAAGCGTAGCTTGACCAAAGGCATGGAGTCATTTAAGTAAAGAGTATTTTGGGGATGAAGGGAACCTAGTTTATCTTGAGCTTTGTATTTATGGGGAAAAGAACTAAAAATTAAAACCATAAAGGAACTAGTTGAATAACCAGGCCCAAAGATTGGTCATAAGTGGCTACGATGTCATCTTTAGCCGGAGATCTCTTGGGAGATGTAGCAAGATTTGTCTTCAGCCCTGTGCCCTTTAATACTTTTATCAATGGGGTGGATAAAGGTTTAGATGGTATACTTATCACATTTGCAGATGACACAATGCTGGGAGGGAGAGCTAACCCACTGGGTGACAAAGTATAAATTTAAAAAGATCTCGACAGGCTGGAATCACATGCTGAATCGAATCAAATAAATTCTAATAGAGACAAATGTATAGTTTAAGACTTGGGTTCAAAAAATCAATTCCATAAGTACCCATAGAACCTACCTCACAAGGCTCCTGGGAAATTCCAGATAACGTGTATAAAGTGCTTTGTAACCTTTAAAGTGTGACACAAATGTAATTTATTCCCATTACTCTTGTGGCAAGGTGGAGAAGTAGCTAGGCAACAGTTCCTATGGAAAATCTAAGGACTTTAGTGAACTGGAAGCTTAATATTAGTCAACAGTGTGATATGGCAGCTGGAAAATGAAAGGAAACTGAAGTTTGATTGAGTCAGGCATAATATCCAGAACACAGGAGCTACCTGAAGTATTTTTGTTCAGGTTTCATACCATGTTTTAAGAAGGACATTCACAGCCAGAGGAGAGCTACTAAAATGGGAAGGGTACTTGAGATCACGACAAAGGAGTATCTGTGGACGAAACCAGTGATATTTAGCCTGGAGAATGGAAGACATAGGGTAGGGAATGTAGGGTAGCAATCTTTCAGTATCTGAAGGCCTGTCTTTTGGAAAAGGCATTCAACTTCGTTCTTCTTAGCCTCAGAAGGATTAAAAGGGTCATAGATCTAGAGTTGGAAGGAAACTAATAGGCCATCCAGTTCCTCATTTTACAAAAAAGGAAACAGAGGGCCAGGAAGGATAAGTACCTTGCCTGAGCGATGTAGGTATCTATCAGAGGTAATACTTGAAGCAAGGTCCTCTGACTCTAGTCAGTGATCTTTCCATTGTACCTCCCTGCCTCCAGTTAAAGTTAGGGAGTTACATCAGCCCAACATAACAAAAACCAACATTTCTATCAACTACAGTGATCCAAAATTAGAATAAGCAGCTTTTATAGAGAGGTTTCCTATTAGCAGAAATCTTCTAGTGAAGACTATTAGGATCACTTATTAGGGTTGTTACAGAGGGAATTTTCAGTCAGTGATAAGTTGGACAAGGTAGCCACTGAGATCTTTCCTCTGATAGTCTGTGAATCAATGAGGTACCAATGGGACATTAAGGTGAACATAACTTATAGGCTGTTGGAGATATAGGTCATGAGTTCTGAGAAATGGTTGGGACTAGAGATCTGAGAGTCACTATGTGGCTTCCAGAGCAAAATCCTACAGGAAATTTGATGGAATGGGATCAAAGATACAAATAGAGGTACCTCTTCTTCTGTGACTTAAGGAAAGGAGAAGAGAAAGGGTGTTAAGGCTAAGATGTTCTGATGAATAAGAGAGGGAATCTGTGGGACCAGTGTTCCACTATGGGAAGAGTTGCTTCAGTTGTTTAACTCAGATAAGTGACCCATGCATAAATCCCCACACTTCAACTTCATTGTTCAAAAATTGATTTCTGGGTTCTTAGCTCATGGGAAAGAAGAGTGAGGAGGGGTAGCTTTCTTGTTATACCAAATGCCTAATAAAGCATTCTTCATTGTTACTGAAACAAGAATAAGAAGAAATCTTGGCCCTTTGGGGGTAGGGGAGAGGTAGAGAGATTGCAGTGGGTGGTGACCCAGATGCCTTCTGGAATTGAGATCTGAGAAGTTGTGGAGGAGAGGAAAAAGTGGCCACCACCTGGCCTGCTGCCCTGGAGAGCATCAGTCCCCTGAGTGAAGGAGTGGCTGCCCCAGTGGTCTGCCCATTTCCTCCTCTGCATCCTCCCATCTGGCAGTAACTCAAATCCACCCTACCCACACTGGATCTTCCTTCCCTCCCCTCACCAGCACAGGAGGTGCAGATATTGATTCCTTTTCCATGGAGGTTAAAAACAGCCTCTCCTCTTCCAAGGTGAATGAAGTGGGCTTTATTTGTGGAAGGCTAATAGGACAGGGAGCCATTTTCTTGGCTCTCTATTAGAGAGAGTGCAGCTTGAGTTTCACAGGATGCTCATGTCAGCTCAGCTTTTTAAACACCCATCTTCACAGTATCTTCAAGGGCTCTGAAGAACCTCCTGAGCCATCAAATTAAGTTTGGAAACTTCAAGACAAAGTCGTGAAGGGGACTGTCAATTAATGCATTTATACTGAAAGACCGCACTTGGGAAGAGAATCTTCAAATACCAGTGCAGTTCTCCAGCCATTAAAAAGTTTGCATGGCATTTGGTTTCCATAGCTACAGAAAGCAAAACTACCTTTTTCATTTCAATGAGGAGGGCGTGCTGTCGGCTAGAGTTTTCTTTACTCTGCTCCTCAGTCCCCATTTATGAAAACAAAAGATAACTAAATTGAAACCTGGCAATGAAATTTGTCTATGGAAGACAGCTTGATCTATAAACTCGGGTAATTTCATTTTTGTTCATCTCCCTACAATTGAATGGCTTTCACAGGCATGCTGTAGAATATCTGGAAGAAAGAGATGGGGAATTTATCAAACCATTTATCAAATTATTTTTCCAGTCTATCAAACTCATAAACATACTAAAAGGGGAAATATGGGTGCTTAGTTTAAATGAGGAAGGCTGAGGTGTGAGGGCATCAGTTCAGTGCCTGGCAAAACCCCAAGCCATCTGTCAAGCACAGTACTGTGCTAGAGGGGACACTGGGTCCCGAGTCTGGGGTTCAGGGTTCTGGTCCCATTAATTCACTAATTCACTGTGTAACTGAAGGGTAATTGTTTCTGCTTTCAGAGCTTTCATTTCCTCAAAATAAAATAGTTAAGCTAGATTATCTCTGAGGTCCTTTCAGCTCTAGTGTTCTATGAATTAATGAATGACATAGCACAGATCTAAGAGTAATTTGCCAGTAGACATTATGTAGTGGGAAGATCACAATATTTGAACTCCATCATTTGACATCCCAGCTTAGAGACTTGGGTTTATTTCTGGCCACCTATATGACCATGGGCAAGTCACTTCCTATCTTGGATCCTCTGTTTCTTCATCTTTAAAATGGTGGGAAGAACATCTACCCTGCTGCCCTCACAGTACAGTTGATAGAAAGGAAAGAGCTTCATTAAGTAATTCAGCAATGTGAGTTCTTGCTATGCTGGTGGAAAGAGAGTTACACCTAGCACCAGAAGACCTGTGTTAGAATTTCAGCTGGCTTAATTTTTGAATGAATGGAGGCAATGGAAGAGCCCTGGGCTTGGACCCCACCTTTAAAATCAGGGGCCTGGGCTTTTAGATGGACTCTAGTGTCTCTTTCTTTTTAAAATCTGTGATTGCTGAATAACTTTGAAGAAGCCTGGGCCCACCACTTACTAAGGATGTGAGTTTCTATAAGTGTGTTAATTTCTCTGAGACTCACTTAAATGAGGGTGTTACTTCTTGGACTACTTAGCTCAGAGGATAGTTGTGAGGAAAGTTTTGTGGTTTCTAAACCTTAAAGTACTTTAGGATTCAAACCATTCCCATTGCTAGTATGTAGATGGCTTTCTCTATTCATTTCTGTGGTTTTGATCTCACCACCCCCATAACCTTAGTCTCATGAGCCATTGTTGTCCATGTTCCCCTGGAGAAAACCCAAGAGCAGTGTGATATTCAGCTCTCTCTGCCCCTGTTACACTCTGCTACCACATTCAGTTCATAATCCGAAAGGGGCTGCATGACCCTAAGGACTCTTTTGTATTTTTAACTATTTCATGGCTCACTCTAGTCTTCTTTCTTTTGGAGTGTAAGATCCTAGGGGGCAGAAACTGTTTGATTTTTACCTTTGTAGCCAGCACTAAGCACCGTTGCCTGGCACATACTAAATGCCTGATAAATTCGTATTGTTTGATGGATTCATTTGGATTGGCCATGAAACTCTCGGTAGTGGGCTAGGTTGGTCCTTGGAGGGCAGACCCAAAAGTTCCTGATAATCTTTACAGCTTGGCAATATCAGATAGAGGTTGGATCTCATGGAGACAGCCTCTGAAAACCTAGGATCACTGTACATTATGGTGAAATTATGAGGAAGCCTTTTGTCCCAATTTTATAACACTATCAATAACAATAGACCCAGAATCACAGAGCTGTAAGGGGCAAGATAGGCTTACCTGCTCTTATTTTATATATGAAGAAGCTGAAATATTTGTAATGATAACGATAAGAAAAATAGCTAACATTTGCATAGCACTGACTAGGAGCCCGGTAATGTACTCCCTTTACAATTATCATCTCTTTTGATCCTCATAACAACCCTGGGAGGCAGGTGATATTATTAAGCTCATTTTCTGTTTGTCCTTCATTTTTGAAGAGGACCATGACATTAAAGAAATGATGGCACAACTTGCAGTTGACTTTGATTTGAGTGAGACAGGGCTGTGCAAGGTCACCAGCCTCACTTACTTCTCCAGAGTCATCTGAGTCCAGGGGCCAGATATTCATCAGAATGACTGGAGATGGGTCAGGATGCATTGGGAGACCCTGGCCCTTTTAGGCTGAGGCCTTTTTAGGTTCTCACTTTGAGTGAGGTAACGCCTATTCAGTGGATAGGCCTCTTTTAATAACAATATATAATAATAATAACTCATTTTATAGATGAGGAAACTGACGCACCAATAGCCTGCTGGGGTTGGGGTTCCCTCTCGTTAACTATATGCTTCACTTGGGGAAGGGGAGGGATCTCAAGTTGTGCTCCTTTTGCCAAGGCAGACACCAGTGACCCAAAGAAAGCAGTAAGAGAAACAGAAACGTCAAGTCTAGTAAGAAACCTTTAATTTTGAGTAAGCTTTGAGAGAGTTTTGTTTTTTGTTTTTGTTTTTTAACAAACCAGTTTGGATACATGCCTTGGCTTATAAAAGTACCTGAAATTGCCTAGAATATCAACATGCATAGCTTAAAGAGTATTTACATCTATTTACATCAGAGAAACCAGAGAAAGAGAGATCTACAGCTATTTACAATCTACAAAGGAGAAGAGAAAGGCAGCATAATTGTATCCCCGAAAATACAGTTGGGGGACCTTCAGTGCATGCATATTGAGATCATATTTGCATGAGAGAACTCAAAGGTTTTTAAGACATACCTTTGTTCCTTCTATGCTAAGGACTAGCATGATTAAAGGACATTTTTTTGTGTGTTTTGTTTTGTTTCTAGTCTATTTGCTTTAAAATGTTCACTAAAGCGGCAGCAATATTTACCTTGGCAATTAAAGCAACAGTATACACGACAATTTCCTACTAACTAGCGACAAGCTGCTGGTGAATGAAATATCTATTGTTTCTCTTTATCCATCGACCAGCATACAGAGATCTCTCCTTGGAAAGGCAGTGCCTAAGCTATCACCATTAATTATGGACATAATATAAATGAGACTCTTGCTACAGTATGTTCTAAATGAAATATTAACAAGCCTGGTGTCTTTGAGCCTGAAAGACACACTAACAGGGCTCACTTTATAACTGGCTATCTATGAACATCACACATACATTACACAGAAGTGCTCGGTTTAGAGCGCTAAGTCTGGTCATTAGAGGCCTGGTTACTAGATTGGTATTATTGCAAAATACATTCCCTTAATCAGTTTCTGGAAGACAGAGTTAACAGTTAATTCTTAGCCCTCTATGGCCCCGTCAGAACACCCTGTGGTTTTTCCAATGTGTTATAGGTACCAAGGTGTCCATTTCAGCAGATGAAAAGTAGCCATTAGCTTTAAAAATCTAAACAAACCGCTTGGTGGATGTCTGTCCTAAAAACCTCCCTTATCAGAAAACCTGTGCTGCGGCTTACTTTTCTGTGAAACTCACATTTAGGCTGCAGTCAGGTTGAAATAATTCTGTACCAAACAAGGGCAGAAGTAAGCGGTTGGTTTTAGCTGCATTATGAAGCTGTTCTTTGCAATATTGTGTCTGAACTAAAATTGTTAATTTTGTACGGTAATAATATTAAAAGTCTATATAAATATATACGGTATATATGTAATACATACATTTATATACAGTATATAGTGCTAGGCAAAACAGAAGTTGAATAAGATACATAGAGTCAAAATATTAAATGTTCCAAGTGAACACAAGTTAAATACAGAAATTCTTCATCTCCCAAATCCTCTTTTTTTTTTCTTACAAACGTGGAGCTGTCTCAGCAGTCACCATTGGAAGTTTTTCACATGCCTCCTAAATGAAGTTTTCCAATATGGTGGGAGAGTGATAGTAGCCCCACATGGAGTCTCTCTGCCAGCTCTCTTCACTGTTGTTAGCTGAGATTGAGTAAAATCAGATATCCCAATATGACTTTCATTCCCAGCATGAGAATTACCCCATGTGGATTCTGTTTGAAAAGAAGTGACATCCTCTAGGATGAAGTCAACCTATGAGTTGCCACATCACTGGCATTGGGTATCCTGGACACTGTGGAAGGAAGGATGCTTTGTACAATCCTTGAGTCGAAACCACTGCTATTCTTCATGTCTCTGGAAAGTACCAACAATCAGGAGAATGGGGGCATTAAAATGTCCCCAGGCAGTTTAGACACATCTTTTCTTCCCTTCCTTGTAAGGGTAAGGGCACCACTGAGAAAGGAATGATCTGGTCACCAGTTACAGCAAAATCCATAGTCAATGCCAGGACATTGGCAAAGCCAACACAAGGTGAGATAGAACAGGGCAACCTCAAATTTTGGAGTGGAGAAAGAGAGAGAGAGAAGGGGCTCAAGAATTTTAGGAAAACAATAGAAGACACTTCATCTCCTTGAAAATACAAGCCCTTAAAGTCTGCCAAGGTCATTTGCCCCAGAGTACTATACAGATTAACCATTGGCTATTTGAGTCACTACAAGAAAAGGAGCCACCAGGGCACTGTACTTTTTCATAAATCTTCTGCTTCTCCAAGAATTCAGTTTCACTATCCACATGTTCATATCTACAAAGTTTCATGCCTGAGATCTGTTTGCATCTGGGTGGATTTCTGTGGAATTTTTCCAGATACAACAGTAACAGAGAACTCTTGGCCTCTCCTTTTCCCTGACTTCTTCCCAAGCCCTGGCTGGAGTCAGATGGAGAAGTGCTCCCATAAATTCTCGAAAAATTCCACAAATGGGTTCAGCAGCCATTTATCCAGAGCCCACTGTACTGAGGGATATACAGAGTTTAAAGAAGACCAAGTCTTATCTAGAAACAGACCCATCTTTAGAGGCAGACTCCCTCCAACTTTGAGAAATTATATTTATACCAAGATATTTGGAGATAGGGAAATTGGAGATCCAGGTGGGAACCTATATCATTTGAGAGATTCTGAGAGAAGGGAAGATTGTAAATCAAGATAAAAGACAGTTTCAGGTATATTCCTGCCCCTAAGATCATTGACCAAACTAGTTGGTTCTTCACAGTTTTTGATCATGTTGAGATCAGTCAAGCCCAGTTCAAGTCTCCACCTGAAATGAGAAGAAGACAAGTTGCTTGTCCCCCACCCTTGACCCTTCACCCATGAGAGGAGTTCTCTACAGTTCTCATCATTTCTTTCCATGGAACAGGTTCCTAGCATAGAGTATGGAGGGGGCATTTGGCTTCATGGTGATCTCCAGGCTTCCTGGTCCTTGTATCTCTCTCCATTCCCAAGAACAGGTTGCTTATTTATTGCATAGCACAAACACTATAATGTATTATCAAAATGCATTTATTGCAATGGAAACATTTTCTCCTTCAGAGGTAAAAACCAGAACACTGCCTAAAGGTAACTGTTCTCACCATCACTCTGTTTTAATGCTTTAACAGTTGAAAACTCTTACATGAATTCCTTTTTTCCCACTCAAGGAGAATATGTTGTTTCAGTCATATATTTATAAAGTCTATTCTATGTGTACAAAGCTCTCAAGGGCCATGAAGAAAGTCCTCCCTTAAAATCAACCAGGAAAAGATCTGAAATAGCTTGATTGGGGGAGAGGAAGGGGGGTCTTTGTAGTCAACTACTGTCAGGAATTAATTGGGAGGGAATAGAACAGAAGAAATAAGCAGATCAGATAGACCTCACCTTCAAATTTTCTGAAAAGGTTGCACTCCTTTATATCCCTGGCTGGGACTGACTTATTGGACAAATTGTGGAGATGCCCCTAGTTTTAATGTGGTTCAATTCATTCTCTGTGGCCAGAGAGCAAGTTCAGGTTGGGTTTTCTGACTGGGGAAGAAGCTGGACTTTGGAGGTGACATTTTGCTGCAGATGTTGCTTGATCATCTAGAGGTCATTTGCTCTTAGTTCATCTCTGACAGGACTGGACCTTCGTTCTTGTTCATCCAAACAGATATAATGTCAATTTAACGTGTTCGCCAAGTTGCCAGAGGACAACCTCCATGTCACCCTGCTTACCTAAAAAGAGTTCTGCTTGTTGTAGGCTGTGTCCAGATGGAATGAATGCTGTCGAGAGGAATATGGAAGAGGAGATGGGCCAAGAGTATGAGAAAGCTTATGTCTTAATTGGTATGAGTTCATGAGAGGTTGGCCATAAAGTAGAAGGATCATCCAACTTTCAGAATGTCTCCCAGGATATCACAGATACATACCCAGGGATGAAAACTCAATGGGATGTGTTAAGTTCTGCTTTTTTTTTTCTTTTTGGAGAGGGAAGGCAGGGCAGTTGGGGTTAAGTGACTTGCCCAAGGTCACACAGCTAGTAAGTATTAAGTGTCTGAGGCCAGATTTGAACTCAGGCCCTCCTGACTCCAGGGCCAGTACTCTATTCACTGCGCCAGCTAGTTGCCCCAAGAGCCCTGCTTTTAGGATAAAAATAGCATTGATAAGTGTTAAGCCCCTCAGTTCTTGTATTCAGCATACCTGACATATGTTACCTACAGAGATGGTGGATCTGAATAATTAATGAAGGTAAGATTCTGCAACAGAATGTGAGCTCTCTGAGGGCAGGGACTATTCTAGGTGGCCATCTCTGAATGAGTGCTGAGGGAGTGCACCTAGAGATGTCTACTAAAGAGGAAGCCAAACTAGGTCAGAAGGAAAGTATCTTATGCTCCTTATCTACTTAAAGTTAGAAGCAAAGGAGTTGGACCTGGAAAGGACTTTAGAGGTCATCTCTTCCCATTTCCTTATTTGAGAGATGAAATTGTAACTCCAGAGAGATAGAAAATACCAGAACCCAGGATCTCCTCTGTCAGAGAGACCCCAAACTAGGATCTAGGGACAAAGCAAAAATGAAAATGGCATGGGTTCAGATCTGAACTCTGTTATTTAACCATTTGTGTGGCAACAAGCACAGCATTTTCTTTCTCTGGACCTTGGTCTCCTCCTCTTTCAAATGAAGAATGTGGCCTACATGAGCTTTAACTCTCTTCCTATTTTAAATCCTCTCTCTCTCTCTCTCTCTCTCTCTCTCTCTCTCTCTCTCTCTCTCTCTCTCTCTCTCTCTCTCCCCCTCTCTGTCTCTGTCTCTCTGTCTCTGTCTGTCTCTGTCTCTCTCTCTCTTCTCTCTGTCTCCCTCTCTCTCTGTCTCTCTCCTCCCTCTGTCTCTCTGTCTCTCTCTCTCTGTCTCTCTCTGTCTCTCTCTCTGTCTCTCTCTCTCTCTCTCTCTCTCTCTCCCCCTCTCTGTCTCTGTCTCTCTCTCTGTCTCTCTCTCTCTTCTCTCTGTCTCCCTCTCTCTCTGTCTCTCTCCTCCCTCTGTCTCTCTGTCTTTCTGTCTCCATCTGTTTCTCTCTGTCTTTGTCTCTCTCTCCCCCTACACTAAACACTGGGGGAGCAGGGATTGTGCCTTATTTATTGTTTCTTTTTGTGTTTCCCTCAGTGCCTAGCATAGTGCTCCCCATACAATAGGTACTTACTAAATGCTCAGTGAACCTAGTGAATGAACAAACTGCACACAGTAGGCATTTAATCAACATTGAATGGAATGAATAACACATCCAGCTCCCCAAATTAATTGCTGGTGAGGGACAATCACTTTATATATCCGTATGAATGCCAATTCAAAAGGCTGTATAGCAGCCTCATTTCCATGAGGGCTGAATTTTGTCATTAGCTAATGGAAAATTTTCCAATTCAGTCCATTTCCAGGTTGTCTGTCCTCCCACAGTGAGCTGAGAATAAATAGGCTTTTGGAAGTGTTTGCTTTTACACTGTTTGTTCAAAACAAGGGATTTTAAAGTAACTGTTTCCTGTGGAATTGATCCCTAGCCATTGCTGAGAGGCCCACAAAGAAGCTGGGAAACCTGGCGTGGCCCCTTTCCAGCCGAGTGGTTTTACACCCTCTTGCAGAAGTGTTATTGGAGGACATGGAGAGATGGAGAGGGCGGGGAGATGGCCATTCATTCCACAGTGTGGAATGCACTCTTATTACCTCATCTCCTCCACTGCTGGGTAATAATAAATTATTCCGCTCTGTGTGGCGTGTTCACAATACCACTGGATTAGTGGCTGTTTTTGCATTTGGAAAGTGTTTGCTTTGCCTAATAGACCTGAGATGAATAACAACAAAAGTGCCCAGACTGTGAATAAAGCACATGCCAGACCTGCCTTTGTGGAGCTCAGTCCTCCTTCTTCCACTATGCTCCTCAGAGCCCTGGGGTATAGCTGGGCAGTCAATGATGGCTCTCCTCACTGGTGCCACTCCTCATAGTAGGCCTTGGGCTCCATGTGTCAGTCCAAGCATATCCTCCAACTTTTCCTCGAAGAAAACACTCTTTGGAGAACTTGATGCAATTGACATTGCTTGGCAATGCCGGCAATGGCTCGTCTCTGGCCCTGCCCAAATGTCTAGGTATGCCATAGTTCTGAAGCTAGTCTTCAGTGTGGCATAGTGTGACCTGTCTCTAACAGCAATCTAATCTGTACAAATAGACATGCATTTGAAAATAGATAAATCCAAAATGAAAAACTAAATTGTGTTAACATGTCTTCTTATTAAGAATGCAAGGATTATCTGCAAATACTAACAGATGCATTACATATATTAAGGTGTGACTATTTTTTAACCCTATACTATACATCAGAAATCCCTTTCCTTTTACCTTTAAGATATTTGAAGCTCATTTGTATTCGATGGCGACAGCAACAAATTGATAGCTAGCAGTTATCAAATAAATTCCAATGAAAAGCCACTGTTTAACATTTTCCTCCCAACAAAGGATTTTGGAAGGACAGATAATTTAGGTCTTTGTGCTCTCACCATAAATAAACAGCAACTGCTTCCTCCAACCACCCTTCTGTGGGCTCAGATTGTACCGCACATCTGACAAATGATTTGTGAAAGAGAATGATGAACCCTTATTACCAAGACACTCTTAACTTAATCCAGAACAAGAATCCTGGGTAATTTTACATACACTATCAAGATTGATGGCCTGGCCCTCCTCTGGCAGCTTGCAAATGTTTGACTGGATCGGAAATGGCATTCAGGCATGATTAAAGATTCAGCTGGGCTTCCCAGAAATTCGGGATCCTTTGTATCCATCATCCATATTCACTGCCTTTGTTACAGGTTAAAGATATTTGACCTCAGCTCTAATGATTAGCAACCTCGTGCAAATGACAAGCCAAAGAATTTCTTTAAAAAACAAAACATTAAAACCAATGTTTGTGGGAGAACCCATAGCTCCAATCATTATTTATATGCTAACTTTTTTATTTTTTTTAATCACAATGGATCAGCAAGCAGTGGTGACGACTGACAAGCCTGTTGTTTGAGGAAATTTCTAACAAAGTTGTTAACATTAATTCTTTTCTATAGGACTTTCATCTTTTCAGAATCCCCAGCTGACATGCCACAAACTGCTTAGCATTGAAAGTCATTCATCAGTGATTAAAGTGCTCTGCTTTATTTTTTTTTTAGCAATTTTTTTTTATCAGTTTAGGAATGGTTTTTCTTTTATCGGTAGCATGGAATTTTTTCCTAATGAGATGCCCTGACATCCCGTTCTGTCTTATGCTGATGATTTGTGAACCAGAAAGCTGATGAGCAAAAAAATTAAAACTTGTTATTGGACTGTCATAATGTCGGATTGTATAAAGCTGTTGTTCAAAAGATGCTACAAGTGCAGCCAAAGGAACATCTGTGGAGAAACTGAACCAATGGCACATTGAATACCAAATGACCATTTCTTTCCTGAAGTTGCCAGATGTAGTCTGAAGGAGAGGACCATTCCCTTTAGGGGTATTTGCCAATCAAACTCTGACCCTGTGCCAGCTGAATGAAGATAATCCTGGGGTAGAGAAGTCCTTTGCTCTCAGATGACAACATCCTATGTTTTCCTACCAAAAAATTTCCCCTTGTGAGGTAATTAAAATTGTGTTTCACACCAAGTGTAATGATCCAACCAGCCAATCCAATCCAAGGAAACATTTTAGAGTTGAGGGTTGCAGTATGGCTGCTAAATGCCAGTTGACATGAATGAATGTTGAATGTTGTTGGTGTCAGATGATAAGGACAAAATGCTTCCTAACCACCTGCTTCTGGGATCAATGTGAAGACACATTTTCCTAGGAAAAGGCAGCTTCAACAATGAGGCACAGTCTTTTGGGGGACTATTTTGTGCAGCAAAACGATGCCTGGAAAACAGCTTCATCTGGGGGAAAATGCTTTGCCACACTTTCCTCTTCTCACCTAATTATGACCAGGCTCAGTTTTGACTCAGCATCTATCCAGGTGTGAGATACTGCTCTCAAGTCAAATGCCAGTGTGAATGTTTTTTTTTTGTGGTCCTCTGGACTGCCTTGGACTTCAGGATAGATCCCCACCTTCTCAGCTTCATAAGAGAATACAAGGCAGGTCATTCAACTTCTCTTAGGATAAGTTCACAGTTATAAAGTATAAGTGTATAACTGAGGCAAATAACCAAAGACTAGAGAAAACTGATTTTTCAGATCATCGAGGCCCAAGTTATTATTGATGTGTTGTTAGCTGGAGAACTGGCTTAACTCTGCCCTTTCCTTCATTGAAACAGCTTTTGCCTCAGTTTCCCTTCTTTTCAAGTAGATCTAATGATTCTGAGGGAAAGATGGAGAAATATCATGAACGCTTTGAAGAAAGGGAACATCACAGGCTTAGAATTTTAAGGAATAGTTGATGACCATTCCATTAAACAACAGGGAGAAAGAGTGACATTTCCTGGATGCACTGAAATGGGACTGGCAGAGGCTGGGTCTATATACACATACATACACTCCAATTTGAAAGAGAAACAGTTGAGTTTAGTCAAACAACTGTTTGGGGGTAGGGAGGTTTCCCCAGAGGGAAGGACTATTCGCTAAGCAAAGACAATGGTTAATTCCATTGATTACTTATTGAATCCGAATGAATTCAAACAGCCAATCCTCTGTCCTTAACAGTAAGCTACAATTTGGCTGAATTTGACCATTTTTTTTTTTCAGATTGGTTTGTACAGGTTAGAACATGTAAAAGGTCAGCCACCCTGAAGCCAGTGAAACATAATTTTACCGTATGGAGTTCCCCTCCATGGAACCCCAGCCTTCCAAGTGACTATGGGTTGTTGAAACCACAGGGAGCCAATCACATTGAACAAACACCAGGCTCTCATTGCCACATGACTCTCCCCTGATCTACAATCAGCTCGGTAATGTGCCATGACTGTAACTCTCGGGGGACACACAAGGCTGTGGAGCTCGTTGGTTGGTGATGTGGAAGGAGGAGGGGGAGGCAGTGATGTCAGCAGTGACAGCAAGAGCTGGTTCTTTTCACCACATCTTCCTAGTGTTCCATTGGTGACTCTCTCTCCAGTTATCTTCTGTGTCTTTCTTGGCAACCTGTATGTTTTGATTGCTATCAGCTTATAATTAGTTACCTCGACAAGGTCTATGATATACATAAATACTCATAAGATGCCAGATAAACTGTATTGGTTTTAAATTAGAGCTGTGCGTACTGTCTCTCTATGAGCTCCAGCTTATTATTTTTAATTATCGCTTGTGAAGCACAGCGTTTTCTTTGCCTTCTTTACAGCTCATCTGACGCATTCTGTCAGACCCCACAAAGTGCCACCACATCAAGTAGATACACATGTGTGCACACACAACATCAGAACTCAGACTGGCTAAGCAGTTTTCCATCAGGTCAATGGGAAGGGATCAGTTTCACTTCCTTCACTTGTATCTTGAAGAAGAGGGAGGAGACAAAATTACCCTGCCTTTTCTATGTATCTGTCTGAATGTAGAATTTCTTTGGGATTTATAAAATGATTCCAAAGGGCAAGAAGAAATTTAGATCTCTGAAAATCCAGAATTATTTCACTGTGTATATAAATGTACATGTTGTGTGTGTGTGTGTGTGTGTGTGTGTGTGTGTGTGTGTGTGAATGGTGACAGTAGCCTCTGTCACACTGTAGGAGACCAAAGATATATGGAGCTCTGCTACAGGCCCCAAAAGTACTCCACGTGATAGGCTTTAATTGAAGTGCCTGCATTAATTCTGAAAGGTTTTAGAAAAATCAACTGTCACATCACATTCTTAGCTAGATCAGGAGAATGTAGAAATTAAAAGTATGTTTCTACTTATAAAAGTAGCATTCTTTCCCCTCTTTTCACTTAGAAGACCATGCCTTCCCCCATACGCCTGTTGGTTTTTCATATTTAAGTGTTTGCCTTGGCTTTGGGTTTTCTGGGTTTTGTGTTTGTTTATATTATTTTATTTTTTGGCTTGTTTTCAGTGAAAGCTCTTGAATTTCTTTTCCCCCAGGTTAGTCCCATCTTTCAGGGCCTTTTGCTTTGAGTCCTTCCATGGAAGCCTGTGGAAATGTGGCTGTCCTTCAAATGAGATAGGAAGCTGAGGAGGCCAAGACCATGTTTGCTAATTCCTATTCTCTGTTCTTTGAATTCCAGCAACAAGGTGCGGCCACCACCGTCTACTGCGCTGTGGCCCCGGAGCTGGAGGGCCTGGGAGGAATGTATTTCAACAATTGCTGTCGATGCTTGCCTTCAGCAGAGGCCCAGAATGAAGTGACGGCCAGGGCCTTGTGGGAGCTCAGTGAGAGGCTGATCCAAGAACGAGTTGGCAGGCAGACCAGCTGACGGGGACCTCCTGTAAGGATCAAAACACACCAAGTGCATGTGTGCACACTAGAAAACTGCCAACTCTGGAACCTTTCCAAGCTTATCATCTAGAGGGTTTCCATATACCTCGGTTACAGATTAGCTAGTGTTAAACAGAATAATAGCAGTCACAACATAGTGAAAAATGTTAAGTACTAATGGGAAGTAGGGAATTCTGTAGGTTAAAGGGACAATATCTCTTTCCGGGGCTTACTTTGACTTTTCCTTAGGATTGTAGCCTTTGCAAAGTAGAGCCCTCAGTGAAATGTGGGCCATCTTTTGTGTTACTTTAGAAGTACAAGCCAACCTTTTCATTGATTTCCCTGGTTAAGTGTTCTGCAAATCACCAACACACAATCCCCCTCCTCTCCTTCCCCAGCCCCTTTGGGGAAGGAGATATCTTTGAGAATTGATCTTGATCAGGAAATATCTGTTTCATGCAACCTGACCAAATTTGATTGGGCTTGGCAATAGAAAGGAAGGAGAATCTCTTCCCCTCCACCCCCTTTACTCTGGACAACAGATGCCTCAGTGATGGTTAGGAACGCTGTGGTGCTGAACTAGCAAATATATACACAAAAAGCAGTAGCCATTCCCTCCCCCCGCTGATTAAATATTGAAGAGTATTTTGAGATAACAAAAAAGTATATCGCACACTATTCCCTAAAAGGCTTAGTTTAGGATCAGGAAAGAAGATCCCAGGTCCTTAAGAATACAGAAGGGTTGTCAGGGGGGCTGATTCTCCATGGAGACTTCTGAGGAGGAACTCTCTGAGGTTCATTTGTCCAGTTCTCCCAATGCCAGATCCTGCTTGCATCTGTCTTTGTCCTCTCATCTTTATGCTTTAATAAAAGAACATGCTTGAATATTGTCACCTGTAGAGAACATTTGTATTGTTCCTTTAAATGTATCAGTTTCTCTTAAAAAAAAAAAAAGGAAAAATAAATAGCTTCTTGTAGATGCCGTGAAAAGAGGGTTCCTGTGTCTTCACTGAGTTGGGTTGTGTTTTTTGTTTTGGTTTGGTTTTTTTGTGCTTTGTGGCTATTTTCTTGCCCAAAAGTTGTCTCACACCATCAGCATCCCAGCATCACATCTTCTGAAAACAAGATAAAGACAGGAAGACGGTTAATTGTGCTTTCACATTTCTTGGGTGTCATTTATGGCAAATGAATTATTTGCTGAGGGTCCTCCCCTCTGTCATTGGGAACTACCTGGGGCTAGAAGGATGTGTGTGTGTGTGTGTGTGTGTGTGTATGTGTGTGTGTGTGAGAGAGATAGAGAGAGAGAGAGAGAGAGAGGGGGGGGTGGGGCCATGCTCCCCTCTCCACTGCCTCTGGCTTCTGTGTATCTCTAAAGAAAAGTCAGAGAAAGGTGATCAACTTGGGAACTCTTTGGATGGAAAAGACGGTTTAGGGCCCAGAGGAGTGAACCAGATGCACAGAATGCAGGGCTTAATTTAAAACACCAAAGGGGGACCTGGAATCCTTGGCCTTTGTGGACTTCAGATAAGACCTTCCTAGAACAAACTCTTCCCTCTGACACAGATACCTTCTCAGTGGCCCATGCTCATGGCCTTCACTTGTTTTCACTCCTCTTTGATTAATATGCTATTCTTGAAATCACTAGTGGCCCATAGAGAGAGTAGTGGATTAATTTCCAGACATGGCTAAAATATTCAAATAGAAGTAGTAGAACATCCCATCAATGCAGAGCAGCATTCATTTACCAACATTTCTCATGTTTTTATTTCATGTATAAAGTTTACAAAACATTATTCTTACAACAACCTTGTGAGATCACAATCTCCATTCAAGGAGAGATGAGCAAACTGAAGCCCAGACAGGTCCAATGGCTTGCCTAGGGTCACATAGCTAATACACTATTGGAACTGGTATTTAAAGCCAGAATCTTTATTTCCCCATTCCTTATACTACACTAAATTTCCTTCCCCCAACTCTGACTACCTGCTTGTGTTTCAGATGCCTTCTATGTGCCTTTCAGATAGTTTTGGTAAATTTCATTTGTCCCCCAATAGTTGCATTGTCCCCAGTCACACTCTCCAGTATGCCCTTCTCTTTACCTTACTGCCTTACTGCGTATCTTTAGACAAATTGCTTAACCTCTGTGAGCCTCGGTTTCCTCATCTGTAAAAGTAGAAGCCAGGACCAGATGATCCCTGAGGTCCCTTCTCGTTCTTTATCTATAATCTTTTGATCCATCCTTCCTGCAGGTCCCTATCTTAAACTCAGCTTGTACAAAACCAAACATTTACCTCTTTTCCCAAACCCTCCCTCCTTCTTACCTTCCTCATTAACATAAAGGACCACACCATCCTCCCAGAAACCCAGGCTCACAACCTAAGAGTCATCCTGAATTCCTTAGCACCTCTCACCCCCCATTTCCAAGCTGTCGCCAAGATCTCTCAAAAACACCTGCTTTTCTCCTCTAGTACTGCCACCACTCTGTTACAGGCCCTCATCACCTTAGGCCTTCATTATTGCAATAATCTGCTGGTGAGTCTGCCTGCCTCACATGTCTCTCTCTACTCCACCCAATCCTCCAGTCAGCCACCAAAGTGATTTTCCTAAAGTGTAGGTCTGAGCATGTCACCCCTCCCCCTAATCAATAAACTCCAGTGGCTCCCAGTCTTCTCCAGGATCAAAAACAAAATCCTCTGTCATTTGAAGACCTTCATAAATTAGCCTGCTTCTGTCTTTCCAGTCCCCTTACACCTTACTCCTGACACTCTTCTATGGCCACCTCCTTGCTGTTCCATGATCAGGACACTCCATTGCTTGCCTCTGGGGATTTTCTCTGCCTGTCCCCCATACTCTTCATCTGTAATGCTTTGCTTCTACACCTCCATCTACTGATTTCCATAAGGAAGTTCTTGGCTTCCTGTAAGTCTCAAATACAATTCCATCTCCTACATGAAACATTTCTCCAAACCACTTAATTCTAATTCTGCCCCTCTATTATTTACCTCCCATTCATCCTGTATACAGCCTGTTTGTTCCTATTTTTTAGCTTGTTGTCTCCCCATTAGACAGTGAGCTCCCTGGTTTTAGCAACTGTCTTTTGCTTCTTTTTGTAGCCCCGGGGCTTAGCATAGTGCCTGGAACATAGGAGGCATTTAATAAGATGTTATTGAATATTAACTCTTGACTGTCTCCCTAGGCATAAAGAATGTCACTATTGGCCAAACATAATCAATCATAAAGTGTCAGAGTTGGGAGGGACCTGAGAGCCCATCAACTCTAACCCCCTCATTTTATAAATGAAGAAATTGAAGTCCAAAGATCACATTGTAAATCCATAGTAAAGGCAAGACTAGAACCCAGTTCTCCTGACTCCTGGACATTTGCATTTTCCTCTATAATTCAACTACCTGGAGGCAATGCCCAGAGTCCCCTGTAGACATCCAGGCCACTGAAAACAAGCCAAATGGGATGAGAAGTTTCCTTGGGATCCACCTGGATTTCCACTCAGTCCAGATGCCTGGGCCATTTCTCATCTTCAATATGGGCTGACAGAGATTGTTCAGGCTGAATACAACCAATCAGTAGGAAACAGCAGCAAACGCCACCCTTCACCATGACTGAAGGTTGTGGCTTGTGGTTTCACTCTGCAAAATGGGGTTATTGGTGGTTTTGTGTTGAACTTTACTGAAGTAGGCCCAGCTGCTTCCATTAAAGGTTATGAGTAGGCCAGAAACTTTGGTGTGGAAAAGAGCCCAATAGAGACTTTTATCCTCTCTGGGGAATAACACTTTGTAGAAAAAGGAATACATTTCAAATACATTTATCAATCCTGTCAGACTACTTCTATATACACACACTTGTTTTGAATTCAGGGTTTGGGGTTTTTTTTTAAGTTAAAGTCAATAAAATTAGGATTTTCTGCTTTACATATCACCAAATAACCAGTTTGACTGAATGTTTCTGTTACAGCCTGTAACTAATTTTACAATGAATTCATGAGAAGTTGTTTCTATTTATTGTGGTGGTTCTTTGCTATATCATCCATTTCCTGGCCCCTAACCATGGCTGTCCCCCAGAGCTCCATCCTCAACCTTCTCTACTCTCCTTCCCTTGTTGATCTCATCTGTTCAATGGGATCAACCATCTGTGGACAGATGACCCTCAGGTCAAACACAATCTCTCTCTTGTACATACTGGATTTCAAAAAGCCTATTAGACATCTCCACCTGGCATCTCAAAACCAAGATATTCAAAACAAAATTAATCCCATTTTCCATCCAACCCCCTTCTTCTGCCTCAGATTCTCTCCTCTTGAAAATTTAACTTCGTATATAGTTGCAATGAGGATTCCCTTCATGCATAGGTTGGACTGCATGGTCACAGAAATCCCTTCCAACTCTCAAATCCCTTCCAACCCCATAACTTGAGTCAGTAGCATCAATCATTCTTGACCCTGCCCTCTCCCTCATCTCCATTTCTGATCAATAGTGAAATCTTGGTAATTCTGCACTAACTGAATCTCTGCTTCCATTCTTTTCTGTCCACTCACCTGGTTCAGGACCTCCCCACCTCTCATTTTGACTATTGCAATAACCTCTCTATTAGTTTTTCACAGTGTCTTGCTGTCTCCAATACATCCTTCAAATAGAGATCAAAATAAGTTTCCCAAGGCACATTTCTGATCATATCACTTTCCTAATTAAAAAAAAATTGCTGGCCCTTTATTGTTTCTAGCATAATTGAAGTCAGGATTGTTCTAGGATAATTGAATTTACGGTGATGCCTATGTGTCTAGCAGTGTGGTAGGTACTGAGAACACACAGACAAAAATGAAAAAGTCTCTTCCCTCAAAGAGCTTACATGCTAATGAATAAAAAGAGAAATCCCCTCAGTCTGGCATTCAAAGCCTTTCATGAAAGTGTCCAAAACGATCTTCTCAGTCTTCTTTTACAGAACTCCCCATTCAAGCAGATCTATATTTCAGTTAAACTGGCTTATAAGGCATTCTCCATTCATAATTCTTATTCCATTATACCTGGTGCCCCTACACCTAGAATCCACTCCCTCCCCATCCAGGCCTTGCATAATCTTTTTTTTTTTTTTTTGGAGGGGGGAGGGCAGGGCAATTGGGGTTAAGTGACTTGCCCAAGGTCACACAGCTAGTAAGTGTTAAGTGTCTGAGGTCGGATTTGAACTGAGTTTCTCCTGACTCCAGGGTAGATGCTTTATTCACTGCTCCACCTAGCTGCCTGAAGCCTTGCATAAACTTTATGCTCATTCAAGGTTCAGCCCAGTTGCCACCTCTTCTTGGGACCCTTCCCTGATTGCCCTCACTTTGTATTTATTCACCCACATACACATAACATTCTCCATCCTTCTTGATCCTGAGTGAAATTCAAACATCTCAGAGAGAAGGAACTATTGTTTTCTAATCTTTGTATCTCTAGTGTTGACCACAATTCTTTGTGGTGCCAACAGGAGAATCAGAGAACTTGGGAGTGGGAGGGGAACCTTAGTAGCCAGTTAGTCCAACACATACACAAAGCATTTAAAACAGGCTTATTTAATCACTGCTCTTTCTCTGTAGCTATGATGATTGATGATGGCTTGCATTCCTAAAGCACTCTCCAATTTACAAAGTACTTTTCTCACAACAACCATGAGAGGCACGTAGCAAAAGTGTTATTATCTCCTTAATGCTTCAAGAGGTATTGTCCCTTGGACTCAGGCCTTCTGACTGGTGCTCTTTCTCCTGTAGTAGGATATAAGCCCCTCAAGGGTCAGGATCATCACCTTTAATTTTGTCTCAGGCCCTTATTATGGTCTACATGTACTGAATATTCACAAACACTTGACTATGAGAGTGTCAGAGATAAGAATAGCCCTTAGAACATAGAACGTGGAATATCATGTCTAGAAGGGGTTGTGGAATAGAGAATATACATTGTCAGAGCAGAACTTTGAACACAGAACAAATAGTGTCAGTGGTTTAGGGACTTTAGAAATCACTTAATCCCCTTAGTTTTATCATTAAAGAGACTGAGGTCCAGAGAAGGACCCTAGATCATAGGATGAGGCCCCTGGAGTTTGAAGGGATTCCAGAGGCCATCTAATCTAAGGCCCCTCTCTTTTCAGATGAGGAAACTGAGGCCCACTGAGGTAAGGTAACTTGCCCAAAGTCACAGAATTAGTGACAGATCAGAATTTGAACCCGAATCTCCTGACTCCCAGTCCAGGGAAATTTCCATACCACAATGTCAGGAAGAATACTCTATTTACTAAAAAAAAAAAAAAAAGATAAAATACAGCAAATCAGTCTACCTATGAGTTCTTATAAGGACAGGTTGCCCAATTTCTGTTCTTCTCCTTACAAGGGCAGACTGTATTATCCCTGAAACACAGCAACAGTGTTGCTGATTGACACCCAGACCAATGGCATGGTCAGCCTAATTGGCTGGCTGGGAGTCTGGGATCTGTCCCTCCTCTCTGCAGAAATACTGCCTCCCTCTGTGAACACATGTCTCAGCGCTCACAAAGACTGTCTCTGCTTCTGAATGTGTCTGTTTGCCATGTTGTCCATCTCTGGCATGAGGATGTCAAAGGCTTTTTAATCTCACTGACAGCTGGGCCTTAATGAGATGCCTCTGATCACCCTGGGAGGCAGCTCTGGTTCTTCTTGCCATGAGGAGCCTCCTTCCTATTTATTGTTTGCTCAGCACCAGACCTTTGATTCTGGAGGACTGCCCAAATTAGAGCTGCAAAGATCTTTAGAAGGCATTTTTTTCCAAATCCAATTCATAAAAAGGGAAACTGAGGCTCAGAGAGGAGAAAAGACTTGGCCAAGCTTACCCAGTAAGTAAAGGATAGAACTGGCATTCAGGTCCCAGGCCTCTGACCCCAGTCTCTCCACTCCACCATTCAGGAGGCTTCATGTCAATTGGTATCCCCATTTTTACCAGAGGACCAGTCTGATGTGCTGTGCAAAAGTGTCACTCTAACCAAATATTCTCTTTGCCCATTAGAATTAGCTAGATGTTCCAGAATTCTCCTATCAGCATAGAAGAGTAATGTTTTATGTTTTTTGGTATCATAGACCCCCTTGGCAATCTGGTGAAATCTATGGACCTTTTCTCAGAAAAAAAGTTTTTTAAATGATTGAAGGAAATGCTAAATTGCAGGTAAAAGCTAGCAAAAAAAGGTATCATGTTTCTACCCATCCAAGGTTACAGACTCTGAATCTATCCAAATCCTCCAAGGTGTTCATGGACCCCAAGATTAAAAACCCCTGATCAAAAAATAAAACATTTGGAAATTCGGAATGGATGGGTGTCAGCAGAAGAAAAAAAAAACTTCATAAGGAATAATAAAGCTTTCTATTTTTAGGAAATGTCCAATTTGGTATTGCTAGCACCTAATAGTATTAAATAATCACATTCTAGTTTCAGTCACACCAAGAAGAAATGAAATTCCTCCCTTGGACATTTGGGTAAGTCTACAGGGGTTTGCTTGCCTTAGTCTTTTGAGGCAGGGAAAAATCTTTGAGGATTCCCTTAAAAGATAAATGAAAGAACATGCATGTATTAAGGATTTAACTGTTGGCCAGGCACTAGGGATACAAATATTAATAAAATACGGATGTATTTTTAAGCTCCCTGCACTCAGGGAGCTTACATTCTAATAGGGGATGATCAGGAAAGGTAGTTTTGTTCTGGGAAAATGAAAGCAAAACTATGGTATTTTAATTATGACAAAGCACTTTCCTCATAACAACCTTGCAAGGTACAGGTACAAATAACATTATCCCCATTTCACAGATGAAGAAGCTGAGAGGCAAAGTGATTTTTCCTAACAGGGGAGCCAACATGCAAACAACTACATACATACATAAGGCATGTAAAGAGTAGATGGTCCATTAAGAGGGGAACCAGTAGAATAAGGGGAGGGTAGGGGACAGGACAGCTCATGTGGTGCTATGTAGTTGATAAAATACTTTACATACAATATCTCATTTGATGTGGAAAGAACACTGAACTGGGAGTTTCTGACTTCCCAATTCTGTTATTGGTTCTGTGACCTGAAAGCTAAGAAAAGGGAAGTCATTTCCCCTCTCTCTATCTCAGTTTATTTATTATTAAAAGAACGTTAATAATATCCTGGGATTGTTGTAAGAAAAGTGATTTGTAAACCTTAAAGCTCTATACAAAAATATTTGAATTTAATTACATTTTTAAAAAAATGTAAAACTCCATACCAAAGCTAGTTATTATCATCTGTGATATTAAAATTAATCAAATGACTTACCACTCTAAGCCTCAGTTCCCTCATCTATAAAATGGAGTTAATAACATGTTTGCTAACTACCTCAAAGAAAGAGCCTGTTGAATTGTATAAAGCACTGTAGAGGTGAAAAATGTCACATTTTAGGGTCCTTGTCTGGAAAAGAATAGACACTGGGAAAATTTTATTTTTCATTGTTTTCTCCTCTATCCTTCAGCTCCTGTCATGGGGGTAGATAGAGGGAAAGCACAGAACTCAGGATTTTAAACAGAAATGGACCTAAGATCTCATCCTCTTTATGCTATAGAAGAAGAAATCAAAGCCTGAAGGAGTGTTACAACAGTGGAGAAAAGCAAGTGAACTGATTTTCAGTTAAAAAAATGTTAGTGTTTGAAAACTATAGGCCAAGGAACTTGACTTCAATTCCTGTAAGAAAAAAAGGCTAGAACAAATGATTAAGGGAATGGTTTGTGAGCTTTTAGAAAAGGGAACCATGATTACCCAAAGTCAGCTATCTAAAAGACAGGTCATTTCCTAACCTCATTTCCTTTTTTCCAGGGTTACAAGAATATTAGATCTAGGAAATGTATTAGGCATACTTCAGAATCAGAAATTTTAGGAAAACATTTGATAAAGTCTCCCATGTAATCTTTGTAGAGACACACACATGGAATGATGGTATGCTTAAGCACTTCAGTTGTAGCAACTTGACATCAAATTAGAGAGAGGTCTCTAGTGGAGTGCCCCTGGGATCTATGCTTTGCCCTATTCTGGTTAACAATTTTGTCAGCCATTTGTAAGGTTGCATAGATGCCAGAAGGGAGGAACATATAAGGTAATAGATTACAGAGTTGAAATCCAAAAATATCTAAAGAGGCTAGAAAAAAAGAGACCAAATCTCATAACATGAAATAGCAGAAAGACAGAAAAAGTTATATCTTATGCCACCACCATCAGCACCACCACCACCCACCAACTGCAGATGTATAAGACTGGGGATACATGGCTATGGAAGAATTCCTGGAGGGGGAAAAAAGACCCAGAATATAAACTCAAAATGAGTCAATGGGTGTGTGTGTGTGTGTGTGTGTGTGTGTGTGTGTGTGTGTGATGGCAGCAGAAAATTTAATGGTCCTTAAGCTACATTAAGAGATATATAATGTTTGGAATGGAATCGATGGTGGTCCTACCCTTGTCTGTCAGTCTCAGGAATACAGTGCTCAGATTTAGGCTACTTGGAGGAAGGGGATTGATGGATGAGTCAATTTAGGCGGGCATGCAGGGAAAAGCTCAACTCAGGCTCCCCTTTCTACAAGTCAGTTTCTCCTGATCCCTCTCAGTGTTGATGGTCTGTCCCTTTCCAAATCGTCATATATATAGTAGAATATAAGCTCCTCGAGGTAGGAGACTGGTTGGTTTTTTTCTGTATCCTGTGTCACTAGTATAGTGCCTTGCATATCTTATGGTTCATCCTTGCTTGTTGAACGAATAAATGGTGGAAAGACTTTCGATCAGTGCCATATGAGGATTGACTAAAGGAACTAGGGGAGAAAAACCAGAACAACTTTTGGGGATCTGAAGGTTCATTCTATGGAATCATGTTCCACTTGGTCTCAGAACTAGGAACAATGGGTAAAAGTTATGGAAAGGCAGATTTTGGCGACTTGGTGTAAGGAATAACTGACTTCCCAATAATTAGTCTTGTACAAGTGGAATGGGTAGTCACAGGAGACAAGTGGTTACTCCTTATCTGAAGTATTTAAGAGACACCTGGATGACCTATTGTGACAGGAGAAGGAATTCTTGCTCAGGGATGGGCTGGACTTGATTGGCTCCTGAGATCCCTCCAATTTGATGGAAGATTCCATGGGGAAGTTATGCAAGCTCTGGAATAATTGAGAACCCCCTTTACTCCCTCCCTCCCTATCCCTCAAGTAGAGCAGAAGAAATATGCATATGGGCCATTTATTTATAGGCTGTTATATTTAGAAAGCACCTTCGAGATTAACCCAATACTTTCATTTTTACAAATGAGGAAACTGAGTCTCAGAGAGAAGAAATGATTTGCCCAAGGTCATACAGAGAGTAAATATCAGAACCAGGACTGAAACTGTCTTCTGAGTTCAAATCCAAAGTTCATTTCCATTCTGCCTCTTATTCTGTCTGCCAAGCAAGAAACCCCAAGTCTCTAGGGTGGGGGACAAGGGGAGTCATTCTAACAAAGTTTTATAAAGCTTATATAGGCTCCTTGGGTCACTTTAGAGGCAAAACTTAACCTTTTATAGTTTGAACTTTGGCCACTCGGGAGCAGACTTCACATTTATAGCTGTGTTACTATAA
Organism: Gymnobelideus leadbeateri; assembly: GCA_011680675.1. Classification (NCBI taxonomy): domain Eukaryota; kingdom Metazoa; phylum Chordata; class Mammalia; order Diprotodontia; family Petauridae; genus Gymnobelideus; species Gymnobelideus leadbeateri. The sequence goes on from WOXC01009109.1 coordinate 2,838,534, forward strand.
AATGTAGCATCCCCTAAACCATTGTTTCTCCTAATGGTAAGTTTCCAGCAAACCGATTAAGTTAGATAGGGCATGCCTGGAATTTCTTACCCACTTACAAAATAGTCACCCCTTTAAGAGGCATGAAAAACCTTTCCCCAATCACACATGCCAAACCGTACCTAGAGTCAATGTTTTAAAAATTGAAATGCCTCCCTAAAATATTGGAACACGAGTCCTTGAATTGTTATAATCCCACTAGCTGTAGTTAATGTTAACTAGACTTCAAGAAAGAGCACTCTATGTGCTGACCCAAGGCCTTACCTGGCTTCACAGCCATTAGTGTTTTTAAGCTTGGCTTGGGGGAAATTACTGTCAGTGGCTATAGTCACAAAACACTTCAAGAAGGAATAATGGCTCTTAACAGATTCTTTGTGGTTTAACAGAAGAAGGTCTGGATCTGAAGTCAGAGAATTCAGAGCCAAATCCCAGTTCTGCAGCTGTGACTCTGGGCAGGTCAGCTATCTTCTTGGGGTTTTTGTTGCCTTAGCTGTAAAATGGGAAGGTTAGGGTAGATGCCCTCTAAGATTCCTTTCACCCCTAACTCTGTGATCCAAAGGACTCTGTAAGAAAGTTAATATAGGGATAATGATCTCCATTTGATAAGTGAAGTCAATGGAACCAAGCTGAGAAATTAAGTGAATGACTCAGGCTCACACAGTTATGTGTCATGTCTTCTGATTCTAAGTTAGATGCTAAAATAACAATTATTGTTAATGAGTTAGTTATACTTATATATTTTAATTATATATTGCATATAGCTATATATCATATGCAACATATATTATGTATATGCAACACATATGCCATAATATATAATGTATATTATATTCCCCTCCTCCCACCAAAAAACAGTCTCTATGTTTGTGTGTGTACACGAAACCTTGGTGTTAGCTTAGCCATATAAATATGTCCTAGGGATCTTTCCTAGGACCATATGCTTTCTCATCTAAGTGGAATTGTACACTGACAAATTACATGTAATAGAAAGAACATTGACCTGGGACTCAAGAGATTTGGGTTTGAGTTCTGCTGTTAACTAGCAATCGAGATACTTTCCTTTTCAGGGCCTCAGTTTCTTCATCCACAAAGTGATGTCATTAGCTGAGATGATCTCTACTGGCTGTTATGAATCGAAGTCCTATGTCAAGCTAAGGAACCTCCCAACTTCACCTTTCTGTGTTGGATGAGGTTTGAAATGGAGGATTGGGCTTGTGATTTCATCATTGCAAGAAATTCAGATGAGAAAAGTCTCCCTATTAATGAAAATCAAAACCTTCTCTGCAATTTAGGGAAGGGAGGAAATAAGCATTAATTAAGTGCCCTACTAAGCACTTTACAAATATTCTCTCATTTGACCATGACAACCATCTCATTTTACTACTGAGAAAATTAAGGAAGACAGAGGTCAAGTGACCTCCTCAGGGTCACGTAGCTAGTGAGTGTCTGAGATTAGATTTTAAGTCTTCTTGATTTCAGGCCTGGCACTCTATCACCTGTTCCACCTAGATGCCTCTAAAAGTCTTGAAACATTTGCCTATGTTAAGTCAAGTGACCTGCCTAAGGTCATATAACAAGTATGTTATATGAAAAAACAAAAACTGAATTTGTTATATGAAAAAACAAAAACTGAATTTGTACCAGGTCTTGGTCCCAAAGGTAGCTTTCTTGTGATCATGCTTTGCTGACTTTGACCATCCTATGTTCCGTGTTCTATATAGTCATAGGACTCTTCCAGCTCTGATATTCTATGAATTTCATGAAATGCTTTCCCCAGTCAGCCCAATACACTCATCCTACCTAATCAGTTTATCATCATCTTGACTGATATCATGTAAGTGAGAAAGTCTACACAGAGCTTTCCTTCTCCATTACAGGTTTAGACAGCAATGGTTTGATCTGCTGGAGAAGCCCCTCTCTGCCACACAGAGCATGCTACATTGAGGCTGCTCTAAATTTGAAAGGATTTAATGGCATAATTTCCAAAGCAATAGTCCAAAGGTCCCTGACTGTGCTTACAACTTTCAAGGCTGATTTCATCTTTGGATAGTAACATTCCTACTGATACAAAAGCACAGGGTTGAAAACTAGGGAATGCATTCAATGGAAGGTACATAGTTAAGAAATCTTTGGTTGCTGGTTCAATTCTGATGGGCACAATGGTGAGATGGGAGGAAGTTTGCACCAGAAGATAAGCTAGCAGGGGTAACATAAGACAATGAAGATAACTGGTTTTGGAGTCAGGAGAAGTGAGTATACCTCTGGGCTCCGATGCTGCTCTTGTGTCCCCTTGTAAGGCACTTAAGGGCTTTACCATCTGTAAAATGGGGGTGATAATGCTTTGGAGCTTTGGAGACTTTAAAACAGGGACTCAACGTCATTTGCATCATGAACCCCTAATACAAGGACAATGTTACATCTCTGTTTAAAAGCAAGGGAAAATAAAGATGCAAATAAATATCCCCCTTTAAAAATAAAGATCCCCTTTAAAGTTCAAATACCCAAGAAAAATATCCACAAATATTGCTTGGAGGGGAGAGTGGTCTGTGGGCACCAGGAAAATAACCTGTTCCTTGTAGCCCTATAAGAATGTTAATTATATTTATTATTCCTTTGAGTACACTTCTGCCTTTCCTCAGGACAGAGGCCCCCGAAGGGGCCAGCATAAATGATGGTAGAATTGGCTTTGCAGTTGGAGACCTGGGTTAGAATCCTACCTCAGATACTTCTGACTAGATGAAGAACTCAAACTCTCTTAGCTCATTGTTTTATTATTTATTATTTTATTATTCCTAGCTAAGTGCTAGGAATTCAAGAACAACAAGACCTGTAGCTCCTACTTACATCAGGCAGTTGTTCTGAGAGTCAAATGAGATAATGTATAGAAGGTTCTTTGCAGACCTTAAGGACCTATATGAATGGTCAATTTAAAAAAAAATATTATTGTTATTCCCAATAAAGTATTAAGGGAAGAAGAAAGAGGAGCCTTTCTGAGTGAGCATCTTCCCAGGTGCAGAAACTTTCTGGCTTTTACCTACTCCCCCCACCCTGTTAACAAGCCACTTTGGGGAAGGAGGGAGGGGTGGTGCCATTCCCTGGAAGGGTGGGCTCTGGCCTACAGAAGGGGCAGTGCCTCTAACGAGGTCCTTTCTAACGGGCATTTCATGAAGTTGCCCTGTGCTGTAGGGGAAGAGATTGCTCTGGCAGAGAGCAGAGAGTTATAAAAGTGTCAAGGTGTTATAAATGTCCCGATGATGGAGGCCAGTTGTTATTTGCCGGGTAGTGAGGGAGGGTGGCTAATGGTGTGCGGCGTGTAAACTGTTTGCTGCTCTAATCCATCTGTGAGTAGGGGAGTGAAGAAGAGGGGAGAGATGCTGCAGAAATTACTTGGACAGCTGGAGATAAAGTGGATACTGATGGAGTTATCCAAAGGTAAAGTCAGCTCGAGGAGGACGAGGCCAGGCAGACAGGCTGCTTTTGCTCTTGGACAAAAGGATCTGATGGAATGTTCCCTCTCCTCTCAGCACCCCGCCCTGCAGTGGCATTGCTGACAGGCTGGATGCCCTGGCCTGCAGTGCTCTTGGGGCAAGGCCTACAGGGAGATGCAGCTGAACCCACATAAAAACCAGGCTCCCAAATTGCTCTTGAAAACTCAATCCAATGCTGAGCAGCCATTTTATTAATTCAGCTTTCTTTTATAGGCCTTTTATATGGGACATTAACCATACAACTCCACTACCTAATTAAAAGGGGCTCTTATCAATTTGCTGGACAGTTGCTTATTAAAAAAAATAATAAAAACACCACCCAGAACCAGCCGCTAGAAAGAGGTAAACACTAGAGATTACCGGGCGCCCGATGAGAGTATTAGTTTATAATCACCTCTCCTGTAAACAGGCTATAAAATTGTAAGACAACAGGGCTGGTGATACCAGAGGAAAAGTTTCTGCTTTCAGAAGCCTTCCCCCTCTTAAAACCATTCTCCCTTCATATCTACCTGGTGAAATCCTTCTCTTTCTTCAGGGTCTAACTCCTTGGAGCTTCCCATGGGCATCCAAGGGGCATCCACCTCTACTCCCACAAAAAATGATGAAAATCATCTTACTCTCTTCCAGTTTTCTTAGAGGCATTTTGGAGACCTTCTCCTTATCCTCTGCCATTATCACATTATACCTAATAAATTTATTTGAATAAGTGGATTTTTTTTTACTATATGACTATATGAATTTATTTATTTGAATGAGTTTCACATCTCCCTCCAATGTTCTAACTCCCCAAGCAAATCACAAGTTTCTTGAAGGCAAAGACCGTGTCACTTTATATCCTCAGTGATAAGTACAGAATTGCAAACACAGCAAGTGCTTAATGTGTGTTTAAAAGTTCAGTTCAATCCAGCTGGCATTTGTTGAGCACCTACTATATCTGAAGACAAAAATGAAATTAGTCTTTGCCTATAAGAATCATAAAATCGTAGAAGCAGAACTGAAAAGGAACTGAGAGGTTCACTGAGGCTAATCCTTGCTTTTATAGATGAGGAAACTGAGGTAAAAGTGACTTGCTCCAGGTCACCTTTGAATCACCTACTATAGGTGATTCAAATTCAAGTCTTCTGATTCCAAATCCATTGTGCCATGCTGGCTCTCTTGTAGATGGACTTTAAACTGGTCAGCCAACAATAGCAACTTAATATTTGTATCAGAAAGAATCAGAACTATATCGGCCAACAATATCAACTTATATTTGTATAATTTGTATTGTATTTGTAAATACTTATATTTGTATCAAACTTGTCTTTGTTCAATAGTGTAAGTCATGTCTGACTCTTTGTGACCCCATTTGGGGTTCTCTTGGCAAAAATACTGGAGTGGTTTGCCATTGCCTTCTCTAACTCATTTTACAGATGAGGAAATAAAGTTAAATGACTTGCCCAGGGTCGACTAAGTAAGTGCCTAAGACCAGATTTGAACTTAGGTCTTCCTTGCTCCAAGCTGCTCTATTCATTGTACCACCTAGCTACCCTAACTCTTTAAGGTTCCTCCCAACAAATGGTACAAATATTATCTCCATTTCATGAGAGACTATTCGAGGTCAAGTCAGGACTTGACCTCCCCTGATTTCTGGGCCAACGTGCTTCCTACTGCTGAAAATACCATACTTCTTCAAGGACTCAACATGCAGGAAGAAAAGTTTCTTTCAAGAGAGTTCCCTAGTACATCCCATGGTGACATGTTTAAATTGGGTTGCCCTGCATCCTCCTGGTGGCTGACTGGTGGCCACACACAAGCAATATGCAATTGTCTTTTCCCCTTTGGCAGGAAGGACACACTTGCAGGAACTGTAGCCTATAGATAGAGCCTGAATGTAAAGAAGAATTAACTACCAAGCAGGACCACAAGTAAAGGTGAATGGAACTGAAGGAACATTCAAAGTCAAGAGCATGTAGGCCAAGGGGCCTATGGCCTTGGGTCCAAGATGGGAGGGCACTTTGTTCCCTACTTGTTCCCCTCAGTATCCTAGGCACATGCTTCTACTCTGCTTCATTGTAGAGTCCACCCAAGCAATGACCTCAGATCTTCTCAGGTCCCATTATGCCCCATACCCTGACCATGTTGGATTGGGACATGGTGTGGTTGAGGACACCAAAAGTAAGTAAGAGATGGAGAATGGCTCTCAGAAGGAGAGAGGAGGATTGAAAGAGGAGGTTATAGAGGGGTACAGCAGAAAAAATGCTGGCCATGGAAAAATGCTGGATTCTAATCCCACCTGTGAGGTTTGCTATCCATGTGATTTTGAGCAAATCACTTAACTTCCTTGGCCCCCATTTTACTCATCTCTTTCTTCCTCCTTCTGTCCCTCCCTCCCCCCTCTCTCTTCCTTCCTTCCTTCCTTCCTTTCTCTTTCTTTCTCTCTCCCTTCCTTCCTTCCTTCCTTCCTTCCTTCCTTCCTTCCTTCCTTCCTTCCTTCCTTCCTCTCTCTCTCTCTCTCTCTCTCTCTCTCTCTCTCTCTCTCTCCCTTTCTGGAGGCAATCAGGGTTAAGTGACTTGTCCATGGTTATACAATTAGTAAGTGTTTGAGGCCCGATTTGAACTCAAGTCCTGTTGGCTTCAAGACTGAGTGTTCTATCTGTTGTGTCATTTAGCTACCCCTTCCTCATCTGTTAAATGAAGGGGTTGGGCTAAATGGCCTCTGAGGTTCTTTCCAGCTCTAGATTCAAGATCATTTCATACTGTGAGGAGAAGAAAACAGGTCTCGGAAAAAGGTATAGGAACATGACAAACTCATTGGTCATAGAGTCAGAAGCCCTTGGTCTGAGTCCTGGCTTTACCTCTCACCTGTGCAACCCTGAGCAAATCAAAGGTAGAACCCTCTTTGGACTCCATTTTGAAGATGGAGACAAAGATATGTGACCTTTCAGCCATGAATTTTATGGTCCTGTCATATATGTCCACTTAATGAGAGGGTTTGTCAAACCATCAGAAATCTAATTTCATCTTATTCTTTGGGGTTAAATCAAGTGCAGATATAGTAATAATTAAGAAACAAGTGTGGTACAATGGAATGAACACCAGATATGAAATCACAAGGCTTGAGTTTAAGCTCTGACTCAGACACTTACTAGCCCTATGACCTTGGATAAACCTCTCCATGTCTCTGAGCCCCAATTTTTTCATCTATAAAATGGGAATAGTAATACTATACTTAACAGAAATAATAGAAGTAATAGAAATGTTATTATAATTATTAAAATCACTATTATCAAAATCAAATCAAAAGAAATATTCATTATGTATTCAGAGTAGAGTAGTAGCAGTAGAGATTATTTTTTTAAGTCTAGATAAGTCAGAAATCTGACCAGGGTTCGAGTTCCACTTTTGACAGATTCTGGCTCTGTGACTCTGAAAAGGTCATTTTACCTCTCAATGTCCCAGAGAACTCTCAAAAACTATGAGGTGCTACCAATTCTAATCATTGGTAGAGGGATTTTCCTTGCTAGGATGGCCTTCTGAATCTCCCAGTCTAGTGAGGGAAGACCCATGGAGATAACCACTATATAAAATATGGGATTACAGAGTAATTACAAAGGGAAGAGAAGCAAGCATGCTGGGAGGTCCAGAGGAAGAATTATTAGTGGAGCCTTGCTCTTCTTAATATCTCTTTTGCCTGAAGTTCTTGGCTTTCCTCCCCTCCCACTTTTAAAGATTGTCTAACTCAAATATTTGTCTACCAACTTCCCCTTCCTCTCCTCTCCAGATAGGGAGCAGTAGGCTCCACTGGGACATCACATTCACTTTACCTTTGGAAAATCGAGGGATAAATGGCTTCCAGGTATCTGAGCTGGGTACAGAAGCCACTCTGTTAGAGCCTGGAAATGAAAAACAGGCCCAGCTCATGGGGACAAGGCCAGAGCCCTACACTGCTGGCCCAGTCCCTCAGATGGGCCTTCCTCATGGTGGGGCAGATTGTTCTAAGACAGCAGATCTGTCAGAAGCTGACAGCAACACAGAGTGTCCACCTGATGCTTGTAAAACCTAACAAAAGGGGAAGTATAAACTCTCAGAGATGGAAAGGGTCTTCAGGGGACTTCTAGTCCTATCTGGACCTAAGCTGGAAATTATCTAGCCTCTGTTTAAAGAACTCTGGTTGTGTAGTAGGTCAAGTCCTGTACTTATCTACTTAACCTCTCTCAACCTCAGTTTCCTCATCCATAAAGTCAGACTCAATGGCTTCTAAGTTTCCTTCCAGCTATCCATTCAATTATCCTTTGGCGATGGACAACTCTAGATCCGACCCATTCTGTCTAACATTCTTTAGTCAATGCAAATAACTCCCAAATTCTGGATACTTCCTCACTTCATGATGCAGGAGGCAAGTCAGTTTCTCCATCAGTCAAATGGGGCTAATAGTACCCGTGACACCTATTTCACGGTGCTCTTCTGAGTGTCAAAGGAAACAACATATTAAAGCTCTTTGCAAACTTTAAAGAACTAGACAAGCATCCTGTACTTGGCATCTACCTGGTACATAAATCCTTAACATACATATATGTATATATTTTTTGAATGACGGATGTTTGTATAGCACCCAGAGGAAGACTAGGATGGTGAAGAGCCTCTGGGATCAAGCCCCAAAAAGCCTTTCAAGGAAACACGAGGACAGCCATCGTAGGAGTCAGCAGTCTCTGCTCTCTCTCCTCTGCCCTGTGTCAAAGGCCTTTCAATGCATTGTTCATGGTGCTTCAAGCCAGAGGGAATACTCAGAGCTATTGAGATCAGTGTCTTTTACAGATTAGGAAACTCTGAACCATAGAAACGAAATGGCTTGATATGAAGGCAACAATTGTCCACAATCATCTCCTATCTACCTCTACCTGCCTTTCGTCTGAATCAGATTTTCCCAGTTCTTTCAATATGAAAGGAAGACATTTCAGTGTGTGTGTGTGTGTGTGTGTGTGTGTGTGTGTGTGTGTGTGTGTGTTTGTGTTTAATGTAAGGGTCTATCTATACATCTTTTACACACATAGATAGATAGATAGATAATCTAGTAACTAGTTTGAAGGCTTTGTCTTTCCTCTTAACTTTAATGTTCAACTTAGCAACTGTTGACAGTTGTGCCCTTTATATATACAGTGCTGGGCTAGGTATTGGGTTCCTTTCTAATAAAGTCCCCACCCAACTGGGTTTGTTTTTATCACAACAATACCCTTTTCCCAATGCCATCATCATTCAACTCTGGATTATGGGTCACTGGCCCTTGAGATCTAGGGCCACTGAGTTCTCCAAGAATTGACAGCTCACAGGGATGGGGGTGGGGAGTGGGGAGGTAGGGGGGTGGGTGTGGAAGAAAGAAAGATATTTAAGAACACAGCGCTGTAACCAAGAGCCACCATACTTGGGAATAATAATAATCATAATTTCCTGGTCATTTCCAAACAATGCTGACAGGCACATACAATCCCTGTCACCTTTCTAGCTGTCTTTCCCAATTAGACAGTGAGCTCCTTGAGGGCAGGGACTATCTTCCTTGCTTCTATTCACATTCCTACCCCCCTTAGCACAGTGCTTGGCACATCAAAAGCATTTAATACACCCACTTCCCTTAATTCTTTCACTCATTCACCATAATAAAAATAATAGCTAACACCCACATAACATTTCGAGGTTTTCAGCACTTTGCTGTTATAACAATAACAGCAACATTTACATGGTACTTGCTCTATACCAGCCACTGTACTAAACGCTTTTACAATTACGATCTCGTTTGATCCTCATAACAACCCTGTGAAGTTTTTTAGAGATGAGGAAACTGAGGCTAAGAAAGGTCAGATAGCCTTTGTCCCAGGTTCACACAGTTAACTACATGAGATCAGGTGTAAGCTCAGATATTTCTGTTTCCAAGTCCAGAGCACTAACCACTGTACCACCTACTGTAGCTGCTTTGATACATTCAGGAAAAAAAAATGTTTAAGATTATTTAGTATTAGGAGATTTTTGTTTTTCCTTCTCCATTAGATACCTTTGTACAACCAATAAGAGATAGACTCCAGATTCAGGTTCCCTTTGCTGTCAAGTTCGTCTTCCAAAAAGCAATCAATTCATTTATAAGGTTCAGAGCAGAGAAGGGACAGAGGATGTAACATACTACCCAGAAAAGGAAAAAAAAGGTCCCCATTTGGTAAGAGAGAATTAGGATTTGCATCCTGACTCTGTGTCCCTGGGCAGATTATCTCAATTTCTCTATCTGTAAAAAATGGTCGGGGAGAAGGGAATTGATGATCTCTCCCGGAGCTAAGCCACACGAACCCTTGGTCCTTTCATCCAGGGACATCTCCCCTCCACATTCCCACATGCCAGGGAACCATCTTGTATGATGCCTAAGGTAGCCAAAGGCACCGTATTATTTGTAAGTCACCAAACTTGGTAGTTAAGCACCAGTCACAAAATTAATCACATTTATTCTCTCAGCCAGATTTCAAATGAAGACCCTGGAGACATGTGGGAAATTAATTTATTAAAAAGCAATAGCCTGATAATACAAACTAGATAGAAGAAATGAATATGTTCAAAATCTTATAAAACAGTTGGCAATCACATAATAGACCATTCACTGTCAATTTAGTGGCTTGTCTCATTATACTCAGCAAATAGCAGGAAAACGGTATATTATTCATGAACCAACTTGCTTTAATTACTTTTAGAGAACATTTCTTTTTCAAATGTAATATGTGTTACATTTGTCTATAAACGCAGCCCGTTTTGCAAAACTCATCTTCCTTCCACATACTGGACCCCAAACCAAGAGGGCCAATTCAGTTCACATAGACAGGGCCAAAGAATGGTGTATTGGAGTGGAAAAACAAAGAAAGGAAAGAAAGAAAGAAAGAAAGAAAGAAAGAAAGAAAGAAAGAAAGAAAGAAAGAAAGAAGAAAGGAAGAAAGAAAGAAAGAAAGAAAGAAAGAAAGAAAGAAAGAAAGAAAGAAGAAAGAAAGAAAGAAAGAAAGAAAGAAAGAAAAAAGAAAGAAAAAAGAAAGAAAAAAGAAAGAAAGAAGAAAGAAAGAAAGAAAGAAAGAAAAAAGAAAGAAAGAAAGAGAGAAAGAAAGAAAGAAAGAAAAAGTATTGGGCCCAGAAGCAGAAGCAGAGCTATAGTTTGGGTGGATTGACTAGGGTTTTGCTTAGGGGCACTGAATCTGGAGGGGCTCATGGTAATTGAACTATAGTAACACAGAACTAACATGACCTAGTCAATAATACTAATTCTTTTAAATAGTAAACCATCAGATGCACTGTTCTGCACCCCCTAATGGTTTTTCCATTGCTTGTTTCTGTTTCTCCCTCTTCTCCTTAGGATAGTATTCCAGGCCCCTCCTTTAACTGATGGCTCATTTTATGTCAGTTAGCCTAGTTACAAAAAATCCTTATTATGGCTCTGGTCAAAGGATTTCATTTTGACTTGCCATTACTAACTACTTGTGACCGCAGACAAACCCTTTGTAAGTCTCTGGGCCTCAATTTCCCCACATGTACAACGAGGGCATTGGTGATGTCTGGTTAAGTTTAGCTCTAAAACCTATGATCGCACCTTCTCCAGACTACTGTCAATTGTTTCTCCACTTAACATAAAAAATGAGACCAACCCAAACTCATCCTGTTAAGTCCCCTGTGAGGGGCAGCAGCCAAAAGGCCTTCAAGTCAGATTGTTGAGTATTTCTCTTTGACCTCATTTCTCTGCTGCTGCAAATCTGAAAAAAATTCCCTTCCCCCTCCCTTGGCCCCCCACCAGGGTCCAGATTTCTTAATAATGCTGATACATTAGTTCAAAAACAGGAGCCCTCTTCAGTTGACTTCCCTGGGAGTGTTATGAAACACAAGGTCAGTTAAACTCTATGGCCCATTTCAATTAAAATGTTTTCCCAGATTTATAAATAATAAACCAATCTTGCTTATAATCACTGATAACCCCCTTCCTTCTCCTCCTGAGGGTCACATGGTCACTCACATTTGTTGGTGCGGGCTGTTGATCTCCATGCACTGAGATAAAACAGGTCCGTAAAATAAGAAGACAGAGAAATACAATTAAAGTATAAATCTTTTACATCCATTAACATTTAGGGCCCATTAGATGGCTCTATCCAGGGCTAAATAAAAACCCTGTAGTAGTTGTCTATAGTCTGGGAGGGTACGGTTTTGGTTCTATTTATTAAACAAATGTAATTTAGCTTTGTAAATCTTCACTGTAATTGCTTAATAATAAGTACAGCCCTCCACGATATAACCACCAAAAACTGGAGGTCTGACGGTTTGTTTTTGTGTTTTCTTTTCAATGCCTCTTCCTTCTTTTGTCATCTGGGTTTGCAGAGATGAAATGACAACAGAGAATCACAGAAATGGAATTTCAGAGCCGGAAAAGACTTCAGTTAACACCTAGTCCAACTTATACCTGGAAATGAAACACACCTGAAATCTAGCTTAGGAAGGAAGGAAGGAAGGAAGGAAGGAAGGAAGGAAGGAAGGAAGGAAGGAGGAAAGGAAGGTAGGAAGGAGGGAAGGAAGGAAGGAAGGAAGGAAGGAAGGAAGGAAGGAAGGAAGGAAGGAAGGAGGAAAGGAAGGTAGGAAGGAAGGAGGGAAGGAAGGAAGGAAGGAAGATCATAGTCTTCATCAGGGTCCAAGGGAAGATGGTGGGTCAGGTAGTAGTGGTGGCATTCTATCTGTTGCCTCTTGTCTTGGCTATCCCTACAGCTCTTCTATTTCAGCTGGGTCCCCTTGCCCACCCTAGCAGTTAGTTGATAGTTGGTATAGATAGTCAGGCCATGCTTCCCCAGATGATGGCTATAAGGACTGACCTGGAAGACCCAGTAGTCTTGGTGGGGGACTGCCATCTTTAAGACTTTAAGACTCTTGCCAATGAGGGTAACTCACATTTCCAAGGGTAACCAGGCAATTTAACATGAAATCCACTTGTGATTGTATAACAACGAGTCTTTCCCAAGGTGACCCAATGAGGAGTCAGTTCTGAGGAGGGTGCCCCATTTCCCAGTTCTTCCCAAACCTAACTCAGAAAGTCAGGCCTCCTGTCTCAGATGTGGCAACAACCAGCATTGGCTTGTTCAGTTAGCCAGAGAAATAAGTACTCCAAAAATGAAGCAAAGATTGGATTATAAAAAAGTTTTTGCTCATATGGTACATCAGGTACATGGGCTCCTCATAGGAATCCTTCCTTCTGATCTTATGTGTTGTACACAAACACACACACACACACACACACACACAAATACAGATGCAAAGGATGTTCTAAAAGTCTTAGTACAGTTTTTAGTTATTAAAGTTAGATACTTTGGGAATACCTACATATAAAATAATTTCTAAAACTTAGTGTTATATAAATATTAGTTATTTTTAATTTTTTAATTAATGAAGACTTTTTTATCCCTTCTATCACCTCTCTTCCTCTTACCATGGTAACAAAAAAGAAAAACAAAATCTTTGTAATAAATATGCATAGTCAAGCAAAATTCCTACATTTGCTACAACCAAAAAAGTATATGCCTCAAAGTGCCCCGTGAGACCATCACCACTCAATTAGAGGTGTAGAGCATATTTCTAATATCCTAGAATTGTGGCTGGTCATTGTGCTGTCAGTTATTAACAATGAGCCCTCCTCTATGGGGCAAACCTTGAGGTACTTCAAGACAGCTATTATATTTTCCCCAAGTCTTTTGTTTTCCAGGTTACATAACCAATCCTTCAAAGGGTCATTACTTGGCATGGTCCCCTCATCATCACAGCTGCCCCTCTCTCTGACTTGTCAACATCATTCCTCCAAAGTGGTCATTCCAAGTTGCCCACCGTTCTCTGGCAGGGCTAAATAGGGCAAAGAGCAGCAGGGCTCTCCTCTCCCTCCCTCGTGGAAGAGTATGCCTCCCTTAAAGCAGACTAAGCTTAGACCTTAGCTCTTTCTGCCACCATCAATAGTGCTGACTCAGATGGAGCTTGGCCTACCTGGTCACTAATTCCCTGAGAAAGGGGAGGGAAAGAGAGAAAGGAGGGGGGGAGAGACAGACAGAAAGAGAGACAGAGACAGAAAGAGAGACAGAGAGGAGAGAAAGAGAGAAAGGGGGAGAGAGAGACAGAGAGAGACAGAGACAGAGAGAGAGAAAGACAGAGACAGAAAGAGAGGGGGGAGAGAGAGAGAGAGAGAGAGAGAGAGAGAGAGAGAGAGAGAGAAAGGGGGAGAGAGAGAGAAGAGAGAGGGAGAGAGAGAGAAGAGAGAGGGAGGAGAGACAGAGAGATAGAGACAGAGACAGAGAGATGCTTTCACTAGCTTGATGCCCCAATCATACAGAATAAGCACTTGACTGCTTGAGAAATAGCATTCCCCCTAATTCAGTCATCGAGTGAGGTGTGAGGATTTGGCACTTGGTGAACTGGCATTAGGGAGAAGGGAAAGAAGAGTGTTTTTGCCTTAACAGCCCAAATATTTCATGTAAATGCTTCCCAAGGCACCACTTTCCCATTGGAAGTAATGGGTGGACGTTTGCAAACTGCTCCGGCATCCTCACCACAATCAACCAATGTTCATTTGTTCCAGCTGGAACAAAGAAACTGCCTTAAGCATTTATTGGGGGGGGGGGTAGAGGGGGAGAAACAAATGTTTTATTTGAATGTGGCTCAACAACTCCCCCAACCCCATTTTTTTGTGTTGAAAACATATTTTTTTTAAAAAAAGAAATAGCAAGGGGTTATTGAGACACATCCAAATGAAACACTCACATGCTGACACAAACATTAAAAATAGAACACTTGGTACCTGAGAAAGAAAATGGATCATGGACTTTAGTGTTAGAATGGGCCTTAGAGTTCATCTAATCTAACCTTCTGGTTTTACAGATGAGGAAACTGAGCCCCAAAGCAAGGTCACCTATAATCTAGGAAGCAGCCTGGAAGGGATTTGAACCATGTTCTCTGACTCCCAGTTATTACCTAATTGTTTCTTTTTTCCAAATCCACTTCCTTTGGTTCTGTAAAGATGTGACTTCCCAACTCTTCTGTCTTTCTTCTCTGGTCTTTTTGAAAATAGCCATCCAGTTTGCGGCAGAGATTTCCATTCAGTTATGGATGAGCTTGGTTGACCTCTGAGGTCCCCATACTTCCTGAGACTGGAATTCTCATTCCTCCCACCACATATAACCTGCCCCCACCAGCCCCTTTGTCCATATTTGCCCTGAGTAAGTATTTATTAAAAGGTCATCCAGCACATGGATTATGCAATTGATTCCTTTTGTTGTGGTTATAAAGTTAACTGGAATTAAAATGTTTTTTTTAATAGATTAACATGTTTGTTCTAAAAATTACCAGGCTGAGAAGTGCTTTGGTTAATTTAAGACTAGTCTAATTACACATTAAAGGAAGATAACTAATTAGATGATTACAGAAGGCAAGTTTTTTGCACACATGAAACATCTTTTTAAAGTCAGTCTCTTGACTGAAACAAGCCATGGTGTCAGTATTTGTGGCCTTGCTGATGGCTCTGTGGCCTTGCCGATGGCTCCGTGGCCTTATTGGTGGCTCCATCTGCATGTTCAGGCTTATCTAAAATGATTCCCTTCTACTCATTCTATGTTCTATTCAAGCTGGCCTATTTTCTGTCTCATAATATGCCATCTCCCATTTCTATGCCTTTGCATAGGCTGTGCCCCACACCTGGAATGCTTTCCTTCATCTCTGCTTCTTGAGCTCCCTCTCTTCCTTCAAGCTTCAGCTCAAGTGACATCTCCTACCAAAAGCCCTTCCTAATCCCCCAGGTTGTCAGGGACCTTTCCCTGAAAATTATTTTACATGATAAATCTTCAACTAATTTATTTGTGTTCCCTCCACCAGAATGTAAGCTGCTTGACCTATTTTTTTTCTCTCCTTGTATCTCTAGCACTCAGAACAGAGCCTGCCTTGACCATCTGTAGGTCTCTGCATTTAGTACACACTTAATAAATGCTTATTCTTTAGTTTGCCTGAATTTTACTATTTTTTCTCAGTATTTCTTAATTTTTTCAGTATCCTTCTGGTTTTAAAAGAATTTGAAAATACTAGTCCAGATTCTTTTTCTCAATTAAATCCTTTCATAATCTGTGACTTTTTTCCCTAGGAATTTAATTCCCTCTGCAGGACTATAATATGAAGCGAGCTGATCAGGTCTATATTTCCAGGCTTGTTTTCCTCCCCTAAAGATTAACTTTACTAGAGTTTGGCTCGTTCTCAATCCTTCTCTTCTCATTTTCACTTTTTCTTTTTTTTCCTTTTTTTTAAGGACTCATATCTCATTCAATAGGGCATCTTTTTCTGTTCTCCGGAGATAGGAACATCAGCTCTGTGAACATGTTTTAATTCTGCCAAGCACTTCCTACTTGAATTTCATATGATGTGCAGACAATGAAATTGAACTAAAAAGTCCTTTCAACTTAATTCACTGTGACTTGTCTACAGAGGATATTGGATACTCAGTCAAATTGGTCCCAACCATCAGTCAAATACCCATATAGTGCCCCGTAGACAGCACAGTGGGTAAGTCTACTTAATTCAGTCAAATTTAACAAGTAACTTTTGTTATGTAAGCGCCTGGGACCCAGTGTAGAAGAGACTTTAAAAATAGAAGTCAATGTGGCCATTGTACTCATTTTGGAGATGAGAGCCAATCGGATGAAACAACTTTGACTTATCCAAGGTCACACAGGAAATAAATGAGAGAGTCTGTATTTGAACCCAGCAGCTAAGTGAAACAATGAATAGAACACTGGGCCTGGGGTCCAGAAGATCTGAGTTCAAACCCAGCCTCAAACACTTACTAGCTATGTGATCCTGGGAAAATCATTTAACCCTGTTTACCTCAGTTTCCTCATCTGTAAAATGGGTTGGAGAAGGAAATGACAAATCAGTCTACTATCTTTACCAAGAAAACCCCAAATGGGGTCACAGAATCGGAAATGACTGAATAACAACAACCACTACCTCAGACCACACATTATATGTTCTTTCTATTACACTACTCTGTTGTATAGAGAACTTGGCTTGGTCCTGGGAGAGAATAAAACATCCAATAAAATACAATCCTTGACTTCCTCAGACTTACAATATAGTTGAAGGATATGCATATTATACAGATAACTAACTACAATGCAAAATGGAACTTAGTGGGTGCATTGCAAAAGTCCAAAGAACTATGGACAGGGAGCAGGAAGAAATGAAATTTTATTTTTCAAAAGGTGAGTTGATATGAAAGTACATCACTGTACCTACACTGGCCTTTGACTCATTGTTTAATCAGTATTGAGAAAAATCCAGATGGATTGAATATTACAGTTCAGTTATTGATGCTTCAAGGACTTACACTTCCATTGTTATGATTTCAAATCACCACCACTCCTTATATTAATGGAAAAAAAAGATTCCATAATCTCTAGTTTGGATCAATCCATACCTGAACAAGAGTCCCCAATATGACCTACCCAAAAATGATCATTAAATCTTATGATATATCTGTTGTGGGTCAATTATTTTTTTTAATTTTTAGCTTGAATCTTTTTAATTTAAAATCATTTCTTTTTAACTATGAACTTAATCATCCACAAATGTGAAAATGTCAGAATACAAAGGAGAAAAAAGAGTTGTGGTAAAGTCACAAAACTATGCACTATTTTTTAAAAGTGTGCTACATTTAACACAATAAAGCAAAATTGCCATTGGCCATGGAAGACGAAAATAATAATAACAAGCATTTAAATAGTACTCTAAGGTTTGCCGAGTACTTAAAATTCATCATCTCTCTTCATATAATAACAGTGATGACAGATGAAATGAGATTTTGGTGATGCCTTAAGGTTTGCAAAGCAACTCCCCAATAAGGACAACTCTGAGCCACAGGTAGATTAGAAATCACTGTTTAATTCAGGCCTCAGACCACAGTACGTGCGTCATCATATGATAAACATTAACAGCTCAAGAGACTAGCCCACAGACCGCAGGGAGGAGCCCCCAGGCCCCGGACCACACTCTGAGAACCACTGACAGGTTACTATAGTCAAAGAGCCTCCCTGGTCGAGAGCTTGGATTCAATTACATCAGCAACTGACAAATAACCATCTATTAAAGTTTACTGTTACTTGAAAACAACCCTGTCCTCACACAGCCAGCCAACATTGCTCTAGGCCTGGGGTCTGCCCACATCTCCAATCCTGCAGCTGCCAGAGATCTTCTCCATTGTCTGTAAGATGCCTCCCACATCAATGTAACACACCCTGCCCTGGAGTCAGGCCACTGGGCCTTATGCTTCGAATTACCACGTCTGTATTGGGGCTGTGGGAGACCTCCAAAAGAGAGCATCCCTAAGGCAAAGACTTACTGGCTCGAATAGCATCCTAGCTGTGCTACATGGTCTCATGACAAGCACTTGTGCATCGGAGATGTGGTCCTAACAAAAAGACCAAATAGCAATCCTCAGTGGATCAGTGGATATGTCTACAGTTGTAGAAAGAGATAGATAGAAAATAGATATATGGATAGAAAAATATATAGATGGACAGACAGAAAGATAGATGGGTGGATGGATAGATAGATCGATGGATAGAAAAATATGTAGATGACAGAAAGACAGACAGATAGAAAGATGGATAGAAAAATATACAGATGGGAAGATAGATGGGTGGATGGAGAGATAGATAAATGTATGGGCCGATAGGATGATAGATGGATAGAAAAATATGTAGATGATAGATAGATGGACAGACAGAAAGAAGAATAGAAGGAAAGATGGATAGAAAAATAGGTAGATGTGTGGATAGATAGATGACATAAAAAGAACGAGAGATAGAAAATATATCTATATAGACAGATAGATGGGTGAATAGGTAGATAGATGGACAGAAAAACATATTGGTAGATAGTTTTGGATATAGATATTGATATGGATATACAGATACAGGGCTATAGATGTGGATAGACACATATATATGAGTCTAGATATAAAGATATAGATATTGATAAAGATATAGAGATATAGGTTTAGTCATATTAATACATAAATTCAGACATATTGATACATAGATTAAGACATCTAGATTTAGTCATATAATTATAGCTATAGTTACATAGTCACATAAAGGGGTATATCTATAAGGATAGGTTTGGATAAAGATAAAGATAAAAATATAGGTATAGATATAGATTTACTCTTTGGAGTTGGGAGAGATCTGGCTTAGCATCCCAGTTCCAAAGCCTAATAGTAATATGACTAAAAGCAAAATCACCTACCCTCCCTGAGTCTTGGTTTCCTCTTGTATAAAATGAGGATAATAATTTCCATAATATTTGCCTCACAGGGTTGCTGTGAAATTCAAATGGGATAATGTGTCTAGAGTGCTTTGCCAAACTTAGTGTCATAGAAATGTCTGATGTTTTACAGATAAGGAAACTGAGATTTAGAGAAGTAATGATGTGTCTGTGTGTGTGTGTCCCAACAGTGTCCCAAAAATCTTTTTGCAATTTTAAGCTCTCTCTCTCTCTCTCTCTCTCTCTCTCTCTCTCTCTCTCTCTCTCTCTCTCTTCTCTCTCTCTCTCACTCCTTCTCTTTCTCTCTCTCTCTCTCTCTCTCTCTCTCTCTCTCTCTCTCTCTCTCCATCTTTCTCTCTCTCCCCCCTCCCTCTCTTCTCTCTCTCTCAATATATATATATATATATGTGTGTGTGTGTGTGTGTGTGTGTGTGTGTACTTGTGTGTAAATGTGTATATATACATCCATCCATATATAAACACAACACACGTGTGTATGCATATCTGTGTTTACCTTTCTTCATATCCATTTAATTCAGACTAGTTGACTGACTGACATACATGAGTATATACTATATACATATGCACACAGACATATATATTATATATATATATAACACATACACATATGTATTTCCCTTTGGGTCTTTTCGCACAGCATATAAAATCTATGGCTCTAGCTACCTCCTTCAGGTCACCCCTTCACTGGGTGACTTTGAATAAATCACCTCTGTTTTCTGGGTCTCCTTGATCTCACCTGTGAAACAGCAAACATGTATGGGGGCACTTTAAGTTTGGCAAAGTATTTTCATCCATGTGATCCCATTGGATTGGATTCTTACAGCAATCCTATGTGGTCAGTATTGTAGGAATTATTCTCCCTGTTGTTTGGAAGAGCCAGCAGAGAAGGTCAGGGTCTCACCCAACTAGCAAGTGTCAAGAGACAGGAACCTGGCCCACTAAGCACACATGGGTTAGACTAACTGATGTCTTCAGCTCCAATGCTCTCTTTTCCACAGGTTCACTGGTGCTAAGGTCTCTCCCGGCTCTGACTTACGTGGGGATATGCACTTCCTGCCCAGAATCAGTATGTTTGGTAATTTAGTTGCATGGCTTGCCTGTTTCATCCCCATCTGGCTGTCATGCCACCTCATACAGGAAGCCTTTCCTGATTACTCAGCCCCATCAGTAACAAACTCCCCCTTCACCAATCTCTTTGCATGCACTCATCTTGTATCCCATAATATGACTCTATAATAGTACATGTGTTAGCCACAAACTAAAAAGCGAGGACTGTCTGAAGGGCGATGGAGAAGAAAATAGAAGGCACAATAGACAGCAACACATTAATGGGCAGAGCACCATCTCCATAACAATAGTAGTAACACACATAGCATATCAGGACTTAATGGAGCATTTTACATATGCTTTCTCATTAGACCTTGCAACAGTTTAAATATAAATAACAATAATTGTTATTATTTACAAATATTATGATTAGCATTATGAAGGACACAAAGTTAAGACAGAGCAGATTCTCTGCTTAGTAATAATAATCAATAGTTACTGTTATTGTTATTAATTTCCCTTTTATAGCCAAGGAAACTGGGCTCAGAGAGAATAAGGGACTCGCCCACAGTCACACAGTTAGCAAGGGTCAGAGGCCAGAGCTGAAGCCAAGACCCCATGACTATGACTTCCACACTCTATCTACTACGCTGTGAGTTACCTTATTAAAAGAAAAACTACATTAGAGAACTGGCACAAAAGATGTTATCAGGGAGATGTGAGATTGGAAGAATCGTTTGGTGAGAACCAGAGCAGGATGAAGCACCAGTCCTGGAATCAGGAAGACTCATATTCTTGAGTTCAAATCCAGCCTCAGCCACTTACTAGCTGTGTGACCCTGGGTAAGTCACTTAACCCTGTTTGCCTCAGTTTCCTCATTTGTAAAATGAGCTGGAGTAGGAAATGGCAGACCACCACAGTATCTTTGCCAAGAAAACACCAAATGGGGTCATGAAGCATCAGATACAACTGAAAATGACTGAACAACAGAAGAGTTAACCTATAGGCAGGCCTTGTGCTTCGCTGGTATCCAGACAACATCAGGAGATAGAATGTAGAGGAATGACCCTGTCCGTTTAGGGGGTTGATGCCCCTTTGGAGGATTTATAACAGTACAGACAAGAAACACAAGGGATGAGGAGAGATGACAGGGTTGTGATCTGCATCACTGTGGGGAGAACCCACATTGATAAGAGCACAGAATCATCAAAGGATTCAAATACTTATCTGTGTCTGTGTCATACTCTCTTACTGGATTGTGAACTCTTTAAGGGCAGGGAGTCTCTCCTATCTCAATTTTGTGTCTTTCACAGTTCCAGGCACTGTGTTGACTTGATCTGATTTGGGCACGTTGGGGTCTCCTATCTTCTACTTCTGACCTGCAAAAATAGGCTTAAAGTTCACAGTTTGATGAGAATGAATGCTGGGTCCTCAAGTCTTGGACAATTCACATCTATTTATATAAATATAGTCTGGGACCAGGTCCAGAATTCCTGCTGACTGTGTTAACTGCACAATAACCTTAGTTGAGAAAACTGCTATTGCTGGATTCCAGAAACTTGACACACCAGGTAATGTTTTATAGTTTGCTAGCTTAGGCTGGTTTGAAATCCCTGCAGGTAAATAATCCCAGGACTGAAATACTGACTTGGTCCAATTCTCCAGGCATCATCAGTGGGAGAATGAAAAGAGAATTAAAATGTGGACAGCCAAGTGGCAGCATGAAGCTGTGGGACCCTAGCTCTGGAGTCTCAAGATCTGGGTTCTAATCAGACCTATGGAGATGACTACTATGGAGATGCAACCTTGGGTGAACCACTCAGCTTCTCTGGGCTTTCATCTCCTCAGCTACCAAACAAAGCAGTCAAACAATCGAGGTCCCTTCCAGCTCTGGATTTATTATCCTACCCTGGGACCAACATGGAGGGGAGCTCACCAGCCCCCTCACAGTAGAACAGGGACTCATACATCCAGGCAAAAAATTGGAAGGGAAGGAAACAAACATTCTTATAGCATCCATGTCTCAGGCTCTGTGCTAAGTACTTTCTACAAATATTATCTCACTTGACCCTCACAACACTTCTGAGGTAGGTACTATTATTGTCCTCATGTTACAGACAAGGAAACTGAGGCAAACAGGGGTTGTGACTTGCCCAGACTCATGTTGTTAGTGTCTTCCTGACTCTACTGAGCCACCAAGCCAAGATTCTGAAGGGGCAGGGCTAAAGGTATACTACCAGTGATGTCATTAGGAAGCCTTGGCCTTGACGGTCTTCAAGCCATGGTGGCAAGACAAGGGAGAAGATGACAGGGTAGGGTTCCTGCCTCCATGCTTAGGGTAGTTCGAGCAGTTTCTGGATCAGGGTGGCTTCTGGAATAGCTCAGGTATCAGGGGTGATTCTGGTATTTTCAGAAATGAGGGTGGGGTGGGATGAAGAAAAGAAGGTAGAGTTTGGTGGGGAAGGTGGGGAAGGAACAGGACTGGAAGAGGAGGATTTTAGGGGACACAACTAAGGAACAGGAAATCTGTCAGACAATAAAGACTTTACCAGTCACTTACTTCTCTGAGATTCAGTTTATTCACCTGAAAAAATGGGGATAATTGTACATTTGTGTGTGTAGTGCTTTGTAAACCTTAAATTGCTATTGAAGTGGGAGTTGCTATTACTATTTGAGAGTATATTAGTGTCTTTTTTTGGTGTATGTTGGGGGTGGGGTATCGAAATATCAGATGATTTTAGAACTGAAAAGAGACCTCAGAAATCATTTAGTCCAACTCCCTTACTTTACAAAGGAGGAGACTGAGGCCCAAAGACCAGGAAAGGACTTCTCCATACAAGTACCAACTGCAGGACCCTTGTCCCTACTCTGGAGCAAGGCTGCTTCTCAGAAGTCCCTTCCAGCCTCATCACCCTGAAGTTTGTATGTCTAACATTTTCGATTATGTCAGAGATGATCTTTCCAGGATCTCTCCAGTACTTCCTGTCTCTTTTCCCTTAGCACTGACATGCCCTTTGGCAGGTTTTAGGGCTCTGCCTGCTCAGCTGATAACATCTGTCTACTGGGCCATTTTCTGCTTCTTCCTCTATCTCAATCCTATTATGCTTAGCTTTGAAACATTGTGCACTCACTCCTTCTAAGGGGAGGGGAGGGCAGGGAAAAGATGAGGCATTTTTTCTCTTGACCTCTTCCACCTTATCCCTGGGGGATCTCCAGCAATACTGAGCTAACTCTGTGGCTTCAGGGGCTCCATTTGGAAAGGCACTCTTTTCCCTTATCTCTGATCCAAAGATTCCTAATAGGGATTTTTAAAAAATTAGCAGATTTCTGTGAATTCCAACTTTCCAGAATCAAGCCCTAGTTTCTCAATAGTCAATAAATATTTATTAAGGATGTGCTAAGGGCTGGGGGGAGGCAGTCCCAGCTTTCAAGAAACATATAGTCTAATTGGGGAAAAGGGGAGAAATCCCAAAGTAGTTGAGACAGGTAGGAGTTGTCTGTACTGAGCCTTCTCCTTAAACGGAGAGTTTGGATTCCATGGCTCTACTTTCTAATCCGAGGGGAAAAGGATGGTGATGAGCCGTGAGTGCCAAGGACAATGAGATCTTTGCAGGATAATGAGATTTTCCCAATGGGTACAAAGTCAGAAAAATCCCATGGTAGTACAGCCAAATTTTTATTGCATTCCCATCCTGTCTCATCTGTTTCTAAAGCTATTGGTAGGTCTTCAGAACCCCTTTGCCATTTCCGTTTGACAACTGGCCACTGGTTTCTTTGGCTAGTCCTGGTCTTCTAACTTCATTATTTCTGAGGGCTTCTGTCTTCTCTGGGTTGGAAGTCCCACCCTCTGTATCTTTCTGCCAGGATTCTCCCTGGAAAACTCAACTGAATATTATTTTTCTTGTGGCTACCCTCAGAATCAGCAGACTTGGAGCTGGAATTATGCTGTAAAATCATAGAGCTGGAAGAGACCTTGGTGCTAATCTAGTTTAATCACCCCATTTAACAGATGAGGAGACTGAGGCCCAGAATACATAAATGATTTCCCCACTACTAGAACCCAGAACCCTCTCCTCTAGTTCCAATGCTGCGTTCCTCTCCACCATGTCCAAGAAACCTCTTCATCTTGGAAGATAGCCTAAGCCCAGGATATCACACCTCAGAAATGCTATTAATAAATGTTTGGCAAAGAGCCCCTGGGATCCTTCCCTCTGAATGGAGTGTGAAAGGCTCTCAGAACTTCCATTTAACTGGGAGGGTACCCAGGCCAGCCAAATCTTTGTTCCCCACCAAGCTCTCCTCTGAACTTCATTGTGGTCCCACACTGGAGCTTCTTCTCTGTCCCTTTACCTCCTTCTTTTCAGCTTCCTTTTAACATGTCATCTTTCCCTTTAAAATGTAAGTTCTTTGAGGGCAGGGACTCCCTTTATTTTGCTTATCTTTGTATTCTCTGTAATAGTCTGGGTGCCTAGTAAGCCCTTAGTAAATGCTTACTTAATGAATGGGAGCCCCAGAAGAAGAAGCATAGAAAGTCTGAGTTGGGAGTGCCCCACATATCCAGACTTCTCAGTCTTATGCCAAATAGGGGAAGTGATTTGCCTGTGGCTATACAGGAAGTCAGTGTCAGAGCCAGGATGCAGACCAAGTGGCCAGCTTCTACCATGCCATCCTGCTTCCTTATTTTAAGTCTTGCACATGGTCAACATTTTTCCCCCAGTGACATTCTTTGACTTTCAAAGTCTTCTGGGTAATCCACTCTAACAAACCCCATAGTCATGACCAGTTGTGTTTTGGGTATTATTGTGCTTTCTACAGTGGTCTGAGAATTGTTTTCCCTTCAATATACATGAGCCCAAAGTATTGTTCAAAGGAACCCTCCGGAACTATCCTTCGAAGACAGATTCTTCTCTTCAGAATCCACCTATCAACTGGTGTTTCCACACTCAAGCAGATAGGGCTAAATTCACTGAAAAGGTGGTGTCAAAGACTTGTCTTTTATGTTGGTTTCTAAACAACCTGCTTCTCAGGAATTTTTTTCATGTCTCCCAATTGTGTTCATATTATGAAGATACACACTTGCTGCAGCCAAGGGGTCCAGGATCACAGAAGATTTATAGAAGGACCAGAATTCCCTCAGTTCAAATTTTGGGAAAGAAAGCACCCTTGCCTGTGTGTAACAGAACAATAGCATGGGGAAATCTGCCTCTTTTCAGAGGAAATAAAAGCTAAGTCCGTTGAACTGATCTTAGATTTAGATGCTCCCAGACTCCATTCATTTCTATTCCTACAGGGACCCCAGAAAGTCTGTCTTGATATGTTTTTTTTTTCCTTTTTTTCCAAAGAAAAGCAAAACTCAATTTAGATTTCTTTAGATGTAGAAACTATAAAGGTCATAATGTCCAACTCCTCCATTTTACAATTGAGGAAACCGAGATATTAAGTGACCTGCCCATGGTCAATCAGTTACTAAGTGTCTGAGGTTGGATTTGAACTCGTCTTCCTGACTCCACGCTAGTCACACCATCAACTCCCTTCACATAAAGCTCATACGAAACTTTGAGATTTGCCAAATACATGACATAGGCTATGTCCTTTGATCCTCACAATAACCTTGTGATCATTGCTATCTCCAATTTATGGAGACTTGCCAAGTGTCACATAGCTAGTAAGGGTCTGAGGTAGGATTCAAACTGAGGTCTGCCTGACTCCACATCCAGTGCTTTATCTACAACGTTAGTCTGTCTCACTTAGGTCCTTTTTACAAACAGCAGTTAAGTGATGACTTGCTGGGGTTGGTGTAGTTGTTATAAAACAGTTGTGTCAAACTCAGATAGAAAGAGAGCCCCCAAACCATGCATAAAGATTCCTGAAGTGGTATATTGACTCAGAACACCATATATTAACATGTCTAGGTTTTATTTTATTTTTATTTATTTTCTTAAATATTTCCCAAATACATTTTAATCTAGTTTAATCTTGAAAGTAGGACATGTACAGGGCAGCTAGGTGGCGCAGTGAGTAGAGCGTCGGCCCTGGAGTCAGAAGGACCTGAGTTCGGATCCGGCCTCAGACACTTAACGCACACACAAACAAAAACCTAGCTGTGTGACCTTGGGCAAGTTACTTAACCCCAATTGCCCTCCAAAAAGCAAAAAAAAAGTAGGCCATGTATTTGACACCTCTTGTAAATAGTCTGTGTTCTTCCCTATGGGGTGGGAGGAGGTAAACTAAATGCCTTCTGACCTCTGAGGTCCCTCCCTCAGAAATACTATTTTTCTGAAGGCTAGAATTGTAGGCTCCTTTTAGAGAAACTGTAAACAACTCTTTCAATTATCAATTTTTTTTAACTGATGGGGGAACCAGGACCCCTCTCATTAGATCACAGGATTTAAAACTAGAAGGGTACTTAGAGATATTCTGGTTCATCTCCTTCATTTTTATAGATGAGGAAACTGAGGCTGTGCCTTTCACATGATCCCACAGGTGGGAAATCATAGGGTCATAAATTTAGAGATGGAAGGAACCTTATAGGCCAGCTAGCTAGCTCAACCCTCTCATTTTATTGATAAGAAAACTATGGCCCAGTGTGGTTAACATATTGCCCAAGGTTACGGCTAAGTGGTGAGTGACAAAACCAGAATTAGAACTCAGGTCCTCTGATTTCCAAATCCAGGGCCAGGTCTACTGCACTCCACTACCTCTCATGCTGGCATTCAAATCCAAGTCTCCCGATTTTTAAGGAATGCAAGGAGTCCAGTGGCCTACCTGCTGCCCAAGAATTAAATCCAAATGAACTTTCAGAAATGAGAATTGTATTTTCCAATGGAGGGAAAACTTTGCCACCATCCTTCTTGTTTTAGTGATGCTCCCAGACTCCATTTATTTCTGTGCCCACAGGGACCTCAGAAAGTCTGCCTTAGAATATCTACTCTTTTTCAAAAGAAAGCAAAACTCCAGTCAAAGCCCAGGGCCGGTGTGGGGTTATTTATTGTTGTTAATATTAGTGCTGGTTGTTAACACCAGGGCACAGAAAGGCTTGAATTCAGCCCCATAAAATATGGGCCAGATTACTGAGCTGGTTCCAAGGTCTGTCGCCTAGGGATGAGACTCAGGGACAGAGGCCAGGCACTTGATTTTCTCAGTGCAGGTGCCCCTGGCCACAGCAGCCCCTTCCTTATTCCCAGGTGCTGTGTTAACAGCCAGCAAATGAAGGCAAATGAGGGCGTCTGAGCAGCTGTGGAGGGAGCTAAGCTGAGAAGGGTTCAGTGATGTGAACTCACTCACTAAGGGGAGGGGAGGTTCATTCCAAATTTTGATCCCAGTTTCTTTGCTTCTGTTTCTGACCCCTCCACATGGCCTCCTCTCCATCCCCACTCTCATTCCTTTTTTCTTCCATCTTGGAGAGGTTGCTGTGCCTTTATCTTTGGGTCTGCTGGCCCTCCCTAAGACTCCATCCTTGGCACTGGCAGAAGCAGCAGTTCATGTCTCCCTTTAATTAACATGTATCTCCTGTCCCAAGCCTGGCAATGAGCTTCCGTGGGCTCCCAGGAGGGGAGAAAGTCAATCCAGAGCAACCCTGGTCAGTTAGGCCAGGCCAGTACCCAGTGAGCTATTGTGATTGAAATGGTTGTCCCTTTCCTGACTGCTGACACCCAGACTGTCAGGAGCAGAGACCAAAGCCCATTTCCCTCAAGAATTACTGGACATCTACTACTTTGTAGGTAGATGAGCTAATGGCTAGCATGGACATGAGTAAATTAATTGTAAAGAAAATGGAAAGGGAGACTTTTAAAAAGTGCCATCCCATGGGGTGGCTAGGTGGCGCAGTGAGTAGAGCATCAGCCCTGGAGTCAGAAGGACCTGAGTTCGGATCCGGCCTCAGACACTTAATGCACACAAACAAAATTAAACCTAGCCATGTGACCTTGGGCAAGTTACTTAACCCCAACTGCCCTCCAAAAAGCAAAAAAAAAAGTGCCATCCCGCACATATGGTTATTACAGAATCACAGAAGGGCTGGTAGGGGGTGGAAAGGACCTCAGAGTTTATTAAGACCAGCCCTTTCCGTTTCTGGGCCCAAAGGAGGGAAATGATTTGCTTGAAGTCACACAGTTAGTGTATGGAGGAGCCAAGACTTCATCTTGGTTCTTGGGACCCCAAATCTGATACTTCTTCTACAATTTCAATTACAATTATGGAAAATCATGGACTTCTAGGCCCTTGGAGATAATTTAGTCTGAACACCTCTTTCCACAGAGGATGTGACTGAACCACAGAGAGGGGGAGAGCGGAGCCCAGAGCTTGGCACACAGTAAGTACTTAACAGAACCAGGACAAAAACTATGGATTATTTGGAGTAGATGACAGCTCAGAGTCTTAATGAACAGAGTGAAGGACATAGGGTCCAGAGTTCATTTCAGGCCTCAGACATGTACTAGCTGTATGACCCTGGGTGAGTTACTTAACCTCTGCCTATTTCAGGTTTCTCAACTATAAAATGAGGATAATAATACCACATGTTTTCCAGGGCTGTGAGGTTTAAATGAGACAATATTTGTAAAGTGTTTAGCATAGTTCTTGTTATATAGTAAGTACTTTATAATTGCTTGTTTTATTCCTTCCTTCTTTCCTCCCTTCCTTCCTCCCTCCATCCCTCCCTTCCTTCCTTCCTTCCCTCCCTTCTTCCTTCCCTCCCTCCCTCCTTCACTTCCCTCCTTTCCTCCCTCCCCTTCCCTCCATCCATCCCTCTTCCCTTTCCCTCCTTCCTTCCTTCCTTCCCTCCTTCCTTCCTTCCTTCCTTCCTTCCTTCCTTCCTTCCTTCCTTTCTTCCTTCCTCCCTCCCTCCCTCCCTCCCTTCCTTCCTTTCTCCTTCCCTCCCTCCCTTCCTTCCTTCCTTGATCCTATGAACCTTTGATTCTCCACACAGTTTATAACACCCAACCTAATTCATTCCTTCCAATACCATATAGGTCCCAATGTACCTTGCAGGCCCATAACAGGGACCAACCCCTTTGTTCATTGTTCTTGCAGAAGACAATCTCTTACTTTCATTCCAATCCAACACACTTGCCTCTTTCTGCCATGCCTTTCCCACCATGCTAACAACATGGTGCCCATAGCTGTCGAGAGACATTGTGGCATAGTGAATAGACCATGAGACTTGGGAGCTGAGTTTGAATCTTGCCTCAGTCATTGTGTGACATAGAGGAAGACACTTCACCTCTCTGTCCCTCACTTTCTTCACATATACAAAAGAACATAACAATAGTACTTGTTTCACAGGGTTGTGAGAATCAAATGAGAAACCATATTATAGGGTCTCACAAATCTTAAAGCACTACATTGTTGTTGTTTCATTATTTTTCAGTCATATCCAATGCTTCGTGACTCCTTTTGGAGTTTTCTTGGCCAAGATACTGAAGTGGTTTGCCATTCCCTTCTCCAACTCATTTTTACAAATAAGGAAACTGAAGCAAAGAGGGTTAAGTGACTTGTTCAGGTTCACATGGCCAGAAAGTGTCTGAGGCTGAATGCGAACTCAAGAAGAGTAGTCTTCTTGACTCCAGGGCCATAGTTATCATCATCAGTGTTATTATAATTATTATAACTGAGGCTACATGATCCCATGGCTCAACCTGTGACAAGAGAATCAGGTTGTACATGATGGAGAATGAGAATTCAGCTTTCACTCTGCGTGTGCCTTTCTGCAAAGAAGCCAGGCATTGCCGACTTGGAATATTCCTCAGGGCAAAGTGGAATGCATGGGGTGTCTGCCACCAGAGCCAGGACAAGGCATCAGTGAGCCTTAGGGCGGGGTTTGAACATTGCAACAGCCCCTTCCCTCCCCCTGTAACTTTACTGGGGGCTCTCAGATGTCACTGGAACACATGTGATTTGACTCATCACAAAATAAACACCTTATGGGCCATAAAGAACAGAGTTTTCCAGCATTAAAGACGTCCTTCTTGTTCCATGTTTACAGATGGCCATGATCTCAGCAGGCCATTGGGCCCAAAGAGAACTGGGGAGACCTTGTATATAGAGCCCTTAGAAGGTATCATTAAATGGGCAGTTCAAAACACATCTTCATGAGGGGTGGAGTTTGTCAAATAGTCTTTGCTTAGGAAGAACAGGGTTAATTATAGAATCAAAAGGGCTCAGAGATTGCTCAACTCAAAGTCAGGAAGATCTGAGTTCAAATCCTCCCTCAGATAAATGTTCCTGTATAAGTCACTTAACCTCAGTCTGTCTCTTTCTACAGGCCTTGAGACATGAGATCTAAACTGTCCAAAGTTTTGGGTCCCTTGCCTTTTTGGGGGCTGAAGAACCTGCCCGATCTTAGAGCATCAGCTGTTGAAATGTCATCTAACAGATCTGAAACTGAGACTGGTTGGGTGTGAAGTCACAAGACTCCTGAGCAGGGGGACCTTGTCAACATGGAACAGGTGTAAGCTCAATTTCCATCAGTAAGGGGAGGTTCCAGAACATAACATACTCAGGCCACCATCAGAATGACAAACTTCTACATCTTAGCTCCTGGGCCCCAGAAAGAGGAGAAGTCCCCACAATAATCCTAGTCTTTTTGTGTTTTAAGGCCTGTGGAAACAGTGTCCCAAAAGTCTTAGTTCCATTTTAAACTATGAAACCTGGCTATACACGAATCTTCTGGGGGTAGACAGTACCTTCCTGAGCTATGCCAAAGATACACATCCCAAACCGAGCTTATTATAGACCTAGGAGGGACTTAAGAGATCAGCTTTCCCTCCACACCTGCTCCTCCTTCTGACTTGACTATTTCTATCGATGGCACCATATTTGTCCCTCCTTCCATGGTCATAACCTTGGCATTATCTTTGACTGCTCCATCATTCTCACCTCTCAGGACCAAGCCCTTGCCAAATCCTATAGATTTCATTTCTGCCTCATCTCCTGCATCTGTCCCCTTCTCTCTCTTCCCATGGCTGCCACTGTAGTAAAGGCCCTCACTACCATCCTTCCCTGAAGTACTGTATCAACCCCTTTTTGGAGGTCTTCCCACCTCCTATCTCTATATTCTGACTCTTGGTTGTTCTTGACCAGAAGAATTTATCTCATTCAATTTTCTGCTCAAAAATCTCTACTGACTCTCCACTGCTTACTCTGGGCTAAAAAGAAAATACAATCCCAGATTACTATAACACAAATGGTAAATGTTTTAATAGGCAAATGGCAGAAATCAAGATTTGTGTTTTACTGAGCTTTCTGGAGATACATGTAGAGAAGGTGCCTTGCCCCTTTTATTCTACAAAAATGTGACTTCACTACACATTTATTATGGCAGCCAGGTGTTACAGGGGATAGAGCACCCAGCTTGGAGTCAAGGAAGATCTGAGTTCAAATCCAGTCTCAGACACGTACTAGCTGTGTGACTCTGGGTAAGTCACTTGATCCTGTGTGCCTCAGTTTCCTCATCTATAAAATGAGCTGGATAAGGAAATGGCAAACCAGTCCAGTATCTTTGGCAAGAAAACCCCAGAAGGAGTCACGAAGAGTCGGATACAACTAAAACAATTGAACAACAGGAATTAAGTGTTCACACTGAACACATCCCCATACTAGGACCAGAAGTATTGGAAATACAAAATGTAGATGAAGTGTAGTCCTTGTCCCACTGGAACTTAATGTCAATCAATAACATACCATATAGTGGAGAAAGTCCTGAATTTGGAGTCAGAGGACTCTTGAGTCTATGATTGTAGGTGCTGAGTTCAAATCCTCTCACTATTTGTATGACTTTGCTCCTGGCCCTTACCCACTCTGGACTTCATTTTCCTCATCTGTGGAGCATAGGGCTTGGACTAGATAATCTCTGAGCTTCGTTCCAGCTCTCATGTGATCAAGTTTATATTTAAACTCGGCTGGTGTTCAAGGCCTTTGATAATCCAATGCCATCTTACTTTTCTCATCTAGTTCCCCTTCCACTCTAAACCATTTGGACAAATGTCTGGCCCCTCTTCTCATCTGCTCAAACACTGCCTCCCCCAGAAATCCTTCCCTGAACCTCTTTGTCCTTCACGTGATAGTTTGTATCTTTCTAATGTTGTCCTTGTTCTTAAGTCGTTTCAGACATGTCCAACTCTTTGTGACCCCATTTAGGGCTTTCTTGGCAAAGATACTTGATGGTTCACTATTCCCTTCTCCAGTGCATTTTACAGATGAGGAAACTGAGGCAAACAAGGTTAAGGGACTTGTCCAGGGTCACACAGCTAGTGTCTGAGGTCATATTTGAACATATCCTGACTCCAGGCCCAGCCCTCTATCCATGGTACCACCTACTGCCCCAGTGTTATATCAATCACAGTGGGGGAAAACAAAACAAAACATGAGTTCTGGAATCAGAAGACCTAGGTTCAAATTCCATTTACCAATGACTAACTCTGTGACCTTGGACAAGTTCCTTAACTTTTCTGGGTCTCAGTATCCTTTTCTATAAAAAAGATGAGGACTTGGTGGCCTCTGAGGTCTCTTCCCACTTTACATCTATGATGTTCTGAACTGTGTCTCCTTTCCCCTTACCAGACTGGAATCTCCATGAGGGTGTCTAGGGGGGACAGTGAGTAGAACCCTGAGCCTCAAGACCTTAGTTTAAATCTAGACCCAAACACTTAATTAGCTGTGACTCTGGGCAGGGAACTTCACTTTGCCTCAGTTTCCTCATCTGTAAAAAGAGGATAATACTAGTGCCTATCTCCTAGGGTTGTTGCGAATATCAAATACAATTGTATTTCTAGCTCAGCACAGTGCCTGGTACCTAGTCAGTGCTGTACAAATGCTTTTATTCCCTTCTCCCACATGTCTTATCCAAACTTTGCGTTTTCCTCAGTGCCTAGCCTAGTGCTCTGGAGCCGGTAGATGCCTGATAAAGTTGAAGTGAATTCGTTGTATTGATTGACCCCTATAAGACTGTAAGCTCTGCAAGGTGAGTGATGGGGTCTGGTAGAAAATGTGTGCTCTGCGGCATTGTCTGGCACTCGGCGGGCACTCCGGAAATGTAAGAATGAATCTTTTGTTGCATAAATGCAGGGTACTTGGGATCCTTTGATGACTTCACAGTCAGGGCTTCTTCCACCCAACACAGAAAGAGCTGCCTGCTTCCCTCATGGCCCCACGTGGGGCTTGCCAAGTGACAGGTGCAGAGAATGAGATCCCAGGACTGCTGCTGCTACTTTTGCTGTTGCTGCTGTGAGTGGGGAAATGATTAGGGCAGCACCCTGGACCCAGAGGCAATTTCCTTGACACCCCCATCAGTCACCCTCAATCCGAAGGTCTGCAGTGGGCAGGAATCTCTCAGCTAAATGAACTCTCTCCTCTGGCAGTTGTGAGGGTCAGCATGAGGCTTCAGTCCCTCATTAAGTGGGGAGCGTGGGACTGTCAGGAGTCATTCGGGTACTATAGAGGAAAACATTCTGTACACATGTGGTGAGGACTGGAATTCCTGAGACTGAGGGAGGATTGCTCCTGAGAACTAACTCTCTCTCTCTCTCTCTCTCTCTCTCTCTCTCTCTCTCTCTCTCTTTCTCTCTCTCTCTCCCCCCTCCTCTCTTTCTCCTTTATCTCCTCTCTCTCTGTGTCTCTGTGTATCTCTCTGTCTCTCCTCTTTCTCCTCTGTCTCCACTCTCTGTTTTCTCTCTGGCTCTGTGTGTCTCACTCTGTCTTTTTCTCCTTTTCTCTGTCCATCACTGTTCTGTCTCTGTCAGTCTCTTCTCCCTTTCTGTCTCTGTCCTTTACACTTTCTTACTCTCTTTGTCCATCTCCTCTTTCTATCTCTCCATCTTTTTACTCTCTCTCTCTCTCCCCCCTCCCTCTTCTGTCTCTCTCTTTTTCTATATCTCTTTGTTCCTCTCTCTTTCTCTGTGTATCTCTGTCTTCCTTTACCTCTGTCTCTCTCTCCCACCTCTGACTCTGCTCTCTCTGCCTCTCTCTCCACCTCAGTCATGCCTCCCCTGTCTCATTTTCTTGTTAGTCATTTCAGTCATGTCCAACTCTTCATGATCCCTCTTTGGGTTTTCTTGGCAGAGATATTGGAATGGTTTGGCATTTCCTTCTCCAGCCCATTTTACAGCAGAAGAAACTGAGACAAACTACATTAAGTGACTTGTTCAAGGTCACACAGCTAATGAGT
This sequence comes from Gymnobelideus leadbeateri, assembly GCA_011680675.1. Taxonomy (NCBI): domain Eukaryota; kingdom Metazoa; phylum Chordata; class Mammalia; order Diprotodontia; family Petauridae; genus Gymnobelideus; species Gymnobelideus leadbeateri. The sequence continues at coordinate 2,872,611 of WOXC01009109.1, forward strand.
GTCTGAGGCTAAATTTGATGAGTCCTTATTCTAGACCCAGAACTCTATCCACTGTGCCACCTAGCTGCCCCTGTCTTCCTTGTTCTAAGTTTAAAGAGAGTTAGATGAACACTTGGGTATATTTTAGTGAACATCCCTGTTAAAAAGTAAGATGGTACTATGGACAGAGTACTAGTTCTTGAGTTAGAAGATTGAGGTTCCAATGCTGACTTGAAGCCTTACTGCCTGTGTGGCCAAGTCATTTCATCCCCTTAGGCCTCAGTTTCCCTACCTTTAAAATGATGGAGTTGGGCTAGATGACCTTTGAGGTCCAGATTTCTGATTTCCATGATCCTGATTCTTTTTGGGTGGAAGTTGAATTGGATGATTTTTGAATTTCTTTCCAACTCTGAGATTCCGTGATTCAATTAGTTGAGAGGAATATTCAAATCCTAGACTCATCCTTAAGGCAAATTACTTGACCTCTCTGTGTCTTGATTATCCCGACACCAGCCCCATCTCCCTCCTAGAGGTTTTCAAGGAATGAGTGACATAGAATTGTAAAGTGTCAGAAGTAGAGTCAGGGGGAGGACCTGAGTTCAGATTCTGACTAGCTATATGACCCTGGGTAAATCACTTCACTCCTCTGCCTGCCTCAGTTTCCTTATCTGTAAAATGGTAATGTAATAATCATACTGACACCTACCTCCCAGGGTAATTGTGAGGATAAGGTGAGATATTTGTAAAGAGCTTTGAAAACCTTAACAAGCTTTATAAATGCTAACTATGATGATGGTGGCAGTAATGACTACAGCAATGAAACATAAGAGCCAGAGTGGGGAAGCCCCTTACTCAAGGTCACAGAGCTGATACGTGCTAGTGATATGACTTGAACCTGACTCTTCGCATTGTACCATACTGTTCTCAGGGATCACATATGTGAAAGATATCTGAAAAGTTAAAAATGCTAAATAAATAAATTATTAGAGCCTCTGGCTGTCCCCAAGATTCAATACTCTCCCTTCCCACATTCTCCCTTAAGAAACTCAGGGGATTGGTTTTGGTGCTCCTAGCCATCTAACATAAGGGGACCGACATTAGGCAGGACAGCTGTGAAATTCTACTGCTGTTCCTCTTATCAATGTGTCCCACTCTCCCCCATCCCCAGATGCCCCACTCTAGGTCCTATGTCTTTTTCCTTTCTTCTCTTTTATCTTTCCCCTTCACCTATCTCAGCAAGACTCGGAGCCACTATATAAATTAGACCTACATAAAATTGTAGGATTTAGAGCTAGAAGGGTCTTTAGAGGCTAACTAATCCAACTCCTTAATTTTACAGAGAAGGAAACTGAGGCACTTCATGAGGGATATATTGTGGGTCTGATCAGTCTTCTCCCCTCAGCCTTGCCCATCTCCTCCTGCTTCCCTGACAATTTCCTGGGCTGAACATCACCCTTTAATCACACATGCCAACCCTGAAAGTACTACTAACGAATAATCATGACACATTATCCTGTCATTTTTATCAGATTAGCTGTCCATTTGGTCAACCTAAAATAAGGACACAACTCACAGGACCATAGGACTGAGAGCTAGAAGGGTCATTGATATCAGCTGGTCGATACACATATTTGTAACAGGTCCTGCTTTCTCAATGCAGGGGAGGAAAACTGAGAGGGGAGACAATTTAGAACTTAAAACAAAACTGAATTTAAAGAAAAGATATCAGTGACAATCAGCAAGCCAAGTTAACAAGCACCTACCTACCAGGTGCCAAGAACTGTGCTAAGCAGTAGTCCAAGTTGCTCATTTTACAAATGAGGAAACTGAGGGAGGGAGAGAGACAGACAGATAGAGACTGAGAGAGAGAGACAGAGAGGGAGAGAGAGACAGAAGGGGAGAGAGGGAGGGAGAGACAGAGAGAGGGAGAGGGAGAGAGAGAGAGAGAGAGGGAGGGAGAAAGAGACAGAGAGACATAGACAGAGACAGAGAGATAGGGAGATAGGGAGGGAGAGGGAGGGAGAGAGAGAGGGAGGCAGGGAGAGACAGAGACAGAGAGACAGAGAGACAGAGGGGGGAGAGGGAGAGACAGAGAGAAGGAGAGGGAGAGAGAGAGAGGGAGGGAGGGAGAGAGAGAGAGGGAGGGAAAGAGACAGAGACAGACAGACAGACAGAAAGAGAGGGAGGGAGAGAGGGGGGGGGGGAGCAAATCACATAGGTATCAAGAAGCAAAGCTGATTTCCTCAGACCTCCATTGCTGGGGGGTGGTGTGGATCAAATTATGATGGAACATTTCTAGGTCATTATAGAACTGGTTTCCATTGGTAAGGTAATGAAAACCAATCTCCTCTGGATAGGCCCAGAAAATTGCTTCCAGGTATGAGCTCCTCTTGGTTGGAGATGCTTAGTCATGAGAAGACAGTGCTATTCATTGGGGGAAAACCAGCAAAAGCATCAGCAGCCGCATCTCTGGAAGGAGAATGAGTTAGAGAGGAAACCCAATGGCCCATTTCCTGAAAGAAAGAGCCCAAGAGCCACAGGAGGCTCACATGTTGTGTGAAACATTTGAAAGAACACGAACCTGTTTTTATTTATTGACTAGTTTAAAAAAATTGAACGTAGGGACTTAAGAAGACTTAGCAAAAGAGGTAAGAAAATTCTTTGAGAAGGGAATCTAGAAAACTGTCTGTAGGAGAAAGGACCCTGGAATGGGAGCAAAGGAGACTTGCTGAGGGATTGTGGGAAAATCGTTTCTTTGTCCAGGATCTGAGTTTCCTCCTTTGAAAATGAGAGGATAGAGGAAAACAGTATGCCCAGTGACTATGAGAATCTAAAGGGAAATAACAGAAAAAAAATCCGAATGATATAAAATTACAGTGACCAAGCTTGACTTCCCAGAGGTGAGAAAATTCCCTGTGAAATCTAGACTCTGCGCATAGATTATAGCATGTGCTTTTAGTCCGAGTTAGTATGTGGGTTGGTTTGGCTGAACTGCCTTTTTAAATTACCTCTTTCTTTTTAAACTGTTGTCACAAGGCCTGGCTAGCTAAGTAGGGGAGGGGAAAGGGTATATTCAGAAAGGAAAGAAATAAAAAACAAAACATTAATAAAAATATGAATTTAAAATGAGGGGGATAGAACTAGACAACTATCAAAAGACCTGTCCAACTAGCACTTGTCCAGTGTTTAAAGCAACGGATAACAATCTGTCTCATATACCCATCCATTCACAAGAGAAGCAGAGATGAAAAGCAGAGAAGCATACTGAAAATGAGGTTTGTCTTGGAGTTAGACCTGGGCTCAACTCCTTTCTCTTACATGTGATGATTATGTGATGACAGGCAGAAACTCAGGCAACTCTCTGACACTCAACCTAATCTCTGATCTGAATTGGTGAAGGGACTTTGCACATGGGAAGTCCATCACATCAATAAAATCATAGGTCTTGGGTTTGGATCTATGTGCATATATATACACACATGTACAGCTAGATAGTTATTGTTGCTCATTCAGTTGTGTCTGATTCTTCATGTTCCCTTCATGATCCCCATAGCATGCCAATACTGTCTGTGGGGTTTTCTTGGCAAAGATACTGGAGTGGTTTGCCATTCCCTTCTCCAGTGGATTAAGGCAAACAGGTTAAATGACTTGCCTAAGGTCACACAGCTATTAAGTATCTGAAGCTGCATTTGAACTAAGCCCCCAGTGGTGGGGATCCTGCAGTCTCAAGGACACATCTGGCCCTCTAGGTCCTCAAGTGTGGCCCTTTGACTGAATCCAAATTAATGATCTGTGGGCAAGATGTAAGTGTGACCATTTCCTAGAATCATCTGATTCAATGTTAAATGGGAACTAAGAAATCATCTTGTGCAACTCCCTCATTTGACAGACGAGGAAACTAAGTCCTAGAAAAGTGAAGTGATTGAGTTCAAATAGCAATAACAGAACCAGGATTTGAAATGAAGCCTTCAGGACACAAATCCAAAGCTCTTCCCATTATACTGCTTCAATTCTCTTAAATGCTCAAAGTTAAACACATCTCACTGAAGAAAACCTTCTATATTCTAACTACATTCTTCTTTGTCAGCTTCTTTTTTTTTAATTTTTTAAAGCAATTGGGGTTAAGTAACTTGCTCAAGGTTACATGGCTAGTCATTATCTGTGTGTGGGTGCTCATTTTCTGAGGCCGGATTTGACTCGGGTCATCCCAACTCTGAGGCCGGCGCTCTTACTCACTGCGCCACCTAGCCGCCCCTCTTTGTCAGCTTCTAAGGAAATCAGGACAGTCATATTATTAAAAAGCCTTCAATAGTCCACTGTTCATAGGGTGGCCTCCCCCATCCCCATTCTTCTCCTCTTCAGGCTGAATCATCCCTATTCCCTTAATATCTCTCTCTAGGTCAATTTTCCCAGAAGTTTCATCATCTGAGGGGTGGAGAACCACTTTCTTCTTCAAACTCTCTCACTTCTTACTTCCCTCTTATCTCTGGAGTCCCAGAAAGGAACCTAGCATTCTAGTAAGGGTGGGACCAACCAGAGTTGACTCTCTAGGGAATGCTCACCATAGCCTGGGTGTCCAGGATGACACAAGTCAGTCTATGGATGGAAGAGCTTGCCTGGGTCATCATTTCAGGCTATTATTGCTTTTCAAGGTGTCCATAGATGGATTCCACAATTAGCAGAACCTGATAAGCAGCCATTGATTTGACTTTCCTGGATGAATACGCATCCTGTGCTTTTGAATATTTTGGGTGTAGGTGTTCTCAGGTAGATGGATCTCCTTCAAGGCCATCTGTCATACTCTGATTATTCAACTAGACTTGACAATGAGAGCTCACTGTGCTCTGTGTGCTCAGTGCTAGAGTTGTGGAGATGAAACAAGACTCAAAATCCCATCATTGAAGGGCTGGAAAGGACTTCAGGGGTCATTGGTACAACCTGCACCTGACCAAGAATCCCTTCTACAAAACCCACAATAAACAATGATCTAGTGTTTGCCTGAAGACTTTCAATGAGACTGAGCCTGCTACCTCTCACGGCATCACAACACTCCACTATGGGAGAGTTCTAATTGTTATGAAAGTTTTCTTCCTGTCATAGGAAGCTTAGTCTTCTTCTAGTTCTCCCCAAGGAGGCTAACCTAAAGCCTTCTAACCCCTCTCCCAGTCAATCAATAATCATACTTAAAGAGTATACTCTATACTGTCTTCTCTGGACTCAACCATTTCCAGTTCCTTCAATGATTGCCATTTTATTACCCTTCCTTCTCACCATCCTGGTTACCCTTCTCTGGATTTGCTCTACTTTGTCTCTGTTTATCCTAAAATGTGGTGTCCAGAATTGATCTCTCACTTTCCTTGCAGATGCTATGTTATTTAGTACAGCCTGGAGAACATGATGTTTAGGGCAGGTCTGCCATGCTCTGAACTCATATTGAGTTTACAATCCATTTAAATTCCTTTCTTCCTCCATAAAATGAAGGATCTGGATTGGAAGAGTCATGAGATCTCTTCTTGTTCTAAATTTCATGATATGCAATGTTGTCCTTCCTATTCCAACCTCCTTGTGCTGACACATTTGGCCCATGACTATAATAAACAGCCTTCTCATCTCTGCCTGAAATCAGCCCAGTGGCTAGAGGTCTAGACTTAGAGTCCAGAAGATCTGAATTCAAATTCTGCCTTAGAAACTTACTAGTTGTATGATCCTGGGCAAGTGACTTTACCTCTTTCATTCTCAGTTTCCTCTTCTTCAAAATGGAGATAATAATGGCAAAGGATTTTTGTAAGAACCAAATGAGATTCGAGGGCTTCACAAATCTGAAGGTGCTATATAAATATTAGCCATTATTATTGCTAATGTTTAACAATCTGCCCGATCTGTATTTGCAAAGTTTGTTTTTTGAACCCAAGTTCAAACCCAAGTATAACTTCACATTTAACACTATTAACTTTAATGTCATTGGACTTGAATCATTGTTCCAGAATGTCCTTATTTGTTTGTACTTGGACTCTGTCATTCCACACCAAGTTTTGTGTTATCTATAAATCTGATAAGCAGGACATTTATGTCTTTTTTCAAGTTGTTGATAAAAGTGTTGAACCATTCAGGACCAAAGACAGGTTCCTGGGGGCACATTGCTGCCTCCAAGTTCACTTCAAGTGCTCTTTGGGTTCTGGTCATTCAATACATTCCAAATCCACCTAAGTGTATTGGAATTGGTGGTAAATGAGCTGGTCCTGGAAGGGTTTGGGGCAAGGATGAAGGGGCCAATCATTGTTTTCACAGACAAAATGTGTCAAATACAAAGAGGTGGGAATACAGAGGATAAGATCAAGTATCATGACATTAAGAGCTGGAAGAGCTCTCATTGCCTTTCCAGTTCAGCTTCTCCATTTTATAGATGAAGAAACTGAAGCCCAGAGAGGGGAAGTAATTTACCCAAATTTACTCAGGTAATAAGTAGCATATCAAAGCTTTGAAATTAAGGCAACAAGCCAAGGCAAAAAGCATTTGTTAAATGCTTATTAAATGCCAGGTACCATGTTAAGGTCACTGAAACATAAATTTAGAACTGGAGGGACCTAGGAGATCATATTGCCTAATTCCCCTATTTTATAGATGAAGAAGCAGAGGCTCAGAAAGGAAATGTTTTGACAAAGACAAAGTCAGGATCTGAATCCCAGTGCTCTGACTCCAAATACAACATTTTTTCCATTATATCATTTCATTGGTGCTAGGTCACAAGGTCTACCTCATCCTTGAAGCCTTTCCCAATTAGGATCACAGATTGAGAGCTAAAAGGTGTCTATATTGGTTGGGAATGTCACATTTGTCCTCAATACTCTTTAGCTTTGCAGGGATGAAATATGTCAAGTAGTATGATTTGGTTAAGACTTAGAAAGCAAGGAAGGGGAGGAGAGTAAAATTAGACCAGTGCCAGACCATGGAGAGCCATCAGTGTCCCGACTAGAAGTTTGTTTTAGCTGGTAATTGGAGCCCTAAAAATGAACCCCCAAATGCTGGTTTCTTTTGGGTGGATATGGCTGTAGTATTTCCTTAGAGGCATGGGCTACTGGAATAGATGGGGTTTACATTCAATCTGACGCTCTTGGGCTCCCTAGCTCCTGCCACCCACACAGATGATGCTATTGTAATTCTGCACAAGGTTTCCAGCCCTGCAAAGCTGACTATGATTGAGGATAAATGAGCCACTCCCTCAGTCTCCCTTTTTTTTCGATGAAGACTAGAGATTTCCCGTGGTTACAGTATACCAAGCAGTGTGATTGTTGGCTTCAGTCAGTATAATTTTCTTTAAAATTCCTTTCGGTTTGCATGATGTACAAAATTTCAGGCATGTGTTTTCAGGGGGTCCCCTAAGATGGCTGCTGCTCCAGATGGTCCCCACCAAAGCAAATCAATGTTGATTTTTGCCTAAAGGCACCTAGAAGGATTTGGTAACATTCAGTTCCAATGAGCTTGGAAATAACCACAAAACTTTTTTTTTTTTTAATCAGGCCGTGGGTTTGTGTTTTCCCTAAATACAACAATACCAATTAACTAAATGGTTTTTTAGCATCTCTTCCTGGAAGGGACATTAGAGAATATCTAATCCAAACCTCTATTTTACAAACAAAGAAACTGAGACCCAGAAAGAGGCTGGGACTTGTCCAAGATCACACAGAGAGCAAAAAGAACAGACCCAGTTCAGGAGCCCAGACCCAAATCTCCTTTCCCTTGCTTCTCTTATATGTAAAATAATAGAGGTTAAGGAGAGAAATTCCAGGCACAAGTCGGAAGCTCTCACCTTCCTCTTGCCTGAAAAATAAACCTTGTTCTGTTTATTTCAGTCAAAGAGAAGTTTGAAAAAAAATGCAGAGACTTTTCCCTCTGGGGCCTCTGGATACAGTGAAGACCACACTTGACAGAGTCTTCCAGGGCGGAAAGCTCTGTCTCTCTCCTCTGCTCTGAGTGTAGCAGGCTATACTAGGATCCCGGGAGCTCAGAGCTGGAAAGGACTTTGAAGGCTGTCTAAACTGGTTCTTAGAGCCCAAGCTTTAATGGTCTGCTTATCCTGGCCAGTGCTCTCAGTCTGACCCTAGGAAGATCATAGGCTTGTAGGCTTTGGAGTAGGAAGGGCCACTCAAGGCATCTCATCCAACTCCCTCATTTTTACAGAAAAAAGATATCTCAAGGAGACTGGTAGCTACATGCAAGGTCACACATCTGCAAGTAGCAGATCCAGGTTTAAACCGAGCTCTTTTCCCGGATGCAGCACTTATTCTCCTAATCTTTGCTGATGAACATTCAATCTGACTGAGGGGATGCTGGGCAGGTGGGGGTTTGGGGGCATACATGGCTCTTGGTGACAGGTGGCATTAGGAACACAGGTGGAGATGGGGCGTATTGCAGAATCTCTTTTCTGGTAGCTGTGGGATCCAGATTTTATGGGGAGCAGAGAGAAGGCTCAGGCCAGTCCCCCGAGCTGGATGCTTAAGTCAATCCCTCTCTTGAGAACAACCAATCAATAAACTTTTATGAAGCACCTACTAGGTGCCAAGCACTGTGCTAAATGCTGGAATAGCAGAACCTGAGCCTGAAGGAAGCTTCCAAACCCCCAAAGTCAATCCCTCCCACCCACCCCTACATAGTGACCTTCTGGTTCCAAAGGATCGTCATGGAATCGTAGATTTAAACTTGGAAGTGTCCTTAGAGACCATCTAGCCTGACTTTTACATTTCATTTTTTAAAAAAATTATACCTAGGGGGCAGCTAGGTGGTACAGTGGATAAAGCACCAGCCTTGAAGTCAGGAGGACCTGAGTTCAAATTCAGCCTCAGACGCTTGACACTAGCAGTGAGGGCTAGGGCAAGTCACTTAACCCTGATTGCCTTGAAACAAAAGAAAACAAAATTATACTTGGCTTCAATGTGTTTTGAATGTGGCAATAAGTGTAGGGTTTAGCAAATAGTATTGATCACAGGACTGTAGAAATGGACACTGCAAAGCAGAGTTGATATTATGATGCAAGACACAAAATCTGTAATGTAATGACCAGGAAACGTAACTGGACTGGTACCTGAATAATTATGATTTTGTTACATGGCTTCAGTCATACTTCTAAACCAAGGTATAGAAAATATGTATTATGTAAATGTATGAAATATATTCACATGAATCTATATGTATATTGACATACTCTGTGTGTATATATATAATACATATGTATATATGTGTATCTATCTATCTATCCATCTATCTATCTATCTATCTACTATCTATCTATCTATCTTTTTGTCTATAGACACACACACACAACCCTACAAGGTAAGTACTATTATTATCAATTTTACAGTAGAGGAAACTGAGGCAAGCAGAGGTTGACTTGCCTAGGGTTACACAGCTGACAAGCATCCTAGGTGGAATTTGAATACAGAAGTTCCCAACTCTGACTCTGTCAAGCATGTTTTCTCTCCCCTCTGCTATCACCGCCTTCTCTTTCTCAGGGGGTTCCTGGAGAGGGTGTGGACATGCTTTCTCTTGGTTTCCTTCTTCTATGTTTTCCCTGACAGTCTGTTTTCACATAGTTACCAGCAGTGGGACAGCCCTGGCTGACTTAGTCACATCCTCCCTGTGAGTCTCACTCAGAGACTGCTCTCAACTTTCACCTACATCTCAGATTCCAGTGTGTTGCATGGTTAGAAAGGTATCTGCTCATTTTTGGGGAAAAAAGGAAAGCTTCTGCCCCTAACCCACTGAGAATGGGCATGGGGGTTCCCAGCACCCGGAGAGAGGGAAAACATTCAAGTGCCTGGTCACATTTTTCAGGACTTGGACAGAACTTGTTGGATGGGCTAAGCAGTCTCCTCACCTCTGGGGTCCACATAGGGTCCTTCCTAAATGTCAATGACCTGCTGACTCTGCCACAGAACTCAGGTTTTCTGAGCTTCCTGGCATAGCAGGAAAAGAGGAATAAGCATTTATAGATCACCTACTGTATTTGAGGTTCTGTATTGAGCACTTGGCAAATATTATCTCATTTGATTCTCACCCCAGCCCTTCCAGGTAGGTTCTGTTATGCTCTCCATTTTATAGTTGAGGAAACTAAGGCATACAGAGTGACTTGCCCAGGGTCACACAGTTAGTAAGTGAATTCAGGCCTTCCTGACTCCAGGTCCAACACTCTGTGCTCTATGGTCACCTCTAGCAGCCTAAAAGGCGAGGGGGAAGCGTGGGATATGGAGTCAGAAGCTCTGGGTTTGAATCTCCCATCTGTCTCTTATTACCTGTGTGACATGGCAGCAGTTCAGTCCAGTGGAAAGAGCTCTGGATTTAGAGTCTGAGCACATAGGCTTCATCCTTCTCTCAGGCTTCTTGCTTATGACTTGTGTGACCTTGAGTATGTCATTGGATCTCATTAATTAGGCCTCAGTTTCCTTATCTATAAAATGAAGTGGTGGGACTGGATGGCCTCAAGAGACATCTTCCAGCTGGAAATCTCTGATCCAAAGTCTCCCTTCCTTTTCTGGGTTTCAGTTCCCCCAGGCTCCAGAATGAAGGGATTGGTTTAGATGATTTCTGAAGATACTTCCGATCCTAAATGTTGTAACCAACTACCCCACAATCCTTCCCTGCTGACAGTTTTCAGATTCTAAAGTGGCTGAAATGAAGGAAAGAAGGAGGATTCTATTACTAATCAACAACCACAATAAAAAACAATAACTTGTATTTCTATAGTGCTTTGATGTTTGCTAAGCACTTTATAAATATTATTTTAATTTATCCCCAAAACTTGGGGAGGTAGGTGTTATTACTGTTGCCATTTTGTAGATGATGAAACGAAGGCAGACAATAGTTAAATGACCTTTCCAGGTACCATATCTAGAAAGTGACTGAGGCTGGATTTGAACTCAGTTCTTCCTGCAACTAGACCCAACTCCCTCCCCACCATGCCATCTAGCTGCCTGTAGGTCATATTTGACATGATCAGAGAATAATAGAAACTCCAATTTTTTATGTTTCAGGAATGAATAATAACTAGCCTCTAGATTTAACACTGTAAGGTTTGTATTTTACTTATGTTATCTTATAACAATCCTGTTATTAAACCTATATAGATGAGAATACTCATGGCAACAGAGGTTAACTGACCTGCTCAGGTAAAGGTATGAGGCAAGGTGCTAGCTCAGGTCTTTCTGATGCTAAGCTCATCACTCCATCTACTGTATTGCCTGGCTCCCTAGCTTTACAAAGGGCTTCCTTTCCCTCCTGAAAGCCCTGTAAGCTAGTCAGTCCCAACATTCTAAAAATCATACCATGGCAAGAGACCTCAAAGGACATCTAATTTAACTCACACCTGAATGGGATTGTCCTCTCTGACACCATTATCTCCGTTTTATAGATGAGGAAACTGAGGTTTCCCTTTGTCTGCAAAATGAGGGGCTTGGTCTTTGGGGTTCTCCTAGAATGTAAACCCCATGAGGGCAGAGGCTGTCTCATTTTTGTATCTGTATCCTCAAGGCCTCAGAGTGAACTGTCACAACACAGAGCCATGAAGCATCAGAGCTGAGACCCCAGGCCAGCTCTCCTAATTCCAAGCCCAGTGGTCTTGGCGATCGATGATTCCTAATCCTAACGGACCGATGAAGAGCAGGTTCATCAGCCCACTCCTGGAGACTCAGGAAAAAAAAGTCAATTGACCCTCTAGGTTTATTACCTATTCTCCCAGTTGTAAATTTGTTCCCTCCCCTCCTCAACCTTGAATGTACCATTTGTTAGCATGGGCTATGAAGAGAGTGTGATGACCATGGGATTCTGGAGTCTGGTCTGGATCCAAATGACCACATCACTTAACATCCCCATGCGTCAGTTTTCCTTATCAGCAAAATGAAGAGGCTGGATGAGTTGGCCTCTGTAGTCCCTGCCAGCTTCCATGGTCCTAAGTGCTATTCCTCCAGTAGAAGCCAGGGATTGTCTCACTTTTGTATATCTGTCCCCAAATCCTGGCCCAGTTCTTAGCAGACAGCAGGTACTTAATAGATGCTTGTGGAATGAATGATGCCAAGAAATTTTTAATCTCTCAGTGTGTCATGGCAACAGGAAATAGAGCAGGTATTCTATCAAAGGAGCAGAGTGAGACTAATTTCAAGAGAGACCCCAAAATGAGAAAACAGACCAGGAGATGCACCTATAACCTCTACTGAAATCTGCTCAACTCACTGGGCAATCAAAAACCAACATTTATTAAGCACTTACTGCATACCTTTCTAAACATCCCAATATTTGACTAAAGAATTTCCTGCCTCCTTAGGTTCCAAAGTCATCCTTTATTTCCCCCCCAGCTAAATTAAAAAGAGCTTTGGTAGAGCTCTCTCAGCCTGGAGTTTGAAGAGTGGTTCTATCCCAGCAAAAACCCTTTTCCATTTGAGACCTTATTTTAATCATCTCATCAGATATTCCGCCAGGGTCCCTTATCTATCAGGGGCCAAGGAAACAGCAGCAGAAAGCCTGTATTACGGCCTCCATTCTCAGATGGGCCAACTGCCTTGATTTGTCATGAGGCCTCACGATCGAGGGAGATAGCAGTGAATAATGGGATTGTGAGTTTCAGTGCAGAAATAAGGTCACCGTGAAGAATATTGCCATTTTGAAACCTCAGTGAACTTCAGCGGCCAACATGGGATGACTGTTAATCTCTCCTTTTTTTTTTTGCTCAGCTTCCTCCTCTGTGGCCTGCTACTTCGAAGTGGGGACTGTCCCTTCTTCTCTGACTTCCTCTCATGCAAATAGCCTGGGTGAAGTCCGGGACTTATTGAGAAAACGCCACACAAGGAAGGAACCAACACCAACCTCAACCTCACGCAGACCTACTTTCTATTACATTTCCAAACCTCAAAGAGCAGAGTTTCTCCCCATTCCCAGCTTTTTAGGGAAAGCATATTTCTCATGGGTCCCACTCTTAAAACCCTAGGGTATAACAGAAAGAGCTGACAGTCAACTGGGTGAACCTGAACAAACCACATCATTTATCTAAGGCTCCTTATTTTCTTTTGTCAATAAAATGGGAATCATAATCCCTGAACTATGTATGTTGGCCTTGAGGCATGACATACTACAATCTTGGGAGAACTGGAAATGACTCTTACCCAGAAGGAATGGAGAAGCACAGAGGCAGGCTGCTACACATCACCAAAAAGGAATTACCAAGGAAAACCAGGATAAAGGGTATCATCAAAGATACGTATGAAAAAAGGAAGTTGGCTAGTCCCATGCTAAAAGTAATGGAGAATCAATGCTCCTTTGATGTCATTATGACGGCAAGAAAAGGAGGACTCACAGATTTCGATCAAGAAGAGGCCACACTGGCAAGCATCAGGGGTAAGATTTGAATCTGGGTCCTCTGGCTACAGTCAGTACCCTTCTCCTGGGGCTATGCTGCCCCCAAGTACATTGGATGCCTCCTCCTGCACCTTCCTGACCTACTGTGGGAGGATATGGATAAGAATCATATAAGCTGGTTAGGCATGGACGGGTTGTGATCTGCAGCATTAGAGGGCATTCTGAATTGATGAGATCTCAGGGCAGCTGGATTATTTGAATGCTCCTTCTCTCCAAGACTTACTGAAGTAACCATACATATGTTATATATGTATATGCATACACACATACATCTGTACACACACACACACACACACACACACACACACACACACACATACACACACACAAAATTGAGGTGTATAGAGTGTTGGCTTTGAGCCAGAAAGATCTCAGTTGGAATCCTATGCCTGTGTGACCTTGGGCACAAGGTCCTCATTTGTGAGACATAGATAACAAAAATCCCTCCCCCCCAGGGGGTCATGGGGATCATGGGGATCAAGTGAGATAACACATGGGAAGTGCTTTGCAAACCTTTAACGTGCTATATAAATGTGAATTATTACTATGGTTGGGAAACCTTCCCTTAGAAAATAAATAGATTGGTTCATTTCTTCCCTTGGAAAAGCCTGAAGGACAGATGACGAACAACAGCTCTAAAGAGTTTATGGGCATTCCTGCTAGGAAGGAGAGTGGACATTTATATAGCTCATTAAATTTTACAAAGTATTTTATATCATCTTGTTTGAACCTCACAAAAGCCTTGTTTAGGAGGGAGTGTCGTTAATGTGATTATTTTCCCTGTTTTGCTGAGGAAGAAACTGAGTCCCAGAGAGGGGGGAAATGTGTGCACCAATGAAAGTATCAACAAACCTTCATGACGTGCCTACTACATTTCAGACACTGGGTTAGTAGCCGGAGGTTCAAAGACAAAAATAAAAATATCCCTGCCCTCAAAGAGCTTATAGTCTATGAGATAATATATACTTTGTCTTCAGATTCCAAATCAGTCTACAGGAAGTAGCAGATCAAGGTTTAGAGCTCCAATCTCGGGGCTGCTGCCTTTTCCAGGATACCTTTTTGAATGACCTTTTGATTAAGCCCCAAATTCATCAAACAAAAACTCTTTTGGAGCTGTTTTCTTTCAGGGGAAAGTATGACCATAATAGCTGATAGCTGACTATATTACAGGCCTTAACAGTTACGATGTGCTTTAAAACCATTATTTCACAGATAATAACCAAAGAAGCAGTGGTAGATAGATTGACCTAAGAAGAGGAGTTAGGATGGTCCACCTCCAAAGACAGATCCACCTATGGGGCTGACCCATAGGTGGAAGACAGGACCTCCAAGTGGGAAGAATATAGATCTACAGGTCTTGACAGAACCTGGGTTCAAGCCTGACTCCACAGTGTACTAGGTGTACACCTCTGGGCAAGCTGACCTCCTTCTCTGCGTCTGTTTTCCCTCTGTAAAATGAGGGAGTTCATGATCCTTAAAGTCCTTCCAGCCCCAGCATTCCATGATTCATGAGCAGCAGTGATAGGGAGAAAGGTTCCCTCCTGCCTTAGGCCAGGTTGGGAGAAGGATGGCATAGTTCTGGTTTTGTGGCTTACTGGTCAGATGGTTTCAGGGAACTTAGAGCCCCTTGGGCCAAAGGGTACTCTGCAGCACAATGGCAGAAGATTCTGGAGGAGGGTGATGCTGGTTTAGGATAGGCAGAAGAGGACATGTGGGGTGAGGGGCAGTACTGGGGGCTTGGATCAATCAGAGGCAGACACATTGTCTTCATTCAATTAGAGGGAACAGTGGAGTCAGAGGCTATTGTTGTAATTTGCTGTCATGTCTGACTCTCTGTGACCCCATTTGGGGTTTTCTTGACAAAAATACTAGAGTGGTTTGCCATTTCCTTCTCCAACTCATTTTACAGATGAGGAAACTGAGGCAAGCCAGGCTAAATGACTTTCTCAGGGTCACGCAACTAGTAAGTGTTTTAAACTCACGAAGACAAGTTTTCCTACTTCCAAGCCCAATGCTTTGTCCACGGTACCACCTAGTTTTGTTTACTTGGAGTCAAGGGACCTGATACTAAATCTTGACTCTGTCTTTGACTACCTCTATGACCTTGGGTCAATCATTCTCTGGGCTTTAATTTTCTCATCTGTAAAATGAGAGAGTTGGAGTGGATGACCTATGAATAAGGTCCCTTCAGCTCTAAATCCAGTGCCTTCATTTCACAGGTAGGGAAACTGAGGCCATAGGAAGTAAGGTCATTTACCCAAGGTCATAGAGATATTAAGTTGGAGAGTCAGAATTCAAACTTGATCTCTGTCTTCTTCCCATGATATCTCCAAATCTAAGGACTTATTTTCCCTCACCCCAAAATGCAGAAGGAGAAGCCAGGTCCCAAGTCTCAGAAAACAAGGAGAATTTGTTCTGCTAGACCTCAGTCAAGTAGAGGGGTGAAAGGAGGGAAACAAGAAGGGGCTGAAGAAACCCTGAACCCTGAACAAAGATGGTGAGAACAGTCAAAACCACTTTCATAAAGCCCTGGAGCCGGATGTCTTCGGTCTTTTGGTTTGTCTGAGAGGCAGAGGCAAAGCATGGTCTGCCTTAGAGGGGATTTCTCTACAGCAAACATCAGAAACACACACACACACACACACACACACACACACACACACACAAAACCACTTCAAGAGCAGCCCAATTTGAAAGGTGCCACATGAAAAGTGGAGAAACCTAAAGCCCCCTTTAGTCACAGCCCAAGAGCCATTCCAGAGCAGTGCTGGCTGGCCCACTTGCCAACCAATGTGCTCTCTCAGCACAGGGGCCCCTACTCAGAAGCCTGCCAAGCCCATTTACCATGGAGCCTGGGGCCCTACATCTTATGTACACTTAGATGCTGAGGACCAGACCGCAGAGTCAGTCCCTGCTGACTCTGGAATGAAGCAGCTTGCAGCTGGAACCACATGGCATCTCTTGGGTCATCACATGCACAGAAGAGCTTTCCAGCTCTGAATGATTATCAAGGCAAGCCGTGGACTTGGAAGGCTGGGATTTCAGGCTTGGTTCTGTCACTGACTAGCTGTGTGACCTTGAACAAATCACGTTCCCTCTGAGTCTCTGTTTCTGCTCCTGTCAGAATTGGGTTAGATCAGGAGTTCTTAATCTGGAGTCAGATTTCAAAGAGTCTGTGAATCTGAGTGGGGGCGGGGAAATAGAGAAGATATCTTTACTTCAATATAATTGATTCCTTTTGTAATCCTATGTACTTAGTTTATTCTTTTAAAAACAATATTCTGAGAAGGGCTCAATAGGTTTCACTAGACTTGCCAAAGGGACCCATTACAAATTAGACACTCACTGAAGACTTTTTTGGCCCTGACTTTCTATGTTTTCAGTTCTAGAAACTCTAATGTTCTCCATTCAAAGGTCCCTTTCATCTCTGACATTCTACATTCCATGTTCTAAGATCCCTCCTAGCTCTGACATTCTGTGTTCTACTTTTTCAGATTCTTCACAGTTTTAGAATTTTATGATTCTGGGAGGGACAGAAAAGTTGGCCTTAAGAGGCAGAACCCTGAAGTAAGAACAAAGCACATTGCAAAAGAGTGTTCTCTGAGCTGGGCTAAAATGAAACATTTCTGAAAAACACCTACGAGAGATTCACCAGCAGTCATACCCATATTCCCCATCACTGTGGGCTAGAATGAGTTAGCATCCCCTGCATGAGCAGGCCAGCAGTCCTTGTTTGAGCTCCCCATTTGTTTTGATTTTGGCCCCCATGGGAATCTAGCCTAGCCCAGAGAACTCTGGGCACACAGAATTCCAGCAGCCTAAATCAATGTCGAATGGAATTAGGTGGAAATAAATAGAATTTTGTATCTGGGGAAAACTGTGACCTGTGCCCAAGTCAAGCCATTGGCTCAAATGCTTTGATCTAATTCATCTGAGAGTATCTTCTACATGGCGATTGAAGTAATTTTGAGGAAAATCATTCCATTCATTTAGCAGGCATTTATGAAGTCCTACTTTGTGCCAGACACCATGGCAGGCACTGGAGATAAAAAGACAAGAAGAAAATACATAGGCTCTGCCCTCCCAAAAAACTTAAATTTGGGGTGGTATGGGGGGAAAGAGGCTATAATATTGCAGGTAACCAAAGAAATAAATATGAAATATAGATTAAAAAGGGAACAGTGATAGGTGAGGTAAAGGGAGCTTGTACTGGGAGTACAATCAGGAAAAATAACAGCGCACATTTCTGTTAGGCATTCTCTTTTACAAAACAATTACCACACAGCAATTTGATGAGGCTGGATATAATATTGATAAGAGAATCAGAAAGTCAACTAGAATTTATTTAGCTCCTACTATGTGCTGGACCTTAAGCAAAATACTAGAGATGCAAAGAAAGACAAAAACCAGTTTCTGCTCTTGTGGAGCTCAGCAGTCTAACGGGCCTGACAGTAGCATGCAAATAATTATACAGGCCAAGCAAGAGATATACAAGATAAGTTGGGAGGTATCTCTGAGGAAGATTAAGGAGGAGTGGAAAAGACTTTTTTTAGGAGGGACTTCGGCTGAGACATAAAGGATGTTAGGGGGAAGATGAGGAGGGAGAGAATTCCAGGCACAGGGGTTGGTGCCATAACGAATTGTCTTGTTCAGGGAAACAGCAAGAAGGTCAATATTGGATTGAAGAGTAAATAGAGGAGAGAAAAGCCTAAGAAGACTAGGTGGGATGAAGGGGTAAAGTGTTTTATTTTAAAGTAGAATTTAAAAAAAAACACATTTTAAAAAATTAAAAATCACCTGTCATTCCCTTGATTGATC
This sequence comes from Gymnobelideus leadbeateri, assembly GCA_011680675.1. Classification (NCBI taxonomy): domain Eukaryota; kingdom Metazoa; phylum Chordata; class Mammalia; order Diprotodontia; family Petauridae; genus Gymnobelideus; species Gymnobelideus leadbeateri. The sequence goes on from WOXC01009109.1 coordinate 2,890,806, forward strand.
AGTCCAAAAGATAAGAAATAAAATGACATTAATTTGACATAATTTGTTCTCAATTGACCCATAGTGACTCCTGAATGATGACTTTGTTTTCTAAATATTACAGTTCACTTTTTAGCAAGCTGTTCTAGAATTTTGACAGAGATTGCTACTTAACTCCAACTATAAATTTTGGAATCCATTTTTCCTCATTTTAAAAATTCCACATGAAATGTTTAAAGCTTCAGTGTTCTAAGACTTTTTCTGTTCTTCATAATATGTTAGGATTTAATGACAATGCTTCCTTGATCGTATCTATGGGTCCTTTCAGTAACCTGGAGTGTAATTAATGTGGATCTGAATATTTGAACTCATTTAAAATGGGTTCTCTCCCCCACAAACACTTTTAAAACTTTATAAAAAGTTTTTTTAAAAGTGTCCCACCCCCAGATGTTGTTTTAGGAAGGAGTTATACAGCCACTGATTTTGGGCCCCAGATTAGAGGAAATAGATGGTCAGATGGCCAACACCAGTGTGACAGTTAAAAAAGAGTAGAAAGCCTTCATTTCCCCCATGGTTGTATTTCCTCATCGACAAGTAATACAGGTCAACTTGATTTATCATGCAGGGCTCCAGGTCCTACTATGTGGAAATCTTTATGCCCAGTGCTGAGGTGACTCAGACGCAGGGTTAGAAAGGAACATTAATCTCACCTGCATTGTCTCCCCAGCTCCACTTTCTGAGGGTAGTGTTGGGGAAATCCCTACAGACTGTATGTATTTTTAATAGGCATTCTCTTCATGTTGGTAGAGAAAGGAAGGAGAGGAGGGATGTTGGTAGCCACAATGGGAGACCTCCATTCTATGCTGCTTTATAAACCCAATGATGTTTTTGCTGTTCAATCACGTGTGCCTAACTCACTATTGTACATATGGGAATTCAGAGTGGTAAGTGACTTTCTGGTAAGTCACATGATCAGAAAATGGCAGGATTTGAATTTGAACCTAGGCTTCTTGAATCCTAGACCAAGGTTGTTGCTTGTGGTATGAGAATCACAGACCCTTAGAGCTGGAAGAAGAAACCTTGACCCACAGGGGTTAAGAGTTTTGCCCAAGCTCACTTAACCAGATGGGTCCTCCAGTCCCAGAGATTTCTGGGAAGTATTTCTGAAACTGTTTCAGAGAGATGTTGTATTGTACAGAGAGCGCAGGACTTGGAGTCAGGCCTGGATTCCTGTTAATTGACCCTGAAAAAGCCCCTTACTCTCTCTGTGGCTCAGTTTTCCAATATGTAAAATAAAGGGGTTAGATTAGGTAGTCTCTAAAACCCTTCAAGCTCCAACATTCTGTGGTTCTTTGAAATCCCCTGAGTCTGTCTTGGAAGCCAGTGATAATAATTAAAAAAGGAAGGAGTGAAGGTGAAGGGGACCAGAGTAGAACTAGGTTTCCTTCATCCCTTTCAATTGCAAATGGAACCAAGGATTATTGGTCCAGCTCTGTTGATTGAGAAAGAAATATAAAGTGAAACCTGCAGCCTTGGGGCTGAAGGTCCTCTGATGGTCTGCAGCCATCTACCAGGGAAATGAGCTTTAGGGAGCTTCTTAAGAAGCAGTTAAATTCAATTCAACAAACTTTTATTAAGCACTTACTACAGGTAATACAATGGAGACTTTTTATGGCAAGGGGAGGAGGTGAGAGGATCCGCACCAATGACTTTGGAGGTATAGAAGCCACGTTGGCAGCTGCCTAGCAGCTCCTCTGTAACTGGAGTCTTGGAGACTTGTTTGGGGGTGCTGATAGGTCAAGTGAATTGACCATTGGCCACATTCAAGCTGTTAGTACTCATCAGAAGGAGGACTGGAACCCTGATCTTCCCAAAGCAAGGCTAGTCCCTTCTATGCTCCACCAAGCTGGCTCTATAGAATGCACCTTCATAGCTCTAGAATTGGAAGGGACCTCAAAGCCACCCTCTCATTTTACAGAAAACTGAGGTCCAGAGAATCTGAATAACTTGTCCATGATCATATAAGTGGTGAGTATAAGTGTCAGCATTCAAACCCAGGGCAACCTGACTGTAGGCCTAATGCTCCTTCCAGTGTACCAAACTGTCTCCTAGGTACCCACAATACAAATGAAAGAAATAAAATAATACTCTACTTCAAGGGTTTAGATTCTATGGAAGAAATACAGCACGCTCAAAAGTACAAGGAAAATAAAACAGTTACCAGGGAAACTGAGGCAGGAGGGAGATGTGTGTATGGCGGCCTGGGGGTGGAGAGATCAGGACAGACTTCATGGAAGAAGTGGTCATCTAGTACAACCCTTTAATTTTCAGTTGAGGAAACTGAGGCCTAGAGAAACATAAAGTGCCTTGCCTGAGGCAGCAAGGTGGCAGAGTGGACCTGGAGTCAAAAAGAGTTCAAATATGACCTCAGACACTCTAGCTGTGTGACCCCAGAAGAAGGCATTTAAGCTCTATCTGCCTCAAATTTCCCAAATATAAAATGGGTATAGTAAAAATACCTACCCTGGGGTTGTTGTGAGGATCAAATGAGATCATATTTGTACATAGTAGGGACTTAATAAATTCCTGTTTCCTTTTCTGCCCATTAGCACACAGGTAGAAAATGACAGTCAGTCTTAATTTGAATCCAGGACCCGAAAATGAAAAGTCAACGTAACACTCTTTTGCCCAATGCCATAATGCCACCATACTGTTTGAAAAGTGTTTCCCTTACAAATAATCCTGTGAGACAGGCACTACAAATATATATTTTACAGATAAAGGATCTGAGGGTCAGTGAAGCAAAGGAGCTTGTTCAATGTCACACAGCTAATGAGTATAGAGTCAGGATAATAAATAAAGGCTTGAACTTGCCAGAAGGAATGATGGGATTGAAAGGACTGCTGAAAGGTGGATATCTGTATTTATACCCAGCATCAGAAATCTTCGTTGGGAGACGATGGCTATTGTGGGCACCCTGAATCAGAGGAGAGATGAGATGAGTTTGGTCATCTTTACTCTCATAAGACTTAAGGGCTGGGGACCTTCTGTTGGAGAGGCAAGTCAGGAAAGTCTCACAGCTGTTTTAGGAGTCACTTTTGTAAGTGAGATGGGCAGATACTTTGTGGATGTTTAAAAACATAGCCTATGGCCTCAGGTATCTGACTGGGGTGATCTCATCCTAAAAAGTGAGGACCCTTACACCAGAGTGTGGCAGAGGCAGAGAGGTGAGAAAAGAGTGGAGAGCAGTGAAACATGAATTCTCATTAGTGTTACCAAAGCAGAGAAGCAGAGGAAAAAGGTCAGCCCATAAAAACTATGGCAGAGGTGTGGCGGGGCTTTCCAAACCATGGCAGGAGGGGATGTGAGATAGAATGTGGAGAAACAGCCAAGTCCTTGGATTAGTCCAAAGACTACACTGGAATCAATTTATTTATTTATTTATTCTTTTGTTTGTTTGTTTATTTATTTCCCCCCCTTTTTTTGGAGGGGGAAGGTAGGGCCATTTGGGGTTAAGTGACTTGCTCAAGGTCACATGGCTAGTTTTTGTATTAAGTGTCTGAGGCTAGATTTGAACTCAGGTCCTCCTGACTCTAGGGCCAGTGCTATTTGATTGCTATTTGTCTCAATTAAATTATTTGCTATTTTTAATATAGAGTTCCAGCAGAATGTAAGTTCTTGTCTGTATCCTCAGTGCCAAATCCCAGATCCTTGAATATAGTAGGAGCTTAATAAATACTTATTGAATTGGATTGAATTGAATGGTTCCTAATTGATCTGTTGTTAGGGATTATCTGGCTCAGACCATGAGGCAAATGTTAGATTCTTTCCTCCAACTGAAATGAGGTGAAATTTGAACACAAGTCTTTCTTACTCCAAGCTGAGTATTCTATCTACCCAAGCATGTTGCCTCTACCTTAAGTAGGATGTCTGTTATGTGTTAGTAAGTATTCACCAATAGCATAAACACAGATGTAGAAAATTTGGGCCTCCCTCCAGATGTTTATAATCAAACTGTAGAAGAACAACAAACTTTATACCATACAAATAAAACAGATACACATAAAATTAAGTGGTTCATTACATAATACAGAGTGGGTAGGTGGGGTCATAGGAGCTCCTGAAATAAGGTGAGACATATGATAGAATCCCATGCCATGGGCAAAGGACAAACAAAATGTAGATCACTAAAGGGGAAAGTGGATATCTCACCAGGAATACCCTGGCTTTGTGTATTCATTAGCTCCCCATTACTAGTGTGGAGATAAATATCATAGCCACTTTCTCTGGCACAATAGAAGCATGTATAGAGAATGATGTACTCTTCATACAGAATGGCAAATCTATCAGCTTCCAAGAAAGGGGCGGAGGCGGGCGACGGAAGAGATGAAAGCTCTTTCCAAAGTGATTTCTCTCTATTGCGATCTGCCAGCTTCCTTTTCTATCAAACTATTATCTCAACCAAGTGCTGGGGCTGGATCTTGTATTCAGGTCCGTTAAGTGCCTCTTTTTTCAAAACAGAGCTGCTATTATTTCAGAAGTAATGTGTCTCTGTGTCATTTGCTGGGTCCACATTGATTTCTTGCAAGCACACACACAAAAAAAATGCACTGGTGGTTACAACCTAATTAAGTGGTAGGCTCAGGTCTTGGGAAGCATGAGTGATTGGGAGCTTGGGGAGCTGCACCCGTGGCAGTGCTAAGTCCAGAGTGGACCATGCCTCTAAGGGGGATACCAGCTTCTAGGGTGTAATGTGGGGGGACCTGAAAGCGACCATGCTAAATCCGCTCCCCCCCATTATATTCATGATGATACCTTTGGATGTCTGAGTGACCCTGTATCATCATCATCATGTCCCCAGTACAGTGCTGGGCACGTAGTAGGTGCTTTAATAAATGCTTACTGTCTAATCATCACACTATTAAAACCCAAAGGAAATGGGCCACTGTGGGGGTTCTTAAGATTCCCATTCTCTTGTGAAGTGTGCTGCAGAGGGTAATTATATATAATGTATGTTGAATTAAAATAGCTTCCAATGTCTCTTAAGGCATTTTAGTGCAATGGAGAAATGCTGGCCTTGGAACCTCCAGGACCTGAGTTCAAATCCCATCTATCTTACTACCTGTGCAACCTTGGGCAAATTCCTTAATCTTTCTAGGCCTTATTTTCCTCATCTATAAAATGAAGAGGCTGGGATAGATGGCCACTAAGGTTCTTTCTAGCTCTTCATTTATGATCCAATGATCCTCTCTACTCTTTGAGTTTTTGAATCTAAGATAAAATTATGGGAAGAATGATGGGATATTCTTGAAGGCAGAGTTTGTTTTGCCGCTTATCTTCATATCCCCAACATATTACTTGGCATACAGTAGTTGCTTAATATAAGCTTCTTGGATGAATGAATGAATGCAGTTGAAGTCTCTGGTAGCAGAAGGACAGAGCGACATTTGGGGAAGGTTAACATTTGGAAAAAGGAGGATGTAGAGAAGAAAGACAACCTAAGCCCTCTCCATATTGCCCAACCCTGATTATCACAGAAATTCCCAACCTTTGAAAGCCAGGCTGTGAGTGACGAAGGCTTTTGTTTCATCTCCACACTTAAATACCAGCCTCAGCGCCTTCAAAGAAAACCAAAAGATTTTTTTTTGCATTACAGTTCATTCTTAAAGAAAGGTCAATATGAATCAAACTGATTTGGAAGAGAGGCTATAAATACCATGATGGTCAGGGAAAAGAAAGGGTTCCTGGAGACATCCATGAGGAGTCTGATTTCTGTCACCTTAATTCATTGGCTCCACGGCATTTCTTGCAAGCAATAACGTGAGGCATTTAGCATGGAAACTGGAACACTGCTCAAATGATAAGCGCTCGGACTAACTTGCAAAAGTAATTTTCAGTAATCTTTAAGAGGAAAAATTACATTTATGGGAAAAAAGTGCATCTTATTTTATTGTGATTTGGAGCAATGGATTGCACACAGATGGGGCCTTTGATAGTCTGGGATGTGAATAAACCTTGGGAAAGGTGTGTGGGCCAAGGGGGAGGGGGATGACAGCATGGCTCCATGGGGAAGATTAACTCTGTTCCAATGTGCCTAAATAGAAGATCTGGAGGTCAGAGATCACACATTGGTCTCTGTGGATTATAAAACAAACAAAATGGGTCACAATCTTGTAATATTTTAAAGGTTTAAAAAGCATTTTCATTGTAGAGCCTTGTGGCTCTTGTAGTCTGGAGTGAAGATATTATTATTCCCATTTTATAGATGAGGAAACTGAGACTCAGAAAGGTGAATTAATTTATGGGAAGTAGCTAGAACAATGGAAACAGTACTGTACTTTGCTACTGAAATGAGAGTAATGGCACATGAATTTGAAACACCGCTCTGATGCCCTCTATGTAACCTTGAGCAAATCATTTAATCTTTTGGGGCCTCACTCTCCCCATCTGTAAAATGGGGACATCAGACTCTTCCAGCTCTGTGTCTATAGGCTCTAATGCCTTGCATAGGGCCATACAACTAGTAAGTGGTATAGATAAGATTTGGACCTAGGTATCCTCACCCCAAGCCCAGCACTATTTTTGTGGCATGACAGGAGTTTACAGGAAGAGGATACTTTGCTTCCAATGAACAAAGAACTTGAACCTGACCTTTCCACAGAAGCAATGCCATACATGGTAGTCAGTTCTCTGGCCAGCCCACAAAGACCTACTTAATCCAGAATGTTCTTGTACATTTGCCATGGAAAATTGTCAAATTAAAAAAAAAAAGATTATTGGATTTAGAGCTAGAAGAGTGCTAAAAGACGTCTTTCCCCAATCCCTTCATTTTACATATGGGGAAGATGAGGCACAGAGATGGAAAGAGATTTGCCCAAGGTCACACAATGATGGTTAATGACAAAGCCTGCTCCTTTCACTTTAGACCTAGTGTTATTCTTACCAGACCACCAACAGTGTAAGAGCTGGAGAGGAAACAGGGAGGGGACAAGAAAGGAGGTGGAGGAAGAGAAAAGGAGAGCTAGGGAAGAGGAAGAGAGTGACATAGAGGGGAGGAAAGGAACTGACTTGACCAACATCATTAAGCTGATAAGTGGTACCGTCAGGGTTTGGACCCAAGGCTCTTGCTTGTCCAGTGGGTTTGCGGGTAAAGAGCGGAAGCCCAGAGCAGTGAGGGAGGCAAAGGAAGGAGAAAGAATGGATAGGAAGGAGAGAAACAGGAGGAGGTTTTCCTAAGGTAATTGGAAAAGAATTGCAAGGGGAAAGAGAGAGGTTAGACAGAATGTGTGTGGACCTGTGAGAAAGAGATTGCCTGAGGTGAAAAGACAGGAAAAGAAGGAAGCATGACAGGTACCCGATATTATTGTGTATTCTAGTTATCTGTCCATCAGTACTTATATCTTGGACAGGCAGTGCAGGTGGTCATAGAGCTGGCCCCAGAACCAAAAGGAGGGGAACAAGAGCTGCCTGTATTGCCTTTGGGAAACCTTGCAAGTGTTTTTAATGACACCCAAATCTCACCCTGAAACAAAGGAATATCCTTTGTTAACACCATTAACTTTTTTTTCAGTGATTTGATTAAATTCAATTCATGTTAATTGCCTAATATGCAAAAAGCACCATGGGAAATAGGAACAAAATAAAAGTAGTCCCTGCCCTCAGGGAGGTTATAATCTTCTGGGGCCATACAGCTGCAAGTCATGTAATAATGCTGTCCCTGAAGAATTATAGCTGTGCTTCACTCAAAGGACCATGAAGAGGCTCATGGTGGACCCAAGAGGCCTTCAATATATTACCAGTGAAGCAGAATTGGAGAAAAGGATATTATTAGAGAGACATGTATATGACTGGAAAAGAAAATGTCCCATCAAGTGATAAGAGCAAGGCTGGCTCACATGCTCCCTTGATAGAGATACATAGACAGATAGGCAGATAGATAGATAGACAGAGAGATAGATAATAGATGATGGACAGATGGACAGATAGATGATGGATAGATGATGGATGGATAGATGGACAGATAGATAGATGATAGATGATGGATAGATGGACAGATAGATGCTAGATGGATAGATGGCTGGAAGGATAGAGAGACAGAAAGCTAGATGATAGAGATAGATGAATAGATAAATAAAGCATTTATCCTAAGCCCATATGCCAGGTGCTCCTCTGGTTTTTATGTGATATAAAGAGATCTAGAGAAAGCCCCCAGAATACTGGGTGGACTCCCCCTGCAAAGTATTGAGGGAAAGACACAAGGTTTGAAGGGACGAATGGGTAGTGAATGAGAAGGAAACAAGTTTTAATTAATAAAAATTATTATTATAGTGCCTATGATGTGCCAGGGACTGTATTAAGCACTTTATAAATATTATCTCATTTGATCTTCACAACAACCTTTGGGGATAGGTTTTGTCCCCAAAAACAATTGAAAAAACTGAGGCAAACAGTGGTTAAGTAAGTGCCAGAGCCTTGATTTGAACTCAATTCTTCTTGACTCCAGGCCCAAGACTCTCCTGGGCCTCCTATGGTCAATTGCCTTCCTAAAACGAGGCAATGAGAGGAGACTCCAACAAATCATTCTGCCACACTCTGAGTGGCACATTGGGTCCCGTCCCCCCCGCCCCCGCTCATCTAGAACTCTACAGTGTTCTAGAAGTCTTCCCCTAAACTTTTGAAACAGCCTGTCTGTCTAGTAGCATGACCTATAAATGAATTAATTTTATTTTCTTCTTTTTTGCCTCCTCATCCTAGTGATTCATGTGGACCTGGCAGCCCACTTAAGCTCCCAGGTCTTTCTCACAAGGACCATCCAGCCAAACTTCTCCCATTGAGTACTTTCAAACTTAATTTTTTTTAAACTCAAGTCCAAGGCTTTACATATAACCCTATCAAATTGTACCTGATTTAATATGGCCCTTCTTTATGACATTTTTGGAGTTGGACTCTCATCCAGTGTGCTTGCTAACTCTTGCTTGGCTGCTCTTGGGATCAAGTGGGGAACATAGGTCAGGATATTGCCCCAAGGTAGCACAGAGCATCCTTGAGGTAGCTGAAGGCTAGGGGGAGGCTTTGTGTAAGCACTGGTTTGTATCAACAGTGTGATGCAACAGAATGGAGTCAATGTTCCTGGTTCAAATCTCACTTCAGTCATTTCCTACCCATTGGGACTTTGGGCACTAACCTCTCTGGGACTGTTTTCTCATCCAAATGAGCTATTCAGACTTCGTTAAGACTTTTGTACCCTGAAGAGGGTTGAAATGAATGATCTCCAAGGTTCCTTCCTATCCCAAATCAACAATCCTATGTTCTATGGAACATTTGCAAATTAGAACAGAAAGGGCTGCCCAAAATCCTTTGACAGGCTGCAAGCAGCCCGTGGTCTGTATATTGTATAGGACTGCTCTAAGATATTCCTAGCAATGTCATTATGAATATTAAAAATATGCATTCATTCAAAAACATAACAATGAGAAAAAATATAAATGTTGATTAAGCAGCCAGCTGCGTATGGCTTTAATCCTTTGGATTCTTCAAAGGGGAAAAAAAAACACCCTACAGTCACCCACCCCAATGACTTGTTATGCAAGAGCTGGCCATGCAAAGGAAGCTGCCTTCTCCCTTTCTAAATATACATTTTGCAAGAGAGGAGAGTACCCTCTTTCCTTCTATATGAAGGTCTTTATAAAAGGAAGTGTCAAATTCAGTTGTCCAAGGTAACTTTTATCGGTTAATGTCAAGTAGACAAAGTCTTGTTAGCCATAGCAGGCTTCATTTAACATCTAAAATTCATTTAAAGGCATCAGAGAGTTTACATTTCTACTGTGCCTGAAGGTTTGCAGGAGCACATTCCTCACTGCCACCCCAAGGGGGTTAGGTGGGAGCAGTGGTGATTGCAAGAATTATGATGCCCATTTTATAGAAGTGAAAACAGAGGTGAAGTGAGCCATAGGATGTCATGTAAGGAATCATTGTCAGAGCCCAAGCCCAGGCCTGGTACAATGCTGATCTCACAAGGCCCTGCACCATGCTGATCTCATAGGATTCTCTGCTGGGTGATAGATACCTTCTACCAAGCCTTGTGTCTGGTACACTAAGGGACCATTAAACAGAGCAGAGATGTATTGAGGCAGAAACAAACATGCTGTTCGGTCCTTGCACAGGGCTCATCTTTTGTTATTTCTCAAAACAAGCACCTGACCCAGAAAGATTAAGGGGGTGGGGTGGGGTGGCCAGAGAAAGGGGGTATCTCATAGGCCTCAGTACTAGAAAGGCTGGTATGTGACTTTGCACTGTCAAACTTTCCATTCAAACTTCGTTTTTTTCAGGGATGGAAAATTTTGCTTCAGGGTAAAACTTGGCACAAGAAGGTCTCCGAAGTGAGAGCTAACATCTCCACCGTTCCCTCTCCTCCCTGCCCCCACCATATTCTCTCTCTCTCACTCGCTCTCTCTCTCTCTCTCCTCTCCCTCCTTCCCTCTCTTTCCCCCTGACAGTAGATCTAGGTGGAAAGAAAAGAAAAAAAATCACCTCTGGCCAGCACCCCAGTGCCTGCCCTCCTGGATTGTCACTGAAGACGGTGTCTCTTTGCTCAGGCAGCAGGTATTTAACGACGAGGTATAAATAGCTGTTCACGGGATCACATGTGAATGCAAATATATCAACCTACCCCAGAGCCGAAAATAGTTATTTACTATTTGGCTTGAATGGTGGCCCAGAAACCCATACACACCTATTACATGCCCATTTAAATTCCTTAACGTTTCCTGACCCATTTACATTTCTTAACAGCGTTTTAATGGCTGCCTTGGCTTAACATGTTGGCATGTGTCTGACTGCCCTCACTGGCAGTTTTTAAAGATGTAGCCCTTGGGTTTGGAATAAGTTGAGCCTGGTCCTGTTTTTCTTGGCCTGCCAGAGCCTCGGTTTCCTTGTCTATAAAATGGGGATAACGATACTTGTAACTAGCATCTGCAGAGGATGGTGTTTAAAGGACTGAAGATGCCTCAGAGAAATCATCGGATCACAGATTTGGAGCAGGAAAAGTCACCAGAGCCACCTAATCTAACCCCTTTGTTTTACAAATTAGGAAACAGGCCCAAAGAGGTAAAGGGACTTGCTGAAAGTTATATGGGAAGTGAGAAGAGAAAGGATTTGAAACCAGGTCTCCTGACCAGAACTTCTTCCAAGGTGCCATCCAACACTGTGGTACATGCCACACACATGTACACTGTCATGACCAAGATAAAGGAGCAGTGAGGAGTTTCAGTGAATAGACTGTTGGACTTGTGGTCAGGAAGACCTGATTTCAAATCCCGCCTCAGACACTCATTAGCTGGGTGATCCTAGTACTGTCCTTAGCCTCAGTGGACTCATCCATAAAATGGGACTAATGACAGAACTTCCCTCACATAGTTGTAATGAGGATGGATGAGATAAACGTTGCCCAGGTGCTTCACAAGCCTTAAATCTACTAATGATGGCTCTCAGTAATGATCACAGCTTATCCAGAGCTGCGAGGTAAGTCAGTCTTGTCATTTTGAGGAAATGGAGGTGCAGAGAGGAAGTTCCCAATCAGGGTTATACAGCTAGGAAGTGCCAGGTTTCCTGACTCCTAAATTCAGTTGCTCCTTCTATGACAGCACACTCCTTGGTCTAGACACACACACACACACACACACACACACACACACACACACACACACACACACACACATTCACATAAAACACATTCAGAGATTTATAATCTGGCTCAGCTGCCTTATTTTACAGATGGGGAAACTGAAGCCTTTATTGTCTTCTGTGCAGACTTGCTTTTATTATTTTTTAACCACACACCAGATCTGTGAAATGATTAAGGGTAGCAAATTAACTGATTTGCTTGATCTCAGCTAGTATAAAAATAACAAAAATGACATCAGAAACTGAATTCAAATCCTCCTGTAATTCCAAATCTGATTCCCTACGAATGTGATGCTATCTCTCATATACACACATATCACACACACATACACACATATAATATATAGTCATAAATATACACCCTAGTTGTGCACAAACTCATACCAATATACTTTTGAACTAACACTTCCATATATGTGTGTGTGTTTCTCTCTCTTTTTCTCTCCTTTCTCTTCTCTGTCTCTGTCTTTCTCTCATATTCTCTCTGTATCTCATGATCTCTCTCTGTCTCTCTTCTCTGTCTCTTTTTCTGTCTCTCATGTTCTTTGTCTGTCTCTGTCTCTGTCTCTCTGTCTCTCCACACACAGGTATAAACACACTCATATTGCACATATACACATATGCATAAAATTTCTCCAGAATTGCCTTCCGGGGAAAACTTTCGGAAACTGTGAGTGAGAAGCCAGGAGTAACCAGTTCCTTCTGTGTGATTTCAGCAGGTTGTTGAATAAGGGGAGCTGGGGGGTGGGGTTGGAATGGGAGAAATAGTCACCCTTAAGGAACTGCTTCATTACTTTCTGTGTATTCTTGTTTTTAATTTTTTTTCCACCAGCAGCCCAAATCTGTGAAATCACTGAGGGCTGTTAATTAGGCATTAAGGCCTGTATTCTCCTGCAGTTTCAATTGGCCATGGTGCTTTCTTTCACTTCCTGTGAGGCAGCTTTGCAGTGAGCTGTTAGACACCTGCCATGCTCCAAACCCAGCTGTTTCTGCACAGGGGAGAGCCTCAGGGCAACTAGGGGTCTGGGGGCTGGGAGGGAAGGAGCCACGGTCTATTAATACAAGAGATTGCAACGCTGTGAGATGCTTTTGGCTGGAGAAGATGCAAATCCACACTTGTAGCCTAATCCTAGGTATTTGGTCATGGGCTGCTTGCTTAATGGTGGTAGATGGTGGTTCTCCACTTCCATGAACCCCAAATCTCAGAGACAAAGGCCCAGGCCTTGAGCTCTCATGAATATGTTTTCTGGGCAGGATCAAGTTTGTCAGAACCATTTGGTCCATCTGAATCCTCGGGGCTATTTTAATGGTACCCACAGCAAGATTGGACAGAATGAGCTGTGTGTGAGAGGCCCTCACTTTGAGTTTGCATCTCATGGGAGAGAATGCAGGAAGACTTAGAAAGAATGCTCTCAGCCACACTTTCACTAAGAACATCTATAGATAATTTCCATTACAGCTTCAACCCATCAGGAAAATCTGGCAAGTTTTTAGCTTTACCAGAAACTAATGCTGGACCTTTGTCTAGAGAAATTCTAACTTCCCTGGGAACATACTCTTCCACAAGACAATCTGCTTATAGCTATTAGGAACTGTGACGTGGATTCTCAAGGAGACACGATAAATTCCCACAAAATGATGGGCAGGAAAGGGAACTCGGGGATTTTGGTAGAGCTCTAAATGACCTTCATGCCTGCTAAAGACAACTCAATAATCCTGCAACTACCTTCTTTGTACTCCTAGCAGCAGGGGGTCTATCCAACACATGATCACCAGCAAAAGTATCCTTCTTCTCCCTCTTTTGTCAGATTTTATTCCTTGGCTGGAAACTGAATGCATAGGAAAGAAGCAAGAGGGAAATGGGGACTGAAAAAGGTGAAATTATTGGCCCATAATTGCAAAGCTAGATGTCAGGGCTGAGACCTGAACACAAATCTTCTGATTCTGATCTAGTAAGTCAGGAAGTTAGTAGGAATTTATTAAGCACACACACACACACACACACACACACACACACACACACACACACTGTGGATTGTATGATACATTCAAGGTTAGGAAGATGAGTTCAAATCCAGCCTCAAACACTTAGCAACTATGTCACCCTGGGCAAGTCACTTAACCTCTGTCTCCTGAAGTTTATTCATCTGCAAAATGGGGTTAATAATAGTACCTACCTCTTAGGGTTATTGGGAGGACAGAGTGAGATAATATTTGTAAAGCACTTTTCCAGCTGTGAAGTACTATATAAATCTTTGTTCTATCTATAGATATATAAAAATGCACATATATAATACATACAGGGAAGTGAGGTGGTGCCAGTGGATAGAACACCAGGCCTAGAGTCAAGAAGACCTGAGTTCAAATCTGGCTTTGGACACATACTAGCTGTGTGACCCTGGGCAAGTCATTTAACCCTCTTTGCCTGTAAAATGAACTGGAGAAGGAGATGACAAAGTACTCCAGTATCTTTGCCAAGAAAACTCCAAATGGGGTCACCAAGAGTCAGACACAACTGAAAACCCCAGCTATACAGGTGAAAATAAATGTGCTCAGCTAAGATTCTTGATCCAGTGCAATGTGAGTCAATGGTCTTTCTTTTTCAGTTGTTCAATAATGTCTGACTCTTTGTGACCCTATGGACCATGGGATTTTCTTGGGAAAGGTATGGGAGTGGTTTGCCATTATGGGAGTGGATTAAGGCAAGCAGAGGTTAAGTGACTTGTCCAGAGTCACACAGCTAAGTATCTGAAGCTGGATTTGAACTCAAGTCTTCCTGACTCCAGACTCAGTGAGTTTTATCACTCAGAGTGTTTTATCACTGAGTCATTTAGTTGCCCTGACAATTATTAAGTGGCCTCTATTATGTGTTTATTGTTACTACTGAGTTATTTTAGTGGTGTCCAGATGTTTGTGACCCCATTTGGGAGTTTTCTTGGCAAAAATATTGGAGTGGTTTTCTATTTCCTTCTCTGGCTTATTTTACAGATAAGGAACTGAGGCAAACATGGGTTAGTGACTTGCCCAAAGTCATACAGCTAGTAAGTGTTTTAGGCTGAATTTGAACTCTCCTGACTCTAAGACCAGAGCTACCTTGCTGCCCCTATTATGTGCTAGGTTCTTGTTAGTGTGGGAATACAGACAAAAGAAAAACAAAATAAAAAAAAATCCTAAATCCCCAAAAGGCCCTGCCCTCAGAGAGCATCTGTTTTTTCAAAAGAGAAACAATTTATTGACATGTATGTCAAAATAAAAATACTGGAGATAAATATAAAGTCCTTTGGGGGAAGGGATTAACATCGGGGAAATTCAGGAAAGGCTTCAAAGGAGGAGAAACCAGAAAGGAAGCTTGATGGCAGCTATTGATTCTAGGGGTCAAAGATGAGAAACAAGAGTGGTCCAGGCATGGGAACAACCTGGGAAAGACTGGAGAAGGCAGGATATGGAGCATCATATGATTTTGGCTGCAATATAGAGTATATGAAGGGAACGAATGTGAGACTATATTGTGAAAGGCTGTAAATGCCAATCAGAGTATTTACTTTATTCTGTGTGTGTGTGTGTTTCTCCACAATGAAAATTATCCTTCTAAAACTGCCAATGAGAACCACAGAGCTGCCTGGTCCTTCCATCCTAGCCTAACAGATCCCCTCTGCACATCAGACCACAGTGCACCTACTCTGTTCCACAAAAACCGGGGCAAAAGTCTGTGCCTGTATTAGACTTGGCAATGTCCAAATTCTATACCCTTCTAGGTACCCCTTACCTGCTGTACCTCTGCAAGGGCTTTCAAACTGGGGCCTGGGAATCGGTTTGAAAGAAAATTGTATTTCCACAGAACTGGTTTCTTCTGGAATCCAATGCATTTTATTTCATGAATTAGGGACCATTATTTTGAGAAGGGTTCTATTGCCTTCCTCAGATTGCCAAAGTGATTCATGACATCCTAAAGATTAAGAACCTCTGTGATACAGGTTTAAAGGACTTGGGAGTTGGAAGGGATATTAGAAGTTTACTAGTCATATAACTTTCTTTTTTTTTCTTCTGTTTCTCCCTCCCCAACCCTAGATGGCTACCATTAGATACAAATATGTATATGTGTATATATAGATATACATACATCTGTGTATGTATAATGTACACACATACGCATACATATATGCATAACTGTGTGTATGTATATATATCTATATCTATATAAAGAAACTTAATTCATATATACTTCTATTTATCAGTTCTGTAGTTAATGTGGGTATTTAATCATCTTTTTTTCTATCTACCATGTTATCGAAATGCTAGTTTTATACCTTAAGTTCAAAATAAAATAATAAAAAAGAAGTCTGCTAGTCTAACTGGTCATTATACTTAAACATTTAAATGACCTAGGAGTTTAAATATTTTGATCAAGGTCACTCAGGGCATAAGCAACAGAACCAAGATTCCAACCGCTGTCCTCTAGTCTCAGAGACAGCTCTCTTTCTCTCAGTCATCATGTCCCTTTGATGGCCATTTGGGGTAAAATTCCTGCCTGGACTTGGGCTTGGACTTGAGATGTGCTTTCCTGTTTCTTGTCTGGAGCAGGGACCAGCTTGGGTTCTGACCTGAAACTAAATTCCTTTTAGTCTTTGTGTTTACAAGACCCAGGTATTCAGCTTGGTACCTCCTGAAGCATCAAGATAGAATACACCACATAACAATCACAACTCTCAGGTTTCAAAATGACCATTCAGTGAAACTCCCTAGAAACTCCACAGATATCCACACACAACATGACACCTTAAAGGGATCCATAGGATGCATTTAGGCAGAAGGGTTTTCCATGGGGTGTCATTTGAACAATAGAGTAAGGATAGAGTCATTCTGGGATGGGAGTCAGAAAGACATGGGTCCCACCAGCCCTGGAGTCAGGAGGACCTGAGTTCAAATCCAGCCTCAGACACTTAACAGTTACTAGCCGTGTGACCTTGGGCAAGTCACTTAACTCCAATTGCCCTCCAAAAAGAAAAACAAAAACAAAATCTGCCTCATAACCAGTCTTTGTTCTCCTTCCTCTAGAGCTTTTTTTTTCCTTAGCCTTTTGGACACAAGACGATGCCAATTATATCCTTCCCTAGTCATCTCTATATGAAGATGAAACATTCCCAGCGACTTCTTGAGGACTGGTTTCCATTTTGGTTGCCCCATTCTGGACACTTTCTAGTTTACCAATAGCCTTGCTAAAATGAAGTTCCCTTAACTGAACCCAACAATGCCCAGATGTCTTCTGACCAGGGAACAAGGACATGCAAACATCCTTTGGTGTGGAGACTTAATTTCTATGAATGCAGCTTCTTGGGCTGTCATATCATGCTGCTGAATCCTACTGAACTTTCAATCTACTGAAACCCTCAGGTCTTTTCTTTCCTGACCAGTTACTAGACAAATCTTCCCCATCATCTCTGTAGGCACTTGGCTTTTTAGCCAAGCGCAGGACTTTGCTGTTCACAGAATCAAAGAATCTCAGAGTTGTAAGGAACCCCAGGGATCCTCTGGTCCAACTTAAACCTGAAGAGAATCCTCTCAATCATCACCGAGTGGTCATCCCTTTGGTTTCTAGGGCACAGCCTCTTAACCTGAGGTCTGTGAATTTTTTTTTTAAGAGGGGAAGAGGGACCTTTTCAATATAATTGGTTTTCTTTGTATTTTAAATTATACGTTAAAAACATTATTCCCAGAAACGATAAGCTTTACCAGCTTGCTAAAGGAGTCCACACACAAAAAACTTAAGGACCTCTGTTTTAGGGCCTGCATGGTTTCCAATAGTGGATAGCTCACCACTTGCCATGAGAGTACCGTCCCACTTTTCGATAGCTTTAATTGTTGGGAAGCATTTCCCTGCTCCCACTGATCCATAAATCTCCTCTCTGCATGGCCCACTCACTGCTCTCAGTTCTGCCTTCGAGGATGAAGCAAACCAAGTCTATCCCCTATTTATCTAAAATCCTATTAATAAATTTTATCTATTTAGATTTGGTTCATGGCTTTAATCCATCAAGAATAATGTCGATCCAAATTCTACCTTATAGAAATCTAGTTCTCCCTTCTAACTGTGAAGTACCTACAGAATTTATAGACCATGACTTTATCTTCATCATTAATAACAATTTTCATCTGAATAGGACTGAAAATAGCCTAGTAGCGACTATTTTAATTATTATAAATTATTATTTTTAAAATTTCATAATCAACCAATAGAGATATATAATTCATATCACAAAGTCATAAGATCATAGAACTAGGTTAGGAGAGACCAGAGAGGCCTTGGGATCTCATCCCTCTTATTTTTTAGATGAGGAAACTGAGGTACAGAGGGATTAGTTACTTGTCTAGGTGACATAGCTAGTGAGTATCTGAGGCAAAATTTGAAAGTAGGTCTTCCTGACCTTCTAGTGCCCTATCCACCTGTAGCCTTTTCAGGTTCCAGAAGACTAGAAAGTAACCTAGAGTCCAACTAGAACTCCAGTCTCATCTTCCCACGTAGTGCTGTAATCATATTTTTTCTTCTTTTCCTTGGCTTGGCCATGCTGAGCCCAGATTTGCTGGGTGAGGAGCTGAAAGGGACCTCAGAGGCCTTCTAGCACAATTTTCTCATTTTATAAATGAGGAAACTGAGGCCAGGAGAGGTCACATGAACCAGGGCCACATGGGTGCCAGAGCCAAGATTTAAGCTCAAGCCCTCTAACTCTAAGCCCAGTGTGCATGGTAAGCTCCAAAGAACAGAATGTTCCCAGCATCATTCTATGTCATCCAGCCGGTTGGGTAATTCTTTAGAAAGGGAAAAAGAAAATGAAGATATGGTGGGGGGAAGAGGGAGGGCTGTGGGGCGAGAAAGGTTTTTATCTTTATCAGAGAATGTGATCAGACAATTTCAGTACTGAGTCCCCGGCAAGGGGCAGGTCATTCTCTGGAGGAGGCCCTACCGAGAGATTTTCCCCACAGATTTTTCGTAATAAGCTGAGATTTGGTGATTGCATAAGGCAGAGGCAGATCTATGGGGTAATTGAGATTCCATCACCATCTACCTGTGGATGGACACAATCTCCCACACTCGTGTGCTCAGGGAATTCTGAAGGGACTAGATACTAGGGACATGGCAACCTTTTGGCTCCTTTGGGAATAAAGCTGGAAGTGTAGCTGGTAGCAGTGAGGGAAGGGTCAGCTGAGTCTGGGGAACACATAGGTCACATCTTAGTCCAGTTTATAAAAACTCATGGCTTTGCTTTCCCTGAATATCCTCCGGTCTGTCCCTTTTAATCTTATGGATAGAATCAAATAGGAGGCATGTGATAAATAGAATAACTATAAACATTGTCTCAAATGTTAAAAAAAACCAAACGTTAAAAAACTACCCACAGCAATCCCAAGGCTAAAATGGCCCCAGGGGGAGGTAGCCTGGTGTGGTGTAAAGAACCATGGACAAAGCATCTATCTTAAGATTTGCAAACTGCAGGGATGGCTAGGAGGTCCAGTGAAAAGAACACCTGCCCTTGAGTCAGTAGGACCGGAGTTTAAATCTGGCTTCAGACACTTATCACCGACTAGCCATGTGACTTTGGGCAAGTCACTTAACCCCAATTGCCATGCCCTCCCCACTCCAAAAAGCAAAACAAAACAAAACAAAACAAAATTTGCAAACTGTCTCCCACAGCCCTGGCACACAGAGATGTTTTGGAAATACTTGGTGATTGATTGATTGATCTGCAAAATAGTGGAACAAAATGTTCCCTTAGGTTCCTTCCAGCCCTAATGGACTATGTCCTTTGTTCTAAGGGCTCTCCTGGCTCCTGACATCCAGTGATCTAAGGGCCCTCCCATTCCTGAGATCCAGTGCTCCAAGGACCCTTCTAGCTTAAATGCTGCATGATTCCTCCTAATTGAGAACAATAAAAATCAGCTAACTGGTGACAGTGCAGAGTGCTGGGTGGCCTGGAGTCAGGAAGACTCATCTTCTAGAGTTCAAATCCGGCCTCAGACACTTACTAGTTGTGTGACCGTGGGCAAGTCACTTAACCTAATTTGCCTTGCTTTCTTCTCTGTAAAATGAGCTGGAGAAGGAAATGGCAAACCACTCCAGTATCTTTGCCAAGAAAACCCAAAATGGGGTCACAGAGAGTTGGACACAACTGGAAAATGAGCTGTCATCACCATTATCAGTAACAACAACAACAGGGACTTCTATGAACTCCGCATAGAATGGTAAATGAGCCTTGGTTCCTGCCCTTAAGGAGTTTACACACTCACAGGGGGCTTATGACACATAGGCCCATAACCATAAAACACAATAATACTAATTATTATAGTAGCTCCATTACTATAGTGATGATTACCATAAAAATAGCTAGCATTTATATAAGGCCGAATAGCTTGCCAAGTATTTTTGAATGGTGATCCTCACCACAACTCTGTGAGTGCTGTTATCAGGCCCATTTTACAGATGTAGACCCTAAGGCTGAAACATGTTAAATGACCTGTCCAGGGTTGAAAGGTTCAATAAGCATCTCAGGCTAGATTTGAACACATCTCTCCGACTCTCAGTATTCTATAAATTACACCACCTACATTCAAAGGTTCTTTAAGATTTGCAAGAGCATTTTTCTCCAGATGACCTTGTGAGGTAAAAAGTCCAAGTGTTATTATCTCTATTTTGCAAATGAGGAAACAAATTCAGACTGGCCCAAGGTCCCACAACAGTTTAATATAGAACCTCATTTGGGTGGTGGACCTCTGTCTCAACATCCAGCAATCTCTCATCTAAACCACACCCTAACAAATGAGGCCCTTGAACAGAAGAGGTCCAAAGGGCCAGGAATGATCTGAGGAGGCAAAGGATGATTCCCCATTCAGGCAGTACAGGAAGTCATCACGAAGGAAATGGAATTTGAGTTGAGTCTGGAAGGGGGCAGGCCTCAAAAATGAGTGGACTTTTCTTGAAGCTTTGCATCCTGTGTTTGCTGACTCTTTGCAGTTCAAAGTCACCCAAGTTGGACTGACTCAGAATTTTATCTATTCTGGACAAATTACAATTGACCACCAGCTCTGGTTTATTTCGTGCGTACCCCTAGGACACAAAGAGAAACCTCAGGACTGGCTGAAGGGTGAAGCAAAAGGGAAATACAGGAAATGCATTCCTTGTCTCTTTGCATCTAAATAATAAAACTATCCTTTGCAGTATCACTCCCCTCCCCCCAAGTGGGAATGGATGCCAAGATTGGGAACTTTTCCATCTGCGGTTTTTTTTTTTTTTGTAGGGAAAATATGGTGGGATTCTTATAGAGGCCATTTTTATAAATTTGTATTAAAAGGTCTTACATGAGCAGAGACAATGCAAATCTTCTTTTAGGGGGAGGGGAGGTGGGAAGGGCAATGAGGACAGGGCTCTGCTGATTTCCTAGGCTTAGGTCTCAGCAAGCCCCAGATCACTTTTCAGTGACCCAGGATCATTTTCATTCCATTTGAAAACTGCCTCTTCCTTCTTCTTTAATGACAACTGCTGCCATTTATGTGTGTCATTCATATTTTATACACACACACATATATATATATACATATATATACATGCATATATCTGTATATACATATATGTATTGTGTATGTGTAAATATACATATGTGTGTGTGTAAAATTTGAGCCCCACTCAGAGGAAAGTAGTAGTCCCTATTTACAGGAGAAAAATGGAGACCTCAAGAGGAGATGTGCTGGGGGCACAGAGCTAGTAATCAGCAAAGCTTGGACCAAAACCCAAGATCTCAGACTCTAAGCCCAACATTCCTTCCATGTGCCACTCAAAGACATCAGCCAAGACATGCCATTTTGGCTCTATCGAAGTTAGGTCTACTCTGCCCTAGCTAGACGCAAATTCAGTCCAACTATGGGGCTAGCTATTCTCTTCTGGTTTTCTCTTCTGGTTTTCATTGAATTGACCAGTTTGAATGGACTGAGCTGAGCAGTCATTTTTTGGTAGGCTTATATACCTAGGCCTGATCAGGATAACTATACAAGCCTAAGGAAAGTCTCACTCTCCTCATTAAAATGGAGATATTAATGCTTATATTACCAATGTCACCAGTCCCTGTAAGGGACACACTTGGCAAACCCAAAGCACAATAAGACTGAAAGTCGCTATGTTTGCTCAGGATTTAATAGAGAAAGTGGCACAGTCATTTTCTATTCAAGCTAGAAGAGATATCAGATCAGGGCTTATTAACCTGGACTCTATGGACTTGTTTTGTTTTTAAAATTTTGATAACTATATTTCAAAATAATTCATTTTCTTTGTAATCCTATCCATTTTATTTTATTTGTTTAAAAACTCTGTTCTGAGGAGGAGTCCATGGGCTCCACCAGACTGACAAAAAAAAGTTAAGACCTTATGCTTTGGAGATAATTAGAGATAATCCAATAATAATAGCTAGCATCTATGTAGCATTGACTATGTGCTTGGCACTGTACTAAGTGACTTATAAAAAATTACCCCATTTGATCATCACAATAACCCTGGAAAGTAGGTACTATTATTCCCGTTTTACAGACTTGCCAAGGGTCTCAGAGCTAGTGAGTGTCTGAGGTCAGATTTGAACCCAGGTCTTCCTGACTGCAAGCCTAGCACACTATCCATTGCACCAACCAAGCTGTCTGGTCCAATGCCCCTCAGTTTTTTTTTTTTAATTAAACAAATGCTTTATTAACTTCTGGTTTACATCATTCATTTCCACCAGATTATGAGTTACATTTCCCCCCCACTTTTTCCCTACCCGCCACCCCAGAATAGCAGTCCCACTAGATATCCCCTCATCCAATCTGCTCTCTCCCCTATCTTCTCCCATACCCCCTTCGACTTTGCCATTAGGGCAAGGTGAATCTCTGAGCCCCACTGCCTGGACATCTTATGAAACATTTAATTTTAAAACTTCGATTTTCATATCCATCCCCTTCCTCCCTTGTCACCCACTCCCTCTGAGAAGATAAGCAATTCAGTATGTGTTGTACATGTATATCTATGCAAAACATTACCATAGTAGATGTATTGTAAAAGACTGCTTATATTTCCCTCCCACCTGTCTCACCTCCCACCTGGTTCATTCCCTACTTTGATCCTGTCCCTCTTTGATAGTGGGTACTTCTAACCTCCCCCCTCCCCAGAATGCCCTCCCCTCCATCATCCCCCCTCTCATCCCCCTTTCCCCTACTCAGGAGAGTGAATGAGGATAAGATATTCCATTTAGTATGTATGTGATTCTCTCCTTGAGCCAACTTCAATGAGAATATGCTTTTGCCTTTTTGCCTTCCTGTTCTTCCCCTCCCCTGCAACTACTTCCCCTTGCCTCTTCTACATGAGATAGTTTGCCCTACCCTGTCTCTCTCCATCTCCTCTTGCCACTTTCCTCTCTCACCTCTTGACTTCACCCCTTAAGAATCATCCCTTCCTTGGGGCAGCTAGGTGGCGCAGCGAGCAGAGAGCCAGCCCCGGAGCCAGAAGGACCCGAGCTCGGATCTGGCCCCAGACACCCAACACACGAACAAAAACCCAGCCATGTGAACCTGGGCAAGTCACCCAACCCCACTTGCCCTCCAAAAAAAAAAAATAATCATCCGTTCCCATCAAATTCAACCTGTGCCCTCTATCCATGTATACCTGTGAACATATGCCATGTATCCTTCTTCAATTATTTTCATAATGAGAAAGGTTTCATCAAACACAATTATTGTTTTCCATGTAGGACTGTAAATAGTCCAACTTTGATAAGTTCCTTTTGATTTCTTTTCCTTGATTACCTTCTCAACCATCTCTTGCTTCTTGTGTCTGAATGTCAAATTTTCTATTCAACTCTGTTTTTTTCATCAAGAATGCTTGAAAGTCCTCTATTCCACTGAATGACCATATTTTCCCTGAAACAAGATACTCAGTTTTGCTGGGTAGGTGACCCTTGGGTTCATTTCCAGCTCTTTTGCCCTTTGGAATATCATATTCCATTCCCTTCTATCCCTCAATGTAGAAGCTGCCAGGTCCTGTGCTATTCTGATTGTGTTTCCACAATATTGAAATTGTTTCTTCCTGGCTGCTTGTAGTATTTTCTCCTTGATCTGGGGATTCTGGAACCTGGCTATAATATTCTTGGGAGTTTTCTTTTTGGGATCTTTTTCAGGAGGTGATCGGTGGATTCTTTCAACCTCTATTTTGCCCTCTGGCTCTAAAACATCAGGGCAATTTTCCTTGAGAATTTCTTGAAGGATGATTTCTAGGTTCTTTCTTTGATCATGGCTTTCAGATAGTCCAATAATTTTTAAATTATCTCTCCTGGATCTATTTTCCAGGTCAGTGGTTTTTCCCATGAGATATTTCACATTGCCTTCTATTCTTTCATTTGTTTGGATCTGTTTAATAGTATCTTGATTTCTCATAAAGTCACTAGCTTCCATTTGCTCCAGTCTAACTCTGAAGGGATGAATCTCCTCAGTGAGCTTTTGAGATTCTTTTTCCATCTGGCAAATTCGACTTTTTAAGGCATTCTTCTCCTCATTGCCTTTCTGAGCCTCTTTTGCCATTTGAGTTAGTCTATTTTTTAAGGTGTTATTTTCCTCAGTCAGGCTGTTGACTGTCATTTCATACTTTTCTTGCATCTTTTTCATTTCTCTTCCCAAATTTTCCCCCACTTCTCTTATCTGCTTCTTAAGGTCCTCTATGGCCTGTAGCCAGCTTGTATTTTCATTTGGGGCTTTTGGTGCAGGAGTTCTGACCTCACAGTCCTCCTCCATGCTTTGAGCCTCTTTGCCCCTAAAATAGGAGTCCAATGTTGAACTTTTCTGTTTATTTTGTTTCATTTGCCTAGGCATATTGCCACTTAATTACTTGATTTTTGGGCTTGTTGCCACAGTAGGACTCTGCCACCAGACAGGGGAGCTTCCGCCCAAACGTGGGGTCTTCACAACTTCCGCCAGTTGGGTGGCCTCTGTAAAGCCTCCACCCACTCTGGCAAGTTGGATACCCACCCCAAACTTCCCCCCCAGACCACAATCCAGATCCAGGCAGTTTAAAGCAAAAGCGATTAACCCCCAGACTGATTGCTGGATCTTCCTACAGTTCGAAGACCAGGAGCTAGAGCCACTACTGACGCTGCAAAATGGCTTCTGTGCAGCTGTTTCTTCAGCAGCTTTTTGCCCCCAGGGGAGGAAGCCACGTGTTCCCCAAATACTGGTCCCAAAGTCCATAGGGCACTAACCTCTCACTTTGTCCTAGGCATATCTGTGCTGATAATTCTGGAATCGCCACAATTGCTGGAGTTCTGGGGTTCCACCAGCTGGCTGAAGGCCCGGCCGCCCTGGGGCTAAAACCTCGGACCTGGGCTCAGCTCTGGGGGCTGTGCTGTAGGTTCCCAGCGAGCTGTGCTGCCTGCTCTCAGAGTGCTGTGCTGGCTGCTCCCTGCAGGGCTGCTGGGCTGTCCTCAGCAGGAGGTTAGCTTCTCTGTGCTGTTCTGTGGGTGCTGTGGCTCCAGAAGTTGTTCGGAGCTCCCTTTCACATTGTTTGAAATTTGTGTGGGGCAGAGCACATTGGAAATGCTGTTTCTACTCCGCCATCTTGGCTCCGCCCCCTGCCCCTCAGTTTTTATATGAGAAAACTCAGGCCCAGAGAGGCAAACTAGTCTGACTTAATCAAGGTCACACAGACAGTAAGTCTCAAACCCATGACATCATACTGCCTTCCCTGTTTGTGGAGATGAGGGAGCTTCTTTCCTGACTGCTTTCAAGTGCCTATCTATCCACAGGCCTTATAATTCAAATCCCTGTTTTATTACCCAGATATTTCCTGGATACTTCATTCTACATCAACCCCCAAGAAGCCAGGGGTTAACTAAGGGGAGATATAAATGTAAAATTAGGCAGAGAACCCAATCTCTGCCTAAATATTAGGAATTTTCCTAACTGGGGGCTCAGAGCCATTATGATTAAATTCATAATTGTCTACAGTAAACTCTCTAAGCTGAAGAGGAGGGAACCATAAGGATTTGGGGGACTATTATGTTATGTCTTTGACTTAAAACAAGCTAGTTGTTCTAACAATGGGTTACACTCTTATCCAGACTCCTACTAGTAGCAAGAAGAAGATTCTCTTGGGATTCAAACCCTCACCCTATGACTCTTTCCCCTTTGGCTGTCTGGTGCTCAGGGGCCAGGCAGAGCTACACTGGAAGAAAGTGCTTAGGAGTAGGACTGCTTTGCTCATTCACAATTCCCAGCCAGGGGGATCCTTCAGCGGTGATGGAGGAGCTCTGAGTTTCAGTCTATCTGTCACTGCCTGGCTGTTTGACTGTGCATACAAGGAGCTGACGGGCAATATCACTCAAAGGCAACAAGTCCTGCTACAAAAAGCAAGTGGCAGCAATTTGTAGCCTGAATGCGGCCATTGAATCATTCACTGGTTTTCTCCCTGCTTTTCTCTGTCGGAACCCAGTCGAAAAATCCGAACAAACATTTGACTTCTTCTCCCCTGTACTTTTACACAGTCCTGTTTAGACTGGATTCTGCTTAATGGGGGACCTTTGCCCTTTCGTTAAAAGCTGTGACTAGGAAATCCCACCTCCTATTAATGAGGGTTTTGTTCATTATCTAGGGAAAGCTTTGCACTCCACTCCTGCAGTACAAGGCTTTGTCTTCGAGGCCAAAGCCAAGGGACAGAGGGGGGGAAACAGCCAATTCCAGACCCTATTCTCATTTCCGGCTCCATTAAGAAAAGAAAGACCCTGAAGGCTGGGCTCAGCAATGCCACAAAGTGGGATGGGCAGGGACCGAGAGGGAGACAGAAGGAGGAAAACCAGGCAATCAACTGTACTTTTCATCATTATCTTTTAGTGCTGCTGTCAAAAACCTAAATGCCTTTTGAATATCAAAATCAGTACTTTGGGTTTGTAGGGCCATTTCAGGGAACCGCAGTATGCTGTCTCTACTATGAAACAAGGCAATTATCAGCTAACAGTTCTTTCAATACCTCTTCATGGCATGAAGTTGACCCTGAGTTTCTGACAGCGATGCCAGCAGAGCCACCAAAGCCCTTGCCACAAAGGAAAATATTCAAGTTCAGGCCCATTGAAGGCTTCTACATTGTTTGCCTGAGGAGTCAAAGTTGTAACTAGGGTGGGGCAATCAGACCTCTGCCCTAGTGTGTCAAATAGAGAGGATCCTGAATTTAAAGGGTGCCAATAGTACTTATAGTCCTTCAGCAGCATAGAAATGACAGAGCTTAGCATCCAGTTAGTAACAAGAAATTAGTTAAAATAGAAGGCTATCAGATAATGCACAGGAGTGGACTCCTCCCTAGTCTTCTGGGGTCCTGTTCTCTCTCACCCTTGGCATGCTATCTCTTTCATGGTACTTTCCCTTGGAATAATTTTTGACCCCTACTCTGGGTACAAAATTTCCTAGTTATGACACTAAAGATTGAGAGGAGAAGGGAAGGGAATAGTATTTATATAACCCTTACTATGGGCCAGACACTGCTGAGTTCCTTAAAACTAGGATTAGCCTATCTAATCAACCAAAAATTGCCCCTCATATGAGGGATTCTTTGGCTATCGCAACCCATGAAACAGATGTGTATGGTCCTAGGAAGTTCTAATTTCACCTGTGGGGGCATTACCTTCACTGGCACAGTTGGTAACTATCTACACCTCCTCTTTGATTCTTCCATATCTTCATAATCTTTCTGACTGTCCAGTGGAGACCTTGGCAAGCTTTTAAAAAAAATATATTAAGGGGATCAATGTCACCTTTGGGCTGCCCACGTCTGGTCCCTTTCTTTACTACATGCTTGATATATCCCCCTTTCCAAACACCCATGCCCTTGAGGGTCTCTTTCTCACTCACAGGTCATCATTGGCTACACACACAGCCTGCTTACATTCAATGCATGTCTCCATTACCCTTTGGGTCACTTGCAATTTTGATTCCTCTGTGATTGTGGTGTTCCATGATTCATAGTCATAGAGAATTAGGAACCTTAGTGTTAAAAAAAAAGGTGAGTTTAGTGGCCCATCTGTTTGTAGGTGACACCGCACTGGATGAAAGATTGACAAACACACAATCCCTCAGTCCTGTCCTCCCCCTCCCCGATCCCTGCTTCTTCCACAACAATGCTGGAGTGATAGCAAAGCAAACAGTGCTAAGAATCATATTCTTTTTAGACTGTGCAGGAAAAAAAAAGGATTCAATTTCATCTACAAGTTCCTATTATGCTTAAGACACTGAAATGATTACTGGAGAGAAAAAAGCAAAAATAAAGTCCGTCTTCAAGTGTCTTCAATTCTGCTGGAGATGGGGTGGGGCTGTGCAGACATGAAACACACACACAGATGAGTTAATAGTGATAATTATGATGCTGATAACTGGCATTTATATGGTGCTTTCATATTTGCAAAGCACTTATACGTCTCATTGGACTCTAACAACAACCCTCGGAGGCAGGTGCTATAATTATCTCTATTTTACAGCTAAGGAAACTGAGGCAGAAAAGGGTTGTGACTTGCTCAAGGCAATAACAGCTAGTCAATGTCTGAGGATAGATTTGAGCTCCTTATTCCAAGTCCAGCCCTCTGTGCCCTATGCTATCTAGCTCCTTCTAACAAGAGTCAATAGTAAGGGTCAGAGTGCTTTCAACTGGTTCGTGGCATCTAGGTGGTGCAGTGGATAAAGACATTTACTAGCTGTGTGACCCTGGGCAAGTCACTTAATTCTGTTTACTTCAGTTTCCTCCTTTGTAAAATGAACTGGAGAAGGAAATGGCAGTCCTCTTCAGTATCTTTGCCAAGAAAATCCCAAATAGGATCATGGAGAGTTGGAAAGAACTGAAAAAATAACTGAGCAACAATATTTAATTAGTTCATCAGATATAGCTACTACTAGGACGGGCTCATGATAGATACTTCAAAGGCAACTAGGGATTTGAGAGATCAAGGTGAGGAGGATATGCATTATAGGCATAGGAAATTGCCTGGGCAGAGTCCCAGAAGCAGGAAAGCCTACTCATGGGGAACTGGGTCAGTTTAACTGAAATGAGTGTGCATGGAGGGTAGGATATGAAATAACATTAGAAAGGTGGATGCAAGTATGACTTTGTCTTTCATCCTAGAGGCAATAGGAAGCTACCGTATATTTTAGAGTAAGGGAACAATATGGCCAAATTGATGTTTTGAAATATCAATTTTTAAACTATGCTTTATTATAGAATCATAGATCCCAGAATCTAAGATGTAGAATTGGACGGAAACCAAGAGGCCATCTAATTCAATCTCCTTATTTTCTGCTTGAGGAAGATGAGGCCCAGAGATTTCAAATTACTTGGCCAAGGTCACACAGGCAATAAGTAAAATAATCGGGATTTTTTCTTTTTGATTCAATAAGGGTTAAGTGACTTGTCCAGGGTTATACAGTTAGTAAGTGTCTGAGGTCGGATTTGAACTCAGGTCCTCCTGACTCCAGGTCCCTGTGTTCTATTTAATTGAGACGAACAAGATCTTTGACTCCAAATTAAGCATGATTTCCGTTATTCCATGCTGCATTTGCCATGTTGACTTGTGGGTCACCATGGCCAAACAAAATTGTCACTCAGTGGCCAACCTCTCTTCATAAGATTGAGAGCTGTCTGAAAGGAACCTTAGAAATCATCTCGTCCAGCACTGTCTCTCAATCTAAAAATAAAGTTTCAGTTCCTAAAACAGAAAAAAATCCACAAAAGCTAGGCTTCTGTTGTTTGATTTTTGAAGAGAAGGTAGTATTCAAAATTCTACTGAAACTTGGTATTCTCTTATTTGGGTTTGTATTTTAGTCAGCACCCTCATGATTTAGGCATCTCAAACATAGATTTAGGCTCCCTGAAATGAAAAATGAAACCTGAGAGTTCTTACAAAACAGGAAGAAAAATCTTTAGGAAATCTCTGGTGCTGTCCTTTTGTAGATGATATAGTAAACGGAGGGTTTCACTGGGCACACTACTGTAGGGTGTGTGTGATGGCCCTCATAAGCTATGTATGCCCCTATGGGTTATCTAAGCATAGGAGCTATGTCAATTTATAGGAAACAGTGCATTGCTTTGTATCACCTCTAATCTGCTCCTGAACCCAAGAGAGACAATCACTTACTATTCAAGAAGCAAAGGGAGGCAGTTCTTTTTGGGGGGGGGGTATTGACTAACAGCAGTGGCACAGGAGTGCAGGCCATCACAGGGGTGTCCAAAAATAAGAGGTACAAGTTAGCATCTTTAAAACATTTGCCATCCATCAACATGGAGTTAGAGTAACAGGCGACCTTAGTGTCAAACAGTCTACTCCCTTCCCTCTTTAGAAAAAAAAAATGATGCTCCAAGAGCCTGGAATCATGGCCTTTAGGACTAGAAGGGAGTATGTTATCTGTCCGTGCCAACTTTCACATCTTACAGCTGAGGAAACTGAAACTGATAAAGATTAAGTGACTTGCCTAGCATCGAACAGCTGATAAATGTCTGTGGCTGGATTAGAACTCAGGGCATCCTGAATAACAAGACTGTCTCACTATCCACTAGAAGATTTTGACGTCAAAAGCACAAATTAAGACTAGGCCCCAAACCATCCTACCAATATGTTTTCTTCTTTTATTAACAATGGATGACAACTACCTAAATTGTCCTCCCACTTTTATATCATTTAAATGGAACCAAAGAACAGGCAGCTAAGGTGTTGCATTTGGGGTCAAATAAGACCTGAGTTCAAATGCTGTCTCTACTATTTACTAGCTGGTGGGTCTTGGACAAATCACTTAACTTCTCAGTCTCATTTTCCTCATCTATAAAATGTATCTAATTATAGCACCTATTTCCTTAAATGAGATAATATTTGTAAAGCACTTAGCACAGTGTCTGGTACATTCCTAGCTATCATCATCACCATCATCATCAATTTACTAGAGCAGGAGTAACAGACAATGTATCTGTCACACAGTGGCCAAAAATATTTTTCCAACACACAGGCCTGACTATATCACTCCTATGCTTAAAATAAGAACTCTCAAGCCAGCCTCCTTTCCTAGCATTAATCCATATTACCTTCCTTTCGTTCAAACTGAACTAGCAAGTTGTTCTAGTATTTTGTCTTGCCCTTTCCAGCCTCCAAGAATTCCTATGTAGGAAGTTCACAGTGGCCTGAAATTGCTCCCTTTTCCTGTCTTCTTGTTGAAAATGTTCTTCCTTCAAGGCTTCCTCCCCCCCCCCCCATTAAGCCTCCATGGATACCCTATGGAGAAATACCCATTTTCCCCTCAACTTTTCCTAGAGCTTTGTCTACATTTCTCCTTTCCTCTATCACCTTGTATTATACCTAATTGTGTCCCTGTCATATCTCCATGTCATACCAGCTTCTCTCCTAAAAGATGGTAAATTTTTTTGAGAGAAATAGCAATTGGGCTTTCATTGCCGCCTCCCTATTGCTAAACACCAGGCCTTGAGCCTAATAGGTAAAGCCGAGCTGAATTTGATGACCAGCATGTCCGCCTGCCGCAGCGCCGGAGCCCCAGGTGCCCATTCAAACGGGGAGGACAGTCTTGGAGAAAGGAGTTAAATTGTTGGTTTTTAATGAGTTCAAGCTTCTGTCTTGAGTGGACCTGAAAGCAGTCGGGAAAGTGACACAGGAAGAACTCGGTTTTGACTCAAGCTAGTTAGCTCTCCAAGCTTCCAGAGAGAAATGGCCCGCTGGAATGTTTCCTTCTTTGGAGAAAGCTTTTAATTAAGGGAACTACCAGAAGCTAGCGAGAGAAGTGGCCTGCCTGCAAAGGGTTCCATTGTATGTCACTCTTCATCATGCGCTGGAAAACTGGACTGCGGGGCCGCCGACAGAACAGCTGAGCCGTGGCCCTGATCGGCTTCAGTTCCTAGCGTTCCACCCTCTCCCCCCTCCCCGCCCCTCTCCTGGACTGGAACAGCGTCCTCCTCTTAATTGGCAGACCCACTGGATCCTGGCTGCATCATTATATTCATTCGGCCTCAATTAGAACTTCTCCGCCAAACACCTCCCTAAGTAAAAATGACCCACATTGGTTAACGCCTGCCGAAAGTTTTGTAATGAATGTGGTTTCCGTGTTCTCAGCTGTAAACAGCAGAAATCCGCCTTCAGGCGCTTCACTAGACCTTTTATCCATACTCAGGAAAAAGAATTGATTGATTTTGAAGTTAAACGTCGGCATCTGCTGTTATTCAAAACCAGGACCTTGGATCCGCTCATCCTCCAATGCTTTCAGCCCAACCACCAGTGTGCGGCAAATAAAGACAAGCTGTTGTCAAATGAGAAATGCAAAATAGTCAATCTGTTTGTCTGTTTAATGTAACTGGGAACATAAGCTCCTAAGAGCGCTACCATTCGGCACTGTCAGATGGGAGACACTCTCCGCCAAACGAAAGCCTAATGACCCGTTTTACTTGGGCACGCTGGAGTTCTTCCTAATGGTGTTTTCCATATGCACTTCAACATGCTTTTATCTGAAACTGCAAATGGCATGATTTTCTATCTAGCACAGGCGTGTAATCTGTGGGTGTGGGTTGAGGTGTGTGTGTGTGTGTGTGTGTGTGTGTGTGTGTGTGCGTGCGCGCGCGCGCGTGTGTTTTCTCTCTCCTCGGGTACCACGGAGGAATGCTGATGTTCAAAGCATCCCTAAGAACGCAGTAACATATTGCTTCGGCATCTGACGCTCATCTCTCTACACCTGTCATTGGGCCGTATTAAAGGGAAAAAATCAAGTCATTAACCATGATAGATATGTTTTTAATAAGTAAGTGTTGTGCCTCGCCAGGCAGATAAATAGTGAGGCTTAAGATATCTTCAGAGCCTGGCCCACGATTATAGCAGGAAGTTAAAGATGCTTGAGGCTCTTCAAAGGCTCCGCAGCTGGGAGAGATGTGGTCTTCTAGAATTACCCAAGCTGCACTTTAAGAGTTTTTTCTCTTCTTCTCCCTACTCTGGGTGATGCTCATTTGTGCTTTAGTTCTGGAAGTTTTTCCCTTCGTTTTGCAGGGCTGCTAGCCATGGGGTAGGGCACGGGTCCTTAAGAATGTTTAATCATAACAACGATACAATTTTGCTCTAGAACAAACCATAGATTACATAGATCTGGGTTTTTAATGTTTTTGTGTGTTATGGGTTCCTCTGGCAATCTGGTGATTACTTCAGATCCCCTTCTCAGAGCAGCACTTTTAGATGAATAAAATAAACTATGGAACTTTACAGAGGGAATTGTCCCTGTGAGGGGATATAAAGCATTGACTTCAGAGTCAGGAAGACTTGAATTTGAGGGCTCGGGTCTTCTGATCTTCTGACAGTTTCCTCTTCTCCATTACCCCTCATCTTTCCAAACTAGTTGAAAACTAGTAATTTCTTTTTTGGGAGGGGAGGGGGTATGGCAGGTCAAGGTTTGTGATTTAATCTGGGTAGGGAATTTTCAGTCAGGAAATTCATTCTACCCATGCAGATTTGTACCTGTTCTGCCTCTATTTCTCTTAGAAAGTTGTTCACTGAGAGGTTGAATGACTGATCCACAGTCACACAGTCAGAAGTGTCTGAACAGAGTTCTTTACTATCTCTAAGATGAGTCTTTTACCAATAGGCTGTACTGCCTCTCATTTTCCATAACATGAGTAACTCAATTCAATTATATTCTAATCACTTAAATAAGCACTCAATTTACCATGGAAGGGATTGCAGTTCCTTCTACATTCTACTGGGGGGAAACAATGCACACACACACAGATACATGTACATATACTCAGGATGTGAAGGCAGCTCTGTAGGGAGGCAGTATTTGGTGCAATGAGTATTTACAAATTCTTCCCCCTGTGACACAAAGGTGAAAACAATCTTGCAGGGATAGGAGTCCATGTCTCCTCAGACTGAGAGTCTATTGTTACAGTCATGGTCTGCATTGTCCATATCAGCTGACCTCAAGATTCAGGCGGATCTAGTCCTTCCTAAATATACTTCCTGTTTCAAAGGAAAGAAAGGCCTGTGTGCTTGTAAAGGCACCTCAAGAGGCCTCTTGGAATTAAAAAGGCTTGTCCAAAGCTATATTTGGATAAAAGAAGTGGAAAAATGGAGAATAAACATGTGGCTTAAATTTCCTTTAAACAGAAAACCATGGTTGGGAATTTATTTACAGGCCTTTAGGATTAATACTGATTTTGTTTCGGGGGTGCATTCTTAGGGATTCTTCTGTGTGCATATGCACTTGACCTTTCTATACAAAAAGAACCTGAACAAAGCTAAGTTGACCTGCTAGTAGGTCAAAAACGCTGGACTACCCACTGGCACACAGTCCAGTGGTTGGTTCAGGCCCTCCCAAGCGCAATATCCTTGAGTAGTCCTAAATGTCAATTGTCGAAGCCTCTTCTTCAAGCCAAGAAGAGTTTGTCTTTTGACAGAATCCATCAATGACAGTCAACAAGCATTTATTAAGCACCTACATTATACCAAAAACTACTGCTACTATGACAAGGGACATTCTAGTCATGCTGAAGCTCACAATGTGATAAAATAATAGTAGTAATAGCTTATGGTCTCATACTGCTTTGAGATATACAAAACACTTGCCTCAGAAGAATCCCGTGAAGTAGACAATACACATTCATTGTCACTTTACAAAGGTAGAAAGCAAGGCAGCTAAGAGAGGTTTAGTAACTTCCTCATGGTCACACAGCAAATCATTGTTGGACGCAAGACTTGAACCCATGCCTTTTCACTTTTGCCTCGGTGCTCTTTCTGTTACACCACACAGCTTCTAATACTGGATTATCCCATACAATATTTTTATGAAATAGCATTCTACTATACCTCATTTAATATTTGCGAGTATTTAATTCTTCAAAGACCTGTACTTGCTTGAGCATGGGTATGCCCTCTACCAGTGTAATCACAAGCCCTTTATACTTCAGGGGAGTGTCTCTGGCAGGGGATTTCATCACCCTGTGGTCATGCTGGCGATAAGCTTTCTTAAATAAGCTGGGCTTGTCCTCAGATCTCTGGGCATAGTGTATTAGAGGGCCCTTAGGTGACACTTTTCCAGTTTGTCAGACTTGCACACCATGGGCCTAGTCACTGAGAACCAGGGGCCACCTCTGCACCAGGATGAACCATCAGAGGAGGACTTTATCAAAGGCATTATATGCATGTGCATATACTTTAATATATTGTGCATATACACATACATACACACACACACACACACACACACATATATATGGATAGATGGATGAATGGATGGATAGACAGACAGAGGCTGGCCCTGTGATATTATTGATGTAGGGAATTCCAAGTGAGGAAATTCCCTGTGTCTAAGCACGTTTGTGCATTCTTTTCAACTGATAGCCTTAGAAAATTACATAAAACAGTGGTTCTTAATATTTTTTGTCTCAGCCCCTCCCCCCATTACTCTTAAAAATGATTGAGGAGTCCCCCAAAGAGCTTTTATTTATATGGGTTATGTCTATTGATATTCACCATATTATAGATTAAAACATTAGTATTATTATGAAATTTTGTTTTGGCTCTATCCACTCCATGATAGGGTCTCAGAGACCTATAGAAGTCCAAGGACCACACTTTAAGTAAGTCCTAGGAGACGGAGAGTTTCTATGAATGGCCAAAGTCAGGATGTGCCAGAGACAGAACTTGAATCTTGCTGTTCCCAGTTTCTAGGTCAGTTCATTTTTCCATTTGTTGCATCCCTTTACATTGCTTTTTTTTTTTTAAATACACGGATTCAAATTTTACCTCTTCAAATCTCAATCTTCTCATCTGGAAAATGGGGACATAAAATACCTGTAACGCCATCTCACAGGTTTTTTTGTGAAGCTCCAATGTGACAGTAAAAGTGCTTTGCAAAAATTAAACAAACATACACAGAAGTATGGTGCCCCAAAGGGCTTTGTGCAGTTTTAATCTATTCAAGTTCAACTGCATATTTTATACTTAATGGCTGAAATTTATATAGTCTTTTAAAATCTGCAAAGCGCTTTAATACACTGTTATCATTTGATGGATACAATAACCTTGTGGAAGAGCTACTACAGGCACCCCCATTTGGCAGAAGAAGAGACTGAGGCTTATGGAGGTTGGGACATCCTGGTCTAGCCATCTGTCCACTGATGCTGCTCCTGAAATACATGTGACATTGTGTAGCACTGTGGACCAAGGGCTGTTTCAAAGTCTGAGTCAGAAAAACAGACTCAAGTCCTATCTCTGACACCTATGGGCTGTGTGACTCTTAGAAAGTCACTTAATCCCTCAGTGCCTTAGGCATGCCAAAACTCAGTAGGTGATCTGCATCAGAAAAGGGAGTTTCCTTATTGGAAGTTTCCTTCATCTCCACACCACACTCCCCCCGCCCCCCAAAAAAATTACCCCGACATTTTAAATCTTACTATTGAAGAGCTTTCAGGTTTTTGTTTTGACCCTTGATCCCGTACATAACTCGTTTAACCATTTACAATTTTCTAAAATTTCTCTCAGCCAGAAGCAGCCCTTTATGGTTCCTCAGCCCAGGGACAAAGGGAACAAAGGAGAATCATGGGAAAGGGGGGTGGGGGCAGGTGTTTTCTGCATAAGGATAAAGAGGATCAGGAAAGACAGCTCTTTAAACATCTAGGCAGCAGAGGACAAGGAGAAAGGGGGTGGGGGAGATTTTTGGTATGCACCCTACAAAGCAGTAATTATCAAAGCGATTTGGAGAGAGAGAGAGAGAGAGAGAGAGAGAGAGAGAGAGAGAGAGAGAGAGAGAGAGAGAGAGAGAGAGAGAGAGAGAGTTCTAAGCAATGATCCTCCAGGTTTCCAGAGGACCAATGAGGGAGAATTGCTGCTTACTTCCTGCCAGAGTAGATGATGGACTCAAGATGACGAATGAGACATACATTTTTCGACATGGCCAATGTCGGATTTTGTTTTTCTTGACTATGCATATTTATTTCAAGGGTTTTGATTTTCTTTCTCAGTGAAGGAAGAAGAGGAAAGAAAACAACACAAATGTTTGTTAATTGAAAAAGAAATTTTAGGGGAGAAGAAAACCAACCAGAGGTCGATCAGTGGAACAGGTTAACACAACATACAGAAGAGGTATCCCTCCCCCAATTTGGGTGTCCGAATTCACAAGTGCAAGGTTCGAGCTGGAGCCCCAAATCCTCCCCCCCCCCTTTGTCCATTCCACCGCCTTCATTCAGGGGGAAGAAAGAGAAAAAGAGGAGGGGGAGGAAGAAAAGAAACCCTCCGAAAATGGTGGTTTTCCCGCGACGGTCCCCTAAGCAGCGTTGCTTTGCAGCTGCCGGAATGATACTTGGCCTCTGAATAATAAATAGGGAATTTTTCGCAGCCCCAGCTCATTAATGAGCACTAATTCAGAGCTGATGGCGCACTGTTCAGCAATTTAAGCAATGTAGACAATGAAGGTTTTCCACTCTGGTACAAAGAGTGACCTACAGAATCGCGTGGAATGAGTAATTACCGCTAATATCCATTTCAGCTTGTATAGAACAGCCAATAAAATAAGGTCACGGCAACAGGCAAGGAGCCCATCCTGGCCGGGGAGAGGCCGGAGGCGCGTCACAGCCGCTGGGGACAGTCACCCCTGGGCAGGTGAGCGCCGCATGCTATTAGCTGGGCTCGGGGATAAAGGAGCGTTACTGACAGCTCCCCCAAGACGGAGCCGGCGAGCGGGCTGGCGAGCGAGGGAGCGAGCGGGGCTGCGACTGCTCAGCCGTGGAAAAGGACCCGCGCTGTGAGGGGCGAGGCGGAGATGCTGCTGGAGAGAGAGCAGCAGGAGGAGGGCTTGTGTGCCCTGGGCCTGCCTGACCTGGGCCCAGCTGGGGGACCGGCGCGGACCCGGGCAGCCCGCAGATGCGGCTGCCTCTCTGGGCTTGGGGCAGCTTGTGGAAACATGTTCTGGGTGACTGAGGGGTTCAACACCATGCTAAACTTTCCAGAGGCCAATTGGGCACCATGTCGGACTTGCATACAAGTCCCTGCCAGAGCAAAAAATGCTAAAGCAAAATACGTAAAGGAGGGTGCTTTCTCTGCGTTGAAATCCAGGCTTCTTCAGTTCCTACCTATGTGATCTTGAGCATGTCATTTAACCTAAGTCAAGTAGGTTTCAGTTTCCTCACTTGGAAAATGAGGGATAGGTTTAGATGGGGGTCTTCACCTTTTTTGTATCACTGATCCTTTTGGCACTTTTGTGAAGCCTATAGGCCTCTGCTCAGAATAATATTTTTAAATACACAAAATAAAATACAAAGGAAGCAAAGGTTAATGAAAATAAAGATGTAACTTCCCCTCCCCTTTCCCCCAACTTCATGGATCCCTTGAAATCTACCTAGACCTGAGGTTAAAACCCTCTGGACTAGATGAAATCTCAGGTCTCTTCCAACTCGAATACTGTGATGCTTCTCATCTTTCTTAATCCATCAGCAGGAAAATAAACTGCTTTGGGATCTGTGAATTCCCTTCCATGCCATAGAGCTAGCAAGCCCTCTCCAATATTTCTAGAATTCCTCAAATGTCATAGGTGAAGGATGGCTAAGCTCTGCTCCCCAAACTCTCTTCTGAACAAAAGGGGACTCTGAAAATCTGATACTCCTTGTCCAGTCTCTGGATTTATTCCTGGAAGGGATCTAAGATTTCATCTATTTCAGTCACTGTGTTTGACAGATGCAGAAACTGGAGTTCAGAGAAGGGCAGGGATTTTTTTTTTCCAAGGTCATATAGGTTGTAATAGTAGGTCTGGGATTTGAATCCAGAGCTTCTGATCACAGATGTGCAGCATCATGTCACCTTTCACTTGTAAAAGCTAGAAAAAAACCCAGATGTTTTCATTAAATGGTGTGCCTGAGGTCACATAGATTTCAGAGTCAGATATTGAATCCAGGTCCAATGATTCCTTGAAGCAGTGATTTTTCTACTATCCCCAGTGGCCCTCTTTCCCACCAAGGAATCAAGAGCGGAAAGTGGATTGACATAGCCCACTCAGTGGAAACTGATGGAAAGTTCAAATGAATCTCTCTCTCCCTCCCTCCCTCCCTCCGTCCCTCTCTCTCTCACACACACACACACACACACACACACACACACACACACACAGCTCTTGTTTTCATGTCAGATGGCCATGTTAATAGATGGCCTGTTAATCATACACATATGTCATAGAGAGTTAATTTAAAATGGAGTCTGATTGAGGTTTCAATATTGGGTGCCTTCTAAGATGGAGGGACCCACTGGGGCATTAAACAAGAGAGCCAAGGATAGCTCCCAGAGGCCTCCAAATGGGGATGTTTTGTAAGCTGGTCAGGACTTCTGCTTTCGGGCCTAGATTAAAATAACATGTCAGCAACTTTTCTCATGATATTAGGAACACTTCAAGTTCCAGTGCCTGTTGGAAACCAGAAGTGAACACACCCACCTCCTTCCCTCTCAACCCCCATATATACATGTTCATGAATGTGAGTGCACACACACACACACACACACACACACACACACAAACACACACACACATCCCAAAAATTTGATGAGTAACACACAGAGGAAATATTTTAAGGTAACATCTATGTACAAACATTGCTTTCTTGGAAAAGATGACTGAATTTAGTCAAACAATGGATTAAAGTTGAACAGTATCAGCTGAATTACAAAAAATAATAATTTACATTTCTAAAGCACTTAAATTTTCAGAGATCTTTCCTTACCCAAAATCCTGTAATATGGAAGGATCAGAGAAGCAAAACAGCTTGCCCATAGTAACACAGCTTGTATGCTATCGATCTATTATTTGAAATCAAGCCTTGATTCAAAAACCTGAAAAATCTTTTGGGGGATCCATGGACCCAAAGGTTCTTAACTTAGATGAAATGAGATCTCAGGTTCCTTCTGGCTGTAAAATCTTGGATTCTCTCAATTTTCTTTTCTGATTCATTAGTAAGAAAAGAATTCACTTTGGAATCTGTGGATTTCTTTTATTGCTGTGGGACCAGCAAGTCCTCTCCAATATTTCCAGGACTCCTCAGAATCTGAGCTCTGCTCCCCAACTATCTTCCAGCAAAATGGCAATCTGAAATTCTGGTGCCCTTTGGACTATATTGGTTCTCTAAAGATCAAATAGGTAACAGATTTGGTTTTAAAATAACCTATTACTTAATTAACCTTCTCTCCTCTGACATACCCAAACACGGGTTTTTGTGTCTATGCTAGAGATTGATGTAACCTAGAAAACAAAAAATAGAAACTAGAAATAGAAGTGAAATACAATAGAGGCTGGGTGACCATTTGGGAAAGATGTCATAGAACACTGCTTCTTCCTTTCTTGTGTCATGGACACCTTTGGCAGTCTGGCAAAGCCTGGGGACCACTGCTTGGAATGTTTTTAAATTTGTAAAATAAAATATATAGAATAACAAAGGAAAATTATGTCAATATATTGAAATGAGTTATTAAAGTATTAAAAAAGTAAGTTCCTCCAGTTTATGAACCTCTGCCAGAGAGAGATTAATGCTTCAGCTGGAGGTCAAACTCAATGTCCTTCAAGGTCCTGTCTGGTTCAGGGATTATTTGTCTCAATATGCCAACATCCTTGTGAGATAAGCTGAAAGCTCCAATTTGCTTGTGATGAGAAACTTAGTAAAACATAAAGCCTTGCCACCCTCTCCCCTGTGGCTTCCAGCATTGTAAGGATAAAGATCAGGACCTTTCCTGCTATAG
The DNA here is from genome assembly GCA_011680675.1 of Gymnobelideus leadbeateri. Classification (NCBI taxonomy): domain Eukaryota; kingdom Metazoa; phylum Chordata; class Mammalia; order Diprotodontia; family Petauridae; genus Gymnobelideus; species Gymnobelideus leadbeateri. The sequence continues at coordinate 2,931,242 of WOXC01009109.1, forward strand.
TTTACTCATATCTTAGATTATAGATTTGGAATTGGACAAGACTATATAGGTCATGGAGTCCTGTTTGATAGATATGAAAACAAAAGCCCAAAGTTATTAAATGACAGGTCTAGGGTCTTACAGCTAGTCTGAGGCAGGATTGGAGCTTAGGCATTCCTAATTCCAAGTCCACTATGGCAGGTTAAGGTTTGCTTTTCAGTCAAGTCAAATCAAGCCAAATCAGTGAGCATTTATTAAGCGCTTACTTTGTGTCAGGGACTGCCCTAACACTAGGAGTACCAATACAACCAACAAGAAAACTCTTTAAGGAGCTTATATTCTAACAGAGGAAGATGATATATAAAAGGAAGCTGAATAACAGGAAGAGGAGGAAGGTAGAGAGGCATGGTGGAGAAAGAAATTTAGGCATCCTTCCCTCCCCTCCCCTTTCCCCCTCCCTTTTTCCTTCCCTTCCCTTCCCTTCCCTTCCCTTCCCTTCCCTTCCCTTCCCTTCCCTTCCCTTCCCTTCCCTTCCCTTCCCTTCCTTAAAACTCATTGCTTACTTCATCAACTATTAGTAACTTCCTTGAGGTTGATTTGTTGTTTTTTGTACCTCCTCTCAAAACCTTAAGGGAGGTTGGCTGCCTGAGGCTTTCTTATCTGTAACTGCTTCTCTCTGACCTGAGAATGCTTTGTTGCCTCTGTGTCTCAGTTTCCCTGCCTACGCTGGCTGGCACAAGAGTTGTGGTATAGATGACAATGGATTGTTTCCAGGGCCACCAAACTGGACCCCAGCACTGCTGACCCAATCGACTTTGGCTGTCTAGATGATCAATGCGGATCACTGCAGCCGATTGATTGCTCAGGGATCCACATTGATCATTTAAGAAGACAGCAAGGATCAGCTCAGCCAGGCCATACTTTCTTTGGCTCTTGGCTTCAGACACCATGCCAAGGAGGAATCCAAGCTTTTGGGTAGGAGGCAACTACTGAAAACATCCCTTTGGCTTGGAGAGGGGGAGATTTACTCAGAAAGTGCTTATTTCATGTGTCTGGTTCCTCTTCACTGAGCATCTTATACAATCTCAATGTACTTTTTTGTACACAAACTCCCCAGTGAGACAGCAGAGAATAGGATAAGGCAAGGGGAATGTTTGACAAGAAAGGACAAAGAGAGAGAGAGAGAGGGAAAAAAAGCCTTCCAAAAATCCTTTCCAGACCCTTTGTGCTGAATGACTTAATTCTTTCAGTGATGCTAGTGAAGACCAATCCTTTGCAAAACAGTGAAGCTGGTGAAGTGTGTCATTGCTGCCCCCATCTCCTCTTTCCCCCCTTGCTGGCAATTTCTGTGGCCTCTGGGGCCAGGGGTCTTGCCCTCAGTTGATGGCCAATTCACCCCAGGTAAAAATGTTGGTCATTAGTGCTTTAGACAAACATACTCTAGCAAAGTGTATGAACATCTTCATAGTGTCTCTAGAAGGTCATGGGCTTATTATAGAGCTGGAAGGGATGTTAGAACACAGAACATAGATTGTCAGAGTGGGAAGAGACCTTAGAATGAAGAATGTTAGGGAAAATCATCTTGGCAAATCATCTATTCCATCGCCTATCTTACAACAGCCCTCAGGACCCAGAGGAGCAAATTCTAAGGGTGGAATTTCAGGAAGGATGCCCAGCAGTGGCAATGGAAGGGGATGGTGGTATTGTGGAGTAGGACTCTCTATTCCAATGACCCTGAAATCACCCCACATGAAAGCCTTCAATCTGTTTTGAGGCCAGCCCTCATACCAGTCCTTTAACAAGTTCGTGGGTATTAACAAAAGATTAAGTCTCTATTCTGGTCCTTGACTGAAGACCTGTGTTCAAATCCTCACTCTACCTGTTGTATTTTTTTTTTTTAAAACAAATACTTTATTAACTTCTGTTTTACATCATTCATTTCCGCCAGATTTTGAGTTACAATCATTTTCCCCCCATTATTCCCCTACCCAACCTCCCAGAATAGCAGTCCCACAAGATATCGCTTCCTCCAATCTGCTCTCTCCCATACCTTCTCCCATACCCCCATCGACTTTTCCATTAGAGGAAGATGAATCTTTGTGTCCCAATGCCTGCACATCTTATCTCCCAATTATAAGCAAAAGAGTATTAATAATAGTATTTATATATATTTGAAACATTTAATGTTACGACCTTGAATTTCAGATCCATTTCCTTCCTCCCTTGTCACCCATTCCTTCTTGGTATATAAGTAATTCAGTATATGTTGTACATGTCTAGCTATGCAAAACATTATCATAGTAGATATATTGTACAAGGCTGCTTATAATTCCCTCCCACTCATCCCACCCCCCACCTGGTCCATTCCCTACATGATCCTGTCCCTCTTCTATAGTGGGTACTTCCAACCTCCCCTCACCCCAAGGATGCCCTCCCATCCATCATCCCTCCTCTCATCCCCCTTCCCCCTATCCTGCTGCAGGTTGAGATATCCCATTTAGTATGTATGTCATTTTCTCCCTGAACCAAATTCAATGTGAATGTGGTTTTGCCTTTTTAGCCTTCCTTATTCTCCCCCTCCTTTGCACCCACTTCCCCCTACTGCATGGATAGTTTACCCTACCATGTCTCTCCCCATCTCCTCTTGCCACTTTCCTCTCTCACCTCATAATTTCATCCCTTGAGTACTCTCCCTTCCCAACAAAATCAACCTATGCCCTCTATCCATATATAACTGTAACCATATACACACACATTCACATATGTATTCATATGACCACACCCCCTTCTTCCATTATTTTCATAGTGAGAAAGATATCATCAGTCACAGATATTGCTTTTCCATATAGGAATGTAAATAGTTCAACTTTGATAAGTTCCTTTTGATTTCTTTTCCCTGATTACCTTCTCAGGCATCTCTTACTTCTTGCGTCTGGATGTCAAATTTTCTATTCAACTCTGGTTTTTTCCTCAAGAATGCTTGAAAGTCCTCTATTCCACTGAATGACCATATTTTCCCCTGAAACAAAATACTCAGTTTTGCTGGGTAGGTGACCCTTGGGTTCATTCCCAGTTCTTTTGCCCTCTGGAATATCATATTCCATGCCCTTCGATCCCTCAGTGTAGAAGCTGCCAGGTCCTGGGCTATTCTGATTGTGTTTCCACAATATTGAAATTGTTTCTTCCTGGCTGCTTGTAGTATTTTCTCCTTGATCTGGGGATTCTGGAACCTGGCTATAATATTCCTGGGAGTTTTCTTTTTGGGATCTTTTTCAGGAGGTGATCTGTGGATTCTTTCAACCTCTATTTTGCCCTCTGGATCTAAAACATCAGGGCAGTTTTCCTTGAGAATTTCTTGAAGGGTGATTTCTAGGTTCTTTCCTTGATCATGGCTTTCAGGTAGTCCAATAATTTTTAAATTGTCTCTCCTGGATCTATTCTCCAGGTCAGTGGTTTTTCCCATGAGATATTTCACATTGCCTTCTAATCTTTCGTTTGTTTGGATCTGCTTAACAGCATCTTGATTTCTCATAAAGTCATTAGCTTCCATTTGCTCCAGTCTAACTCTGAAGGAATGAATCTCCTCAGTGAACTTTTGAGATTCTTTTTCCATCTGGCAAATTCGACTTTTTAAGGCATTCTTCTCCTCATTGCCCTTTTGGGCCTCCTTTGCCATTTGAGTTAGTCTATTTTTTAAGGTGTTGTTTTCCTCAGTCAGGCTGTTGACCCTCATTTCATACTTTTCCTGCATCCTTCTCATTTCTCTTTCCAATTTTTCCTCCACTTCTCTTATTTGATTTTTAAAGTCCTTCTTAAGGTCCTCTATGGCCTGCAACCCGCTCATGTTTTCCCCTGGGGCTTTTGGAGCAGGACTTCTGACCTCACAGTCCTTTTCCCGCTCTATGCCCCCAAAATAGGAGTCTAGGGTTGCATTTTTCTGTTTCCTTTGCCTTGGCATGTTGCCACTTAATTACTTGACTTTTGGGCTTGTTGCCACACTATGGCTTTAAGGCCAGATAGAGGAATTTTCGTCCCGAACGTGTGGGGGGCAACTTCCGTTTCTGGCAAGCTATAAACCCACCCACAACTTCCACCCTAGATCACAATCCAGATCCAGGGAGGTTAAAGCAAGAGCGATTACCCCCCAAGACTGATCGCTGGATCTCCCCACGATTTGTAGGCTGGGAGCCGGAAATGCCTCTGAAAACTACACAATGGCGTGTCTCCTCAGCGGCTTCTAGCCCCCAGGGGAGGGAGCTGACGCATTCCCCAAATACAGGTCCCAAAGTCCATAGGACACTAACCTCTTACTTTGTCCTAGGCAAGTCTATGTTGATAATTCTGGAGTCTCCACAGTTCCTGGTGTTCTGGGGTTCCTCCAGCCGGCTGCTGGCCCTGCCGCCCTGGGGCTAAAACCTCGGCTCACGTGGACCTGGGCTCGGCTCGGCTCCTGCGCTCTGCGCGCTGCCGCTCCCAGACCACTGCGCTGGTCCTTCCTGCAGGGTGCTGGGCTGTCCTCAGCGGGAGGTTAGCTTCTCTGTGTCGTTCTGTGGGTGCTGGGGCTCCAGAAGATTTTCAGAGTCCTTTTTTACATAGTTTGTGGAGAATCTGGGGGCAGAGAGGCTTGGAGGAGCTGTTTCTACTCCGCCATCTTGGCTCCGCCCTCTACCTGTTGTATTTTTAGCATGTCCCTTTCCCTATCTGAGACTAATTTTGCTCATTAAAAATTTTTTTAAAGCAATTGGGATTAAGTAACTTGCTCAAGGTTACATGGCCAGTCATTATTTATGTGTGAGTGCTCATTTTCTGAGGCTGGTTTCGATCCTGGGTCATCCCAACTCCGAGGCTGGCGCTCTTACTCACTGCGCCACCTAGCCGCCTCTAATTTTGTTCATTTTTAAAATAAGGGATTAGACCAGAAGACTGTGGAGGTTCTTTCCATCTCTAAAGTTCTAATCCCAAGAAGGTTTTCTCAATCTCAGAATGCTAGGATCAGAAGAAAAATTTACATGGTCCTTCTAGGGCCCTCTCTGCCCAACTCTCCCTTGTGGTTAGGTGAGAAGATTATACTCTGGTTCACAACAGGTCACTAGGGGAAGCCTTCACCCAGGTCCAAGGAAGATACTCTAATCAGAGAGAAAACTTCCCAGGCCCCCAAACTTGTGTGTTTCATCTTCTTCCTTCACCCTCTGGAGATAGAGGCATAAAAGAATTATTGTCATCTCTATGGTGCTTTACCAATTCTCCTTTCTTTTACTATTTCTTCAATGTTTAGCGCTTAGGACAGAATTTGGCACTTACTCCGTGTTTAATGCATTTACCACATTTATTCTGATTTATTCAATAGCCCTGTGAGGAAGGGAGTACAAACACTATTACTCCCATTTCACACATTAGGAAACTGAGGGTAAAGGGGTATTACAAGGGAGGGGTAAGAGATAGTCACAAAGCTAATATTTTTTGGATAGGTTTCAAAATGAATCCCCTGACTCTTAGAACAAAACACTTTCTGCTACGCCCATAGCTATCTTTCATAAATAGAAGCATAGAAGGGATTTCAGGATTTTTGCTCACCCCAGGGAATAATCTGAGATAATACACATGGATTGGACCTCTGGCACATGGAGACAGATGGGAGAGAGAGGGAAAGGCTCAACTCCCATGAAAGGGTCTCCTAGATCATCCCTTCTGCTTCCCATTCCCCAGCTGTGCTGCCCCCACTTCCCAGCGCCACCCCCCATGCCCAATGAAGGCTGTACCTTCCTCAGGTTTTGATCCAGGATCCCTTAACAGGAGCAGCTTGCAAACTCTCAGCACCAGACTTCACCCCCTACTCAAAGCACCTCAGACTCACGATTGACTAAACAGCAGCTGCACAAAGCACTAGATTAAAACTGCTCTTTTGTTTACATTTCTGGCAGGATGAGTGCATCGCGCTCCCAGTGATTCAAACCCTTAAGATTGCCAGTGGTGTAGAGGGCAGTGTGGCAAACCCAAAGGCATCAGATGTGCCAGCCGCAGGCTGCGTGCAGCCCACGATGCTCTCGGTGCAGCTTCAGCCAGATTACACTCTAACCGGGAAGCACTTGACAAAATAAAAATACAATAAAACAGATAATATTACATTTCAAAACCAGAGTCAATATGCAGCCTGCAGCCATCCTTATGTACAGATTAGTGGCCCCCATTCTTATTTGAATTTGATGCTGCTGGCGTATGAGTCAGATCACCAAGCATTTACTAAGTGCCTGTGGTTCAGTTGGTCCAGCTGTGTTGACTCCATGACCCCATTTGGGGTTTCCCTGGCAAAGACATTGGAGTGGTTTGCCATTTACTATTTCAGTTCATTTTACAGATAAGGAAACTGAGGTAAACAGGGTTAGATGACATGTCTAGGGTCACACAGTGTCTAAGGTCAGATCTGAACTCATATAAATGAGTCTTCGTGACTCTAGACTAGCCAATCTATGTGCAATGATACCTAGCTACCCCTTACTGCCTACTCTGTGCCAAATACCATGTTGTTAAGAGACCTGCATTCCTGAAACATGGAAGCTGGGCTCAAAATTCTTCTCTTTGATAATCTCTCATTACCTGTGTGACTTTGTCCCTTAACCTCTCCAGATCTCCTTGTGAAGACCACATGAGATAGCTAATGTGTGGGAAAGGGATTTGAGACCAATAAAGTATCTCTCTCTCTCTCTCTCCCCCCCTCCCCACATATATAATAATATATACATACATACATACATAACACACATACATATTTGTATATGCATGCATGTCTATAGGTATACACATAAACACACATGTGTGTATATACACGTGTACATATATGTACAGGTGTGTACATGCACATATATACATGTGTACATGTGTGCGCACACACATAAAGATATATTTAAATACACAATATATTGTATATAATTTATGTGTGTATGTGCATTTTGTATATATATGTAGTCATCTATTACTAATACAGTTGTTAATATGCAACTGAACTCCTTAAAAAAAGAGGCCCATCTTTGCCTCTTATGACTTCTGTGACTTTGGACAGAAGTTCCCTCATTTATAAGAGGAGGGAGTTGGCCTGGATGCCCTTGGAGGTTCTTCTAGCTCTGCTCTAAATCTCTGATCTCCGATCTTTTAAAATGTGTCAGTGTATGAAATAGAATTCTGCTTCTCTCCATGGTCACTGTTATGCCTGGACATTTCCTGGGGAGGACACAGGAGTGTTTGTACCTCTCTTAATGCCATGGTGAGGGGTTTGTTATTTATTCTCTATGTAACAGGGAGCCACTAATGGCTTGAGAGCAGAGGAATGATGGGACTATGCCGAGGCAGGTTTGTAGGATGGTAGCTTCTGGCACATAACTTCTGACCAGTGGAAGATGTCAGTTAATTTCATCAGCTTTCTCAGATTTCAGTTTTGGACATAATTGCTTCTTCCACAGTAAGTGGAAGTTCTGCTTTCCTTAAGTCTCATTTCTTCACTGACCCTGGTGAAGTATTTTGTATAAACATATATAACATATGTGTATGTGTATTCAAACACACATATAAGTGTGTACATATATTTATACTATGTATATTGTGCTATCATTTCATTCATGTCTGACTTTCTGTGACCCCATTTGGGGGATTTTCTTGGCAAAGATAGTGAAGCAGTTTGTCGTTTTCTTCTCCAGCTCATTTTACAAATTATGAAACTGAGGCAAACAGGGTTAGGTGACTTGTCCAGGGTGACACAGCTAGTAGATGTCTGAAGCCAGATATGAACCCGGGAAGATGAATCTTCCTGACTTCATGCCTGAAGGAATATATTTATATATAACATAGTATATAAAATGGTATAGTACATACACATACACACATATACATACATATACACATTTTTATATATGCATGTATGTATGTGTATATTTATATGTTCTGAAAAAAGGAGGATAACAGTAGTACCTACCTCATAGGGCTATCATGAGAATCAAATGAGGTGAACATATGTAAAGTGTTTTACAAACCTAAAAGTGTTTCATAAATTTCTGTTGTTATGATGATGCTGGTGACTGCCATATTAAGCAACAGTTTCCTTCTGGGTCCAAGTTCCCGGCCTCCAAGTCCAGCATGTATTCTATTGCATAAAGCTACGTCCTCATAATTGCTTTCCTTGGAAAACCCTTGTATCATCTTGGCATAGCACGAAGAGTACAGGCTTTGGAATCAGGTGCACTGGATTCAGAGCCCAGCTGTGACACTAATGAACTGTATACTCTGGGCAGGCCAGTTACTTTCCCAGAGCCTCAGTTTCCTCATCTCTAAATTGGGCGTAATACCTATAACTCACATAGTGCCTCCTCCCCAAGGCAAGTTGCAAGGCAAGAGTTCTGTTAACCTCAAAATGCTATGGAAAAATGTGAGTGGTTATGCTCTGAAATTTAAGAATGATCATAAAATCTACTGGAAAATGTACTTCACTGAACTGTTTCCCCCTTTTTTCCCCACTGGGCCCCTCCTGATCCCTATAATGCTGCCACATCGAGATGGCCTAGAGGGCAGTGAAAAAAATAATTCTGGTAACTATCCACTGGGGAAAAAGAATTTAGAGCCTGTTTATAAATGTACTCCCTTCTCTAAACCTGGCTCGTAAATTAACGGCTCATCGGCATATTTCCCCACCAGGCAGGCATTTGGTGTGGCTGATCCCTGGGAAAAGAACCTTAATAGGAAACTGACTGAAAAGAAGCTGGGAGTCTGGGGGGTGGGAGGAAGTGAGGAAAGAGAAGCATTTTGAGGCAGCTAGTTGGTACAGTCAATAGAGAACTGGATTTGGAATCACCAAGACCTGAGTTCAAATCCTGTCTCAGAAACTTACTAACCTAGCCATGAGATGCTGGACAAGTCACTTAACCTTCTCTTAGCCTTACACCATTGTCAGAGTTGTACAACTAATTCTACCCTCTACCCCTCCATCAAAGTGGAAAAAAAATCTCTGCTACTGCTTTCCCTCTAAGAGCTTAGGAAATTGGCTAATAATGCAAATATCCTGGGGTTAATAGTCTAGTGACACAACTGTAACTTACACTCTGGCTTAAAGGACATCCTCTGTCACATGGGTAGAAGTGAGCTGTGGTCAGTTAGCTGAACAGAGGGATAAATATCCAAAGTGATGAACCTGCTGATGCAGGAATTAATGAAACCTGGGAAATAATTTCCTCCTGGCTCTCCTATCCCCTGCAGCTTGGAAGGAAGACAAGACAATATGGCACTGGGGATAGACAGTAGGTTTGGTCAGGAAGACTTCAGTTCTATTACTTACATTGGCTGTGTGACCCTGTATACCACATTAACCTCTCACTGCCCCAGGTAATGCTCTGATTCTGTGAGTTAGAAAACAATCACTGATCTGAATTGGTAGGTAGGTGGTTTGCTCCATCCTTGATGAGTTGTGTCTGAAAAATTCTTTATTCTGTTTAAAAAATATTCATTCCCTGTTGGCCAGCATTCTGTTGGTGAGCCTGTCAATCAACCCACAAGCAAATGCTGCCTGCCATATGCCAAGTATTATGCCAGGCACTGGTGATACAAAGACCAAAATGGTGTCATCAGTGAAGAACTGGCGTCAGTAAGGAAGCCCTGGCTTCAAGTCTTACCTTTGGAGTATACTGCCTGTGTGACTCTGGGTTAGTCATGTATCTTATTGGTGCTCCAGGCTAGCCTCTGAGACTATAATTTGCAAAGAAGATGTTGGCCTGCATTAGATTAGGGAGTGTCTCACCAGGGGCTCCCTTACATTGGGTGAAATAATAGGGTTGGTTTAAAACACATGGAATCAACTTGGGAACATAGTCTTGGGTATGTTTGCAAATAGTTCAGTCATGCTCTTGTGCATAGAGGACCAATTTCTCTTTTAGTCCATGGTTCCAAGATTGAAGTATTTGTAAAAGCGCCAATCATGGTGGGTGTGGTGGGAAAACATATGTGGGAGGCCAGTAACCAGTAAGAAAATTTAATCAGTAGTAGTGGGGATCCAAAGTACGCTATTGGAAAAGTAAACAGGTCGGAAGCGAACCCAGAAATATTCAGCATGTGTTGGAAAGAGCACTAGATTTGGAGTTAGAAGACCTGGCTTTGAGCCTCAGTCCTGGTGCTTATTTAACGCTTGTGTGACTCTGGGCAAATAAATCCCTTTCCCTCTCTGAGTTTCAGTTTTCTCATCTGTAAAATCAAAGAGCTGGACTAGGTCATGGGTCCCTAACCTTTGCAATGTGTCCTGGATTCCTTTGGCAAGCTAGTGGAGCCTAGCAACCACTTTCAGAATCTTTTAAAATTTATAAAATCAAAATACATAGGCTTATAATATCAAATCAACTCAATAAACATTTATTAAGTGCCTACTGTGTGCCAGGGACTGTACTAGAGACGAGAATATTGCAAGAAAGGCAAAAACATTCTTTGCCAACAAGGTGCTCATAATCTAATGGGAAGCTGAAATGTAGAGAACCATTATATACGAGAGAAATTGGAGATATTCCCAGAGGGAAGACACTAGCATTAAGAGGGACTAGGAAAGGCTTCTTACAGAAGTGGGGTAGGGTTATCTGATACTTATAGGAAGATAAGGAAACCAGTTCTATTCAGGTACAGTTATCTATATCTCTACATTTATTTAAAGAAAGTTTACGGACCCCAGGTTAAGAACTCCTAGCAGATGATCTTTAAAATTACTCTTAGCTATTAATTTCAAGAACCAAATCAGTTCTGTATGATAGAATCAAGAAGAGCCCCAACCTTGTAGTCAAGAGACCTAGGCTCTAGCCCCCAGTCTTACCACTGGCCAGTTGTGCGACCAGAGGCAAGGCACCTTTGGGCCTCCTTTTTCCTCTTCTCTAAGATCAAAGGGTTGAACTACAGTCAACTGAAGTCAATAAAGGTTTATTAGGCATGAACCATGTGCACTGTTAGGCTCTCTCAGCTCTCTTCTCTCTTTAAGCCTCTGGGAATCTTTGACTCTATGAAAACATCAGCTTTCTAGGGCTATTCAAACTTCTCTTGTTAATTCACTGCTGTCACAAGGAGCCCCTGATGGGAGGAGAGCTGGGATTGGTTGAGGGGAGGCAAAAGATTCAATAAACTGGTAGTCAGGTGGGCGGTGGGCATGAAGAGGCCCCATCGGGCCACCCCCTTTGGGCCACCCCCATACTTGGCAATGTGCTTGACTGTTTCCCTGGTTGGGAACTGAAATTGACTGTCATTGTTGAGAATATGTCTCGGTGTTTTTCTTTTTCTTTGGGTGATATTTTCACTTCTTTCAGACATTTCCCAGCTATGGGGTGGGGTTATATTATCTTTGGGAAACTGTAGATCCCAACTCAGGCTCCTGAAAGGAAAGTTATTGCCTTGAGCAACCTCTGGTTGGCTTCCAAAGAGTCTTGTCAAATTATTTAAATACTGAATTGGGATATTATTGAAGTTGGTACCAAGTCAATCTTGGCAGCAACAACTGTGCCCTGGCAGGTGCTGAGTGGGGGAGCTTTCACGGCTGTGGTTGGTTGTAGTTGCAGCTGAAGACTTTTTCAAATGGCGTGCATGCGTGTGCACAGACATGCTTACATGCCCAGGTCTATGTGTTCTCACAATTTGCACGTCCCATGACTCAAGAATGGATTTGGAGAAAAGTTTAAATGTGGATTTCTCTTAAGACTTCATTCTTATCCACAATGTTCTGATGGAAAACTGGCTCTGGCGTGACAGTCAAGGAGCAGAAAAAGTCCCCTTGAAATATTTTTTAAAAAACAGCTACAGTTTAGTGGTTCAAAGAGAAGGGAGCCAAGAGAGCCTACACTGCACGTGGTACTGGGAGAGACTTTGGACCACAGGTTCAGATAGGTCCTGGGACGCCGGATCCCACAACCAAGGAAATTCAGTTGCTGCTTGAGAAGTCACCCAAGGTAGACATTAGGTCTGGGCCTGCCAGGGAGGAACCTGGAAGGGGACATTATTTAGTAGTTTTCTATTTTAATTATTCCTGTTAATGAAGTGCTGTTAAATTATTTCTACCCACTGAAAAAGTATATGTCCTATCAGCGCCTGCCAAATTTTGGTACCCTAAGGCAAAACTCTGATGACGGTGACCTTATGATGATTCTGTTACTATGTTTATTAATTGATCAATCAATCAATAAACATTTATAAAGCACCTACTATGTGCCAGGTACTATGCTCTAAAGATATAAAAAAAGTAAAAGGTATTCCCTGCCCTCAAGGAGCTTCAAATCTAATGGGGGAGACAGCATGCAAATAAATATGTAAGAGCAAGCTATATACAGGATAAACAGGAAAAAATTAGCAGAGGGAAAGAATTGGAATTAAGAGGGGTTGGGAAAGGCTTACTATAGAAGTTGGGATTTTAGTTGGGACTAAAAGGAAGCCAAGGAGGCCAGTAGGTAGAGATGAGGAGGGATAGCCAGAGAAAATTCCTGGAGCTAAGAGATGGAACGTCTTTTGTGGGACAGTCACTATGTAATCTTATGAAGGTCACTTAGCCTTACTGTTTTCATCTTTAGGAGACAGTGTGGTCTCTTAGACAGAGTGCTAGAGATGGAGTCAGGAGGATTTTGGTTTGAATCCCATCTCAGATTCTTACTAGCTGTGTGACATTGGGTCAATCTCTTAACCTATCTCAGCCTTAATTTCCCTTTCTGTGAAATGGGTGTAATAATAACACTACCTACCTTCCAGGGTTACTATGGGGACCAAATGAGATAATATGCCTAAAGTACTTTGCAGACCTTAATGTGAGCTATTATTATCATTTGTAAAATACTGAATCTGGAATGCCAAGCTACCTTTTGATCCTAAATTCCATGAGCCTGTTTCCCATTACTGGGTTTTCTGCTTGTTTCTTTTCTTCCAAATATCTCCAGTTTCACATCTCTACCTTGGAGAACGACACTCAGCACTTTATCTCCTTGTTTTAAACAGGAGAAAACAAATCTTTGGCAGTCCTTTTACCTTATCTAGAAGCAGGTCTGACTCTGAAGTTACTTAAGGTTTTAAGAGCAGTTTAAAATGATCAGGGTCACATCTGACCATAAGGCCCAAATGGAAAGGAACCTTCTTGCTGCAGCTGTCCATTTTAGTAAATGATACCAAATGTCTCCCTCCTCGAATGAGAGTCCCCATGGAGATGAGGGCAGGGTTGCTGATGCTGAGGGGTGGAACCCCTAGACCAGTAGAGACTTCTGACTCGCAGATCATTCTCTGGCCCTGTTCTTGGTCCCAGAAGTATGTGTCATTTCATCACAACGATTCATTCTCACAGTATAAAATCAAGAATTTTCTCCCTTAGTCTTTCACCTACATTTTTCCTTGGCTTCATTTTATCCCATGACTTCAAGCCAGACCCCAGTGAAGGTCAACAAACAGGAACTGTCTTGTCTATGCAGAATACTATGCAAAGTCCTAATGAATACAAATTTTATTAAGATAGGCTCCCTATCCTCATGGAGCTCACACTTTAGCAGGCAGTGGGGACAAAGGGCAGAAAGATTTGGAAGTAGAAAAGGCTGTGAAAAAAATCAGTTCAACCCCTCTCATTTTAGAGATGAAGGAAGTGGGCTGTGTGTATATGAACGGCATGTGGGTAGTAGGTGGCAAAACCATGAGCTGTGAACCAAGGTCCTTTGACTCTAAGTCTAGTATACTTTCTGCTGTACCAAATGACACATAGATATTGCAAATGTACATGACGTGTTGTCATAGAAAGGGCCCTGAACTAGGAAGTCAGGAGATTTGGGTTCAAGACCTGGCCATGCCACTGAGGGAGAAGTTGAAACTTTTGATTACCACAGTCCCATCTCTGTATGATTCTATGTATTATTGAATTAGGAACATGCCAATCAAGATGCTGTGAAAGAAAGGTTGTTCGCTATGGGATGGGAAGAAGTACAGACATGAGGGAAATGTAGATGGTGTGGTGAGTAGAGCACTGGGTCTGGAGTTAGGGAGACTCATCTTTCTGAGTACAAATCTGGCCTCAGACACTTACTAGTTGTAAGATTCTGGGCAAGTCACTTAACTTTGCCTCAGTTCTTTATCTGTAAAATGAGATAGAGAAGGAAATGACACACCACTCCAAGAAAACTCCAAATGGAGTCAGGAAGAATTGGACATGACTGAGAAAGGACTGAACATCATAGGGATGAGAGATGGATGTCTTCCTGAAACATGTATCTCTCTAACTGATCTTCAAAGACTAGGGAAGAATTTAGCAGGGGAAGAAATGGGTAAAATATTCCAGGCATAGGGAAGAGTAGCAAAGGCAGGAAAGTGGGAAACTGCAGGATATGTCTAGGGGAAGAGTAATTCAGTCTGATGAGACATAGAGTGAATGGATGGGAAGGGAAGAATACAAGATAAGGCCAGAAAATTTGGGTGACACCAAATCATGGAGACCATTGAATTCTTTCCACTGTGTTACTATAAAATCCTTAAAATGACATAAATTTCAGGAGTGTATAAGGAAGTCAGTGTCTCTGAAAAAGAATCATTGGGTTGGAAAATGCCCATCTTAATTAGAAAACATTCACCCAAAGGGAGAGTCAAATGAAAGATATAATTTCACCCCATCTTTGCCAGACTTGGCCACATCTAATGATGCTCCCTGCTGGGAGGTGGGCAAGGAGAATAGATTCAACCATAGAGACACTATCGTGTCCAGCCAGGAAGGTCATGTGCATATCTTCAGTAGTAACATACTATAACTTGCTTATGCCTACCATGAATCTTTTCATTGTCATTTGGGACATTTGCAATTTTAAACCAGTATCTAAAAGCATAAATCAAATGCGCTAAGGTATCCTTTGTATCCTAAATAACCTTATAACGTAAGCTATTAGACTGGGGATATAACAATCTCATGATATCTCTGCTCTGCAGATATCACAGATATAGGACTAGAAGGACTTCCTACTTCAACATCCTCATCTGTAAAGTGAGGATAACAACCGAACCTGCTTCCCAGGGGTATTGGGAGGATAAAAAGAGATGATATGGACAAAATACTTTGCTAACATTAAAGTGCTATGGAAATACTAGCTAATATTATTCTTATTATATTCAGCCTCCTAGTGAGTTGCTATATAGCAGTAAGGCATGCAATACAGTTGCAGTAGAGCTAAAAATGAGAGGTACACAGAGGGCAATGGAAAGATATATGGTAGGTGTCAGCAACTATAACAAAGAACCCATTGAGAAACTCTGAAGATTAAGAATAAAAGAAGTTGTCAAGGAATGATGTAACAGGAAGGTAAGATGGGTTGCTTATTTGGCAAGAATGAGGGAGGACAGGTAGGTAGCCAGAGTATGTCCATGGTATCTTCCAAACATCAGGAGAAAATGAGGAAGCCTCCAGCCCCTTGGTGGTGAATTTATGGGAGGATGTGGGACAAGAACCACCACAACAGGCAAGAATGGATGGCTTATGATCCTCATTAGTGGTGGGAACTCCCAAATTGGTGGGATTATAGATAAAACATTTTAGTCTAGAGTAAAGATAATAATTGCTTTGAAATGTTTTATATTTGCTTAATATTTGCTTATCTCTGTATATATCCCAGCCCATATCCCATCTCCAGTACATAAGTTGTTAGGAGGTGAGGATTATTTCATTTGGAGGTTGGTATTGCTAGTGCCAACCACAGAATCTTTCATATACTAGAGGTTTACTAAATGTCTGTTGAATCTAATTGTATTGAAATACTCCTACTACTACTGCTGCTGCTACTACTACTACTACTGCTACTACTACTATTACTACTACTACTATTACTACTACTACTACTATTACAACTACTACTACTATTACTACTACTACTACTATTACTACTACTATTACTATTACTACTACTACTACTACTACTACTACTACTAGCTAAGATTTATATGGTGTCTACCATGTGTTAGGCACTGTGTTTAGTATGCTACAAACATTTTCTTATTTGATCCTCACAAAAACCCTGGGAGGCAGATACTATTTTTATCTCCATCTTACAGATAAGGAAACTAAGGCAAACAGTGGTTAAGTGACTTTTTCAGGGTCACACAGCTAATAAATAGGTAGGGTTGGATTTGAATGCATGTCTTCCTGACTGCAGGTCTAGCTCTCTATCCACTTTTCCATTTAAACACCCCCATTTTAAGGAGACTTCTGGCCATGCATCTACCCTAACTTAGGAGCACCACACTCCTATTAGAAAATGTCCAGACTGAAGCCCAGAAAA